>CM070610.1:34810129-35545531 GCA_036346395.1 Hsuehochloa calcarea
TAACACGCACCTGCTGGTAATACAACCATGTCCAACTAGTAATAACCATCCTAAGGTGTCCAGATATATGTCATTCAAGGAGACATTTCATTTTCAATTCATCAAGGAGGCATAACGGCAATTTGGTAATTATCTACCCCAAAACCATTTTTAATAAAACTAGCTCATGCATGATAATTTAATACAATATACATTTGTAAAATGGGTTCAATATGGTCAAAGGCCTACGACTTGCCTTCTGACGAGCGGTCTTCACTTGTCGTCAAGAATTCTTCCAAACTCAATCTACACGTGCGTAGAATAGCAACAATAAATAAAACAGCACCAAATGAACTCCAAAATTACAAAACCAGAACCAAATGAAAGGGGCTGATTTTATATGAATTTAGAAATGGATCACCCAAATCGGAGTTCGATGCAAAAGTTATGGATTTAAAGAAGTTGAAAACACATGAAATGATAGAATTAGGGTTTTCGCGATTTTCTGAATTTCCAGATTTAGTCAACGGAAAATCGATTTTGACGCCGCCACGTGGCGCCAAATGGGCTGCCATGAGCAAATCCGCCACACGGGCGATGACGCGGGCGCCACGCGGGCGGCCACATCGGCCGGGCGGGCAGACAAGACAAGGTTGTATCCACCGCGCTGCGGAACGGCGCGGTCCATCGGGCGCGCACCCGCCACTTGACAATGCCGGGCCCACTCAGTGAGGGAGGGGGAGCGAAGAGAGAGAGAGAGAGAGAGAGAGAGAGTGGCGGTGCCGGAGTTGAGGAGACGGAGGCGATGGCGCCTGGAGTGAGTGGGACCCGCTGGCGTGAGGGGCGCACGAGACGGCTGGGCGCCTGGGAAGGCGACGGCGGGTCGACGGGCGCCGGAGGACCCCAGGCGTGGCGAATGGCGACGTGGCGGCGGGCTCGGCCAAGAAAACGTGATGAACGGAGGGGCGGCCGGGAGTAAGAAACGCGACGGAGCGGAGGTAGAGGGGAGAAATGGGGAGCGAGCGGAGAGGAGGCCTGCACGCGCTTTATAGCGCGAGGAGGTCACGGTGAGGGCGGGACGAGGCGCGAAAGGGCGAGGAGCTCGCGGGCGGCAGGTTTCGGCAGCCGCGGTGGGCGTAGGGAAAAGGGAGGGAGCGCGGACGAGGCGTTGACGCGGGATGCGCTGCCGCCGACCGAGGCGCGCGGGAGACGCCGCGGCTGCGCGCCACGCGAGGTGTCATGCGGAGAGAAGAAGGGGGAGGAAGAAGAAGAGCAGGCGGGCGAGGCGAAGCCGTCCGATTTTGACCTGACGGCCGCGCGGTGGGGAGACGGGACTAACCGAGCGCTGGATGGCGATCCGCACGGAGCGAGGGCTGGAGCAAGAAGTGGGCCGACGCGAGCGGGTCGGGAATGATGGGTCAAGAGATTCGCCCACGACAAAGGAAGGGATTTTCCGATTTTCGTAAATACAAACAATTAAAAGGCTTTTTAGAAATAAAGCAAATAGAGTCCAAAAATTCTAGAAAATTCAGAAAATTCCTTTTTGAATTATCCTCGACTTAATAAAATACTTTTAACTTTAATTTTTCTTTTTCTTTGAAAGTAAAATAATTTTTAATTTCGTAAAATGAAAACCATTTTAAAATCCAATAAATCCAAGAAAACACTTAAAATAATACTTTTGATTTAAATACCAGAAAACTCAATTAAACCAACTTTAATTTAATTGAAGTTTGATTAATTCATATTAAACCACAATTGATTCTCGAATTCCAAATCAAGCTTTTGGCAAATAGAAGCAAATCTTTCTCTTTTTAAAATTTTGAAAATCTTCAAAAGCTGGACTACACAATATGTGAGACCTCTGTTTATCGTGTTTGTAATGTTTAACCATCCACTCGGTCCTAGCATGACAAATCAAAAAAACCGAGACTCGAGACATGCATACTTACTCCCAGAAATGCAAAAGATACAATCCTCTTACGTAAAAGTCATACATCAATTCCATTCATTCAAATAGAACCAAAGGTAATAAGATGTGATCCAAAGACATACATAGTAAAGTTATTACAATGTGAGAGGCCGATTCGCCCAAAGTCATACAAATAAATTAAATGAACAGTACAAAACCGCCATAAGAGGGCTATAAACAAAAGAACCAATCAAGGTGCTTTTAACCCACAAGGCAACCGACCGGACCGCCAAGCTAGTCATCGAAACCAAAGACATTACACAAAAAGTGAGGCCCTAGGGCTCACCTTCCTCTCGCAACAAATAGTTAAGTTAAAGCAAATGAGTATAAAAACCGCATTCGCAAGACTTACGTAGAATAAATGATCTATACTATATGCTACATGCAAGCTTATTTGAGTGGAGGTCGAGGTTTCATTTTCAGATAAAGCAAGTTTTGTTTACAATAATGTAGTACATTTAAAAGCAAGTTTACAATCTGTTTTATTGTTCAAATAACAACGACAACAATAATAACGATAGATAGATGACAACAACAATCCTCGAAGTAACTAAACCCATAGTCACACAACAATAGCATGAATTACCCATTCATGCCAACCATGTCAAATTTTAATTAAAAGGTTGTAGTTTAACCTTGGAAGACCTCCTAAGCCGTGTCCATAACCTAGGACGAGGCTATTCGAATAGTTTGAACTCCTCGCAGGTGTACCAATGTACCCACATGCCGACGCTTTTGTCAAGCTATTAGCACACTTCCTTAGGTATGCCAAGACGGCTAAGTCCTACGAGACATTTCCAATATTATGCATTAATCGCAGTCGCCTGTATGGTTAGAAACTCCATACGCCAGCCTGAGTCATCGTAAAGCCCTGGTCAACTACCCTCACTGCAAACTGACAACTACGACGCCCTGGAGGTGGAGAAGCTACCCTAACTCCACCATCGCACAACCAACACAATAACACGTGATCCTTTTTCACACAATACACACAACCCACCACCGCGACTGGAGTTAACACACGCCAAAGTACTCAACAAGAGAGGTCTCATATCCTCTCAAGTGGTTAGCACGCAAAATACTTGGTTTAGTGTAACAAGATGTTTGGTCCTTGTTGACTGGGCAAGACATCCACAAACCCAATAACCCATCATCCAACCACTTGCCCAAGTCTAAATCATTTCATTTGCACTTTTGTTTTCAAAACAATTTAGCACAAGGTGCCGAACAAAGAATAATAAAATAATTTAGGTGATCAAGGTTATCGATCGAGTCGATAACCGCCAATTCTACCATTAGATAAGCATGACATCAACAGCAATAAAGAGCATAATTAAATCACCGGCTCTAATTCACCAAAGGATATTAGTAACTTATGTTTGTATGTGGAATAACAATTTGAGGGCAATAATGCAATAGGAGTAACTACTTAATCGGAAAATTAATTTGACAAAAAGCATGCATACATATGATTTGTAAACAAGATATTAGACTTGCAAGTAATGGGAAATTTATGATCAAACCGCTACTCGGTTGCCGCTATTCAAGATGTTGCTGAGGATTACTTAGGTGATCAATGTGCTCTTAACCTAACGAAAGCTAAAAGAACCGATAAGAACGAAGAAACACAAAGGCTTAACGGCAAACTTTTTCCAAATGCCTTGAAAATTTTATAGCAGCAAGAGCATGATTTATAAGGAATTTAGCAACAACAACCAATTGAGTTGGATTCTTAATGCAAAAGATATGAGCGTAAACATTCTCGCCAACCTTATAAATTCCAAATGCTAGTATTTATTGCAACTAAAATCTTCGCAAAAATTTCGAGCTAAATGAGGTTAGAACCATTTTAGATTAAATTTAGTTAAAAGCATAACTAACAAAATTTCAATCAACCGAAAAGGAATTAAAATGAAAAGTTATGCATTTTACAAGTTAATTGCATTTTTCGCTATCAAATAATCCTCTCGGAAAATCAAATTAAATCGACGTGATCGAACATGGATCGTTGATCTTGGATCCAACGACCCAAGTCCACGGATAGTCGCTGCCAAGCGCTCATTGAAACCCCACCGCTGAATTTAGATCCAACGGTCCACGCGATGGAAACGCTTGACGGTCCGAACGCTCAAAAAGATGTGGGCCGTTGATCTAGAGATGGACGCTCACAACGGCGAACCTTCGACCGGTCCGAACGCTCACTCAACTCCGAGCCGTAGATCTGAAATCCGATGGCCCACGACGCAGAGCACACACGCAGGCGCTTTTACGCTCACCGCTGGATTTAGATCCAACGGTCCATGTGGATCGAGACGCTCGGATGGTCCGAACGCTCACACGACATGAGCGCTGATCTTGGATCCAACGATCCACGTTGATCGTAAACGCTCGGACGGTCCTAACGCTCACTCTAATATGAGCCATCGATCTAGAATTCTATGGCACACATGGATCGACGCGCTCGATGGTCCTAACGCTCACGCGATCTCGGGCCATTGATCTAAAGATCGACGGCCCACAGAGAACTACGCTCTAAATGTCACAAGACAGCTTGTCCGACAAACTCGACGGCCAAGGGAAGCTCACCGCCGCGACTGTCCAAAATGGGTCCGCAATAGCTTTGGCGCACACACCGGGACCATAAACCGCTAGCTTATGGCATGTTTAGAACGCCATGCAGCCGGAGTTGACAGAGGTGACAAAAAACTATTTAAAACGTAAAATGCAAAGAAGTCGGCCGGCGGTCCAAGTAAGCGAAGTGCCAAGCAACTAGGGACTAAAGTGGAGCTACCATAGCACTAAAGAGGCACGAGAAGGTTGAGCCGCCCCGCTGATGAAAATGGTGATTTCGACCAAATGGGGAATTCCAATTCAACCAAGCTACCGAGGAAGATAAGTGAAATTGAGCGAGGGTTAAGCTCAAGTGATTAAAGAGGGAGCAGAGGGAGCAAGAAATGGAGAGGAGAGCCATCATGGTAACCGCCTTCACCGAGAGCTTGAAACTCAAGAATGGCCACTCAAAATAATTTCTCTGTGAAACAAGCTCAAACTAGCCCTAAGGTGCTAGCTAGAGTTGCAAAATGCTAAAGGAAGCCAAAGGGGAAGCAATGGAGCTTATATAGCCGAGAAGGCGAGAGCAACGGCAACATTTTCTCCTCGGTCAAACTCGCCATGGGAGCACTTGAGAGCGAAGGGAGCCGTTGAGCTATGGACATTTGGCGGTGCACGATGTGCAATTAATGCTAAAGGTAGGAGCCGCTTAAAGGTGGCCACCGAGGTGACCCAACGCCGCGCCTCTTCTTTCTCCGCTACGCCATGGCCTCGACTCAAACACATCGCTCGCCGACGCCGAGGAAGGAGACGACGCGCCCACCGCTGGATCTAAATCAAACGGTTCAAATGAAAGGACGATCGGTCGTCCGAACGCTCACTCGATCCAGTGCTATCTCCAAATTGGATGGTTCAAATGAATTGGGCGATCGGTCGGTCCAACGCTCACTCCCAATCCAGCCGTAGTTTTCCAATCGAACGGCCTCCCGTGATCGCGATCGTAACGCTCGATGACGATCCGACGGCCGACCACACACGCCGATCGATCACGCTGGCAGTGCTTAGTTGATTGAACTAGTCAAGTGGCTCGAGCCCAGTCCGACTAACCTAAGGAACAAAGAAAAACCGACTAGGTTTGAATTAACAAATTGATTTTTGGAGGATTTACTTACAGTAAGAATCACCCAAAAATTATAAAATTTTTGGAGGATTTGAATTAATAGCTGATTTTTGGAGGATTTTTTGAGAATTTGCTGACTTAAGGATTAACCTTACATAAAATTTCCAGAGATTTTCATGCGTTGCATTCTTCTCTAGAAATTCCAGAAGGTTGGAGTTAGGGTTTGACCAAGCTTTGACTTGGTTTGACTTGCCTCCAAAATTATCAAATAATTTCTAAAACTCATGAAATAATTTAGAGGTGTTACCAAGCCTCCCTAAAACTCAGAAAAAATATTCACAGAGGTTTGGCACAAGAATTTTGCCAAAGAGGTTTTTCATTGGAGTCAATTGAGAATTTTGATTTTAATTTTTCCACAATCCCTGTGCAAGAATCATGGAACTGATCAAAAACATCCAGATGTGAGAAAATTTTTAATTTCTCCTCATTTTTATACATTTGAAACACAAATCCACATTTGGGATGTTACAAAACCTCCCCTTACAAAAATCTCGTCCGAGATTTGGCTCACTCAGAAGAAAGATGGATAGTCCAGACCACGGAGACGATCTTCCTTTCCCAAGTAGCCTCATCCTCGTAATGGTTCATTCCAATCGAACTTTAAGGAATCTGATGGTTCTATTCCTTGTTCTTCGTTCAGCCTCATCGAGTATGCGAACATGATACTCGCGATAGGTCAAATCCTCCTGAACATCGAGAGTTTCCAACGGAGCTTCCTCTGTTGGAACACGGAGGCACTTCTTTAGCTGGGACAAATGGAAAATATTATGTACCCCCTCAAGTGCAGCTGACAACTCCTACTTATAGGCAACAGCTCCCTTCTTCTCGATAATTGAGTAGGGACCAACATATCAAGGAGCTAACTTGCCCTTGACGCCGAAACGCTGATGGCCCTTCAAAGGAGAGACTTTGAGATAAACAAAGTCATTAGGTTCAAAGCTCAACTCACGATGACGGCAATCCGCATAGCTCTTTTGCCTGGATTGAGCTGTGTGCAAACGATCACGTAATAAGTCGGACTTGGCTCTGGCTCTCATTGATCGAATCCGCCAAATAGGTCTTTCACGGCCTCGCACCGGCCAACGGGTTCTACACTTTCTTCCGTATAAGGCCCGAAGGTGCCATGCCGAGACCGGCCTTGAAGTCGTTGTTGTAGGAGAATTCAAAATGGCAAGCACTTCTCCCAATTCTTTCCATTGAAATAACACGCAAAGCAGCATGTGTTCCAACACTTGGTTGACTCTTTTGATCCGACCATCGCTTTGGGGGTGATATGTTGTGCTAAAGGTACGACGGGTTCCCATAGCCTCTTGCAAACTATGCCAAAATCGAGAAGTGAACAGAGAACCACGATCGAAATGATCGCCTTTGTATCCCATGCAAACTTACAATTATGGAGACATAGAGTCTCGGCTAGGAGACCCACGCTAAGTCGAATTCTGACAGAACGAATGAGCCACTTTAGTCAACCGACGATGACAACCCAAATGGCATCATTTCCATGGAGACCGGGTCGACCGTGATAAAATCCATCCCGATCGAATCCCACTTCCACTGTGCATCGGTAAAGGCTGCAGCAGGCCTTGGGCCGCCGATGTTTCGCCTTAACACGATGACACACATCGCATCAAGAACGAATCTCGCACTTCCCTCTTCATTCGGGTCCACCAAAATCTCTCGCGGAGATCTTGATACATCTTTGTGGCCCCGGGATGAATAGACAAAGGCGAATTATGGGCTTCGCGGAGGATCAAATTCTGCAATTCTATGTCCTTTGGAACCACAAGGCGTTGTCCGAACCTCACAACGCCATGCTTATCCTCCTAAAAGCACTTGGTGTCTCCGTTTTTGACATTTTCCTTGATGCGTTCTACTCCAACATCCGATTGCTTATCTTAATCCGATCCACCAAGGTTGGTTGTACAACCAAGGCAAAGAAGGGAACCGTGCTCAACCAAACCCAAGTTGAGACTCGAACTCCTCCGTAGGGGTGGGTTGAAGCTCCTTGAGCAATGTGCATTGTAATGCACTTTACGATTACGCACTCAAGAACGACATTAGCCTTGCCCTGGATGGTAGTGAATACCATATCATAGTCTTTTGATCAACTCCAACCATCTCCTCCGCTCGAGGTTCAGATCTGGTTGGGTGAACAAATACTTTAAGCTTTTGTGATCCGAATACACTTCACAACAATTACCGATTAGGTAATGTCGCCAAATCTTAAGTGCATGAATCACAGCAGCCAACTCCAAGTCATGGGTAGGATAGTTGAGTTCATGAGGTTTCAATTGCCTTGATGCATAGGCCACTACCTTGCCTTCTTGCATAAGGACACAACCGAGTCCTCTACGAGAAGCATCACAAAAGATATCGAAGCTTCGATGAATATCGGGAAGAACGAGAACGGGGGCGGTGGTCAAACGCTTATTGAGTATTTGGAAACTTTCCTTTCACACATCGGACCATAAGAACTTCTTGTCCTTTTTGAGCAACTCCGTCATCGGCTTCGCGATCTTGGAGAAATTCTCGATAAAGCGACGATAGTATCCCGCTAAACCAAGAAAACTCCGCGACTCTCGCTATCGAGGTAGGCTGACTCCATGAAAGAACATCGCTGACCTTGCTAGGGTCAACGGCTACACGTCTCGCTGAAAGAACATGACCCAAGAATGCCACTTCCTTCAACCAAAATGCACACTTGCTGAACTTCGCATACAGCTGGTGCTCACGAAGCTTGCCTAACACAAACCTCACATGCTCATCGTGTTCCTCATCATTCTTGGAGTAGATAAGAATATCATCGATGAAAACCACGACAAACTTATCCAAATACTCCATGAATACCAATTCATGAGGTTCATGAACAAGGCAAGAGTATTGGTTAGTTTAACGACATGACGGTGAACTCATACAAGCCGAAGTAGTAGAGAAAGCCAGTTTTGAATATCCTCAGTCGATCCCAACTTGATGATATCCCACTCTCAAATCAATTTTGGACAAAACTTGAGCTCCATTTAATTGATCAAAGAGATCGTCGATGCGGGCAATGGATACTTGTTTTATCCGTTACCTCATTAAGCGGACGATAATCAACGACATGCAAAGTATGGTCCTTCTTCTTTACGAAGATTGCAGGACGTACCCCATGGAGATGAGCTAGAGTGGATGAAACCTTTCTTGCCGCCACTGGGCTTGTTTCTTCAACTCCACCAACTCGCTTGTTGGCATCCGATAAGGCCTCTTTGAAATCGTATGTACGAGAACTAATTCAATGGCAAACTCAAGATCCCAAACCGGTGGCATCCTCGAAGATCTTCAGAAAGACATCAATGAAGTCACACACCATCGGGACTTCACTAATATCTAGAGCGGGCTTCGCTTCAAGCCGCCAAGAAATGCGGACCTAGCAATTTTCTGCGGGTGCTTAACCTCGTCACGGAAGGACTAGATAGAGACACTTCTTGGAGCAATCGATTTCTCCATTGTGTCGAGACAACCAATCCATGCCAAGAATTACATCTAGACTTGGTCAATAGAGGAGGATAAGATTTGCTTAGAACCTCACTCTCTCGATCTCAATTGGGACATCCCTACACCTCAGATCTGCCTCAACTCGATCCGTGAGAGCGAAAGAGAAGCGGACCGACAATGGAGTAAAAAGGAGCTTACTAATAGCAAAGAAAAAGGCCTGTAAACAATGAACGAGATGCTCCTCGAATCAAACAAGACAAGAGCAGGATGAGAGTTTACGTAAAGTGTACCTAGCACGATGTCCGTGCCTCATGTGCCTCCTCCGCGAGATGAGGTTGATGCGACCACTCACCCATGCCTTGGGTAGTTTGAATCGATCTTCCGGTCCCGAGAAGAACCGCCTCCTTGCCCGCGCCCTCCATTAGGACTAAGGGTCGCTCCTATCTTCTTAGGGCAACTATTTGCATAATGGCCCTTCCGCTGCGTAAGAAATAGTGATGTCCGCAGGTTGCGGGACCATCGCCGACTCGCAGTGCACGGATTGGGACACGACCGCGATGAACGAGGACAGTGCCGACGCCCCTGGGTACCAAGCTCGAGGATGTGACCCTAAGACCGACTAAAGCCGTGATAGCCGGTCCTAGAAGACTTGTGGGCTCCAACTTACGCTATGGAATCCACAAGCGCTTCTCCCGAATGCTCTACGATGATGGCCTTGTCCACCAAGGTCCGGAAATTAGAGAAGTCGACGATGGATAGCTTGTCCCGCAGCCTCCTCGATAAGCCATCCTTGAACTTCTCTTGCTTGGCCTCATCAAGGCTACCTCCTCCGAGCATAACGAGCCAAATGGTTGAACTCGCAGACAGTACTCCGTGATCGAAGCGCTTTTACTTGAGCGACAAGAACCTTCTTCTTCACCTTCATCGCAAGATGAATATGACTGACGGAGGGCGTATGCGAACTCCTCCCAAGTGACGGTGTGGCTGTCTTGCCGATGGCGAAAGCTCTCCCACTGTGACAAAGCTACACCCTCCACCAAAGTGCGATGCAAACAACATCTTCTCGTGGTTCTGCATCGCTAACAGGTAAAGCTGGCCAACCAGACGGCTAAGCCGTCTGGCATCAAGTTGGTCCTCAGACCTAGAGAAAGTAGGGGGCTAGGTGCGAACGAACTCCGCAAGTCCCCCACGAGGCTGATGTGCACTCTCTGCCTTGATCCCAAGCACCCAGCAGCGGAGGTGTTGCGCGCGATGACATCCAAAACCCCTCCGCCTTCCGCGACGGCATGCGCCGACCAAGAAGGACCCGGCCATGGTCTGAGGAAGAGGAAGCTCCTCGTCCGACCACCGACCGCCTTGGGCCACGAAAAGTGCTCGCCATCCCGTTATAAGGAACTTTGGTCAACAACTAGACCCGAAAAACAAAGCCGAAAGAAAACAAACAGCTAACAACTAGGGGAATGGAATATCACCCTAATCGAAAGCCAAAAACAGCAAGTAGATACACTTTAAAGACTTATAAAAAGACTCCAAAAACATAAAGGAACCACCCAAAACCAAAGCTCAACTTTCCAATGCAACTAACCCGTATTGAATGAATGAGTAATTGATTGAGAAGATAAAAATCGAATACAACGAAGATCTAATACCACTAAAGAGCAAGGTTAAATCAATGAAATAGTGTTAGTGTAACAGCCCAAAATTTCAATTTTCCGTTAAAAATAAGACTTTATTCATTTTTGAGGATTTTCTGGAATTTTTAAAAACTTTTCCCTAAAGTATATTAAGGCTAAAAGAATTTATATGCAAAATCTATTACCAACTAAAATTGGAATTAATTTATTTAAGTCCGTAATGCCTCATAGAATTTCTCGTGAATTTTCTCAAAATTTTGGACTTCATTTACTATTTTCTAAAGCCTATTTGAATTTCTCGAATTAAATCAATTGAAAAGGTTTAAAATCTTTTGTAACAAGATCGGGCCGCAACCCAAAGACTGCTCCCCACCGCCCACCTCTCGCAGACTCGCCCCTCTTGCCACGTGTCACACATCCGCAAGCGCCGCTTCCATCGCAAATTGTCAGCCACTTTGCATTGCGCCTTCAGATCAAGATCCAACTACCGATCTCCGTCACCCCTCGCCTCTCTCCCCTCTCTCTCTGTCGACAGTGGGTCAACGCGACAAAGGTCGCCTTCCCGCCTCTTCTTCTCCCTCGCGCCACTCGCTTCCGCCGCCATTATCAGCCTCGAGCTCATCAATCCGTGATTCCTCCTCTCTTCCTCGCATTCATCTCAGATTCGGCCATTGCTCACCTCAGACCGACTGCCTCGCCATTACCCCTTCTTAACTCGCCTAACGCCGCCTCACCACCTCAAGAACAAACGGCCGCTGCACACCGCCCACGATCTCGATCTCCCACCGCCGCCTCTATAAAAGGGAGCACCAGCGCCTCCCTCAAGCTTTTGCCCCAGCCCCATCGCCTCGCTCTCTCCCGCCTGCGATTTGGCTTTTCTTCGGCTGGCCGAGCTGCGGTTCACTGGCTCTAGCGCCGCCACGGTGAATCCTCCGCGGCCGATCGCACCACCGGCCGCCAAGATCGCGAACTCCGCGCACTCAAGACTTCTAACGTCACGAGCTCCTTCGCTTAACGACCGAACTCACGCCTCGTCCGTCACGACCATCTTCCGCCACGCTCGCCGCCAGTAGCGATCACACTCAAAGATCATCTCTCCGACGGGCTTATGACCGCCGAGTTTCGCCAGGCCACAGGCGCCGCACTTGGGCCCCGAGCGCCTCTTCTCCGGCGGCCGACGTGGCTCGCCACCACAACGCACCTAATCGCTTTCACGCATGTGGCAACGGTTAGAAGGCCAACAGGTCGCCAACGCAAATACGGCGGCCAAAGACAAATACCAAGATCGCTAATGCACCGAGTCCACCATGAACTTGAAAGCGCTGTGGACTCACCCATGACCTGTCGGCCCACATGTCAATCTCTCAGAAAGTGTCACTTGACGCATGCTTGCTAATAATTGGAATTTTCTATAGAAATTTAATTTGAATTATGGAAAATCCCGATTTTGGAATTAAATTTAGATTTAAACTTCCAGAGCTCGATTTTTCTTCATACAAACTCCGATTTAGGTGATTCAAATTTCTAAATTTGTATAAAATCAAGATCTAGCTCACTAAACCAAAATTATTTAATTTGGAGTTAATTTGAATTTTTATTTGAATTTATTTGTGTTCATTTGAATTTCGCTTGAATTTGGAATATTTTCACAGATAGATTTTGACTTAATTCTATAGCTTGACCCATTGAAGAAGTAGAATACTGTGAATTTGAACAAGGCAAGTTACACCATTGACCATTTTGCCCCCAATATTTAAAATTATTTAATTCATGTTTTAAATTATTATTGCATGCATAATTGTATTTAATTATTTTAAATTTCGCTTTAAATATTTAATTATTCAAATTCCTTTTGTATAGCCAAATTTGATTGTTGCATTATCAATTCCTTGTAACCTTAGTCAAATGAATTTAAAAATAAATATATGCATAGCAATGCTTAGACCATGAAATATTTGACTTTGGGAGAATTTAGCCAAAATTTCATAAATTGATAAAAGCCTATGACATTGCTTTGTCATGGTGACTTTTGCAAATATCTTTAAAATTATAAAATAAAAAAATGGTTTGTACTTGGGCAAAATGGACCACAGGGTGCAGTTTATGCACGCTCGTCTCGTTAGGATCGAGACCTGTGGTTTTTATTGAAAGTTGCCCAAGTAGATTAAGGACCTACTTTGAGCCGCATCTCTGCAAAGCTCCACTGCATTCTACCACATGTTCTCAGAGGGCGTAACTGTGCTTAATAATTTGTATTACCTCATTATTGTTTATGCCATTTTTGTTGTGTGGGTGTTCGTTAGATCTGTATTCCCACTTGGCGAAGAGGGGTTTCCTACAGTGGTTAGCCTAATGGAAGTGAAACCTTAGCGCCTATTGGTATTGAGGTAATGCATTGGAAACGCCTTGTGATAATTGCCTAGTCACACGCCTAAGGAAGCATGTATTACCGACATAACTGCAAATTATCTCGTGTGGGTAAAGTTGTACCACCTCGCAGAGTGTAAATCTATTCGAATAGCCGTGTCCACTGCTATGGACATGCCGAGCAAAGCCACTCTAAGTTAGATTTGTTTTGGTTTTAAAATAACTTTGGACATGATTTGAGGATGGTTAATCCTTGTGGTAAATTTAAGGGTAGCCTTGTGATAGGAGGGTATCCTTCACCATGTTTCATATGGAGGTTATCCACTATAAAATGATAAATTTTAAATCTGATTTTAGTTATGAAATGAAAATGTGCCTTGAAACTTAGTATAACTATTTAAACCAAAAATGCTGATTTATGCAAATAAACCCTATAACCTTCCTTTGAATAACTTATGCATGCATTCTAAATTTCAGATTGGTGTAATTTATGTAGCATGCTTGTAGTGCTCACTTGCATGAATATTATTCGTCAGAGAAGATCTGCTATCCGTAAGGTGAGGAGCCGGACGATTAGGCAATGATTTCCGCATTTACTGTTCGTGGGCGATCGTGTGGCTTACCATTATATTTTGCTTCCGCTATCGTTTTATTTGGCCTCCGCCCAGCTTGTAATAAACTCTATGCTTATTAATATACACGCTGGATATGTTTGTGATAACATTTTGTGATCGTGGTACACGAAAATCCCGGACTAGTGTATGAACACAGTAGAATTCGGATCCTTCGCTCCTGTTCGTTCGAAGCTTAGATACATAGCTAATTAGTATCACATCTTACCCTTCTATTCCCACAAGTTTTAGTTGATTAACCTCTCATTTTTCCGCCTCGGATTTAGAACCTTTGAGCTTGCTGTCCGAAATTGAAAGATCACGTCTGTGTTTTGCATCCAAGCT
This sequence comes from Hsuehochloa calcarea, assembly GCA_036346395.1. Classification (NCBI taxonomy): domain Eukaryota; kingdom Viridiplantae; phylum Streptophyta; class Magnoliopsida; order Poales; family Poaceae; genus Hsuehochloa; species Hsuehochloa calcarea. Next base: position 34,824,242 of record CM070610.1, read on the forward strand.
TCTAGTCGAAATTATCCATTCCGTAAACTTCAAAACCTTGTAGAGTGCAGCCAACACTTCAATTTGCCAAACTCATTAGTTCCCAAAACCCAATTAAACGATAACAACTATCTTTGAAGAAAGGAGAGGTAAACCATCTTTAAAACTCAAATTAGGTAAGATGAGAAGAGAAAGCTAAGATAGGTAAGTAGTAAAATCTGAGAATTACTTAAGCTTATAAATTATTTGATACTTTGAAAATAAGGTTTTCCAAAATATCCTAAAGACGACAAGCTTGGGTTACTACGGCCAAGATGGCTCGATACTAACTTCTTGTGAGACCCTTGCTTATCAAAGCTTGTAATGCTTAACCATCCACTCACCCTAGCATCACAAATAAAATAAACCGAGACTCGAGACATGCAAGATACACACCTCTTTACAAAAAGTCATCCATCAATTCCATTCATTCACATAGAACCAAGGTAACAAGATAGATCCAAAGACATACATAGTAAAGTTATTACAATGCATGTGCCGACCGCCCAAAGTCATACAAATAAATTTAAATGGAAGGAAAAGTGCCATAAGAGGGCCATAAACAAAAGAGCTAATCAAGGTGCCTTTAACCCACAAGGCAACCGACCGACCGCCAAGCTAGTCGTCGAACCCAAAGCACATTTCACAAAAGTGAGGCCCTAGGGGCTCACCTTCCTCCTCCTGCAACAAATAGTTAAGCAAAGCAAATGAGTATAAAAATTGTAATTGCAAGACTTACGGTAGAATAAGATCTATACATATGCTACATGCAAGCTTATTTGAGTGGAGGTCGAGGTTTCATTTTCAAAGATAAAGCAAGTTTTGTTTGCAATAATGTAGTACATTTAAAAGCAAGTTTACAATCTATTTTTATTGTTCAAATAATACCGACAACAATAATAACGATAGATAGATGACAACAACAATCCTGGAAGTGACTAAACCTATAGTCACCACAACAATAGCATGAATTACCCATTCATGCCAACCATGTCAAATTTTAATTAAAAGGTTATAGTCTAACTCTTGGAAGACCTCCCCAAGCTTGTCTCAGAGGACCGAAAGGCGACTAGGGGGTGAATAGGCGCTTTCAAAACTTTCTCGCCTAAATCAAAACCAACACGAACTTTACTCCTTTAGCTATGAAAGCTAAGAAGTTCAAGGAGCACACAACGGAAGCCTTGTGTTGAATTTGATAAACCCTCAAGCACACGACACACAAGGAGAAAAGAACTCAATGTTCTTCATCGGCACGCAAGCGGTCCGACCGCTACTACGGGCGGTCGAACCGATCATTAGCAATGGTCCGACAAGAACTAACCAATGGTCGGACCGGGGGACGGTTCGACCTTAAAAACCAATGGTCCGAATACACTCGGCGCCGAATCCACCGCTGAAAGGTTTGGCCGACCCAGAGAGTCCAAGATCAAAAACTCCACCTAAATCCAAAATGAAATTTGATCCAACTTTGATTCAACCAATAAAACTTGACCAAATTTCTAGTACACCTCCCTAATGATATTAGAGACCTATTTCTAGCGACGATCCTTCGATCCACTTCAGAATCGATCTCTCGAGATTTTAACAAAGAAGTGCTCAAACCCTAGAAATGAGAAAACTTGATTCAAGACTTGCTTGTGGGGCTTGATGATCTAGATGACTCTAGGAGTAATCCCACACATCAAAGCAAGATAAAGTAGGCCGAGAGACCAAGCATGAACCTTTGAATCAAGGAAGCACTAAAAACATCCAAAAGAGAGAAGAACACAAAGGAGCAATGATCTTTCAATTAAGCATCACAAGATTGTTCATTCACAATAGATGCTTACAAAGCCTCTCCACCAAGGAGGGCAAGAGCTCAACAATGAGCACACTCCAAACCCTAGTTCACTCTCCTCTCCTCCAAACCCTAGAAAAGGAAGAAGGGGCTAAATGAATGCTTGCTTAGGTTTTCCACCTCTCCCTTCCTATTTATACTAGAGAGCTAGGGTTTCCTTTTGGGTCTCTACACATGGGACCCACACACAATTAACTCTTGAAGCAATCGCCGCTTCACCACGTAGGTTGATCGGTTCTCATCGGCCGCCAAGCCCCTCTTGTCCGAATCCCATCGAACCTCCCAGACTCGCACCGATATCCGCACCGCCGATCCAACCAAATTGCTTCAACCAATTGCTCGATCCATCTTGTCCATTTCGCACCATGCTTGAGTCACACAACCTCACCCAGATCCCCGATCGCTCGACCTCGCTCTCCAAGCGTAGTCCCGATCCACTCACCGCTGACGCCGCTGACTCGCAAGCAACCCGCAAAGAATAGACAAACAAATCGCTTCCGGAACAAGTTCTTCACAACTTGACCCACGCCGCCCGCAATGCAATATACATCAATAAAGCATTGAAGTTCATAGAATAACACACTCGTAATAAACTCAATGCAACACTTGGCTCACCTCCAGGATCGCCGGCCCGATCGCTTTCACAGGCCGGCCCGACCGATTTCATTTGGCCGACCGCTTCCCAAAACGGCGGTCGGACGGTCCAAAGGACTTAGCCAAAATTCAAGCGAGAAATTCAAACCTTCCGAAATTTCAAACGAATAGAACTTTTGACTGGAGCTCCAAAATGATGGGACCACATCCAGAGACTCCTCACTTGCCTACACAACCTATTTTTGGCCCACCAAAAACCCAAATTTCATGTGGAGGCCGGACCGCCACTATGGTCGGTCGGATCGCTTCCACGGGCAAGTCCGACCGCCAAGACAACCGGCCGACCGCCAAGGGCCTCGACAAATTGGAGCAAACCCGAAACGCGAGATTTAGCAAACTAATAACGCCATTGCCAATTGACTCATCATCCCGAGATCGCGCACATATCCTCACGATATCCACAATCTCCCCTTGATGAACACATTGGCAATTTTCAAGAAAATGTGGTTTTTCAAATGAAAAGTAAAATTCATTGCAAGATAAAGGCACAACTTGGTCCATAAGCAAGAAGAAGCTTAGGAACCACCAAGTCGGCTTCGTAATAGTATAGGCAAGTGAGATAAGGCAATGAAAGCACCAAAGGATTCAATTTCCGTAAAGTAGCCAAAATCTCACTTAGGTCCAAATGAAAGGCAATTCTTCTATTTGACCTTGATCATTGTGAGTATTTTTCAATTGCAAATGAAATCAAGAAAAGCAATAGAACCACAACACTTAACTCACTATGAACACAAATTTTCAAAAGGTTCAAAATTTTTATTTTATGAAGTTCTTTATATTAAACCTTGAGTATGAAACCAAAAGCTCCAACATCATTAACATCATTTTCTTCACAATCTTTCTCCCCTTTGACAATGAATTCATCAACATGCATGAAAAAGAAAGAGCATGAAGGAATGACTTTATTTTTGAACTTTAGTAAAAGGAGCCATGACCATTATACATGAAGACAAGACAAGTATTATACCAAGCCATATAAAGAGAAGACGCTATATTCAATCATGGCAAAACGGTATCGCAGCTAAAACCAAGATAGCAAAGAATCGAGATTAACGTAATTAAAATCATGAAAGGTTGCTCAAAACATAGATTCACTCAAAGCAACCAAAATGAGTCAAGCCATGTCTATAAGTAAAAAGAGACTCAAAACAAGAATTGAGACAATTTGAACATTAAGAAAATTCTTTTGAAGCAAAGCTCAACCACTTAGCCCTTTTTGGGCAAATTCTCTTTTTCTTTCTCACCTTTTTTTGTCGTGCTAGATCTCAAGCCTTGCCACACCATCTCAAGCTTATAAGTTTAAAAGAATGATCTAGGTCATCCAAAACTCCCCGAGTTCATGCCTAGTGCAATGGCAAGCCGCCTCATGAGAAAGGATTGGTGAGATCAGTTTTTTCAAGACAAAATCTCATTTTTCATTCGCTTGACTTAATAAGATAAAAAGCTCATTTTTCCATCTCAAAAAGTTCAAGACTCAAATCGACTTGTAAGACATGGCGCGAATCATAAGCGGATCACTAGAGCAAAACTAGTCACAAGATCCAACAAGACATGATTTGATTCAACTTTCTCACAGATATAAAGCTAGCAAGATAAAGGCTAGGCCAAACACGAAGAGCCATAAAAGAAGTCTAGCGGACTATCACTTGATATGACAAGGTATAGAAGATGAAATCAAGTCATACAAGGATAATAATCAAAGCTCCACTGATTTTATTATACAATGCAAGGCAAATGGAATGAAACATGCATTATGATACAATGAATGCAAAAGAGCAACTTCCTCAAACAGCCCAATAGGACTAATAACCCCTAACTCTCCCCGCAGCAAAGAAACGCTAAGAGTCAAGAGCCTTAGTGAAAATATCTCAAGTCGCTGCTCGACTCTACAAAGTGAAGCACAACATCACCTTTCTCAACATGGTCTCGTAAAATGAAATCGAATGTCAATGTGTTTAGTCCCGAATGTTGCACTCGGGTTTTGGCAATATTAATTGCGTATGTTGTCACGTAAAAGAGGAACACTTCCCAAAGATAACCCATAGTCTCGCAACAGAGACAAAATCCAGAGAACTCGAGAGCAAGCCATCAAGCAAGCAGCCTACATACTCGCCTCACCAGATCAGGCAATGTAAGACTGCTTAGAAGACCAAGAAACAAGAGATGTGCCCAAGAAATGACAAGTGCCAAGTACTCTTCCTATCAACTCTACACTACAAATCAAGATCGTAAAATGCTCGAATTGAAAGAGCCAAGAAGAAGAATACCAGAGTCCAAAGTCAAGCGATCTTGAAGATACCAAGATGCGCGCATCGCTTGACGATGAGAAGCACGAGGAAGCTCGAATCGAGCGCACGACATACGGCGAATTGTATGTCCTACCGACAGAAGATAGAGGAGGAGCCAATCATATCATGGTATTCTTCCGTCCACTGACTCTCCATCCTCATCGTGGTCCAAGACGGTGGTTGTTGCAATGGGAGTAGACATTGGCCTACCGCTTCCCATATTGAAGCGCCAAGAAGGTCCTTTGTATACTTACATCGTGAACGAAGGTGCCTTCTTTCGCTTGCTTGATTTGAAGACCAAGGAAGAATGTCAATTCTCCCATCATGCTCATCTCAAATTCACCGCTCATAGAATCAAAATCTAGACACCAAAGCATGAGAAGAACCACCAAAATAATATCATCCACATATATTTGAACCAACAAGAAATCATCGCCATGCTCGAGAGTGAACAAGGTTTTATCAACCATTCCCATTTTGAAATCATTTTCAAGCAAGAAACTCTTAAGTCACATACCAAGCTCTAGGAGCTTGTTTCAATCCATACAGAGCTTTAGAGAGTTTAAAAACATGGTTTGGGAATTTTTGATTTTCAAACCTGTGGAGGTTGCTTGACAAAGACCTCTTCTTCTATGAAGCTATTCAAGAAAGCACTTTTAACATCCATTTGAAAAAGCTTGAAACCCTTGGATGTTGCAAATGCTAAAAGAATGTGAATGGCCTCCAATCTAGCTACTCGGAGCAAAGGTCTCTCAAAGTCTAAGCCCTCACTGAATAACCTTGAGCAACAAGTCTAGCCTTATTGTAACAACCAATCCATCCTCACTTTGCTTATTTTTAAAACCCATTTTGTTCCAATAACATGAGAATCAAGGACACTCAACTAAAAACCAGACTTTGTTTCTTTCAAAATTTTCAAGCTCTTCATGCATGGCATTGACCCAAGAGGCATCGATAAAGCATGGGTGATATCTCGGTTCAAAAGAAGCGACAAAAGCGTAATGTGCATGGGAATCGAGAATAAACTCGAGCGAGTGACTCGCTTGAAGATCCCCAATCATCCGCTCAGAGGATGTTGTCGCGAATGCGAAGAGGTGCTCCGGTGCGTATGGCCTCACCCCATGAGTTGTGGAGGTAGGAACAGAGCCACTCAGATCGCCGGTGGGGATAGGAGGCGGCCGCCACCGACATCAAGTAGTAGTAGCAGCTCTCCACCCCTCTCGAGGTAGCAGGAGGATGGTTTGAGTCTTCATCCTCGTAATCATCATCGACGAAGATGCTTTCTTGAGTTTCGTAAACCTGTGTACCAAGCATCGGTCTAGTACTGTGACTAGCCTCATCAAAAGTGACTTCGCAAGTCTCAACAATTTTGTTAGTATCAACATTAAAAACACGATAGCCACGAGAATGAGCAGATATCCAAGAAATATGCCATCAAAACATCTAGACTCAAATTTATCAAGATTGCCATGTTTAAGAATGAAGCACTTGCAACCAAAAATCTTGAAATGAGAGACCTTGGGAGAATGACCAAATCTAAGATCATAAGAAGTCTTTCCAACCACGATCTCAAGAAAACCCTCGTTGAAATATAACAAGCAAGAGAGATCGCCTCACCTCAAAATCTCCTAGAGTAGAATGCTCATCTAGCATGGTCCGAGCCATCTCTACAAGGGTTCTGCTCTTCCTTTCTACAACACCATTCTCACGAGGAACTCTAGGAGAAGAAAACTGATGCTCAATTCCCTATATCACAGTAAGGTAGAAAAAGAAGAATTCTTGAACTCGCTCCATTATCACTCCTAATGGCTCTCAAAGCTCCGTATATCAACAAAGAATTCTAAGGACCAAATCTTTAAAAATCCAAATGCTTCATCCTTAGAAGCAAGAAAATAAACCCATGAATACCGGAGTAATCATCCACAACCACCAAGACATACCATTTCCCACCAAATGATCAACTCTAGAAGGACCAATCAGATCTAAGTGAAGAAGTCGCCCTGTCCATCACCATTACCAAAGTAAGAGGTGGGTGGAAGCGCACACCATCTTACCATGTCTACAGTGGTGAGCACACAAGATCTCTCGACAAATTTTCACTTAGGCAAACCTCTAATCAAGTCCTTGCAATCGACTCTAGACAAATGATCAAAACCTATATGCCCAAGTCTACGATGCCACAAAACAAGGTCATGAGAATCAGAGGCTACAAGACACCTAGGACTAGAAGGTAAGAAATGCTCAAATTTGCACGTAAAATCTTCTCAAATATGGAGATCTCAAAACAAGCTCACCCGAGGAATCTAGAACTCTGACTCACCTCTCTTAAACCTCACTTCTAGACCTCATCAAGCAACCGAGAAACAGATAGAAGATTATACCTCACTTACTCACCAAAGCGATGTCTTTTAGCATGAACTTGTCGTTGACGCCAAGACGCTGCCCTTTGCAATACTTCCCAGAGAAGCATCCCCAAATGTAATCAATTCATTGCCGGATGCACGGTGAGGGAGGAGAACCATCTAGAATCTCCCATCATATGTCGAGAACACCCGAGTCAACAAGCCACTTGTCCTCCTTCCTCGCACGACGGACCTAAAAGGCACAATCGTAAAACATCCGTGCCTCAAGATCAAGTTAGTGATAAATGAACGAGGAATCCAAAGATCGAGAAGCACGATGTCCGGGAACAAAGCAGAGAAATAGTCAAACATGATCAGAATAAAATCATAAGAATGCACATGAGAACCACCTAGACCTCTCCAAACGATCTACCAAAAGATCGACACTCCCGCCTAGGTGCTACCCTGTCTCTCCTCACGATGTCCTAATCCAACATGCCGCCTAGACCCACCAAAAGAGTCTACAAAGTTCTCTACAAATCTAGGCCTATGTGTGGTGCGATAAACAGTCGCCTAGCTCTAGAGACTACATCCGAGAAGGGACTCCTCTAATGGATCTTAGAACGCCATCCTCTCTTTCTCTCAAGTTTTGCTCTCCCAAGGTAACTCAACAAGATGGCCTTCTTTCTGCGTAGGTGCAATGGTATCGACCTTTGAGGGTCTGCATGCACGAGTGAAAGCACCTTTCTTGCCGTAAAGAGTTTGAGCAAAACCACCGGATTTGAAAACAACCCCTGATGGCTTAGGAGGTTCTAGCTCAAACAAACCATTCTTCACAACTCTAGCAATCTTAGGTGGGTTTTTCTTGGAATGCTCTAGGGGTTGAAACCTAGACCACTATTTTTCACGCCACCTTGGATTGATCAAGAATCATGTTGAGTTTCTTTTTCCCACTTGAAAATTTCTCAAGAGTCACCTTGAGGTAATCATTCTCTTTCATTAACTCCTCACATCTAGAACACTTGCTAGACTTGATTACCTCATTGCGCTTACTCTAAGAAGGGCCACTTCCACTTTGAAGGCCTCACAAGACACACAATAGGATTCCCTAATCCTACTCAATCGCTTCCTTAAACTTGACTCTAAAAGCCTCTTGTATCCGACTAACCATGGTTTCAACTTCAAAGATTCAAAACACAAGAGTTAGAATCAATAACCTTTTAGAAGCAAGAAAAGACATGGATCTTTCAATTTTAGCCTTTTCTTCCGTGGTCTTGTTTAAGGCTTCAATTTCAATTGTAAGCTTGGGACAATTTTCACAAGAAGCAACTCTAGAGTAAATCAATGTTTCGCTATCTCTGCATCTTAATCCTATTATCCTTACAATGAGAGCATGTGTGACTAGCATCCTACTATCCAATTTTAATTCTAGCAAAGCACAATTAGAGCAAGTTAAAGGGATAGCTTCCATGGCAATCACATCAAGAGGAATGACATCTAAACAAGCGATCTAGACTTGAAAGATTCTAGTTCATCGAGAGCATCTTTTAGTTGATTTGTGACAGAGGAATGAGCAGATTTCAAGCTTGTCAAATCTTTAAGCAAGCTAGTGTAGGAATCACAAATATCGCAGGATTGATAGATTTAAGCTTCAACAACTTCAAGATTCAAATTATCAATCATAATGTCCTCGCTTCCTAATCATTTTTACTTGCTTATGCAATTTCGCTCAGAAGCACCAAGGCCCTTTTCATATCAAGAATAGAAGGGCATACCTCATCGATCACCTAAAGGATCCTCATTGTTGGAGGAGTCGCTATCGCGGGTCGTTCTTGGCCATGAAACACATGCCGTGAAGTCATGCGCCTTCTTCTTGCCACGAGAATCACTCTCGCCGCCCTCCGCTTCCGAGTCCACATCGCCATATTTACATTCTCAAGAGCTAAGGACCCTACCGACAAACTTTCGATAATTTGTCTTCTTGGGTTTTGCATCCCTCTCCGGGATGTCTTCGTGTCTCCTTCTCCTCCTTGCCCTTTAGCTTGGGCACTGGAGCGAATGTGATTTGGCTCACCACATTCAAGCACGTGATAGGTCCACTCCTCCTCCTATTTCTCACCTTGTTGTACGCTCTGTGAATTTGGTGGAAAGGAGGGCTAAGTCATCCCTGCAATTTCTCGTTGCTCATCACTCAAAGAATGTAAAGCGATAATGAAAAGCCGATGAGCTACAATCAAGAGAATCAAGAGCAACCCTTGGATTTGTCGACCACTAAAGCCATCGACTGCCTTGGGGAGACGCGAGATAAAGTCAATCTCATGCTCTTCAACCTCGAGTAGAGCTTATCCATGGTAAGCTCACTCATAATGTTGTTGTCATTGATGGAAGTGATCTTCATACCCTGCACTTCACATCAAGAGCACCTGAAGTCGGCGCGCATTTTCGCACTCGTAAAATACCAAGTCAACAAATACGAGATCATGAAGAATTTTAGAGAATCTTCCCACGCCTCATCCAAAGACTCACCAGCCTTTGTTCGATCTTCGAGTAAACCTTTTGAGCTGGTTCTCGCCTCACTTCCTTGATCGCAGCGGGACCCTTCGTGATAATCACAAAGTGTCCGCCAGATCTCGTGAGCAGCACCGCAAGTGAGCAACACGCCAAACTCGATCGACTAAGGCCTTGGATCAAATAATTCCGAGCCTTGTCATGGCCTCCACATTTGGAGTGATCGATCGCCATCTACCGGCACGACATAAGGGTTTTTCACCTTAGCCAAATAGCGTGCCCTTGAGCTCGATATATGCTTGCATACGAGCCTTCCAAAGATGCAAAGTCAACTCCTCAAAAATGTGTGGCTTGGTTGAGTACTTGTCACCGCCATGGCTCCAAAGACCGCTAAGATCTATAGAGAAGAGCTAACCGCTCGATACCACTTGTAGGACCGAAAGGCGACTAGGGGGTGAATAGGCGCTTTCAAAACTTTCTCGCCTAAATCAAAACTAACACGAACTTTACTCCTTTAGCTATGAAAGCTAAGAAGTTCAGTGAGCACACAACTAAGCCTTGTGTTGAATTTGATAAACCCTCAAGCACACGACACACAAGGAGAAAAGAACTCAATGTTCTTCATCGGCACGCAAGGTCCGACTGCTACCACAAGGTCGAACCGACCGTTGCAAATGGTCTCGACCGCAAGAACTAACCAATGGTCGGACCGGTGGATACGGTTCAACCAAGAAACCAAATGGCTCGAATACACGGGGTCGAATCGCCGCTGAAAGGTTTGGCCTGACCGTAGAGTCCAAGATCAAAAACTCCAATTAAATCCAAAATGAAATTTGATCCAACTTTTGATTCAACCAATAAAACCTGACCAAATTTCTAGTACACCTCCCTAATGATATTAGAGACCTATTTCTAGCGACGATCCTTCAGATCCACTTCGCAGAATCGATCTCTCGAGATTTTAACAAAGAAGTGCTCAAACCCTAGAAATGAGAAAACTTGATTCAAGACTTGCTTGTGGGGGCTTGATGATCTAGATGACTCTAGGAGTAATCCCACACATCAAAGCAAGATAAAGTAGGCCGAGAGACCAAGCATGAACCTTTGAATCAAGGAAGCACCAAAAACATCCAAAAGAGAGAAGAACACAAAGGAGCAATGATCTTTCAATTAAGCATCACAAGATTGTTCATTCACAATAGATGCTTACAAAGCCTCTCCACCAAGGAGGGCAAGAGCTCAACAATGAGCACACTCCAAACCCTAGTTCACTCTCCTCTCCTCCAAACCCTAGAAAAGGAAGAAGGGGGCTAAATGAATGCTTGCTTAGGTTTTCCACCTCTCCCTTCCTATTTATACTAGAGAGCTAGGGTTTCCTTTGGGTCTCTTACACATGGGACCCACACACACTAACTCTTGAAGCAATCGCCGCTTCACCACGTAGGTTGATCACGGTTCTCATCGCCGCCAAGCCCCTCTTGTCCGAATCCCATCGAACCTCCTGAGACTCGCACCGATATCCGCACCGCCGATCCAACCAAATTGCTTCAACCACCCGCTCGATCCATCTTGTCCATTCTCGCACCATGCTTGAGTCACACAACCTCACCCAGATCCCCGATCGCTCGACCTCGCCTTCCAAACGTAGTCCCGATCCACTCACCGCTGACGCCGCTGACTGCAAGCAACCCGCATAAAGAATAGACAAACAAATCGCTTCCGAACAAGTTCTTCACAACTTGACCCACGCCGCCTGCAATGCAATATACATCAATAAAGCATTGAAGTTCATAGAATAACACACTCGTAACAAACTCAATGCAACACTTGGCTCACCTCCAGGATCGCCGGCCCGATCGCTTCATGTGTACGGCCCGACCGATTATGCTTGGCCGACCGCTTCCCAAAACGGCGGTCGGACCGGTCCAAAGGACTTAGCTAAAATTTAAGCGAGAAATTCAAACCTTCCGAAATTTCAAACGAATAGAACTTTTGACTGGAGCTCCAAAATGATGGGACCACATCCAGAGACTCCTCACTTGCCTACACAACCTATTTTTGGCCCACCCAAAACCCAAATCTCAATGGAGGTTTGACCGCCACCATGGTCGGCCGGATCGCTTCCACGGGCGGTCCGACCGCCTCAAGACAACCGGTCAGACGCTAAAGGGCTCGACAAATTTTGGAGCAAACCCGAAAACGCGAGATTTAGCAAACCAATAACGCCATTGCCAATTGACTCATCATCCCGAGATCGCACATATCCTCACGATATCCACAGGTCCATAACCTAGGACGAGGCTATTAGAATAGTTTGAACCCGCAGGTGTACCAATGTACCCACACGCTGCATCGCACTTTTTGCCAAGCTATTAAGCACACTTCTCGTGTATGCCAAGACGGCTAAGTCCTACGAGACATTTCTAATATTATGCATTAACTACGAGTCGCCAGATGGATAGAAACCCATACGCCAGGTCGAGTCATCGTAAAGCCTCGGTCAACTACTCCTCACGGGTAAAGCCTTGACAACTACGACGCCTCGAGGTGGAGAAGCTACCCTAACTCCACCACCGCACACCTAACACAATAACAAATATCCTTTTACACAACACACACAACCCACCTCCCGCGACTCTGAGTTAACACACGCCTAAAGTACTCACCAAGAGAGGTCTCATATCCCTCTCGTGGTTAGCACACAAAATGCTTGGTTTAGTGTAACAAGATGTTTGGTCCTGTTGACTTGGGCAAGACATCCACAAACCCAATAACCCACCATCCAACCACTTGCCCAAGTCTAAATCATTTCATTTGCTCTTTTTGTTTTCAAAATAATTTAGCACAAGGTGTGAACAAATATTAATAAAATGATTTGTGTGATCAAGGTTATCGACTAAGTCGATAATCGCCTAATTCTACCGCAGAGCTAGCATTGCTAAGCATGACATCGAATGCATAATAAAAGAGCATAATTAAATCACCGGCTCTAATTCACCAAATGATATTAGTAACTTATGTTTGTGATAGGGGATAACAATTTGAGGGCAACAATGCAATAGGAGTAACTACTCTAATCGGAAAATTAATTTGACACAAAAGCATGCATACATATGATTTGTAAACAATATATTAGACTTGCAAGTAATGGGAAATTTATGATCAAACCGCTTGCTAGGTTGTTGATGTTCAAGATGTTGTGGAGATCACTTAGGTGATCAATGTGCTCTTCTGAACCTAACGAGAAAGCTAAAAAGAACCGATAAGAACGAAGAAAACATAAAGACTTAATGAAAAACTTTTTCCAAATGCCTTGAAAATTTTACAAAGAATAAGAGCATGATTTATAAGGAATTTTGCAACAAGAACAAATTGATTTGGATTCTTAATGCAAAATATATGAGCTAAACAATTTCGCTCAAATTTTATAAATTCCAAATACTACTATTCATTACAACTAAAATCTTCGCAAAAATTTCTCGAGCTAACATGAAGGTAGAACTATTTTTAGATTAAATTTTAGTTAAAACATAACTAACAAAATTTGAATCAACCAAAAGGAATTAAATGAAATAGTTATGCATTTTACAAGTTAATTGCATTTTTTAGTTAACAAATAATCCTCCCGAAAATCCAAATTAAATCGACGCGGGACGAACTTGGACTGCTGATCTTTGATCCAACGCCCAAGTCCACGGGAAATCAAGGCCAAGCTTCATTAAACCCCACCGCTGATTTAGATCCAACGGCCCACGCGATGGAAACGTTAGGGCGGTCCGAACGCTCAAAAGATATGGGCCGTTGATCTAGAGATGGACGGCTCACAACGGCGAACCTTCGACGGTCCCAACGCTCACCAACTCGAGCCATAGATCTGAACTGGCGGCCCACGCGCGCAGAGAATAAAGCAGCGCTGCGCGTTTACGCTCATCGCTGGATTTAGATCCAACGGTCCAAGTGGATCGAGACGCTCGATGGTCCGAACGCTCACACGCACATGAGCCGCTGATCTTGGATCCAACAATCTCGTTGATCAAACGTCGGACGGTCCGAACGCTCGTCAATCGAGCCATCGATCTAGAACTCTATGGTACACATGGATCGACGCTGCTCGGATGGTCCGAAGTTCACATGATCTCGGGCCGCTGATCTAACGATCGACGGTCCACAGAGAACTCACACGCTTTGTCCGACAAACTCGACGGCGGGGAGGCTCACCACGGCGACTCGTCACGGCTACGGCATGAGCTAAGGTCCAAAATGGGTCCGCAATAGCTTTGCGCACACACTTGGACCATAAACCGCACGCGGCCTAGAATGCCTGGTAAGTCGAGTTGACATAGGTGACCAAAACTATTTAAAACGAAAAATGCCAAGAAGGTTGAGCCGCGGTCCAAGTAAGCGAGTGCCGTGCAACTAGGGACTAAAGTGGAGCTACCTTAGCACCGAGAGGCATGATAAGGTTGAGCGCCTCATGACCAAAATGGTGCTTTGGCCAAAAATGGGGAATCTCCAATTCAGCCAAGCCCTGAGGAAGATAAGTGAAATTGAGCGAGGGTTAAACTCAAGTGATTAAAGAGGGAGCAAGAAATGGAGAGGGAGAGCCACTGTGTGTAACATCCCAAATATGGATTTGTGTTTCAAATGTAAGAAAATAAGAAGAAATTAAAATTTTTCTTGCATCTTGAAGCCCTTGGTCATTTTTGTAATTCTTTTAAAAGAATTATGGAAAATCAAAATTAAATCCTCGCTTGACTCTAATAAAAACCTCCTTGGCATAAATCTTGTGCCCAACCCTTGGAAATATTTTTCCGAGTTCTAGGAGCCTTGGCAACACCTCCTGAATTATCTCATGATTTTAGAAATTATTTGATAATTTTGGAGGCAAGTCAAAGTTTGGTCAAACCCTATTTCCTCTTCGAATTTTCGAGAAAATTTCATGTATAAAAATCCTCAAAAGTTTATGAGAGATTCTCATGTCACAAGAATCTCCGCTAAAATTTTATAATATTTGGAGCTTGTTTGCTACCTTAAATAATTCCTCAAAATCAGATATTTAAAGTTCAAATTTAACCGGTTTGCACTGCTCATCGGGTTCGAATCGACTCGCTCGAGCCACTTGACTCGTCCACCCAACTAAACGCACCCAAGACGGCCGACGGCGCGAAGGCTAGAGCGTTGATCGCATCGAACGGCTCTTGATCAACCGAACGATGGAATCATTTTAATTCACCCGTCTAACTCACCGCTCGATTAATCCGACGGTCGACACGCCGCTCCTTCCTCCGGCCGGCCAAGGCTCAATGGCTATGGCGCGGCCGAGAAGAAAAGCAGGTGTGCCGCCCACTCTTCGGCCGCTTTAAACGGCTAGCTCGCGCATTAAATGCCCGCCGTGCTCCTCCTCAGCGCCCACTCTTCAATCGCCCCGCCGCCTCGTCGCGCTTCTAATGGTCAGATTGACCGAATGGAAAATCCGCCGCTGTTTCTCGCCATTGCTCTATTTAAGCTCCATTGTTTCTCCCTTAGCTTCTTTTAGCACCTCCGCAACTCTAGCTAGCACTCACAAGCTTGCTTGAGCCGCAGATCCTCGCAATCCCTACCGCCATTGTTAAGCTTGAGCTTTGTGGAGGCGTGCACAGGGGTTTTCTTCAAGTCTTTGCTCCTCCGCTCCCCTTTACTCCTCAAGCTTAACCTCACTCAATTTGGTTCAATTTGCTCTGTCGAACTCAATTGATTTCCCATTTCGCCGAATCGATTCTTCCTCGCCCGAGCCGCCTCGACTCTCCTTGGTGCGTTCTTTGCACTCTGTAACCCTCTTAGTCCCTAGTTGCTTGGCACCCGCCTCGACCGCATCCGAGCGCGCTGCTTTTGCTTTTGGTCATTTTCGCCACTTTGCCCTCTCTCCGCTTGCTTGTTCAACCATCGCAGCCAAATCCATTGGTACCATTAGGTGCGCAATGATGTTTGGAACCCATTTGGGCATTTTGCTCGCACCGCCAGCGCCGAGTCGCCGGCGGCGAGCCGTTTCTTCCCTCGCATTTTTGGCGAAGAAAACAGGAGACGGCTTGAACTTAAATCGGTATGGACCGCCGATCCTAAGATCTACGGCCAGATTGCGCAAAAATTTGAAATTATCGCTGCTCTTGGCCTGCGGGACCATTGGATCCAAGATGAACGGTCCCGATTTGAGTCCGCATGGGTCGTTGATCCCGATCGATCGACGCTCGCAGCGTAGACGTCGGACCGCCACCGCTTAGATCTGACACCGACCGCTGATCCAGATCCAACGGTTGACGTTAGGTTTCGGTCGACGCTGCTGCCGTCGTTCGAGGAACTTGGACCGTTGATCCAAGATCAACGCCCAAGTTCGCCACGTTGATTCTCATTTCGATTTTCCCAAAGGATTTATTTATCAACCAAAAATATGATAACTTGTAAAATGCATAACTAATTCATTTTAAATCCTTTTCGTTAATTCAAATTTTATTGGTTATATTTTTAACTAAAATTTAATCTAAAAATGTTTCCAACCCCAAAGATAGCTTCGTAAAATTTTTGTTAATGAATAGTAGCATTTATGATTTATAAAAGTCGAGCAAAATTGATTTGGTCATATCTTTGACATTAAGAATCCAAATCAATTGGTTCTTGTTGCTAAATTCTTTATAAATCATGAACTTGCTACTGTAAAATTTTCAGAATTTTTGGAGAAAGTTTTCGTGGGTCTTTGCGCTTTCGCTTTATCTACTGCTTTTTCGCTTCTCGTTAGGATCCGAAGAGCACGTTGACAATATAATTGATCCTCAAGAATATCTTGACCTACACAAGCAAACAAGCAAGCAGTTTGATCATGTTAATCTCATTATTTTTTAAGTCTAATATATTGATTTCAACTTGTATGTATGCATTGCTATTTTGTTGTTAAATTATGATTAGTATCCTATAGTTGCATAATCAGAGGAATTGGTTATCCTCTACTACCATGAGTTTAGGTTATTTGCTATGATTTGAGTTTGATGGATGAGCTCTTGTCACTTAGTAGATTACTAATTAAAAATGCTTAGAAATGCTTAGTTTCTAGTAATGGGCGATCATCGATTTTAGTCGATGATCTTGATCACATATTTATTTATTATTCCATTATGACCAACACTTGTGCTTTGTTACTTTGTAAAGTCAAAACTGAAAATAAAATTGTTTTAGACTTGGGCACAATGGTATGTTCGTGTGATCTGTTGGTGTGAATGGAATGGTGCCTAGGTCATCAAGGAACGAGTTACTTGTGTCACTAAGCCAAGTGCTTATGCGTATAACCACGCGAGAGGGATATGGGACATCTCTTGACTAAGTACTTTGGCGTGTGTTATCTCCGAGTCGCAGGAGGGGTTGTGTGAAAAGGATATGCTCTTGTGTTGTGTGTGGTGGTGGAGATTCCGCAGGCTCTCCACCTCAAGGGGCATCGTAGTTGTCCAAGGCTTTACCATGACGGTAGTTGACCGAGGCTTTACGATGACTCGACACAACGTATGGGTTTCTATCCATACGGCACTCAGAAGTTAATACACAATATTGGAAATGTCTCGAGGACTTAGCTGTTGCAAGATACCAAAGGAAGTATGCTAATCATGTGGCTAAAAGGCTATCTCATGCGTGTGGGTACATTGGTACACCCCAGGTATAAAACTATTTGAATAGCCTCGCCCTAGGTTATGGACATGCTTGGTAAGGTCGCAAGAACTAGACTACAACCTTTTAAATTAAAATTTGACATGGTTAGTATGAATGGGTAATTCATACTATTGTTGTGGTGACTAATGGGTTAGTCAATTCCGTGATTGTTGTTGTCTTCATTCATCGTTATATTGTTGTCATTCATTGTTATGTGAACATTAAAACAGATTTGTTAACTTGCTTTTAAATGTACTACATTATTGCAAATAAAGATTGCTTTATGTCAAAATGAAACATACACCTCCACTTAAATAAGCTTGCATGTAGCATATGTATAGGTCTCACATTTCACACGTAAGTCTTAATGAGTACAATTTTTGTACTCATTTGCTTTGCTTAACTATTTGTTGCAGAGGAGGAAGGTGAGCCCCAAGGGCCTCACTATTGTGTGGATTCGACGACTAGCTTGGCGGTCCGGTCGGTTGCCTTGTGGGTTAAAGGCACACTGATTGGCTCCTTTGGTTTATGGCCATCTTATGGCACTTTTGCTTCACTGTTGAATTTATGTATGTATTTGTCATTTGGCCTGGCCGGCCTCTCTTTGTAATAACTATCCTTTATGTATCTTAATTTCTGGTTTGTTGCTTTGCTTCGGTTCTATGTGAATGAATGGAATTGATGCATGAATTTTGTAAAAGAGGTGTGTATACTGCATTTCTGGGAGGTATACATGTCTCGAGTCTCGGTTTATTCAATTTGTGATGCTAGGACCAAGTGGATGGTTAAGCATTACAAGCCCAATAAACCGTGGTCTCACAAAGTTTGGTATCGAGCCATATCGACTGCTGTAACCCAAGCTTGGTCGCCTTTAGGATATTTTGGAAACTATTATTTTCAAACTATCAAATGATTTATGAAAGCTTAAGGAATTCTCGATTTTATTCCTTACATATCTTAGCTTTCTCCTCTCATCTTACTCTAATTTGAGTTTTAAAATTGATTTCTCTCCTTTCTCAAAGATAGTTGTTATCATTTAATTGGGTTTTGGGAACTAATGTGTTTGGCAAATTGAAGTGGTGGTTGCCTCACAAGGTTTTGAAGTTTCGAATGGCTAAATTTCACCGTAAGCTTGGATGCAAAACCCGACAGCGATCTTTCAATTTCCTGACAGCAAGCTTAAAGGTTCTAAATGGGGTAGAAAATGAGAGGTTAATCAACAAAACTTATGGGAATAGAAGGGTAAGATGTGATACTAGTTAGCTATGTATCTAACACTAATTTCGCTGATTTAACTTTTGTTCTTTAGTGGTACTAGATCTTATGTTATATTCTGATTTTTATCTTCTCAATCAATTACTCATTCATTCAATACCGTTAGTGGCATTGGGAAGTTGAGCTTTGGTTTGGTAATTCATTGCTGTTTTGGAGTCTTTTTATAAGCCTCGCTTAAGTTTATACACTTGCTGTTTTGGCCTTTGATTAGGTGATATTCCATTTCCTAGTCATTAGCTTTTTGTTTCCTTTCGCTTTGATTTTTGGGTCTAGTTTTTAACCCAAGTTCCTTGTAACAGATGGTCGGGCAAGACTCAGAGCGCCAAGGCCGCCACTGGTCCGAACGAGGATCTTCCTCCTCCTCCGACCATGGCCGAGGTCCTCCTTCAGATCGAGCGCAACCGCGTAAGATGTGAGGGTTCTTCCGACGCCATCGCGCAAGAACACTTCCGCCTCTTACCGTGCTTCGTGATCCGCAAGGGTGGACACCACCGCGTGGGGACTCGCGGAGTTTCTTCGCACTCCACTCTTCACGCTCTCCCGATCCGAGGACACGCTTGATGCGCATTTATTGGCTTCGGTCTCGTTGAGCGAAGTCAGATAGCGAGTGCCGTGAGCACGAGAAGGCACTGCTCAGATCACACCACCGAGGGTGCAGCTTTGTCTTGGTGGGAGAGCTTTCGCCATGCACCGACGGTCACACCGCCACCGAGGAGTTTCGACCGCCTCCGTCGGAGTCACATTCCTTCCTACCGATGAGGTCAAGAAGGAGTTCTTGTCGCCGCATAAGGGCGCTTTCGCCATTTGAGTACCTATACGAAGTTCAACCATTTGGCTCGTTATGCTCTAAGAGGTGGCCACCGATGAGGCCAAGCAAGAGAAGTTCAAGGATGGTTTGTCCGAGGAGCCGCAGGACAAGCTATCCATCATCGACTTCCTTGATTTCCAAGCCTTGGTGGACAAGGCCATCGTCACGAAAGCACTCGGGAGAGCGCCAGGATTCCCGCAGCGTAAGTGGAGGCCCACAAGTCCTCTAGGGCCAGCTATCCCCGCCTGGCCGGGCCTCAGGGTCGCACAAGAAGCTTCAAGACTTCGAGGCCACAAGACCCCTCATTTTTCGCAGCCGTGCCCCAATCACGCACCTGCGAAGTCATCAGGTGGCCTCGCAACCCGGCCGCCGAGTCACTTGCTTCACCGCAACTGTAAGGTGTATTATGCGTAACCAATACCCTAAGAAGACAGGAGCACCTCGTCCTAATGGAGGATGCGCAAGGAGGTGGTACTTATCAGACTCAAGATAGTCCCCGCTACCAAGGCGGTAGTGGTCGCGCCAACCTCATCTCACGGAGGAGGCACAGGAGGCACCCGACGCCGTGGCCGGGTACACTTTCGCTAACTCTCATTCTGCCACTGCTTTGTTTGATTCAGAGCATCTCATTCTTTGTTTCGAGTCTTTAGTCATATTAGTGAGCCTGCTTACTCCATTGCGGGTCCCATTACTCATTCGCCTCCTTGTTCGGAGTTGAGAGTGAATCGAGTGTAGGATGTCCCAATTGAGATTGAAGGAGCGAGATTCTTCGCGAATCTTATCCTCCTCCATTCAGCAAGTCTAGATGTAATTCGGTATGGATTGGTTGTCTCAAAGATAAGGGACAAATCGATTGCGCCAAGAAGTGTGTCTCCTATCTAGTCCTTCTAAGAAAGCAGTTCGCTACCAAGTCGCTAGGTCCGCATCTCTTCGCGCCAGCGAAGCCCGCTCTAGATATTAGTAAAGTCCCCACAGTCAGGACTTCATTGATGTCTTTCCCAAGATCTTCCGTGGATGCCACCGCTGCACTCGAGTTTGTCATTGAGTTGGTTCCTGCATCGCTCGATTTCAAAGAGGCATTATCGGATGCCACCGAACGAGTTGGTAGAATTGAAGAAGCAACTCGAGTGAGCTGCAAGAAAAAGGTTTCATCCGCCTAGCTCATCTTCATGGGGTTGTCTCGCAATCTTCGTAAAGAAGAAGGACAATACTTTATGCATGTACGCTGATTACCGTCCGCTTAATGAGGTAACGTAGAAGAACAAGTATCCATTGCCCCGCATTGATGATCTCTTTGATCAATTAACCGAGCTCGAGTATTCTCCAAGATTGATTTGAGGGTGGGATATCATCAAGTTCGGATACGATCTGAGAATATTCCAAAGACGGCTTTCTCTACTCGCTACGGCTTGTATGAGTACACCGTCATGTCATTTGGCTTAACTAATGCTCCCGCCTTGTTCATGAACCTTATTTGTCGTGGTCTTCATCGATGATATTCTCATCTATTCCAAGGACGATGAGGAACATGATGAGCATCTGAAGCTTGTGTTAGGTAAGCTTCGTGAGCACGAGCTGTATGCGAAGTTCAGCAAATGCGCATTCTGGTTGAAGGAAGTGGCCTTCTTGGGTCATATTCTTTCAAATAGAGGCGAGCCGCTGATCCTAGCAAGGTCAGCGATGTTCTTTCTGGTGTCACCTTACTTGTAATCGGCGCGGAGTTTTCTTGGTTTAGCGATATTATCGCCGCTTATCGAGAACTTCTCCCAGATCGCGGGCCGATGACGGAGTTGCTCAAGAAGGACAAGAAGTTCTTGTGGTCCGATGCTTGTGAGGAAAGCTTCCAGTACTCAAGAAGCGCTTGACCACCGCCCCGCCCTCGTTCTTCCCGATATTCATCAAAGCTTCGATATCTTTTATGATGCTTCGTCGAGGACTCCTTGTGTCCTTATGCAAGAAGGCAAGGTAGTGGCCTATGCATCAAGGTAATTGACACCTCATGAACTCAACTATCCTACCCATGACTTGGAATTGGTCGTGATTCATGCACTTAAGATTTGGCGACATTACCTAATCCAGAATCGCTGTGAAGTGTATTCGGATCACAAAAGCCTAAAGTATTTGTTCACCCAACCAGATCTGAACCTCGTGCAAAAGAGGTGGTTGGAGTTGATCAAGGACTATGACATGGGTATTCACTACCATCCCGCAAGGCTAATATTGTGGCCGATGCGCTTAGTCGTAAAGCACATTGCAATGCCTTGTTGCTAAAGGAGCTTCACCCACTCTTCTAGATGAGTTCCAATTGTCTCAACTTGGGTTCTACCGAGCTCGGTTCCTCACGCCTTGGTTGTGCAACCAACCTTGGTGGATCGGATTAAGATCGCCAATGATCGGATGTCGGAGTGAGCCGCATCAAGTAAAATGTCAAGAACCGACAACCAAGTGCTTCTCCGAGGATGAGCATGGTGTTGTAAGGTTCGGCAACGCCTTGTGGTTCCAAAGGATATGGAATTATGGATTTGATTCTCCACGAAGCCCATGATTCGCTTTTGTCTATTCATCCCGGCCACAAAGATGTATCGAGATCTCCGCTGTGGATTTTGGTGGACCCGAATGAAGAGGGAGATTGCGGTTCGCTGTCGAGCGCGACGTGGTGTCGCCATGTCAAGGCCGAGCATCGCCCAAAGCAGGATCGCTCACCTTTTGCCTATTCCTCGAATGGAAGTGGATTCGATCGGCATGGATTTTATCACCGGTCCGCTCAGACTCCAAGGGCAATAATGCCATCCGGGTTGTCATTGATCGGCTAACTAAGGTGGCGACTTCTTTCCAAATAAGACGGATCTCCGTAGGTCTTTTGGCGGATCTCTACATTGCCCGCCTCACGAGCTTACACGGGTACCCAAGACAATTGTCTCTGATCGTGGTTCTCTTTTCACCTCTCGCTTGGCAAAGTTTGCAAGAGGCTATGGAACCTGCTTACCTTTAGCATCGTGATATCACCCCCAAACGGATGGCCGACCGAGCGGTCAACCAAGTGTTGGAAGACATGCTTCGTGCTTGTGTCCTCTCCTATAGAAAGAATTGGGAGAAATACTTGCCATTTGCTCGCTTTTCCTACAACAATAGTTTTCAGTCGGCCTCGATGTCACCTTTTGAGGCCTTATACGGAGAAAGTGCGTAACCTCGCTGAATTGGTCCGAGACAGCGAAAGACCTTTCTTTGGCCTGCACTCGATCAATGAGGCCGAGAGTCAAGTCCATTTTATTCGGATCGCTACGCACGGCTCAATCCAGCAAAAGAGCTATGCGAATCATCGCCGCCGTGAATTGAGCTTTGAGCCGATGACTTTGTTTATCTCAAAGTCTCCCGCTGAAGGGCCATCAACGCTTTGGCGCCAAGGGCAAGTTAGCTCCTCGATATGCTCGGCCCCATCGCATCATCGAGAAGAAAGGAGCCGCTGCCTATAAGTTGGAGTTGCCATGTGCACTTGAGGGGGTACATGATGTTTTTCATGTGTCCCAACTAAAGCAAAGGCCTCCTGTTCTAACAGAGGAAGCCCGCTGGAAACTCTCGATGTCCAAGAGGATTTGACCTACCGCGAGCATCCTATTCGCAGACTCGATGAGGCTGAACGAAGAACAAGGAATAAAACCATCGATTCCTCAAAGTTCAAGGGTCGAACCATCCCGAGGATGAGGCTACTTGAAAAGGGAAGATCGCCTGCTCGACTATCCATCTTTCTTTATCGAGCGAGCCAAATCTCTGGACGAGATTTTTTGTAAGGGGGAGGTTTTGTAACATCCCAAATATGGATTTGTGTTTCAAATGTAAGAAAATAAGAAGAAATTAAAACTTTTATTGCATCTTGAAGCCCTTGGTCATTTTTGTAATTCTTTTAAAAGAATTATGGAAAATCAAAATTAAATCCTCGCTTGACTCTAATAAAAACCTCCTTGGCATAAATCTTGTGCCCAACCCTTGGAAATATTTTTCCCGAGTTCTAGGGAGGCTTGGCAACACCTCTGAATTATCTCATGATTTTTAGAAATTATTTGATAATTTTGGAGGCAAGTCAAAGTTTGGTCAAACCCTATTTCCCTCTTCCGAATTTCGAGAAAATTTCAATGTATAAAAATCCCTGAAATTTTATGAGAGGTTCCTCATGTCACAAGAATCTCCAGCTAAAATTTCATAATTTTGGAGCTTTTTGCTACCTTAAATAATTCCTCAAAAATCAGCTATTTAAAGTTCAAATTTAACTAGTTTGCACTGCTCATCGTTCGAACGGACTTGGGCTCGAGCCACTTGACTCGGTCCACTAACTAAACGCACCAAGACGGCCGATAGGGCGCGAGCGCCAGGAGCCGTTGATCGCATCGAACGGCCCTTGATCAACCGAACGATCGAATCGCTTTAATCCACCCGCTCTAACTCACCGCTCGATTAATCCGACGGCCGACACGCCGCTCTTCCTTCCGGCTCGGCTCAAGGTTCATGGCTATGGCGTGTTGAGAAGAAAAGCGCGGTGTGCCGCCCACTCTTTGGTCGCTTTAAACGGCTAGCTCAGGCAAGCATTAAATGCACGCCGTGCTCCTCCTCAGCGCCCACTCTTCAATCGCCTCCTGCCGCTTCTATCGCGCCTAATGGTCAGATTGACCGAATGGAAAATTCGCCGCTGTTCTCGCCATTGCTCTATTTAAGCTCCATTGTTTCTCCCTTAGCTTCCTTTAGCACCTCCGCAACTCCAGCCTAGCACTCACAAGCTTGCTTGAGCCGCAGATCCTCGCTATCCCCCGCCATTGTTAAGCTTGAGCTTTGTGGAGGCGTGGCAAACAGGGTTTTTTCTTCAAGTCTTTGCTCCTCTCGCTCCCCTTTACTCCTCAAGCTTAACCTCACTCAATTTGGTTCAATTTGCTTAGGTCGAATCAATTCGATTTCATTTTCTACCGAAATCAGATTCTTCCTCGCCCGAGCCGCCTCGACTCTCCCTGCATGCTCTTTGCACTCGATAACCCTCTTAGTCCCTAGTTGCTTGGCACCGCCGCTCGACCGCAATGAGCGCTTTCACCGCTTTTTGTTTTGGTCATTTTCGCCACTTCGCTCTTCTCCGCTTGCTTGCTCAACCACCGCAACCAAATCCAATGGTACCATTAGGTGCGCAATGATGTTTGGAACCCATTTTGAGCACTTGCTCGCACCGCCATGGCCAGAGCCGCCGGCGGCGAAGCCGTTTCTTCCCCGCTATTTTGCCGACGAAAACAGGAGACGGCTTGAACTTAATCGGCAGGGACCGTCGATCCTAAGATCTACAACCAGATCGCGGAAATTTGAAATTATCGCCGTTGGCCTCAGGACCGTTGGATCCAAGATCAACGGTCCCGATTCGAGTCCGCATGGGTCGTTGGATCCCGGATCGACGGCCGTGCGCGCGTGTGGACGTCGACCGCCGCGCGCTTAGATCTGACGCGACCGCTGGATCCGCATCCAACGGCTGACGTTAGGGTTTCGGTCGACGCTGCTGTTGTCGTCGAGGAACTTGGACCGTTGGATCCAAGATCAACGCCCAAGTTCGCCACGCCGATTCTCATTTCTGATTTTTCCGAAAGGATTTATTTATCAACTGCAAAATGTGATAACTTGTAAAATGCATAACTAATTCATTTTAAATCCTTTTCGGTTGATTCAAATTTTGTTGGTTATATTTTTAACTAAACTTTAATATAAAAATGTTTCCAACCTCAGTATAGCTCCAGAAAATTTTGCTAATTAATAGTAGCATTTATGATTTATAAAAGATGAGCAAAATTGATTTGGTCATATCTTTGGCATTAAGAATCCAAATGAATTGGTTCTTATTGCTAAATTATTTATAAATCATGACCTTACTACTGTAAAATTTTCAGAATTTTTGGAGAAAGTTTTCTCGTGGGTCTTTGCGCTTTCTTCGCTTTATTTGCTGTTTTTCGCTTCTCGTTAGGATCCAAGAGCACGTTGACAATATAATTGATCCTCAAGAATATCTTGACTCCACAAAGAAACAGCAAGCAGCTTGATCATGTTAATCCCATTATTTTTCAAGTCTAATATATTGATTTCAACTTGTATATATGCATTGCTATTTTGTTGTTAAATTATGGTTAGTATCCTATAGTTGCATAATCTGAGGAATTGGTTATCCTCTACTACCATGAGCCTAGGTTATTTGCTATGATTTGAGTTCGATGGATGAGCTCTTGTCACTTAGTAGATTACTAATTGAAAATGCTTAGAAATGCTTAGTTTTAGTAATGGGCGATCATCGATTTTAGTCGATGATCTTGATCACACATTTATTTATTAATCCATTATGACCAAGACTTGTGCTTTGTTACTTTGTAAAGTCAAAATTGAAAATAAAATTGATTTAGAGTTGGGCACAATGGTATGTTGGTGTGATCTCTGGTGTGAATGGAATGGTGTCTAGGTCATCAAGGACCGAGTTACTTGTGTCACTAAGCTAAGCGCTTATGCGTATAACCACGCGAGAGGGATATGGGACCTCTTGACTAAGTACTTTGGCGTGTGTTATCTCCGAGTCGCAGGAGGGGGTTGTGTGAGTTGTGTGAAAAGGATATGCTTGTGTTGGGTGCGTGGTGGAGATTCCGTAGGCTCTCTACCTCGAGGGGCATCGTAGTTGTCCAAGGCTTTACCTCGACTTTTGTAGTTGACCGAGGCTTTACGATGACTCACACAACGTATGGGTTTCTATCCATACGGGTGACTCGTAGTTAATACACAATATTGGAAATGTCTCGAGGACTTAGCTGCAAGATACCAAAGGAAGTATGCTAATCATGTGGCTAAAAGGCTATTCGCGCGTGGGTACATTGGTACACCCTCGCAGGTTATAAAACTATTCAATAGCCTCGCCCTAGGTTATGGACATGCTTGGTAAGGTCGGCAAGAACTAGACTACAACCTTTAAATTAAAATTTGATATGGTTAGTATGAATGGGTAATTCATACTATTGTTGTGGTGACTAATGGGTTAGTCACTTCTGTGATTGTTGTTTTCATCTATGTACTGTTATATTGTTGTCATTCACTGTTATGTGAACATTAAAAACAGATTTGTTAACTTGCTTTTAAATGTACTACATTATTGCAAATAAAGATTGCTTTGTGCTGAAAATGAAACATATAGCCTCCACTTAAATAAGCTTGCATGTAGCATATGTATAGGTCTCATTTCTACACGTAAGTCTTATGGAGTATAAATTTTGTACTCATTTGCTTTGCTTAACTATTTGTTGCAGAGGAGGAAGGTGAGCCCCAAGGGCCTCACTTTTGTGAAATGTGTCGTGGATTCGACGACTAGCTTGGCGGTCCCGGCCGGTTGCCTTGTGGGTTAAAGGCACACCGATTGGCTTCTTTTGGTTTATGGCCATCTTATGGCACTTTTACTCACTGTTGAATTTATGTATGTATTTGTCATTTGGCCCTACGGCCTCTCTTTGTAATAACTATCCTTTATGTAGCTTCGTGGTATGTGCCTTCATGGTGAGCTTGAATTTTGTAAATGGCGGCCAAAATGATTTCGGTTGAAACAAGATCAAACCAGAGTCGAGGTGCTAGCTAGAGTTTGAAATGCTAAAGGAAGCCAAAGGGAAGAAATGGAGCTTAAATAGTGAGGGTCTCACACAGCGGCAACATTTTCTCCTGAGGGTCAAACTTGTCATGGGAGCACTTGAGAGCGATGGGAGCCGTTGAGCTATGGACATTTGAGGGCGGTGAGTTGCGGCAATTAATGTTATCGAAGGAGCCGTTTAAAGGTGGCCAGTGAGAAGGTGACCAACGACAACCCTTCTCCTGCTTACGCCATGGCACGACTCAAGCGCATCATTCGCTGAGCTATGGAGGAAGGAGGCGACGCACGACGGCCGTTGGATCTAAATTGAGCGGTTCAAATGTGGCCACCGATCGGCGGTCGAACGTTCACTCGATCGCTCACGCCAGCCGTTATCTCCAAATCGGATGGTTCAAATGAATTGGGCGATCGGCCGGTACAAACGTTCACTCCAATCCAGGCCGTGGTTTTCCAATCGAACGGCACTCTTGTGATCGCATCGGTAACGCGTCGATGACGATCCGACGGCAGATCAGCGCCAAGGCCGATCGACCAAGCGGTGCGCTTAGTTGATTGAACCAAGTCAAGTGGCTCGAGCCCGAGTCTGACTCAAACCCAAGGAACAGTGAAAACCAGCTAGTGTTTGAATTAACAGCTGATTTTTGCGGATTTGCTTAAGGTAGCACACCAGCTCCAAAAATTCTAAAATTTTAACTGGAGGTTTCTGACTTAAGGATTAACCTTACATAAAATTTCCAGAGATTTTCATGCATTGCATTCTTCTCCAGAAATTCCAGAAGGTTGGAGTTAGGGTTTGACCAAGCTTTGACTTGGTTTGACTTGCCTCCAAAATTATCAAATAATTTCTAAAACTCGTGAAATAATTCAGAGGTGTTACCAAGCCTCCCTAGAACTCAGGAAAAATATTTACAGAGGTTTGGCATAAGATTTTTGCCAAGGAGGTTTTTGATTGGAGTTAATTGAGGATTTTGATTTTGATTTTTCCACAATCCATATACAAGAATCATGGAACTGATTAAAAACATCCAGATATGAGAAAAGTTTTAATTTCTCCTCATTTCTATATATTTGAAACACAAATCCACATTTGGGATGTTATAGTACAAACGCCGGTGCCCTCGGTGGTGGTGGAGTCTGAGAGTGATGCGCCGGGGCTTGCCCGCCGTGAGAACGAGGAAAGCTGGCCCTTGCTGATTTTTGGGCCTCTCACTTGCGCTTGCGTGAATCACCAAGAACCCTTCCCTTGTGCTCGGCGACAATAGCCTTGTCGACCAGCGTCTGGAAGTCAGGGAAGTCAACGATAGATAGCTTGTCTTGAAGCTCCTCAGACAAGCCATCCATGAACTTGTCCTGCTTAGCCTCATCAGTGGGCATATCCTCAGGGGTGTACCGAGATAGATGGTTGAATTCATGTAAGTACTCAGTCACTGATTTGCGCCCTTGTTTTAGCGCCGAGAATTCCTCCTTCTTAAGCTTCATCAATCCGGCGGGAACATGAGCCCGACAGAAGGTAGTGCGAAACTCTGCCCAAGTGATAGCCCAGCCCGCGGGTTGCATGGCGAGGAAGTTCTACCACCATGAGAGTGCTGCCCCCTCCAGCTGATGGGAGGCAAATAGTGCCCTCTCCTGCTCCTGGCACAGAGCGACATCGAGCTTCTGCTCAACAAGACGCAACCAATCATCTGCGTCGAGTGGGTCCTCAGAACATGAGAAAGTGGGTGGCTGCGTGCGAAGGAACTCCGAGAGTCCCCCCTCCGATGATGGTCACCTCCTCCACCCGATCCGGAGGCACCGGAAAGGTTGGAGGTGTTTCGTGCAATCGCCTCTAGAATCCTTATCTGAGCCATGCGATTCCGCTCAATCTGAGCGAGAACCTCAGCCATGGTCGGAGAAGGTGAGAGCTCCTCATCTGAACCAGCTGGCTAACCCAGGCTGCCGCGTGTTCATTCAGCCATCCTGTTTCATTGAGGCGGGTTAGCAACACAAACCCGAAAACTAGAGACGAAAGGTAGCAAAAGACAAGCTACTAGGGAAATGATATATTACCCTAACTCAATTATAAAAATATAACCAGCAAGGAAACGAACTCCAAACATTTGCAAAAAGGCATAAGATCCTATGCAAAACTCATAAGACACGAGATTCAATTTATCGGTGCGACTAACTCGTATTGAATGAACGAGTAATCGGTTTGAGAAGAAAATTTCAGAATGCAACTCAAGTCTTATCGCATATAAGGATCATGGTAAAAATCATCTAGGGTGCGTTATACACTAGCTATATAATATCACATCTTACCCTTTTGAATCCCACAAGTTTTAGTCGAATTATCCTCTCATGTTAAGCCCTATCGAAGAACTAGGTGCTTGCTGTCCAAAACTTGTACCCAAGCTCCAAGCTGGATTTTCCAACTGCAAATACTTCTAATCTTCACTAAAATACAGTCAACACTTCATATTATCAACACTCATTGAATCCCAAAACCGAATTTAAACGGTAATAACTATCTTTTGAAGTAAAGATGAGAGGAAACAACTTTTCAAAACTTAAACAAGAACAAGGTGAGACGAGCAATCTAAGATAGGTAAGGTGTCAAATCTGAGATCTTACTTAAGTTTTCTTAAACCATTTGACATTTTGAAACTAAGTTTTTTTTTTCAAAATACCCTAAGGACGACCAAGCTAGTGGTTTCTACGATTAGTATGGCTCTGATACCAACTTTTGTGAGAACCCGAGGTATTAAACTTGTAATACTTAACCATTAAGATGATTCTAACATTACAAATCAAATATCACGATTCTCGGCGTATATGTACTTCCCAGAAGTGCAGTACACATACCCCATACAAAAATTATGCATCAATTCCATTCAACACATAGAATCCAAAGCACAACTAAACAATTCAAAAGACATACATAATATAGAGTTATTACAAAAGGGGTCGACCGGCCAAATGACAACTAAAGAGTCTTAAAATAACAGTGGAAGCAAGATGCCATAAGATGGCGATAAACAAAAGCCAATTAGTGTGCCTTCAACCCACAAGGCAACCAACCGGGCCACCAACCTAGTCGTCGAAAGCACCGCACATCTCGCAAAAGTGGAACCCTTGGGGTTCAACTTCCTCCTCTGCAACAATTTAATTAAAGCATAGCAAATGAGTACAAAAATATACTCGCAAGACTTACGTGTAGAGTAATAGGGCTATATAAATAGCTACATGCAAGCTTATTTAAGAGGAGCAGGCTCTAGACTCATTTTCAGTATAAAGCACATTTTTATTTGCAATAATGTAATAGATTGAAAGCAATTTTACAATATGATTTTATTTGATAAAAACAGCGATATACAAGTAACAATAATAACAAGATATCCTGAAAGTAGCTAACCCAATAGCCACCACAACAATAGCATGAATTCCCCATTCATACCACCCACATCAAGTTTTAATTAAGAATTCGAAAATGTTGAGTCTAACTCCTACAAATCCAAATCCAAGCGTGTCCATAACCTAGGACGAGGCTATTTGAATAGTTTATACCCTGCAGGGATGTACCAATGTACCCACACGTCATACCGCCTTTTCGCCACTAGATTAGCACACTTCCTTTGGTATGCCGACACGGCTAAGTCCTACGAGACATTTCCAATATTATGTATTAACTACGAGTCACCCGTATGGATAGAAACCCATACGTTGTGTCGAAGTCATCGTAAAGCCTCGGTCAACTACCCCTCGTGGGTAAAGCCTTGGACAACTACGATGCCCCTCGAGGTGGAGAACCTACCCGGAACTCCACAACCGCACACCCAATAACAACACACAGTTCCTTTTTCACACAACACACAAACCACCTCCTGGGACCCGGAGCTAACACACGCCAAAGTACTAAGTCAAGAGAGGTCCCATATCCCTCTCATGTGGTTAGCACGCAATTATGCTTGGTTTTGGTGAAACAAGATGTTCGGTTCTTGTTGACCTGGGCAAGACATTCACACACCCAATATCCCACCATCCAAACACTTGCCCCAGTCTAAATCATTTCATTTGCACTTTTAGTTTCCAAAGTAATTTAGCACAAGGTGCTGATCATAGTAAAATAAAATGATTTGTGTGATCAAAGTTACCGACTAAGTCGATAACCGCCCAATTCTACCGGTAGCTAAGCAATTCTAAGCATGACCCGAAAAGACAATAAAAGAGCATAAATAAATCGTCGGGCTCTAATTCACCAGTGATATTAATAGCTTATGTTTTGTGGCAGGGGATAACTATTTAAGGGCAACCATGCAATAGGAATAGCTACCTCTAATCGGGAAAATTAATTTGACACAAAAGCATGCATACATACGATTTGTAAACAAGGTATTAGACTTGAAAGTAATGGGATATTTATGATCAAACTGCTTGCCTCGCTGAGGAAGATTATCTTGCTGCCGAGGGTCACTCACGCAATCAACAAACTCGTCGAAACCTATTCTAAGGAACCGAAGTAACAATAAGAACAAATAATACTGAGAAGACCCAAAAATACAAATTCATCCAAAAATCATTAAAAATTCAAAGAAGGTAGAGCATGATTTTATATGAATTTAGCAATAAGGATCAATTGATTTGGATGCTCCAACCAAAAGTTATGACAGTTTGAAAGTCAGTTTTCTGTAAAATCCAATTTAATTGCTACAGGCTAGTGTTCATCTTAATTAATTATTTTGGTGACAAATTCTAGAACAGAGGTGCACTTGAAATTTTTATGGAAAGAAAAGCACCCCAGGAGACGAATAATAAAATTTGACTCACCTCATTTGGAGCAAAGATGAATTTTCTATGATTTTTCAAAGTTACGAATGCAGTACATAAGTTATATGTAAAATAAGATTTTCAGTAACAGTAACATGCTCACAACCTATTTTACAGTAAACTACACTAACAGAGGATTCTAAAAAAATTGAGTTTACTCTTTTTGGAGTTACAGAGAAATACTTATGTATTTTTGAATTTAAAGCAATTTTTAGTGCAACAATAATACTAAACCTAAAGTAATTTTGCCAAAAGTGATTTCTGAAATAGTAACATGATTCAACCCATTTTTATATTAAATTAAATTTAAAAAGGAAACTAACAAAATTTGAATCATCAATTTGGAGCTAAAATGAATTATTTATGCAATTTTGAAGTTTAATCAATTTTCTAGTTCACAAATAAAGCATTACAGAAATTATATAAACAAATAATACTTTTTATACCCAGGCTACTCTAGCTACAGCCGATGACATGAGGGGCCCATAGAACAATGCCATATTCCATTTAACCAAGGATTAACCGAACTGATAGGTGGGACCCGCCTGTCATAGACTTGGTCCACGTGCATAGTGCATAGACCGAGAATCTATGAGCCCAGTCTACGGTCCAAGGTCCAACTACTGTGCACTTAAGGTCTCGGACCCACACGTAAGCCAGACAAGAAATCTGCTAATCAATGGATTTTCAACAGAGATTTGGTTTTAAATGTTAATCATTACACTTAACGCTAATGACCCACTACAGTTCCTGTCGGAACGCGCCACGCGCTCGGGCACGCGCGACCGCAAGTTTCCCCAGTGGCTCGCTGGCGAACCAGTGCACGGTGGCTCGGGAGAACGGTAAAAATGGAAAGCCTGCTACCTCGCGCACCCGACAGCACCAACGGCGGGGCCGGAGGTGGTCTGACGTGGCGGCGCTATGACGGTGAGCGGAGGCGATGCTACAGCTAACATGGCACAACGCGGAAAAGAGATGCCCGCAGCAAAATAGCGCGTGCATGGGTAACAGGGGGTTTCCAGAAACTCACCACGATGACCCGGAGTTGGGGAGGCTGCCGGAGTTGAGCCGGCGACGAGAACAGTGGCGGCGGCGATGGTGCTACCGAGGGGAGCTCAACCTGAGGACAGAGGGAGACGAAAAGCGCTCTTGCCTCGAGATGGTGTACGAGCGAGGAATTAGAGAATGGCTCACCGTGCCGAAGATGGAGATGAAAAGCGCTATTGCAGCCGGAAAAGGGGAAGTCTTAAAATCCCGAGGTTCCTACGGATGGGTGGTCAAATTGACCGAGGGAAAAAGTTTAGTAGGTTTAAGCGTGCATGATGACGCGCATAGTAGGAGAAACCACTGACCGAAGATGAGTTTGGCTCGGCGGTGACACACGGTGCGAGTTACGGGCGCACTCTAGAGCCGAGGTTGAGGACCGGGAGCTACAGGACAAGGGAGATACCCAGGTTAGAGGAAATAGGGATGGCATCGAAGGACAAGGAGAATGGAGTAGTCGCGGTGGTGCTTACCGGGACAGAGGAGAGCTCAAGGCCTCCTTCTCTCCCACGGCCGAAGAGAGAAGTGAGGGACAAGGGGGGCCAGAGGAGATTTTGTGAGGGAAGGAAGACGGAGAAGGAAGCGGTGTCAAGTGCCGCAGTCCCATGATTGGTCGTGAAGGGCGGTGGGTGACGGTGTGGACGGAGCGCGGACAGAGCAGAGATGCCGCGTGGAGCTCAGCGTCTGAGCTGACCCGAGGAAGAAGACGCTCCGCGCGCGGCGGGGCCCACAGGCAGCGATTGCGAAGGTAGTGCGGGCGGAGCAGAAAACGGTGTGGTGTGGGCCGTTCGATCTTGATCGGACGGCTCAGATCAAGAGAGTTGCTCGGAGTGGTGTTGAACGGTCTAGGAATCAGGGCGGTAGATTTTAGATCGGACGGCTTATGATCGGCGTGATTAGGTGGCTTGGGTGAGCCAATTTGCCGAGTCAGAACAGTAGTATGGCTCAGGTCCAATGAACAGTACTGAGCCCGAGGTTCAATTCAGTTTGACTAACTAGCAAAGGTTTGACCAGGGTTGTAAAATTAGAAATAAATTTCTAAAAATTCCAAAATAAATCAGGGGACTTCCAGGGACAACCTAGTATCCAATAAAATTTTAAAACCTAATGTTCAAGATTTAATTCGTGTGATTTAAATTCCAACTTAAAATAGGTCTTTGACTTGTTTTTGAATTTTATAGGGGTTGGATTAGGTTTTCAAAATTTTGGAAAAATTATATTAATTCATGATAATTATCGTAGTATTTGAATAAATTGTTTCCAGAGGATCATCACAAGTTTTTGTTCTTTCTTTCTTTTGGAACTTCAATTTAAGTTGTATGTTTCATTTTTATTTTTAACAACTTCTATGCAACAATTGATGCAAAACTCCATAAAACAAATGCATGTTCAAAAGTTTTAATTTTCCCACATTTTTAATACATTGGAAATACAATCCAAAGACTTGGGACGTTACAGCTGCCGTGGGTGACGGCAGCAACCGAGGTGCCCTCGGGGACGGCAACACGTACACTCATAGGGCTATTATTGGAATTTTTTATTTATGGGGACTATTTTTGTAATTTCGTTGCGCAAAGGGGCTAAAACAATCCAGAATTCGGAGGAGCAGCGTGGTAGCTCTAGGTGGCTTATGTTGACCAAAATCAACATAAGGGCATTGATGTAATTGTAGCTTATCAAGAGGAGTATTCTAGGTAAGGGGTAGAGTTGGCTGAACCCTAAGTGGCTATGAATGAATGGAGAGAGTTAATCTTAACCCTTGAGTTGATCCAAGGGTTGAGGTTGCTCCCATAGAGCTATAAATAGAGGGGTAGAGGTATGCCTCCACCACTAAGTCTTGGAGAAGAGTTTTTGCTCCTTTGAGCTTTGCCCACCATGAAGTGTGGCTTTGTAATCCTTCCTCTTGAAATAATGAAAGTTCCTTTTGAAGCAATGAAAGTTCCAAGTTCTTACATGTTCTGAAATTTATTTTATTTCTTGCAATTTCTAGCTTTTCTTTGTTGCAACTTGCGCTTCTCTTTCCCTCCTTCTACTTGCTAGAGTTCTATTGGATCTAGGACGTGTAAGAGGTTGAGAAGTTCATCAGGAATATGTTCCAACCCAACAAGATCCATTAGAATTCATTCTTGCCCAAGTTGTGTTTGCATTAACTGTGTTCTTGAGCTGAAATTGTTCTTGATACAGCTTGAACTATTTGCATGAAAGGTTGAGACTTTGGGTATATATTTGCAATTCCTTTTGGAATCGTAGCCCCAAGATAATTTCCTAGCAATGGTTCAAGTTTTATCAAGTTTGGATGAGTAGATATTGAGTTCTTGAGATGTTTTAGCGAGCAAGTTTCTGAAATTCTAGATTTGATGCAACGTGATCTTGAAGCATGATAGGTCTCTCTCTTGAGCTTTATTCTGCAATTACTTTTGCAATCATAATCCTGAGCACCTCATCTTGCTATGTTTTAAGTTTCATCAATTTTGGTTTATTATATCTTGAGTTCTTGATATTTCTTAGCGGGCAAGTTTCTGAAATTCCAGAATTGATGCAACGTGATCTTGAAGCATGATAGGTCTCTCACTTGGGTTTTATTCTGTAATTCCTTTTGGAATCATAACCCTGAGGACCTCATCTTACTATGTTTCAAGTTTAACCAATTTTTGTTAAGTTTAACTTGAGTTCTTGAGGTTTCTTAACAGCTAAGTTTCTGGTATTTCTGTTCTGATTTTTTTTTGTTCTTGGTGTGTTCTTGGTATTCTTGAACCTAGTGTCTTCCTCATAGTACTAGAGTTCAAGAGAAGAAATACTTGAGTAGAGAAATTTAATTTACACCTATTCATCCCCCCTTCTAGTCGCCATAACCGATCCTTCATATTCCAAATATTTAAAGTGCAGATGTAATAATTCTTTTTGCTATCACCACTCAAGTACAACGTTGATGGATCGGTTGTGGCGACCAGAGAGGGGGGGTTGAATAGGTGCAAATTAAATTTCCCCCACTCAAGTATTTGTTCTCTTGAACTATAGTTCTATGAGGAAGACACTAGGTTCAAGAGCACCAAGAATACACAAAGAATAGAAAAATTAGAACATGAATTTCAGAAATTTGGCTACTAAGAAACCTCACGAACTTAAGATAAACTTAACCAAAATTTATGAAACTTGAACCATAGCGAGATGAGGTCCTTAGGGTCATGATTCCACGAGGAATTGTAAAGTAATGCCCAATGGAAAGACCTTTCTTGCTTCAAGATCATGTTGCATCGGAATTTATAATTTTAGAAACTTGACAACTAAGAAATCTCAAGAACTCAAGATCTACTGAACCAAAATTGATGAAACTTGAATATAGCAAGTTGAGGTCCTCAAGGTTGTGATTCCAAAATAAATTGCTGAATAAAGCCCAAGAAAGAGACCTTTCTTGCTCAAAGTTCACGTTGCATCAAAACAACAATTTCAAAAACTTAGCTGTGAAGAAACCTCAATAACTCAAGATATACTCATCCAAAATTGATGAAACTTGAAACATAGCAATATGAGGTCTCAGGATTATGATTCCAAAGGAAATTGCAGAATAAAACCCAAGAGAGAGACCTTTCTTGCTCAAAGTTCACGTTCCATCAAAACAGCAATTTCAGAAATTTGGCTGTGAAGAAACCTCAATAACTCTATATACTTATCCAAAATTGATGAAACTTGAACCATGGCTAGGAAATGATCTTAGGGCTTTGATTCCAAAAGGAATTACAAAGATATGTCCAAAGTCTCAACCTTTCATGCAAATAGTTCAAACTGCATCAAAAACAGTTATTTTAGCTCAAGAATACGGTTAATGCAAACACAACTTAAGTAAGAATGAGTTCTAATGGATCTTGCTGGGTTGGAACATGTTCTTGATGAACTCCTCAACCTCTTACACGTTCTAGGTCCAATAGAACTACAACAAGTAGAAGGAAGCGAAGAGAAGCTCAAGTTGCAACAAAGAAAAGCTAGAAATTGCAAGAAATAAAATAAATTTCAGAACATGTAAGAACTTTGAACTTCCATTGCTTTGAGAGGAAGGATTACAAAGACACACTTTTTGGTGGGCAATGCTCAAAGGAGCAAAAGGAAAACCCTAAATCCTTCTCAAAGACTTGGTGGTAGAGGCATACTTCCACCCCTCTATTTATAGCCCTATGGGAGCAATCTCAACCCTTGGATCACCACAAGGGCTAAGATTAACTCTCTCCACTCATTTATATCCACTTAGAGTTCAACCAACTCTACCCCTTGCCTAGAATACCCCTCTAGACTAGCTACAATTACATCAATACCCTTATATTGACTTCAATATAAGCCACCCGGAGCTACCACGCTGCTCCACCTTGACGGTATTCACTCCTCGTTGACTTGCCACGTCCCCACCTTGTGTCTCGAGCTCCAAACACCCTCAGAACGCCTCGCCGACACTTGGACGCTGCCAAGTCATCCTGAGTCACCACATGGACCCGTCTCGTGCCATCTTCATGAAGACTCTATCACCTTGACCACACTTGATCCCCGATGATCTCTTCGACCTCCAAGATTGTTCTAGATGCGGAGCTCTCCAAGCTTGCTCTCGATCCCGCATCGATGATCATCCAAGCCATCAAGTCAACCTGTAGTCAACAAAGACGAAGAAATCATTTTCTTGGCACAAGCGCCGCGCACTTGACCATCATTAGTGAAATCATGCATCATAACATCTCATGCAACCTAGATGATACTCAAAACTCGACTTCACGAACCTCAACAACTATCAAACCTTCAACAATAAGGCCCAAATGTTGTCAAATATTCATCACAACATGGAAAGGACCTTCACATGTTCTTTCAAACGTTTATCAAATGCTTTACACTCTTTTTAAAACCTTAAAATGTGTCACTTTTAAAACTATAAAGAAAGTAAATAGTAGATTGGGAGGTTACACGTTTAACCTTTCCCTTTGAATTGCCATATGCATATAGTTAATAGCATTCCCACATGACTTGTTCAGTACGTAAGTACTCACACTGACATATTTGGATTCAACGGAGTATCCAGATCTCGGTGATGAGGGTCCTTCCGATGAAGTGTATTATGAAGATTGGATTGGCGAGGACTATGAGTTCTAGGTCACTCCTACGCTCGGGCTTGTATGTGGGTGTAGTTGAGAGCTTTTCATGTATCATATGTATTTAAGTCGCCCGGAGGCCATAGGACTTGTAATACTTGGCCCTAAGGCCCTATTTTCTATTGTATGCTGGACTCTTGTTATGTTTAAACTACTCGAAGCAGATTGATGTTATGTCTACGCAGCTCGTTTGTTGGGGCACCGACCTGTAAATCACCGGGTGTCCCCACATATCTTCTGGTGGTCATTGCGATGAAACTTCCTCTACTGTTTGTGCACCACTGCCCCAGATCCTGCCACTGATTCATTCTCCTGTGCGCAGAGCACCATCAACATTATTTTTTACCCATGGATCGGGGGGAGCATTCCTGCCGACGTTCGGACTGACATCCGGCTCGATAATAGCCTTTGGTAACTCCAAATCAGTAAGAGTTTCTCTCACGAACTCCGTCGTCTTTTGAGGTATGAAGCCTGCCTCATTGTGTGTACATCTGTTTCGCGAAGAACAAATACTCCACATGATAGTAATATTTGTATGGAGTTTGTCTCTGAGGAACCATCTTAGCGCACAAAATATCGGTGCTCCGAGTCGCTGGGTGTGGCCTGGGAAGCTTAATATCATACTTCTCCTGGGCCGTCGTCCAAAACAGGCGGGCATGAGAGCACTCCGCCAAAGCATGCAACAATGATTCATCAAACGCTCTGCAGACCTTACAAAGTCCCCTTACACTGATATGTCTTCTTAAGAACATCGGATGCAGGAAGAATACCTTTTAACACTCGTCACCAGAAGACGCGAACTTTTGAAACAAATTTCAAGTTCCAAAGTTCTTTCCACAAATCACCCGAGGCTTGAGGATCCAGCTGAGTTGTTCGCAGCATCTGAGGCGCTGCTATTCGTTTGTTGTAGTACCCGATACAAGATTTGACTGTGTTTTTTATCCCAAAATAGTTAATTTTTTTGGGTTTGTAAAATTTTGAGTTGTCTGAAATTTTTTTATCCATCAGCCAGCTATAATTGTACAGTACTAAGCCTAAAATTACAGTACAAAATAATGTGTAATTTTAGCATAGCTCTACTGTAAGTTTTAGTTCTATTTATTTTTGTTATTTTTTTTTGTATTTGTAGGGTTCACCTAGATTTATTTTTGTCTAATTTAAAGTTTTTTTTTTGTATTTGTAGGGTTCACCTATATTTACTTTTGTCTAGTTTAGAATTTATTTTATCTCAACACATAAACTTGTGATATCTATTGGATTAAAATCCTACGGCTAAGAAAGGTGACTGATGAATAAATAAATTTCAGTCAGCTGAAGCATAGACGCTCCCTTGATTTTTAGTCCATTTACAACTTCATTATACATAAATTCCAGTAAAGTATTTATGTAATTTTTGTTCTTAATCACTATAATTATTCTCGAAAGTCTTAACAACCCATATTTTCATCACATGATTCAAAATCTAACATATACTTTGAGAGGTTGAGCAAATATAAAGATAAAAAAATTATATACCAACAAAATACGGTAATATGGTCAACCCGTTATGTTCCGAAGAAAAAATTATAATAAATTCAGACTCAATTCATCAGATAAGAAGAAGTGCAGATCTCAAAGCATATCGAACAGATAAAAATTCAACTATTTTAACAACAACAAAAAGTCGAATATTATTTAGCAAAATTAATTTGGTGCTATAGTGCTCTATTTGCATCGTTACGACGACGTTACCTCTCCCTTCCGTACGTTTGGCTGTGAACTAAACAATAACATATATGATGTTGCACTAGTATAGCTTTTCAAGCAAATTACGGTAGCAAACCAAATAAGTATGCCACTAGTGGTGTTTTTTTCCAAGGAAAACTAGTGGCTCTATTTTGCTAACTAAAGGAAGAAATTAGCTAGATGTTCCCATGGGATAGCGATCTCAATTCAATAAACATATCAAAATTGTACTGTAGAGGTGTCTAATGTTGCTTTTTTACTCCAGCTATATCAAAATCATCAGTGTGGTAGTGTGCGACTCATAAGTCATAAGGATCTACCACCGGACTTCGTGTCAATGGTTTGGGACAGCACGGATGACAATACTTGCACAAGCGAGGAAAGAGGGCAAATAGGAGGAAGTTGCGTCACAGTAGTGGCACCGAAACAAAAACCCTAGTGGGTCCCATATCCTGTGCCATATTTTTTTAGACAATTACTTTCGCCATAGATGCCGTAAATTTTGGTGAGAAAATGACTCACCACAAAAGAAAGTGTGGCACACCGGACTATGCCAGACTGACACAGGCTAATTATGTCCACGTGTGCACAACTGTACAGCATAGATTGTGCTAGAACAGTAAGAAGAAAGTATCTATTCTGAAGAGGAAAGGTAGCATGGAAAAAACTAGAAAAGAAGAGAGACGGCTGCCACCATTAATCAACGGAGAAACAAAGCCTAGGTGCTAATCCTGCCTGTAAAGCAGGTTTGAGGTCGTAAGCGGCGGCAAAAAGCCAAAAGGCGCCGGCAGAAGAAAAAAAAGATTCCCCATCTGGCCAACCCCCTCCAGCATTTCCTACTACACTTTTTTCCTTGTGTTCGTATTGGATTAGCCGCGTCGCGTCAGCATGCATTGTTTTGTTGTGCTTAGTCTCGGTTGGTGCGTTGGGGTTGCAGGAGGAGGACGCTTACTCCTGGAAGCAGATTGGCCAAGGCCATGCTCTCCACCTATACACGCTCTTCGGCGTTGCCTGGCTCTGGAACGAGACCTCGCCGCTCGGCTGGTAGACGTAAACGTCATGTACAATGAATTTACATGTCTGTCTATAATTTTTGTGATGTAGAATTTAAATTAATATAGATAAAAGATAAAAAAAAATATATTATCTATAATCCTGTAGCCGACTGTATCACCAAAACTAAAGAGGAAATGTCTTAGGTCTATAAAAGCATTAAAAGATTATGTCATCTATAAAGATAAGTGGAAAGACAACCTATTGTATGATCTGTTTATAGTGTTGTCTATATGTGACATAAAAAGTTACGATAGACAATCGCTGTTTGTACCATTGTATATACCTTAAAACATACTTGTCAATTCCATTCATTTCGTATGGGCTCTTGTAGTATAATATAATAATATATATTAATGAATATATATAAAAGCAAGAGTTGATATTAACACTGGCTACCAATGTACCATACTTCCTATGAACTTTTATATATATATAAAAAGCGAAGGAGTATATTGAGCTGGCCCAACAAGCCTCGACAACTTGTGACCTAGGCTCTAAGCCTAAAAGCATACAATGATAGAGAACTATTATCTATAGTACATCTCTATATAATCTATACATAGCACTAAAGACAGCTCCTACAATGGATTATCTTTTTACATATCTCTATAGACAGTCCATTCATGTATAATATATTTCGTTTCTCGTGTTACAGTCGACTATTGTATGAGAGACGGAACAATTTTCTATGCTCCCTCTCTCTCATCCACGTCATCTAATATCCTACGTAGCAAATCTTACATACAGCTGATATCACTATTATATATGCTCTAACAAACCCAAACTCCCATCCTCAACAAACCAACACGCACACAACTACAAAAGAGGGCAAGGCAACTGGTCCACTGGTGCCACAGGCCCAAAAAAAAAAAAAAAAAAAACACGCACAAGAAGGGAGAGATAGAAGGCAAGATGCTATTGGTGTCCGTGGGCAGAGATGCCTCCATCGAACCGCCGTTTGCCATACTTGGGTCGCGCTAG
Source organism: Hsuehochloa calcarea (assembly GCA_036346395.1). Classification (NCBI taxonomy): domain Eukaryota; kingdom Viridiplantae; phylum Streptophyta; class Magnoliopsida; order Poales; family Poaceae; genus Hsuehochloa; species Hsuehochloa calcarea. Next base: position 34,866,008 of record CM070610.1, read on the forward strand.
CAAGGATCGCATCGCAGTCGCTCAACTCTTTTTTTTCGTAGTTGAGGTTTCTTGATTTTTTTTTTTTTGCTTTCTCCTCAAATCTAAATATTTTTCCCTTGATTTATTGCCATCGAGATGGATTGAGAATAGATATCATTTCTTGGTTTCTTAAATGTCTCGTGCTAGTTATTTCGTGCACGTAATTCAAAAAATTTACCACATAAACCAGGAAGTCATACAAGTAAGAGAGCAACTTATCACTTTATTAGCGTAGGTCGCAAATCATCCTCAATCAGAGAAGCAATCGCGGCAACACCTCTACGGTATCCACACGTCTAGGGATAGAACGCCATACGCCGATGTGTTAGCACCAGCGCTCACGGTAGAGCCTTCGGGGAGATGGCGGGTAGGGTTTCGGTGGTGCAACTCTCATGTCCCAACAACCCTATGCACCCCCTTGTAAAGCGTCCATAACGGATCCTACCTGAATTAGTTTATTCCAATCCGTTAAGTGTGTAACCCTGTAGGTTTATACGTAATCGATTGTGTTAGACCATGTAGCTAAGTCTAATATATTTTAGCTGATGAATAATTGACAATGTTATTTACAGATATTATTTGAGACGTGTCGTGGTGTGTGGACTTATGTCGGTCAAGTTGGGAAGAACTTGTGCCGAAAAAATATATTGCTTTGGTTTTTGCATGTGCAGGGTAACTCGGAGGCGATCGTGGTCTACGGCGCTGACCGAGAAATGGCTTAGTTTGAAGTCATGGTCCTAAGGGTCGAGGATGCTGGAGGAGACGATCGAGCTCGAGTTGGAACGTATGGAGATTAAAGACGAATGATATGTGTTAAAGCTACAGAGGTGCGGCCGAACGAGAGGTCAGGAGCGAACCAGATCATGGGATAGAAAGGAATTTTTTTTTGTGTGTGGGCTCAATCCGGATACAAATCAGAATTTGATTGCCTTATCTCCAAGAGTCGAAGTAAGGGAGTCTTTTCCGTTTTGGAGGTGGAGTCCAAGTCGGTTGGCAAAGGGAGGCATGCGTGCGGCAAAATAAAATGCTGAGTTTGGGCGACGTGCGGTAGGGGGAAAGATAAGATCTGCGGCTGTGTAGTGCAGGGGTGTGGACCGAGACTTGGTGATCGATTTTCGTTCTTGTGTAGCGGCCGAGACAAATCTTTTCCTCTGGCGTTGCCTTGTGCGTCGATGGAGGCTTGAGACGTCTTGTCCAACAAAAAGGTGCTGGCCGGCGTGTATGCAGGTGATCTCCAATTCATGTGAAGTCTGGTGCTCTAACAAGTGCACAGGGAACCGGCTCTTTTTTTTTATTGGTATTGTGCGTGAAAGTTGATTTATGAGGTGACATGCATACTCTCACGTTATAAAGATTCCATAATGGATCCTATCCAAATTAGTTTGTTACAACCCGTTAAGTGTGTAACCCTGTAGGTTTATGAAGGGATACAGATAGACTACACTAGCTGGTAATTCAAAAATTCTACCACATAAACTAGAAAGTTATGCAAGCAAGAAATCATAGATCGTTACTACCAGACGCGTAGTGCAGCAGAAGAAGAATTGGGGTAGCCTGATCCAACGTCGAGCGGATCGTTCAAGTGGTCGTAGTCGATCGTCCAACGTCCTAAGTATTGATCCTCTCTCCCAGCAACCTACCATTGCGAAGGTCGTATATCGTCCTCGTTCAGCACGATAGCAACCGCAGCAGTGCCTCTATGGTATCTACACATTCAGTGATGGAACACCGTGTGTCGGCATGCTAGTACCAATTCGTACGGTAGGGTCTTCGAGAATATAGCAGCTATGATTTTGGTGGAGCAACTCACGTCATCTCTCCCCACAACCTCATGCATCTTTTTATAAAGAGCCAACGACGAATCCTATCCGAACTCGTTTGTTGAAATCCGTTAAGTATGTGACCCTGTAGGTTCATGCGTAATTGGTTGTGACTCGGAAACTCTTTTCCGACCACGAGTCGTTAGCGGTTCCCCAGGACATAATGATTCCTAAATACACATAAATTATACTAGACGAACATTAATACAATATGATCTACGACCAGGTCCTTATCACTTACGACTAGCTTGTATATCTGTACAACCAGTTCATATTTAGTCACAACTAATTCGTAACTCCTTACGACCAGTTTTCGACCAGTTAGTGATTATGTTCAACTAGTCTACAACCAGCTCGTATCTCCATACTACTAGTCTGTATCTAGTTGAACTGAACGACCTGCTTGTGTATTCTTCCTTTGCCCCGCGATATCTGGTTGAACTCTAGGTGATATAATTTGTCATCTATGGGTTGTTCAATACTTTCTCGATCAAGTGACAGATAACTTGATGTGGTCGACTTTTCAACCACTAGTGGCATGCCCTTGCACTTTCTTTATCCGACCGCATCGAGGGGCCCAGAGATATCTGTCCTGTTATGTTAGGAAGGGCAAATCCTATATCTGACCAGTCACATCACCAGCAGTTCATGTGTAATCGGTTATGATTCGAAAACTCCTTTCTGACCATAAGTCGGTAGCGGTTCCTAGCAGGACATAACGACTCCCGAATACACATAAATATTATATTTGATGACGAACCTTATGCAATATGATATGTATAAGGTCCTCATCACTTACAACCAGCTCGTATCTCCATACTACTAGTTCACGTTTAGTCATGACCAGTTCATAACTCCTTACGACCAGTTCGTCGACCAGTTAGTGATCATGTACGACCAGCTCACGATCAGTTTGTATCTTCATACGACTAGTTCATATCTGGTCAGACTGAACGACATTCTTATGTATTCTCTTTTTTCCTCACGATTTCTGGTTGAACTCTAGGTGAGATATCCATCATCTATGGATTGTTTAATACTTTCTCGATCTAGTGACGAATAACTTTGTATGGTCGATTCTTCGACCACCAGTGGCACGACCATGTACTTTCTTTATCCAACGACATCAAGGAGCCCAGAGATATCTCTTCTGTTATGTTTGGATGGACCAATCCCATACCTGACCAGTCACATCCCTCTGTATTTTTTTATAGCAGACCCAAAAGCTACCTTTATAACTACCCAGTTACTGAGTAGTGTTTGATAACCTCTAAGTGTACTATTATGCATGTAGAAAATCATGCTGGTCTCAGGTCTAAGGATTATACACCATCATTACTTGAGACCAACTGATGACACATAAATTCATAACAATCTCAATTGTACCTCAAGGTGGGTCAAGCCAGCACCATGTTCACTAATATATGCTCACATTATTGATTTGATATCCTTATATTTATAACCGGTAAAATATGGTCATCAATTAATACATGTGCTGGTCGATAAGCCAATAATGTCCCGACCATTGGCATATGACCAGAGATACTTTTAGAATGACATCATATAACTATGAAAGAGCTTCACAAAAAGTTTACATATTTGTTTATCTTTATAAATGATAATTCATCCAAAGGAACATATTCTATAAATCATAAATATAGACGTGACATAAACATCTCCATGATTACCTCTAGGGCATATCACCAACAGTCTCTCACTTGCACTAGAGTCAAGTATACAAGTATCTAATACACATAGTTCTCGTGTGCATCTCATGCGTAGATTGTGGGAGAGGATTTGTCAACGAATCAACAATATTCAAATCCATGTGCACTTTGCGTATCTTCACATCACCTCTTTCAATAATCTCACGAATAATGTGATATCACCGAAGTATGTGTTTAGACTTTTGATACGATCTAGGCTACTTAGCTTGTGTAATGACTCTACGATTATCACAATAGAGATCCATTAGATTGGAAGCACTAGAAACCACACCCAGTTCATAAATAAACTTCCTTATCCACACGGCTTCATTGGCGGCTTCGGAAGCCGCAATATACTCAACCTCTATTACAGAATTAATAATTGTTCCTTGTTTGGAACTTTTTCAGATCATTGCTCCTCTATTAAGACAAAACACAAACCCAAACTGCAATCCGAAATCATCCTTGTTGGTTTGGAAGCTAACATCAGTGTAACTATTTACGACCAACTCTTCCTCACCGCTATAAACAATGATTGCATCCTTAGTCTTTTTGAAGTACTTTAGGATATTCTTAACTGCTATCCAGTGACCTTCTCCTGGATCTGACTGATATCTGCTCGTAACACTTAGAGCATATGACACATTTGGTCGTGTACAAAGCATGTCATACATGATAGATTCAATAGCCGAAGCATATGAAATTCTACTCATTTTGTCTCGCTCGTCAGTTGTCAAAGGACACTAACACTTGCTAAGACTAATTCCATGTGACACAGGCAAGAAACCTTTCTTCGAATCTTGCATGTTGAACCGTTTTAACACCTTGTCAATGTACATATCTTAGCTTAATCCAATTAGCCTCTTAGATCTGTTCCTATAGATCCTTATACCCAAAATATATGTTGTATATCCTAAATCTTTTATAGAGAAGCTATTTCTTAATGAAGCTTTAACAATTCAAGCATAGGAACATCATTGACGACCAGTAATATGTCATACACATAAAAGATTAGAAAGACAAGTTTTCTCCCACTAACCTTCTTGTAAACACAATATTCTTCTTCATTCTTCGTGAAGCCAAACTCTTTGACTACATTAAAATGAATATTCCAACTCCGAAAATACATGCTTTAATTCATAGATGGATTTCTGAAGCTTGCATATCTTCATAACATAAAATCCTTACGTTGTGTCATGTACACATACTCACTTATGTTTCCATTCAGAAAATCTATTTTGACATCCATCTACCATATCTCATAATCGAAATATGCAGTAATAACTAGAATGATCCGGATAGACTTGAGCATAGCGACGGGCGAGAAGGTCTTATCATAGTCAACATCTTGAATTTGTTTGAAACTATTTGCCACCAATTGTGCTTTATGAATGTGAGCATTTCCATCCATGTCCATCTTTTTCTTAAAAACTCACTAGCACTCAAATGGTTTTAACACCATCAGGTGGATCAACCAAGTTCCAAACTTTATTGTTATACATGGATTATATTTAGGATCTCATGTCTCCAAGCTATTTTCCAATAGTCTGGGTCCATCATTGCTTCCTCATAAGTCTTAGGCCCATCATTATCAAATAATAAAATAGCATGCATATACCTTATAGGCAATTGACGTGGTCTTTTAGATTTACGTGGGGTTGGTGCCTCTTCTATAGGTTCTACAATATTTTGTTCATCCTATAGAGGTTTAGTAGGAGTTGAAAATATTTTTAGATGTTTCTCGAGTCTCTTCAAGTTGCACCTTACTCCCACTTAACTCCTTTTGAAAGAAACTCTTTCTCCTAAAAGATACCATTTCGAGCAACAAACACTTTATTTTCATCCCACTTATAAAAGTAGTCTCCTTTAGATTCCTTAGGATACCTCCCAAAGAAGCATTTATCCGACTTGGGTGCGAGTTTATTAGATGTCAAACGTTTTACACATACCTCACAACCCCATATCTTGAGAAAAGACAATCCAAGACACTTCCTAGTATATATCTCATACGATATTTTCTCTACCATTTTTTATGGAACCCTGTTTAAAGTGAAAGTAGCTATTTCTAGAGCGTATCCCCATAAATATAATGGTAGATCATATTGAGGTACCATGTCTAACAATGTCCGGTTCCGTCGTTCAAACACCTCATTCCATTGAGGTGTTCCAGACAGAGTTGTGGAACAATTAGATGATCACCAAACTCATGGTTCAAATATTCACCTCTTCGATCTGATCATAGAAATTTAATTATCCTGCCAATTTGATTATATACCTCATTCTAAAATACCTTGAACTTTTCAAAGGATTTTGACTACTTGTGGCTTATTAAATATATGTAGCCATATCTACTAAAGTTATCAGTAAAAGTTATGAAGTACGAAAAACACATTTGACCATTGAACTCATGTATCCACATACATCCGTATGTACAAGGGACAATAAGCCAATTGCCCTCTCACTTATACCCGTGTAAGGTGATATTGTCATTTTGCCTAGTAAACAAGATTCACGTGCATCAAATGATTTAAAGTCAAATAAATTTATAAAACCATATTTATGGATCTTCATCATGTGCTTCTCATTTATATGACCTAGGTGACAATGCCAAATAAAAGTGGATTCAAATCATTAGGTCGAAGCCTTTTAGCCTTAATGTTAAAGATAGACATATCTTCAAGATTCAAAGCATAAAATCCATTGACCAATGGAGCATGAACATAAATCATATCGTTAAAATAAATTGAATAATAATTATTCTTTATTTTGAACTCATAACTTTCTCCTCCTAAGTATGAAACAGAAATAATGTTTTTACTTAAGACAAGAACATAATAGCAATTATTTAATTCCAAAACTAATTCTGAAGGCAACGATAATGGTAAAGTGTCAACAGTCAACACATCAACTCTTGCTTCATTGCCCACGCAAAGATCAACCTCGCCTCTCACCAAACTTCTACTCTTATCAGCCCCTACATCGAATTAGAAACATGAGCAACCGACCCGGTATCAAATATCCAAGAACATGTAGAAGACGTAGCAAGGATTTCTTACAATTCCTCTTTCAATGTGTAGTCTCATGACAATGGTGGCGTTCAGTGTCAGGTTTAGAGCCTAGCTTAAGCTTCTTGAACTTGACCTTGAGACTTGTGATCTCATCATGAGTCTTGCATGTGCCCTTTTGCTTGCCCCAAGGCGTATCCTTTTTCTTGAAGCTAGTAATATTTTGAACCATCATCACATGACTACAGCTCTTTTTTATGTCCTCCTCGGCACTCTTAAGTATGCCATGCAACTCAGTCAATGATTTCTCTATGTCATTTATATGACAACTCAAGATGACTGGCTCAAAACTCGCATGGAGCAATCAGAGAATCACATCAGTAGCCAACTCTCGGCTAAGGGAAAAATCAAGCTTTTCCAATCTCTCAATGTGGCCAATCATTTTGATCACATGAGGACTGACTAATCTACCTTCTGACAGCTTACAAAAAAATAATGCCTTAGAGGTATTGTACCCCTCTACCCTTGTCTGGTCCTAAAATATGACTTTCAGACCCACAATCATATTGTAGGCATCCGTGGTCTCATAATGATTCTAAAGCTCAGAGCTCATGGTGGCAAGAATAAGGTAGTGTACATCAACTACGTTATTGCAATGCTTCTCATAAGCATTCTTTTCAGCACGAGTAGCATTTGGTTCATCATGATAAGGACCCTCTTGAACATATTACTTCTTTTCTTGTAAATTCAGTTTTTCTTTCTCAATAATAGATTACAAGTTAAAAGTGGGCGCGGAGGAAGTAGTAGGTGCCATGATCGACAATAGAAAATATGTAAATGAAAAAATTCAGCATTATGTTTATGTAACATCTTCTATTAAACAATTTAACAAAAGATACCCACACTATATGTTTTAAACCAAGTTTCCCTCTAACTACATATAGTGGGTTCAAGATCCATATTTTACTAAGTCCTAGTGAGCTTTGGCATCACTGCTAGAGACCTAGCAACATAGGTAAGTAACCCCTTGCTAATCATATCTCATATGACACTTTTTTTGTTGGGTGGCATCAATATGTCCCGGCTACAAACACTATGCCCTAAGGTCCAAAACCTTTTTGATAGCCTTGTTAAGTTAAAACAACACTATACATATGAATATCCAACACCCAACCCATCTTATTAAGATAGTTAATGCCATCCTACTTTGGCAAACCTACTAATTAACAATCAAAACTATGATAGGTGCAACAATTGGAATGACATCAAGTTTTACTTAATTTTTCTTTAGTGATTCTATTATATCATGTCAAACGTATCTAATGAAAAAAAAAACATGAACAATAGGATAACAGGAACGTAGATAAATATTCATAGATAATCACATTAATATGTGTGATAGTATGGCCCTTAACATGACAATCTACATCACCACGCTTCCTATCTACCGAGCCATCATGATAGATGTCACCATATTAATCTACTAAGCTATTACTCATAACAGCTAGTAATGAATTATATACGAGAATGTCAAGCATCACATGCTGGCATGTAGGTCGTTATACAATAATATGTAGCCCCATAGCTATAATTCAGCATGATGCGCAGACCATGGAAAATTCATACATGCATCGCATACACAATGGGTCATAATATTCATATCAATCCCTGCAAAAGAGTTATGCATAGAAACCAATTCTATCGAGACGATATGAACACATAATACTATATAACACACCAATGATTACCTAGCAGTGCCCTTGGATTTTTTTCAGTACATGAATCTTATTCACGAAATCACACCTAGAAAATTCATCGAAATAATCACATTAACCTAATTATGAACCAATCTGATTAGCACATTTTTCCATTTATCAATCACGGTTATTAACACATGAGGTTTCTAGAAATAATAGCAACCCACAAAAAACTGATCTATTGGCTCCATATAGTTGCGCATCACAGTTTACCCCGATGGCAGAATCACGTCCAATAGGGGTATTATGCAATGCGGCCGTGAACTAGCACAGCTAATCACGTTGTGCTATCAACACATATCTCGCACGAACCCATCTACAATCGCCGAAGTCGATGGATCTCATCAACCAGTGCCTAGACCAATTCATCCATATGAACCTGTAAAACCGCAGCCCAACAATGAGCCTAGAATACCACTAAACTACACCAACTACTAATTTTAACAATAATTTGCATCAATTTCCAGCAAGCATATAAAATATTAAAACCCGTCCGCGGGTCACAATAAAGGCATTAAACAAAACACAATATGTATAATGATCATCATACTAAATAGCAATATCGAATAATGAACCAATAATTAATAACAAGCCATAACGAGTATATTGAATTAATAAATCAAGTTTCCAAGCCAAACATCTAGAATTATTCAAGTATAATGAATTCTAAAAGTAATAGTGTCACAATGTATTGGAAGTTTTCATGGAAAATAATGAATCAAGTAATGGTAGTGGTTGCAAGTGTTGCATGTGTGCTATTCCTTCCTATGCGAAACGTCGTCAACTTACCATACTAGGACAACAATAGATCCAATATACTACTACCACATATCAACTATATGCGACCAATCTATATCACATACTACACAAGCTGGCTTTGATACCGCTGTTGGGATAAGGGTAGGCTACACTAGCGCACAACAAAATGTAATACTCCAAAACTTAATCTGGTAACTAGAAAAGAAGCCAGGAGGAGAAAATCAAATTAAATGAGTGAAATTTTCTGAAAAAGAATGGGAATTCTGTAAATTTTTGCCAACCTGGGTCGCGGGCCACAGCCCAGGAGCCCCAAGAGGGGGAGCCAGCCTAGGGGGTGGCCAAGAGGGGGGGCCCAAACCCTAGCCGCCCCCACTCCTCCCTCTTTCCCCCATAGCCGCCACGCCCTCCTTCTCCCTCCCAAGCTACCACCTCCTCCCTGCTGTGGTGCCTCCCCAGCTACCCCTGGTGCTGCTCCTCCTCGCCATTGGGTGCTGCTCCTCCTTGCCTTCTTGTTGCAGACACCCACCTGCACACATTGTCGGCCGTCGTCATGGGACGAGAGGAGGAGGACAGGACCTGTTCAGCCAATAGAAGGGAAGAAGATGGTGAGGAGAAGAGAGGTCGTCTTCCCCAAGTGCCCGTTCATCACCTCCCTGGGTTCTTCAAGGGTAACAATCGTCGTTCGTTGTTGTTTGCCGGTTTGGTAGAGGTGAATTCGATTAAGTTTAGTTGGATTGAAATCTGCGAGTAATAGATCTGTTCTGTCCAGTAGATTGCGGGCCAGTTTCGTGGTCATAGAAGCCGAATATGAGGTTTTCGTCTCCTAGAGATTTGTAGCCCAAGTTCTTAGCTTTCCATAGCCACTGAGATCATCAGATTCTGATCTACGGTTCAAACGTTACGATAGATTATTTGCTGCTATACTGAAAAACCTGACGAGAATTGTTAGTAAAATTGTTTAATAAAAAAAGGATTTGGTTAGGATCAGATTCAGACTTGTCACCCAAAACAATTTCTGTAGATAATTTTATCATATTTTCATATTAAAAAAGAACACTATAATTGGATTTATAGATTAAAAGTTATGTTATGTTCTTCGCTGCTGTTCTGTTCGTCTAGACATGTTTCTGTCAGGCATATTCACCTACTATTTAGTTAATTATTTTTGCCGAATCAGGAAATCTTTTCAACTAGAGTTTTGTAGGTTTTCTCGTCAAGTTTCTTTGGGCACTGGACTCACCTCATTTCGAGTCCCGGATCAATAGATATGATTTTTTTCGTACCGCTGTCCAGTGTCATTTTAGGTGGCTGAATTGTCTGATTTCAGTTTTGGGTCTATTTGTTGTATTGGATTATCAGGGAGTTATTGTAGATCATTGATAGCTTTGCACTGTATCATGTTGTTCTTATTTCGAGTACATAATTTTGTAGGCGGCGAGTGTAGTAGCGCCTTCATTACCTCCTAGCGTGTCACAACGCGGAAGGCAAGTACAACTGTATGCTTGTGATTGTCATGTGTTTTCCTTGACTGATAATTACATGATGAATGATGCTTGATATGTACTTGTTCATAGTAGTATTTGTCTACCATGGTTCTATTAATGTTGTTTCTTCATTCATCGTATACATTCATTCATGCAAGTTTTGTTCTTGCTACACCCACGAGAGTGGGTAGTGAAGTCCCACCATTCCAACCTGGGCAAGTATGTGGGCAATTTGCATCCCCGTTTTGAAATTGAGAGACCATGTGAGAGGTGTCCCCATGCGAGTGATGAGTATTTGACACTTTTGTTGAAAAGTTTGTGATTTGGATTCACTGCTGTTGTGCTGCTGCTATTTTGATTTTGTACTGTGCGGAACTTCCGCCCTGGGATTACGGAAGTACCTATTATCGGAACTTCCGCCCTGGGAATGCCGAAGTACCGATCATCAGAACTTCCGATTGTGCGCAGCCTGAGCAGTGAGTGCATAATTTTTTGTTTTGAGTTGTGTGGTTCGTGTATGAGTTTGAGACAGGTACAAATGTTAATTCCATTATCTCGAACAATGCTATGTGATGTTTTTCTTCTCTGTGTTGGCTGCAGGATGTCGAGGCGGAGTCGTGGCGAGACACGTGGAGACCGGACTAGACGCAGGTGACGTTGAGGTCAGAACGGTCGAGGTGTGTCGAAGACGGTGTGAACTCGAGGTGGTTGCGAGTCGTGGACAACAAGGAATAAGGGAGCTTCCCGGAAGGTGCACGAGGGGCGAAATGGTAATTTTGCAATGCTGCACAAGCGGGAGCGGGCTCCGTTCGGATTTTGTCTGGCGTAACGGGTTTGCGACCCGTTAGCCGGCGCCTATATAAGGAGGGGATGTCTCCTTAGTTGGTATGCCACTTGAGTGAGGATTGGGGTTTGGTAGAGTCAAAAGTGGCTTTGGGAGGTTGTTTTGCTTGGTGGCTTTAGTTGCTGGGAGAGAGCAGAGATGTCTTCTTTGTAGCTTCTCCCTGTGCCTCTCTTCTTGACCTCCCGTGCTCTCTCTCCCTTGTTCTTGGTGTTCTTGAGTGTATGGAGAGGGAGAGGATGGATTGAGAGTCATGTAATCTCTACTTTTGAATGTACATGCGTATGGGAACATCTCTATGATCCTCTATATCAATATGATATTGTTTTAGTTGAAGTTCATCTCTCTGTTCTTGTTTTTGAATATCTAGGTTTTTGATGTTCTTCTGATTTCCTTTTGTGAGATGGCATGAAACTTGATATCTAGAGTCCTATAGCTATTGCTAACCTATCTTCAAAGTTTCATAAGCCAAGAATCCAAGAATCTTGCGAATTTTAGTTTTTGGTTTCTCCTGTCAAGTTTTCTCAAGAAATCCAATTTTTCTTTGATTAGTGGATCTTTGTCTGAAATTTCTTCTCAATGAGGTCAATATAATGTTTAGGATGATGTCCTGTGAGAATTGACCCGAGAAGAGCAGCAAATCGTGAGTATTTCGGATTTTTGGCAAATTCCAGTACGCTCTGTTCGTCAGTCTGTAGCAATCGGAACTTCCGCTGTTTACACGCCGGAACTACCGCGTGCGGAACTTCCGCACTGGAGAACCAGAACTTCTGATTGCCGACAGAGCATCCCAGAAATTTGGGAACTTCCGCCTAGGTGACCGGAACTACCGCAGGGATAATCGGAACTTCCGATTTTTGACAAAACCGCCCAGATTTTGTTTAACTTCTTGGATTTGATTCACTTCTCGTCTTTTGATTATCAGAGTGTATTGGGTTGCTGTGTGGACACTTGAGAGGGGAGGATCTTAATTTTTGAAGGCACCATTCACCCCCCCTATGTTGCCATTTCGGTCCTTCAATTGTATCAGAGCCGGTTAGCTCTTCTCGATAGATCTTTAACCGGTCTGTGAGCCATGGCAACGGATAAGTATTCCACCAAGCCTCCCATCTTTGATGGCTTGGATTACCCCTTCTAGAAGAGCCAAATGGAAACATACTTCTAGGCTCAGGGGTATGCCATCTGGCGGAAGGTGAAGGTCAGATTCGCTGTTCCTGCCGATGAAAACATCAATGTGGGGAACATGCCCGATGTTGAGGCCAATGCAAAGGCAAGGAACATTATAATCCAGGGGTTGAGCCGAAACGAGTTTGATCGCATCTCTCATCTGACGTCGGCTTTCGACATCTGGGTGACCCTCGATGCATACCACGAGGGCACCACCCAGATCAAGACAGTTCGACAAGACCAATTCGAGCGAGATTACAACAAGTTTGAAATGCTCGCTGGTGAATCCCTCGATGAGTGCTTTGTGCGTTTTTCTAAAATCTTGAGCAACCTCCGAGCGGTCGGTCTCACATACCCCGACTCGGACAATACTCGTCAGATACTCGCGGCGCTTAATTTGCGTGTTTGGGAGATGAAGGTGACTACCATCAAGGACACCACCGACCTCTCGATCCTGACTCTTGACGCGCTGTACTCAAGCCTCAAGACTCACGAGATTGACATAGTCTCTCGTAGGTCGAAGTCGCAGTCAATGGCTTTAGTCACCGATCCCATTCGGATCATCGACCGAGTCGCTGCGGTTTCTCCTGGCTGCTCGTGACATAGCGATGATCGATTAGAGCGACTGCGGATGAGCAGTTAGCCCTCCTAGCTCAGAAGTTTTCCCATGCTTACAAGAGAAGGAGGGATGGAAAAAGAGGAGGACCCGTGATTTGATTCGAGTGTGGTGGCCCCAACCACATCCGAGCAAACTGCCCCAAGATGGGGAAGGGCAAAGGTGACTACGGCGGTTCGGGCAAGAACGACTACATCGACAAGAACCGCAACACGAAGCCCTCAGCACCTACTCAAGGCAAGAAGAAGTTCCGCAACTTTGGGAAGGCCAAGAAGCTCTTCCATCGCGTCCTCACCGCCTTCGACGACGTCAACTTCAGCGACGTGGAGGGATGGAGCGACGATGAGGGCAAGGATGATCAAGATCCCAAGGACGGTGACGACTTCATCGGCATGTGCTTCATGACCAACGGAACCGACGTCAGCGACAGCGAGCTTTACAGCGACTCCGATGAGGTAGGTCCCTCCTATGACCAGCTCAATGATGTATTTCTTAAGCTTGGAAAGTTTTATGCTAGATCTAGAGCTAGGGTTGTTGATCTTGAGAAGGAAGTAGATAGACTATCACGAGAGCTTACTTCACTTAGATCTGCTCCCTCCCGTGATGATTGTGATACATGCTGTGTCTTGATTGGTGACATGGAGAAATTAAGGACCTCGCATGATAGTCTGACTTCTGAACTTGATAAACTTAAGGTGGAGAATGCTAGTCTGCTTACTGAACTAGAAATGAGTAGGGTAGCACCTATTTCATCGACTATTGTAGAGACTACTTCTTGCACCTCATGTGAGGATAAGGACAATGCTTTTAAAGGTCTTTATACCATGTTGCTTGATCTGCTCGAGATATGTGAAAGCTGTAATAATCTGAAGATGAACCTAAAATGAGTAGATCATAAAATTGCTGATTTACAAGCTTCGTTACTTGAGCCAATTGTTTCTTGTATGAACTGTCCTAAGTTAACTGCTGAACTTGAATCTGTCTCAAAACAGTTTCAAGAATTGATTGACCACAATAAGAAAATGGCTCAGTATGCTTCTAAGGACCCTGTTAGCTCACCATGCAATAACTGTGAAAAACTAAAATATGAATTGATTACACTAGATGAAAAATGTGTGAAGCTAACTAAGGACTCTCTAGAGAAGCAACCATCTGCTTGTAATGTGTGTGCTGGGAAGAAGAATGAGGGTTTGGTAGAGACGCCTAGCGACGTAAACCAACTGGCTAGTAGTAGGACTGTTACCTCAGAGTCGGTTGTGCATGCACAAGCCAATCTTTCCTCTGCTGTTGGTTCTTCTTCTACTCCCTTATCTTCTGCTGTTCCTTCTTCCCCCTGCTCTTCCTGCACCTCTCTCTTTCGGGAGAGTCAGTATCTTATGAACACTCTCGAGAGGTTTGTAGGAGGCAAGAAGAAGTTCAACCTCATTCTAGACCAATCTAAGATTTGCAGAATTAATCAGGGTCTAGGATACGATTTCCATGAGGACATGAGAAAGCATCCACCTGTCGTGCTCAGAACCATAGCACCAGGTATGATCAAGACTAAGCCCAGGACTGGGAAAGTCAATTTTAAATCGGCGGGTCTTGTTCAAGGGATCTTTGACAGCAAGGTGATTCCACCTGCAGCTTCGGCCTCTCAGAAGGCGAAGTACCATTGCACCTTCTGTCAGAAGGATGGACACTTGTTTGATCATTGCTTCAGGCGCGCCAAGATCGCGCGTAGAGACCGTGTTGAGTCTCTTAGGCGCATTCAGGGTCAGCCCCAGACCTTGAGTGCACCTAAGACCAACACGAGGTCTAGGCTTGCCCCAGCTGATGGTTTTGGGCAGCATCGAGGACTTGGTTTTTCTGAGCTTTCTGGTTTTCGTCCTCATGCTTCCTTTGGTCGTGACTTCCGTCGTTTTGAGGGTAGATCTCGTTTTCCCTTTCGAGATGGCTACCCGCGGCGAGATTAGCATGTTGCCAGTATTCTGACTCGCTCTTCCATAGAAGTTGGATCGAAAGAAGCGGCAGTCCGCACACAGACCTTCTGACTCGTTGAGTGACAGAGAGCGTAGGGTAGATAGAGGTCAGTCTTGCTTGACTACTTCATCTGTTCGACGTGTTACTCAGTATTGGGTGCCAAAATCACTTTTGATTCACCCTAGTACTGAGACTTTACTCTCTGTTTGACTCAGGTTTTGATAAGGGCATGACCCCTATGGATACAACCACAATTGCTATGCTTGCTATTCCAATTACAAGAGTCTGTCCAATTACTCGGGAACGTGTTCGTCAACCTACTTATCAGGTAAATTCGTTTCTAGGGCTGAGTGTATTATTTGAGAACTCTATGATCTTGCCTAATGGAGATGATTTACTTGTACTTAGGAATCTAGGACTACGACCAATTCAAGAAGGTCTACGACCGCCCGCATTTGCCATTTCGACCACTTCAAGAAGGCCTACGACCGATTGGACTCGTTGGACACAATTTCTGACCGATTCAAGGCGACCTACGACCGGTTGGACTCGTTGGACACAATTTACGACCAAAGATAGCACGTATTCCTCAAGACCTCCATAGGGCCAGTCCTACGACCAAGTCTTCGACCAGAGATACACGACATTAGGTGTTGCGTCACCGTTTTGGAAACTAATAGGACTTTGTAAGCGTGGCGAGGTCGAGTCCAGGTTGTGTACGCCTCACCCCACGTTGCACAACCCTAGGTCGACCTCCTCCGTCCCTATATATATCGATAGCCGTCATAGTTTAGGCGGGTTTTTCTTAGATTATTACGCCAGCTGCAGAGTTTACCGATTATCGGTTTGAGGAACCCCACTTGTAAACTTCATCCATATCCGCAATACAATTCAGATTGCATCTACCTTGTTCTTGTGAGTTGCTTCGATTGCTTGCGGAACCATAACCTTCGTGGTAAGGTCGATCTCGCAAGCGTGGTCGATAACGACAGGCGTGTGGGTGTAGCGAATTGCGAGGTGACGATCTGTTGGTCGGAAGCCTCAAAGCGTCAACGCCCTCACGACGAACCAAATCGAACCTATCGGAAGATCGGGCCGCCGTGACTCATCAAGTGGTATCAGAGCTAAGGTTGCCCGTTAGGTAATTTCGTTTATCCCCTTTTTGTGAGTTTTTGTTCCATCACCTAGAGTCCAGAAAATTGCCCTACAAAAAGTTTTAGATCGTAATTATTCCGCTGTCCAAACCACTTTGTGCCTTCGCGATTGTGTTTTGATTTCGCGTTGTTGAATTCGAGTCCATCGTTGGTGTCTTTGTTCTTTGGTCTAGTCGTCGTAATCTAGTTTCTAGCGTCGAGTCTTTCTTTGTGTCGATCTTCTAGACACCCCCAATACGACCACAACACCACCCCCACACGACCACAACACCACCCCCATACGACCACCTACTCGGATTCAGCTTCTCCACCTGGTCGGATTCGACCAACCACTCGTGTCCGACAACCCTATTTATTATTTTGTTGCTCTCGGACACCCCACCACCTGGTCGAAAACAATCGTTGGTGGATTTTTTCCCATAGCTAAAGTTCGAGAGAGAGAGAGAGAGAGTATCTTTTAATTACCTTTTACCCTGCTCTCGGAAAAGTTTGTGACCCATATATATCCATAGACCCAGAAAAGGGTTTTGAAGAGTTTTGAGTCAAGGTCACATTCGCAAAAAAAAACAAAAAAAGGGAAACCTAGGTTGGGTTTTTGCAGTCCAAAAAAAAAGAGAAAGAAAGCAAAGAGTGCAAAAAAAAAGAAAGCAAAGAGTGCAAAAAAAAAGAAGGAGAAAAAAAAAGTTGCTTTGTGATTTTGGATCCGATTGTGTTTGTATCTACCATATCCTTCCGTTTGCTTGAGCTAGTTCTAGGAGCAGCGTTTGGGCCAAGAATCGTGGCCAGTCTTGTGGACTTTTATTCAGCTTTGCTAATCTGATTTCATTATTGCTATTCTTTGCTACTAAACATTGCCTTTCCGAGCTCCACATACTTCCGGCCCTCAGATTGGATCCTCGCATTCGCCTCTGCCGTGGTCATACATCCCACCTTCTCAGATCAGACCACCTGCGGCAATTTGGTAAGAAACTCGTAAGAGCTTGGTAAGACGCGTGAGAGTGTGTGACTCCACCTTCCGACCACCTAGTAGTTGATAGGGATAATACCTTTTGTGTTGTCTTTTGTCTCCTACTAACCATGTCGGTGAAGAATTGGATGCGCAAGAGTGTGTTTTGAGGAGAGTTCATGGCGCTCTTGGATGAACAACGCACCACCATGAATGAGTTCATCGACAGGAAGCTTCAAGCTACCATGACCACTTTACAGCGCTCAATCAGCGATAGTATTGCGGCGCTCACTACGCCTCGAAGAATGGTGAACCGACCACCAAACAGCGGTCGTGGAACCTCATGGTGCAGCCCATGACCATGAGTTTGATAATGATAATGAGATGCACGACCACGACACCTTTGATGCACGACAACGGAACCGGCGAACTTCAACCGACAAGGTATGAGAGGTAACAACTTTCGACAACATAATGCGTGTTAATGATGATCCATATGCTAAAGTTAAGTTCTCTATTCCATCTTTGCGGGTGCTTACGATGCTGAAATATATCTAGATTGGGAGATGACGGTAGAGAATGAAATTTAATACTCACTTAGTTCCTGAAGTGCATAGAGTTAGGCAAGCCACCAGTAAATTTAAAGATTTTGCTATCTTTTGGTGGGATCAAGTAGTTAATTCTGGTTCAACACCTGATACATGGGATAGATTGAAGGTAGCTATGCATGCTAGATTTGTTCCTCCTGCCTTTAAACGTGATATATGTAAGAAACTACAGCGTTTAAATCAAGGTAGTAGAACTGTAAGGGAATACTATCATGAATTGAAAGCTCATTTGTTGCGTTGTGGGTTAGAAGAACATGCTGAAGCTACCGAAAATAGATTCTTAAGTGGACTTAATCATGAAATTCAGGACATTCTTGTTCATAAAGAATATAATTCTCTCTCTCAGTTATTTATACTTGCTTGTAAGGTTGAATGTCAGATTGAGGAGAAATTAAGAATACTTGATGATAGAAAACATGAGAACAAGCCTGTGTTTGTGTCTTTTTCTGTGACTAACAACTTGCAGGAAGTTGGGAACCATGCCGAAGAGGAGAATGAGCTGATTGAACCATCGACTCCATTGGTTGAGAAGGAAGATGAGGAGATGGATGCACCTATATCATTTGAGGAGAGCCAAAAAGGTAAGGATCATGGTACTATCATCACACAAGGTGGGTATGTTTGTAAAGAACTACAATTGCCCGCTGTTCATGATATTTTAGAGCAAAAATTAGTGGAAAACAATTCTGATATGCCCATATTCCACGTAGAGAATTCAAATTGTATTGATTTTTGTGCACCATGTGGTAAACTTGTTGATTTACCTGTTGACTTGAGTGCGCTGTCGAACCCGGGAACGAAGGATCCCGAATTCTCTGTGTTCATACACTAGTCCAGGATTTCCAGTGTACACAGTCACAAAAATGTTATCACAAACATATCCAGCGTGTATATTTAATAAGCATAGAGTTTATTACAACTGGGGCCGGAAGCCAAATAAAATATTAAGCGGAAGCAAAATATAATGGTAAGCCACACGATACGCCACAGTGCAATAAATGCGGAGGTATTGCCTAATCGTCCTGCTCCTCACCTTACGGATAGCAGTCTTCTCTGAATAATAATATTGACAAGAGTGAGCACTACAACTGTGCTCATAAATTACACCAATCTGTAATTTAGAATGCATGCATAAGTTATTCAAAGGAAGGTTGTAGGGTTTATTTGCATAAATCAGCCTTTTTGGTTTAAATAGTTACACTAAGTTTCAAGGCACATTTTCATTACATAACTAAAATCAGATTTAAAATTGATCATTTTATAGTGGATAACCTCCATATGAAACATGGTGAAGGATACCCTCCTATCACAAGGCTACCCGCCCAAATTTACCACAAGGATTAACCATCCTCAAATCATGTCCAAAGTTATTTTAAAACCAAAAACAAATCTAACTTAGAGTGGCTTTGCTCAGCATGTCCATGACCGTGGACACGGCTATTCGAATAGATTTACACTCTGCAGAGGTGGTACAACTTTACCCACACGAGATAATTTGCCCGTTATGTCGGCCAATACACACTTCCTTAGGTGTGTGACTAGGCAATTATCACAAGGCATTTCCAATGCATTACCTCAATACCAATATGCCCGCTAAGGTTTCACTTCCATTAGGCTAACCACCTGCTGGAAACCCCCTCTTGCGCCAAGTGGGAATAAAGTCTAACCGACACCCACACAACAAAAAATGGCACAAACAATACTGAGGTAATACAAATTATTAAGCCTGGTTCTGCCCATACAGAACATGTGGTAGTACGGTGGAGTTTTTGCAAGATACGGCTCAAAGGCCGGTCCTTAATCTACTTGGGCAACTTTCAATAAAAACCCTGGGTCTCAGTCCTAACCAGACAGGCCCGTGCATAAACCTGCACCCACCAACGGTCCATGTTTGCCCAAGTATAAACCATTTTCTTTTATTTTTATAATTTTTAAAGACATTTGCAAAAGTCCACCATGACAAAGCAATGTCATAGGCTTTTTATCAATTTATGAAATTTTGGCTAAATTCTCCCAAAGTCAAATATTTCATGGTCTAAGCATTTGCTATGCATACATCTATTTTTAAATTCATTTGACTAAGGTTACAAGGAATTGATAATACAACAATCAAATTTGGCTATACAAAGGAATTGGAATAATTAAATATTTAAAACAGGAATTTAAAATAATTAAATACAATTATGCATGCAATAATAATTTAAAATAGAAATTAAATAATTTTAAATATTGGGGGCAAAATGGTCAATGGTGTAACTTGCCTTGCTCAAATTCTTGGTATTCTACTTCTTCAATAGGGTCAAGCTCTCCGGAGTCGTCAAAATCTATACGCGAAAATATTCCAAATTCAAACAGAATACAAATGAACACAAATAAATTCAAATGAAAACTCAAATTAATTCCAAATTAAATAATTTTGGTTTAGTTAGCTAGATCTTGATTTTATAAAAATTTAGAAATTTGAATCACCTAAATCGGAGTTTGTATGAAGAAATACGAGCTCCTGGAAGTTTAAAACCTAAATTAAATCCTAAAATCGAATTTCCGAATTTTCGAATTAAATTTCTAAAGGAAATTATCTTTATTGCGCCGGTGACGTCAAAGATCTTGTAATCGAGGCCGACAAGTGGGCCCTACAAGATGGATCGAGTCCACAATGAGGCGCAAGTCCACGGTGGACTCGGTGCACGCAATAAAGGTCGAAGGGGCGGTGTCTTTGGCCTTGTATGCTTGTGGCTGGCAGCCACGCTGTGATCCGACTTGGCGCCACGCACGCCAAAACGGTGAGGTGGCGCCGAGGTGGTGACCACGTCGGCCGCCGGAGAGGCCTTCGAGGCGCCGGAACCGAGGGTAGCGCGTGGCGAGCTCGAGGTGAGTGCACAAAATATTCAGGAGGTGATCTTGAGTGCGATCGCTACTGGCGGCGAGGGCGTGGCCGGAAGATGGTCGCGCGGCGGCGAGGCGGCGGTGTGGTTGATCGTTGGCGGCGAAGGAGCTCGCGACGCCCGAGGTGCGGAGGTGCGCACTAGGTTCGATCTTGGCGGCGGTGGTGCGGTCGAGGCGGCGGAGGTTCACCGGTGGCGGCGCTAGAGGCGTGAGCACAGCTCGGCGGTGAGAGAGAAGAGCCAAATCTGAGGCGACCGAGCGCGAGGGAGGTGTGGAGAGTTGGGGCAAAAGTTTGAGGGAGTAGAGGCGCACCCGGTGCTCCCTTTTATAGGGCGAGGGCGAGGCCGGGAGATGGAGATCGTGGGCGAGGTGGCAACGACCGTTTGCGGAGGTGAGGCGGCGGTGTTACAAATGAGTTTTAAAGCGAGTAAAGCGGGAACGAACGCGGTGGGAACGGCCGCTTTCATTGCGCGTGATGGGGAGAGAAATGGGGGAAGGAATCACAGGCTTGATGAGCTCCAGGCGAGCTGTAATGGCGGTGAGAGCGACGGACGTGCGGAGAAGACGAGCGTGAGGAAGACGACGCCTGTGCAAAGGGCCCCACCGACAAATGAGACAGAGAGGAGAGAGGCGCGGGCGGATTGATGTCGGCCGTCCGATTTTGATCGGACGACCAGCGTTACTCGTCTTGTGAGGAGAGTTGGGCGAGACGCGCACGCGGTCTTGGGCTTCGGCCCGATCTTAAAGAAGAATTTTAAATTCTTTTCAATTGATTTAATTCGGAAATTCAAATAGGCTTTAGAAAATAGTAAATGAAGTCCAAAAATTTTGAGAAAATTCACGAAATTCTATGAGGCATTACGGACTTAAATAAAATAATTCCAACTTTTAGTTGGTAATAGATTTTGCACATAAATTCTTTTAGCCTTAATATACTTTAGGGAAAAGCTTTTAAAATTTCGGAAAATCCACAAAATTATTGATGTTTTATTTTCAACTGAAATTGAAATTTTGAGAACATTACATGCGCCATGTGATAACATAATTGAATTGCCTCTTGTGTTGAGTGATTCATGTGATGAGTCCATCACATATCGTGATATTGTAGAATTGGTTAGACATAAAGAAGTTTTGACTAGAATTTATCCTGTGATTCTTTATGTTACATTATGTTGGAGCCACCTATGAAATTGTCACATGCTATGGAGAAAGTTTCAAATTGCAAGTACAATCTCCTTGTCTAGTCGTATACCCTCGGATATAAGATTAATCGATTGGAGATTATAGCGTAAACAATCAATTTCTTGTATATCGAATATGCATAACTAGTGATCACATAGATGAATTGAAGCTTCTCGTTTTGAACCACAATTCTTGTGTGCGGATATTGTTTATTATGAGAAGAAAATAAACTTTAGTGATCATCCAATGGCTATGTGTTCATCTCTTATTGCACCATCTAGTATTGACAATCTGCATAATGATGTTGAAGTATGGAAAAACTTTCAAATCTTTTCACCCTTACTAGATGAATTTGCTAAGGCTCAATTGAAATATGCTTATATGGATGAACTTTGTATAAACCCGAAGGTTGTAGATTTGCTCATATATACTACCACTACAAGTTTACAACTTCAGATATTTGAATTGTATAAATGCTTCACTTACATTTGCAAAACTAGTTGCAATAATTGTTGTGTGAGAAATTTTGTTTTTCTCATTAATATATATGATTATTCTTGGCCTAATAATACAATGAGCTTTTATGAATACTACTATTTTAAAACATTAATTGTGCAACAACGAAGAACCGTTAAAACGGATGACGTATACATATACCATGCATACACCTTGTTTTCTTTGTTATCCTATTTTGACTTATCAAAAGCCGAGGGCGGCTTTGTTTTCAAGAAGGGAGGATGATAAGGGCATGACCCTATGGATACAACCACAATTGCTATGCTTGCTATTCCAATTACAAGAGTCGACCAATTACTCGGGAGCGTGTTAGTCAACCTACTTATCGTAAATTCGTTTCTAGGGTGAGTGTATTATTTGAGAACTCTATGATTGCCTAATGGAGATGATTTACTTGTACTTAGGAATCTAGGACTACGACCAATTCAAGAAGGTCTCGACCAGCCCGCACGGTTTCGACCACTTCAAGAAGGCCTACGACCGGTTGGACTCGTTGGACACAATTTACGACAGTTCAAGAAGACCTACGACCGGTTGGACTCGTTGGACACAATTTACGACCAAAGATAGCACGTATTCCTCAAGACCTCCATAGGGCGATCCTACGACCAAGTCTTGACCGAGATACACGACATTAGGTGTTGCGTCACCGCTTTGGAAACTAATAGGACTTTGTAAGCGTGGCGAGGTCGGAGTCCAGTTGTGTACGCCTCACCCCACTACCGCACAACCCTAGGTCGACCTCCTCACGCCCCTATATATATACGAGAGCGCCATAGTTTAGAGGCGGGTTTTCTTAGATTATTCTCTTAGCTGCAGTTTCGCGATTATCGGTTTGAGGAACCCCACTTGTAAACTTCATCCATATCCGCAATACAATTGATTGCATCTACCTTGTTCTTGTGAGTTGCTTGATTGCTTGCATGAACCATAACCTTCGTGGTAAGGTCGATCTCGCAAGCGTGGTCGATAACGGCAGTGTCTTGGTGTAGCGAATTGCAGGTGATGATCTGTTGGTCGGAAGCCTCAAAGCGTCAACGTCCTCACGACGAACCAAATCGAACCTATCGGAAGATCGGGCCGCCGTGACTCATCAGGTTTGCTGGGCAGGGAAGGGAAAGGTTTGGCTTGTAGACTCTGGTTGTTCTCGCCATATGACCGGAGATTCACGTTGGTTTTCTTCCCTAGCCCGTGCTCCAGGTGATGAGACGATCACCTTCGGAGATGCTTCGTTTGGGCGCGTCATCGCTAAAGGTACTGTGCGCATTGATGATTCATTTATTCTGAAAGATGTTGCCTTAGTGAATAAGCTGCAGTATAATCTGCTTTTAGTTTCTCAGCTCACCGATGACGATTTCGAGGTAAGTTTTAAGAAAAACAATTGCAAAATTTTTTATTCTTCGAGTAGTCTGGTTTGCGGGATTTCTCGTTATGGGAGGATCTTTCGTGCTGATTTTTCTGAGTCTTCTGGTGATCCTCTCCGAAGTTTAATTGCTTTTGAATCCTGTGATTTGACCTTCTGGTATAGGAGACTTGGTTATATAGGATTTGATCATTTGACCCGAGTTAGCGGCCACGATCTCATTCGTGGTTTGCCGAAACTCAAGATGGTCAAGGATCTTGTTTGCGCTCCATGCCGGCACGGCAAGATGGTTGCCGCTTCTCATCCTCCAGTCACAGTGACAATGACCGATGAACTGTGACAATTTGCTCCACATGGATCTGATTGGTCGGCTCGAGTCTGATCGCAGGAGGGAAGTGGTATGTTCTTGTTGTGGTCGATGACTTCTCAAGGTACTCTTGGGTGTTTTTCTTAGCCTCGAAGGATGAGACGTTTACATATTTTCGTGGTCTTTTTAGTAGGCTTTCTGTTGAGCTCCCAGGTGCATTACGAGCAATTCGCAGTGATAATGGCACGGAGTTCAACAATTCCTACTTTGAGAGTTTCTGTGGTGAGACAGGTGTAGAGCACCAGTTCTCTTCTCCGCACGTCCCTCAGCAAAATGGCGTTGTGGAGAGGAAGAACCGTACCTTGGTCGAGATGGCCAGGACGATGCTAAATGAATATTCTACACCTAGGAAGTTTTGGGCTGAGGCTATTGCCACTGCATGCCATGTTTCAAACAGAGTTTTTCTTAGGGCACTCTTGCATCGCGCTTCTTATGAGTTGAGATATGGGCGAAAGCCCAACGTCTCGCATTTTCGTGTGTTTGGTTGCAAGTGTTTTATTCTGAAGTCCGGAAATCTAGATAAGTTCGAGTCACGATCTTGTGATGGGATCTTTCTGGGTTACTCGACTTCTTCTCGTGCTTATAGAGTCTGGAACGCGAGTCTAGCAAAATGGTAGAAACCTGTGAGGTGACCTTCGATGAGGCGGTCAGGGACTAGGCCTGATATCTCAGGTTCTCTAGAGCAGTCCGAGTCCATCTTTGTGGATGTTGAGGAGGACGGAGATGAGGGTTGTCTACCCGATCCAGTTCTTTCTCCTCCTCTTGAGGTGCCTTCTTCCACCGCACCTCAAGAAGATCAGTCTTTACCTTCTGCTTCTTCTGAAGCTAGTGGCTCTGTTCCTATCTCATCTGCTCATGAGATAGAGGCCACTTCTTCATCTCATCCTGGACCTCCTAGACACATTCAAAAGGACCATCCTTCATAGCAAATCATTGGAGATCTTTCTGAGCGAGTCACTCGTTCAAAATCTGGCATGTCTCTTTTCTGTCTCCATTCTGCCTTTGTTGCCTCATTTGAGCCCAAAGACGTTTATCATGCTCTCTCTGATGAGTCATGGATTAATGCCATGCATGAGGAATTGGCAAACTTTGAAAGAAACAAGGTCTGGTCGCTTGTTGATCCCCCTCGAGGTCACAATATCATTGGGACCAAGTGGGTGTTCAAGAACAAGCAAAGTGAAGATGGGGTAGTCATTCGAAACAAGGCTAGACTGGTAGCTCATGGCTTCTCCCAGGTTGAAGGTCTCGATTTTGAGGAGACTTTTGCCCCTGTAGCCAGACTTGAAGCTATTGGAATCTTACTTGCCTTTGCAGCCTCTAAGGGTTTCAAGCTTTACCAGATGGATGTCAAGAGTGCATTTCTCAATGGATTTATTGAGGAAGAAGTCTATGTCAGACAGCCTCTAGGTTTCGAGAACCCCAAGTACCCTAATCCTGTCTACAAGTTTTCCAAAGCTTTGTATGGACTTAAGCAGGCTCCTAGAGCCTGGTATGTAAGGCTTAAGTCCTATCTGTTGAGTCATGGTTTTGAGATGGGTAAAATAGACAAGACCTTGTTCATCCGCCAGATGGCAATCGATCTTCCGCTCGTCGCATTTATGTGGATGACATCATCTTTGGGGCTCCTCGCATGCTCTTGTTTCCCAGTTTTCCGATGTCATGAGCTCGGAGTTTTTGATGAGCATGATGGGCGAGTTGAGTTTCTTCCTTGGCTTCCAAATCAAACAGACTCGGGAAGGTACTTTTTTGCACCAAGGCAAGTACACTCGTGATCTCCTGAGACGCTTTGACATGAGTGATGGTAAGCCAGTGTCAACTCCAATGGCCTCTATAGCCTCACTTGACCCAGATGAGGACGGCGAGCCAGTTGATCAAAAGGAGTTTAGAAGCATGATTGGCTCTCTCTTGTGCCTCACAGCCTCGAGACCAGACATACATTTCTTCGTGTGTCTTTGTGCTCGGTTTCAGGCTTCTCCTCGCGTATCTCACCGCCAGGCGGTGAAGCGCATCTTTCGGTACCTTCGAGCTACCATTGACTATGGTATCTGGTACTCTTCCTCTTCTTTTCTATCCCTTAGAGCCTACTGTAATACCCCGGCCTGCTCATAGCATGGCCCATGTGGCCCATGAGGAGTTGTGTGGTGGGATTAGTCCCACATTGCTTGTCTCAAGTGAGTTGTAGTGGTATATAATGCTGTGTTGATCCAAACGTAGCACCTCCGGTTAACCCTTTTACACGGCGAGGGCGAAAGTGTAAGTGAGGTGCTATGTGTGGCGGGTCCGCCCTACAGATGAAATTTGGGCATTGAGCCGATTTTGGGTCAGGTGTTACACCTACTCCGATCTGATTTTCTTTGGTGTAGGATAAATAGGAAGAGCACTTCCGCACTTGCCAATTCATTGGCACTTCTCTCGCCTCTCTGGTCTTGAGGAAGCGGTCCGGTGTTGCATGATCCACCGCAGAGGCCGAGTACGTTGCTGCAGCCAGTTGTTGTAGCCAAGTGCTTTGGATGGTCTCGACCTGCGGGACTTTGGGTTAGTAATCGGCCGTGTTCCACTCTTTTGTGATAACACGTCTGCGATTAGCATTGCCAAGAACCCAAAGCGGCATTCTCGGACCAAGCATATTGATATCGATATCACTTTCTTGAGACCATGTAGAGAAGGGTGACATCGTGCTCCAGTTTGTGGAGAGTGACCACCAGTTGGCTGATATCTTCACCAAGCCTTTGGATAGCTCTCGGTTTTTAGCTCTGCGAGGAGAGCTTGGGTGGTTTGTCCTTATGGACTGTTGTGAGGGGGAGCTTGTGCTTTACTGCTGTATTATATTTTATTATGCTCTTACTCCTTTCTGGTTGCATAGCATTTGGGTGCATTGGGTCTAGTCCTTCCAGCATAGGTTAGAGTGGTTCTCTTGCCGAGTTTCTTAGACTGCTTGTTCTTATCTTGTGCTTCTAGGATGCTACTTATTAGCTGCTTCTCTTCTCACTAGGTTGAGCTTACTCACTTCTTATAGGTTCTAGTAAGGGTCGGGCCACCCTTAGGTAGACAGGGATAGTGTTTGTTCCTTAGTATGTTAGTTGACCAGCTGATAGTCCTAGAGTCATATGGGGTAGATGAGAATCAGTCTGAGCCATAGTATCCTCTATATCTTATCTATGCTCTAAGGACTGCCTTTTCTGTTTCTCTTGCCAGTTTCTCATTTTTGTTCCTTTGGTTCAGGGGGAGTTCATCTTGGATCTTCTAGTTCTTAAAATTGACATAACTCAACCTGAATTAAAAGTACATCTCTTTCTGAAGGGGATCTGGATTTTCTTGCATTTTCATTCTGCATTGTAATATAATTACATGGAGCCTTGATTATTATCCCTTATGATCTGTTTTCAATGTCTTACATCTTGCCATGATCTGTGCTAAATTGCTAGATTTATCATGACTTTTTATGTCTAGTCTAGTCTTTGCCATGATAAGGTGACTAAAAATGTTCAACTTGAATTAAAATCTTGTCATGATAGCTCTTGAGACTAGTCTGTTGTAGTTATCCCTTTATGATTCTCGCCATGTCAAGTAGGCTGAGTTGAGTCTTGAATCTCTATTGAGCTTTAGATTGGGCTATGTCAGTTCGTTAAGAAGCATGACTTTTCATTAAATCTTTGGTCTAAAACATCAAAAGCAAAAATGATCTCTTTTGTGCGAAAAAACTGATCTCACCAACTCTTTCTCATGAGACTGCTTGCAATTGCACTAAGCATGAACTCAGGGGGAGTCTTGGATGACCTAAGATCACTTCCTTAAGTCTGTTTCTTGGAGTGATCGCATAATGCTTGGGATCTAGCACATGGTTAAGAATTGAAAAATGGTTGAAGCTTAGGAGGCAGTTGTCGGGACCCAAATATGCAAATCTGAACCCTCTGTGTATTCTGCACTAGTCCAGGATCACGCTAGTGCACACAGTGTCAACATTGATGAAATATCACATCCATACAACAAATATAAGAATAAACGAGTACATTTAAATAACAAATAACTGTTGGGACCTTATGGTCGAGTGTTACATTTATTAAGCCATGCAAGGCTGACAATAAAGAAATAAACTGCAGCGGAAACGAAATAAACTCAGGTGGCTCCCATCAATTTACCACAGGCAACCGACTGGGATCAAGACCCTAACGCTCAACCTTCGTAGAATTCCTCTTCAAAAGCAGGCGACGACTCCTCTACTTCTGTTGATTTGTTTAGCAAGAGTGAGTACACACCGTACTCGCAAGTCATACCACAGAATGCATTTATACATGATGGCTTATTCCAAAGGAATGGCTTCTGTGGTTATTTTGCAGGAATGCAACATTTGCAATTGAATACAAATAATAGATTGAAAGCATAATTCAAAGCAAATAGACGATAGTAAGTTAACAATTGATTTCACAAAGGACACACAGTCTAATCAAGTTCTTTCACACAGCTGAACAAGTTATCTCACACAGCTGACCCTTCCCAATTTGTTTTACGAAAAATCTACCCTCGTGTGAAATTCCCGAGCATGTCCATAACCGAGGACGCGGCTATTCGAATAGATTGGTTTAAACACTCTGCAGAGGTTGTACACTTTACCCACACGATGAAACCAACCGGATCGAGTTGATCACAACAAAACCTTTCGAGACTTCATCTCAAACAATGACATCTGGTGTGCTTTATCGTCCGTCAATTTGTACACACACCCTTGGAGCGACACACACCATTGGACAGGATGCAATGAATCGTCCGCGATGTGACATATCACACCTCCAAACCCATCACATAGCTTAAATACAACCCGAGTTGTCAATGTCAAGACTCCATAACTTACTAAGTCAGCCCGACCCATACTAGGCATGTGGTCGCACAAGAAGGCCCAGTTCAATGGCGCACAAAGTTAAGTCCTTAGTTGACCAAGGCAAGACTTCCAGTTTTACCCAAATCACAAAGTTTAATAAGCACACAGCTCCACCATTCACACAGAATCCACCACTTGCCTCAGTCTAAATCTTTTCCCACCCTGTTGATTAAGTGCAACACATGCCATCAACGAGTAACAGCACACAGCACACACAGATTCATCACACATTTCCATAATCACTTAGTCAAATTTATAATTGCAACTCTCACATGAAATGATGACTCGTGGCATGGCTAAGCAGTCTAATCGTATCTAACCAACCCACGTTGGTGCTACGATAATACCAACTAATTATTAACCAACCTAGGGTGACAAAAGATCATAGCATACAATAGACAAGGTGGCATAACAATTTGGATTGATAACTACACCCAAAAGCATTTAAATAAATACTTGAAATAGAATGCAATATATTGAAACAAAGTATTTTGAAAACTGGGTTCAAAATGATCAAAGGTATAACTTGCCTTGGAATAGATCTAGATATTGGTCTTGGTCTTGAGGTGCTCCTTCTTCTGCAAAATTCCCCGAAGTATCGACGTCTATTCGCAAACGAGACAAAAGAAACAAAACAAATAAATAACAGAGGCAAAACAAACTCCAAAAATTAAATAAAATTCATAAATAAATAGATCTGAAATTTTATATGAATTTACAAATTTGAATGGGCTCAATCGGAGTTCGGATGCAAAAGATATGGGCTTTGGAAGATTGGAAAAATCAATTAAACCCTAAATTGGATTTTCTCGAATTTCCCGAATTAATTTTATAAAGGAAAATCGAATTATTGCGCAATGCTTGCGTCAGCCGAGAATTTCCGGAAAAGGAATTAAATTTAAAAGAAAATCGACAGTGGGCCCCATTGCCACCTCTCGACTCACGGTGGGTCGGGTCCTCCGAGCCGAGGAAGAGCTGGCGCGGTGAACCGGGAGGCGTGGCGCTGATGCGGCAGCCACGTAGGCGACACACCAGCACAGAGGGGGATGTGGCTGCACACGTGGGCAGCCACGGAGGCAAAACGCCCGACACTCCGCGACCATGGATACAACGGATGACGGCTCGGCGGTGGCGGAGGTCGCGACCGAATCAGCGCAACTGGCGAAAGCGGTGGTGACGCGGTCGCTACTCACGGAGATGACCGAGCAGCGGCGACGACAAGAAGAGCGGCGAGCGGTGCGGTGATGGCGGCGACGACGAGCGACGGCTTCCCGAGGGCAACGAAGCGCGCGACGGGTAGCCCTTGACGCGCGAACACGGGGTGGGTGTGGCGACGGCGGTGCTCACCGACGGCGACGTTAATCGGCGAAGAAGCTCACGGCGCGGAGGTTGGAGCTCGATTCGGTGAAACGGCGGCTCGCTAGGGCTGGAGACTTTGGGGAAAAGGCGGCGCTGGAGGGGGCGATCCTCGTGACACGGGCGCGGCTTTAAATAGGGCCCGGGAACCCTAGAGTCCGTGTCGAGGACGGCGGTGGCGCGCGCGGAAGAATCGGAGTCGGGCGCGAGGAAATCGGAACGGAGACGAAGACGACGGCGGTCCCACTGGCGGCGGCAAAGACAAGGCAGCGCGAGGCGAACGGCAACCGATCGATCGGGATCAAGGGCTCGGAGCGAGCGAGGCGAGCGCGCATGAGCGCAGGCGATCGCTGAAGGGGACACGCGGCGGTGATCCAAGGGCTCAAGGCGGGAATGGGCTGCGGGAGTTGGGCCGGATTGGAATAGTGTTGGGCTTCGGTCCAGCACTGTTCCGAAGGATTTTCATATGATTTTTCTTTTAAATAAATCCAGAAAATGCAAATAGCAATTAGAAAATAGCAAATGACTTTGGAAAAATTCCAGAAAATTCTGTAAAATATATCCAAGCATATAGAATCTAAATAAAATAGTTTTGACAATTGTTGATGTTGGGATTAAGCACATTAAATCAATTTGTTCTAAAAGTCCATATTAAGCTTTTTAATTTAATATTCAAATAAATCCAAATGATGAATTTTCCTGCTACCAATATTTAAAAGATTTTTTTTTAAAGCTCTGAAAATTGGGATGTTACAGCAGTTGTGAATGGCTCCTAGTCCAGTACTTGCTTTACTAAGATAAAGCCATAAATGATTTTCAGAAAAAGAAAAATGTGCTAAATTTGCTTATCTTCAAACAGACCAAGTACTTGATCAAATGAGTCTTTCTTAAAACTGGTAACTCTCTAAACTGTTCAATATTCGTTTCTTGGTTCCACTTAGATTACTTGACATGGCTTGTATCATCCTTGGATACCTTTAGCTAGACTATAATCTTGGTTGATTTGACATGCTAAGAACTTGGACCAATTTTCAGATTATGACTTCATTGGTTTAGCTACTCTATACATCAATTGTCATGATCTTGATAGCATTCTTATGTGTTATGGCTTGGTGTAATACTCTAATAGTCATTTTAGATAATCTTCATGGCTCCAAATGCTTAAAATGAATATCTTATAGTTATTTTCTCTCTTTAATGCATCTTGATGTGTTTATTGCCAAAAGGGGGAGAATTTTGGAGAAGAAAAAGTCTTCTGGAGTTTTGT
The DNA here is from genome assembly GCA_036346395.1 of Hsuehochloa calcarea. Classification (NCBI taxonomy): domain Eukaryota; kingdom Viridiplantae; phylum Streptophyta; class Magnoliopsida; order Poales; family Poaceae; genus Hsuehochloa; species Hsuehochloa calcarea. Next base: position 34,897,667 of record CM070610.1, read on the forward strand.
AGAAAAATTTGCTCTTTCATTGTCTGCTCCAGTCTTTCTCTTTTGTCAACATGGTCTTGAGCTTCCTTGTTCCTAGTTTAGACCATGTTTGATCATCATCACAAACTCAACTTTATGCTTTTTCGGTGTTTGTCAATATACTCATCAAGGGGGAGATTGAGAGACCATGTGAGAGGTGTCCCCATACGAGTGATGAGTATTTAACACTTTTATTGAAAAGTTTGTGATTTGGACTCACTTCTTTGTTGTCTTCTTCATTGTTTTGATTTTGTCTTTGTCGGAACTTCCACTGGATTGCGAAGTACCTATCATCGGAACTTCCGCCCTGGGAATGCGGAAGTACCGATCATCGGAACTTCCGCCCAGGGAAAGCGGAACTTCCGATTGAACGCAGCCTGAGCAATGAGTGCATAACTTTTGGTTTTGAGTTGTGTGGTTCGTGTCTGAGTTTGAGACAGGTACAAATGTTAATTCTATTATCTCGAACAATGTTATGTGATGTGTTTCTTGTCTGTGATGGCTGCAGGACGTCGAGGCGGAGTCGTGGCGAGATACGTGGAGACCGGACTAGACGCAGGTGGCGTTGAGGTCAGAACGGTCGAGGTGTGTCGAAAACAGCGTGAACTCGAGGTGGTTGCGAGTCGTGGACAACAAGTAATGCGGGAGCTTCCCGGAAGGTGCACGAGGGGCAAAATGGTAATTTTGCAATGCTGCACAAGCGGGAGCGGGCTCCGTTCGGATTTTGTCTGGCGTAACGGGTTTGCGACCCGTTAGCCGGCGCCTATATAAGGAGGGGATGTCTCCTTAGTTGGTATGCCACTTGAGTGAGGATTAGGGTTTGGTAGAGTCAAAAGTGGCTTTGGGAGGTTGTTTTGCTTGGTGGCTTTAGTTGCTGGGAGAGAGCAGAGATGTCTTCTTTGTAGCTTCTCCCTGTGCCTCTCTTCTTGACCTCCTGGTGCTCTCTCTCCCTTGTTCTTGGTGTTCTTGAGTGTATGGAGAGGGAGAGGATGGATTGAGAGTCATGTAATCTCTACTTTTGAATGTACATGCGTATGGGAACATCTCTATGATCCTCTATATCAATATGATATTGTTTTAGTTGAAGTTCATCTCTCTGTTCTTGTTTTTGAATATCTAGGTTTTTGATGTTCTTCTGATTTCCTTTTGTGAGATGACATGAAACTTGATATCTAGAGTCCTATAGCTATTGCTAACCTATCTTCAAAGTTTCATAAGCCAAGAATCCAAGAATCTTACGAATTTTAGTTTTTGGTTTCTCCTGTCAAGTTTTCTCAAGAAATCCGATTTTTCTTTGATTAGTGGATCTTTGTCTGAAATTTCTTCTCAATGAGGTCAATATAATGTTTAGGATGATGTCCTGTGAGAATTGACCCGAGAAGAGCAGCAAATCATGAGTATTTGGGATTTTTGGCAAATTCGATGACGCTCTGCTCGTCGATCAGAGTAATCGGAACTTCCATTTGTTTACACGTCGTAACTACCGCGTGCGGAACTTCCGCACTGGAGAACCAGAACTTCTGATTGCTGACAGAGCATCCCAGAAATTTGGGAACTTCCGCCTAGGTGACCGGAACTACCGCAGGGATAATCGGAACTTCCGATTTTTGACAGAACCGCCAAGATTTTGTTTAACTTCTTGGATTTGATTCACTTCTCGTCTTTTGATTATCAGAGTGTATTGGGTTGCTGTGTGGACACTTGAGAGGGGAGGATCTTAATTTTTGAAGGCACCATTCACCCCCCCCTCTGTTGCCATTTCGGTCCTTCAGAAATATTCTTCAAACGGGCCTTGGATCCCCGCGTTTTGGATAACGCGGGCATAAGTGAACACCGACGGGTGTTCACTAGCTATACCAGTATGAGTAAAAGTGAAGGCATGCATATTCATTCATTCATATGTTATTTCTAATTGATGTGTTGGCTCATTATGCTCTTTATGAATTGTATATGCTATGTTCAAGATAATCTTTTGTACTTGCTGAGTCTTGGACTCACCCTTGCTGTGTTTCCTATTTTAGGAGAATCGTGATGTCGACTTTTGTGGGAGGGAGTAGTCACACAGTTGCACACATCCTTTGAGATAATTATTTATTATTATTCTGCATTTACAATTTTGGACTGTAATAATAAGTGACTCATTTGACGGTCGTTGATGGTTATCGTTATGCTTAGGTTATGTGAGTTATGGTTTCGTGTTCTCCAGATATAATTCTTAATAATGTTATTCTGTATGGAACATCAAGTTCAAATTATTTATGAAATGCTGAAATTAGGTTGTTTATCATGCTAGATCCCTTCTGAGCAGAACTTAGTTTGCCTTTTATTGTAGTATGTTCGAAATTGTTTAGATTGTTTATTTGTGGTAGAGATTTTAGATAACATCTTGGCTTCCGAATAGCCAGGGTGTTACATAAAATTTCTACTGCGTAAACCAGAAAACCATATGAGTAAGAGATAATAGACCGTTACCACTAGACTTGTAGTGCAGCAGAAGAAGAGTTAGAGCAGTCCGGTCCAACGTCGTGCGCGTCTATTTAGTGGAAGTAGTCGATCGTCCAACGTCCTTGGTCGTCGTTTATCTCCTCCAGTAGTCCCTCGTGTTCCGTACGTGCGTCGGCGCCTCTATGATATCCACACATTTGGGGGTGGAACGTCGTGCGACAGTGTGCTAGCACCAGCACACACAGCAGGGCCTTTGGGGAGGTGGCTTCGGTTTCAGTGGGTGGTGCAACCTCATCCCAAAAGTGATGGCGACAATGGGTGTCCCGATCTTTTGGTGAGAAGTATAACTCAATTTTGGTGGAGATGACCCTCACGATTTGGCTACCAATCGCACACGAATAATACACCCGGTGATCGCTGAACCAACTCTGAGATCGTTATCGACCTTGCTAGAAGCACGATGGACCTGACCACAAAGGTCTATTCCTGCATGCAATCGAAGAACACGCAGGAACAAGATATAAGCAATCTGAAATTACAAATAAGATTGGAATATTTGATAAAGTTGGGATTTTGAAGTGGTATTATGGTTGGTCTAATCAACACAAGTCTACACGAAGTTGTAACGAAGCTAACTTTTAACTAAACAAAATCCAAGGAAACTAGAGGGGTGCGGCCTCCTTATATAGGGAAGGGGGAGCTGCACATAGCTAAGAGATAAGGTGGTGATACTGTTTACATCACTGTTCATGTGAACAGTATGGGCCACGAGAGGGGGCGCCTTCCACTTGGGCCTAAGCATTACAAGGCCCATTTTGGCCCAAACAGGTGATGTAGTATCTTCTTTTAGTAATTGTGGAGGCCACAGAAGGAACTTGGAGGTGAGGCCAAATCCGTTGGAAGTAGGATGAGATAAGTTTTCCATCAAGTACTCGTGGAGCTTAAACGGACTCCGTATGTGAAAGTTATGCACGTTTGAAGTCAATACTGTCTCCGAAGGCCGAATTGGATTCCAAAATGTGTCCAGCTCGAACTCATGCTTAGCTTGGACAAAAAGTGATGTGATGCTGCACAAATATACATTTTCATCATTAGGTAGCATCATATAGTTCATATAATATAAATGCACTCTTAAAAACGAGCTCACCTGATAATTTAAGTGAAGCGTACGAGCTCTTGTAATTGGAATAGCAAACATAGAAAATATGATTGTATCCATAGGGGTCATGTCCTCATCATCCCCTCTTCTTGAAAACAAAGCCGTCCTCGGCTTTTGATAAGCTGGAAACAGGGTAACAAAGAAGCCAAGATGTATGCATAGTATATGTATATGTCATCCATTTTAACGGTTCTTCGTTGTTGCACAATTAATGTTATAAAACAGCAGCGATCATAAAAGCTCATTGTATTATTAGGTCAAGAATAATCATATCGATCATAAAAGCTCATTGTATTATTAGGCCAAGAATAATCATATATGTTAACGAGCAAAATAAAATTTCTCAGATAACAATTATTGCAACTAGTTTTACAAATGTAAGTGAAGCATTTATGCAATTCAAATCTACAACCTTTGAAATTAAACAAAGTTCATCCATATAATTAGATTTCAATTGAGTGTTAGCAAATTCATCTAGCAAGGGTGAAAAGATTTGAAAGTTATTCCATACTTCAATATCATTACGCAGATTGTCCATACTAGATGGTGCAATAAGAGACGAACACATAGGCATTGTATGGTCACTAAAGTTTATTTTCCTCTCATAATGAACAAGATTCGGCATACAAGAATTGTTGTTCAAAACAGTAGGCTTCAATTCATCTAAGTGATCACAAATTATGCATATTCGATACACAAGAAATTGATTGTCTACACCATAATCTCCAATCAAATTAAACTTATATCCAGGGGTATATGCACTAGACAAGGATTTCGAACATGCGATTTCAGAAACTTTCTCCCTAGCATGTGACAATTTCATAGGTGGCTCCAACATAATGTAACATAAATAATCAGTTGGAGAAATTCTAGTCAAAACTTCTTTATGTCTAACCAATTCCACATGATCATTATATGCGATTGACTCATCACATGAATCACTCAAAAATAGCAAGTAATTCAATTATGTTATCACATGGTGCACTCAAGTCAACAGGTAAATCAACAAGTTTATCACATGGTGCACTAAAATCAATGCAGTCTTAATTCTCTACGTGAAACATGTGCATATCAGAATTGTTTTCCACTAATTTTTGCTCTAAAATAGCTTGAATAATGGATAATAATAGTTCTTCACAAGCATACTCACCTTGAGTGAAGATAGCACCATGATATTTACCTGTTTGGCTTTCCTCAGATGATGATGGTGCATCCATCCCCTCATCTTCCTGTTGGAAATATGATCTAGAGGCAATCATAAAGATTATTATATTTTATAATGTTCATAACATTGGATAATATGTTATCTTGTTCCTAGAATAATATCAATAATATTTATTATCAAGTATGCGATTTGATTGTGAAACTCTATATTTATGCGATGATTATTCTTAAAAGTTTTGTGATCGAAAACATATGAGAACACATATGAATAGACTAGCATATGTATTGGTTGATGACTATGTTTCACAGGTCATCGATATGGAGATATCAAACCAAGAATGTGGACACATGTTAGAGAACATGGTGTTGGAAAAGAGCCACCTTGAGACACTATTGATATTGTTGTGATTCTATGTATCATTAGTTGGTCTCAAGCAATGGTGATATTGTTGGAAATATGCCCTAGAGGCAATCATAGAGATGATAATATTTCATTATGTTCATGTTTTTGATAATATGTTATCATGTTCCTTGAATGAATCATTTGTTATAGAACAATAAGTATGTGACTTGTTGGTGGAACTCTTTAACTTATATGATGCCATTCTAAATGTTTCCCTGGTCGAAGGTCACTGGTCGGAACACCAGTGACTCTATGACTAGCACATGTATTGATTGATGACCTGGTTTCACCGGTCATGGATATAGGGATATCGAATCAATAATGTGAGCACATGTTAGAGAACATGGGGTTGGATAGACCCATCATTGAGATACTATTGAGATTGTTATGAATCTGTGTGTCATTAGTTGGTCTCAAGTAATGATGATGTATAATCCTTAGACTTGAGGTCAGCATGGTTCCCTACATGTGTAATAGCACTCTTAGGGGTTGCCAAACGCTACTCGTAACTGGGTAGTTATAAAGGTAGCTTTTGGGTATGCTATGAAACATGCGGAGGGATGTGACTGGTCGAGATGGGATTTGCCCCTCCTAACATAACAGGAGAGATGTCTATGGGCCCCTCGTGGTGATCGGATAAAGAAAGTGCATGGCCATGCCACTAGTGGTCGAAGTGTCGACCACATGATGTTATCCGACACTCGATCGAGAAAGTATTGAACAGTCCATGGATGACACAACATCTCACCTGGATTTTAACCAGGCATCGTGAGGCAAAGGGAGAATGCATGAGTAGGTCGCTTAGTTTGATCAGTTACGGGCTAGTCGTATGGAGATACGTGCTGGTCGTAGATTGGTCAAACGTAATCACAAAATGGTAAGAACCTAGTCGTAAGGAGTTACGAACTGGTCGTGACCAATTGCAACCTGGTCATATAGAGATACGAACTGGTCATAAGTGATGAGGACCTGATCATAGATCATATTACATCAAGATTCGTCCGATATATTCTATGTGTATTTGGGAATCGTTATGTGCTGCTAGGTACCGCTAACGACTAGTGATCGAAAAAGAGTTTCTGAGTCATAACCGTTTACACATGAACCTGTGGGGTCGCACACTTAAAGGGCAAGGATCTGTTTTGGATAGTGATCCGAATTCGTATAGGACACGAGTTCGTAATGGGCCTCCAGGTCGAGACCCATCATGGATGCCTATATAAAGAGGGGCGGTGGCATGGGGTAAGGGCGCGGAGGATGATCTTTGGAAGAACTCCTGAAACCCTAATAGCCTCGCCTTCTCAACCACGCTGCCGGTGCTAGCACTCCAGCGTGTGGTGATCCTGCCCCGTACGTATGGATACCTCGGAGGTGTTGTTGCGAAGCATCAGCACTGGGACGATCCGCAACTTGTGACGTTCACCGGAGTCGGAGGAGAAGTCTCGCGACGAGTACGACCACTCGGAGGAGCAGACGCGCTTCGAGTACAACCACTCAAAGGAGGAGACGTGTCGTGAGTACGACTACGACTACATCAACTCGCTACAACGACTCTACTTCCGCTACGAGTCGAGACGTCTAGTGGTAATCTCATGATCTATTGCTTGCGGTGGTTCCTTGGTTGTGCGGTAAAATTTTTGTTTGTGCTATCGTAGCCTTGCCGCGTTACCCTTTAGATGTATAATCCTTAGACCTAAGATCAGCATGGTTTCCTACATGTATAGTAGCACTTTTAGGGGTTGCCAAACGCTACTCGTAACTGGGTAGTTATAAAGGTAGCTTTCAGGTATGCTATGAAATATGCAGAGGGATGTGACTGATCAGATATGGGATTTGCCCCTCCTAATATAACAAGAGAGATGTCTCTGCCCCTCGTTGTGGTCGGATAAAGAAAATGCATGGTCATGCCACTAGTGGTCGAAGTGTCGATCACATGACGTTATTCGACACTTGATCGAGAAAGTATTGAACGGTCCATGGATGATGCAACATCTCACCTGGAGTTCAACCAGACATCGTGAGGCAAAGGGAGAATATACGAGAAGTTATTTTAGTTCGATCAGATATGGACTAGTCGTATGGAGATACGAGGTGGTCGTAGGCTGGTCGAACATGGTCACTAAGTGGTCGAAACCTAGTCGTGAGGAGTTACGAATTGGTTGAGACCAAATATGGACTTGTCGTATAGAGATACAAGTTGGTCGTTAGTGATATGGACCTGGTCATAGATCATATTGCATTAAGATTCGTCCGGTATATTCTATGTGTGTTTGGGAATCGTTAGGTGCTGCTAATGACTAGTGATCGGAAAAGAGTTTCCGAGTCACAGCCGATTACACATGAACCTATAGGGTCGCACACTTAAAAGGTTAGGATTTGATTTGGATGGTGATCCGAATTCTTGTAGGCCATGAGTTCCTAATGGGCTTCAGGTACAAGACCCATCATGGATGCCTATATATAGAGGGGTGGTGATATGGGGTGATGATGATCTTTTAAAGAATTCCCGAAACCCTAACAGCCACGCCTTCCTCATACCATGCTGCTGGCGCTAGCACTCCAGCGCGTGGTATCCCTACCCCATACGTGTGGATACTTGGAGGTGTTGTTGCTAAGCATTAGCATTGCTGGGTAAAAATGTAACTCGTGAAGATCACAAGACTCAAAGAAGAAGTTGTGAAGCATCAGTACTAGGATGATCCGCAACTCGTGACGATCACAAGACTCGGAGAAGAAGTTGCGAAGCATCAGCACTAGGATGATCCGCAACTCATGACGATTACAAGACTCATAGAAGAAGACGTGCGGCGAGTACGACTACGACTGCATCAACTCGCTACATCGACTCTACTTCCGCTATGAGTCGGCGTGCCTAGTGGTGATCTCGTCATCTATTACTAGCGGAGGTTCCTTGGTTGTGCGGTGAATTTTTGTTTTGTGCTATCGTAGCCTTTCCGTGATCCTTCACTTCCTTCTCAGTCAATGGAGTCGATGGTTCAATCAGTTCATTCTCCTCTTTGGCATGATTTCCAACTTCCTGCAAGTTGTTAGTCACAGAAAAAGGCACAAACACATGTTTGTTCTCATGTTTCCTAACATCAAGCATTATCAATTTCTCCTAATCTGACTTTCAACCTTACAGACAAGTATAAACAAATAAGAGAGAGAATTATATTCTTTGTGAACAAGAAGGTCCTGAATTTCTTGATTAAGCTCACTTAAGAATCTATTCTTTGTAGCTTCAGCATATTCCTCTAAGCCACAACGTAGCAAATGAGTTTTCAATTCATGATAGTATTCCCTTACATTTTACTACCTTATTTTAAATGTTGCAATTTATCTAACAAATAATCAGCATGATATTTAGGAACAAATTCATCTCTCAAAAATTTCTTTAATACATGCCAAGTTTAGAGAACTCTTCCATGTCTACGTAAATACTTCCACCAAAGTGTTTCATCCTTAACAAAAACACTAGTGGTAGCTTTAATCTTTTGCCTATCAGACTATTCATAATATTCAAATTCTTTGCCTAAAGCTATTTCCTTGTCAACAAAGGCATCAAGATCAAATTTACCAGCAAAGCATGATAAAGTGATTTTAGTTTTACCAGACGTACTATCACGATCATATACCTCCCGTGGTAAACAAGCTGGTCTCAAACGTGCATCCTCCTCGCGAACTTTCTTGCGCTCCCGTTCAATGGCTCGAAAAAGATGTAGATCTATCTTGTAATCATCCCGTGAACCTGCCATAGTTAGTAGAAAACAAATCATAAGTATATGTTCTTATCAACTACTAGGATCTGGAGGCTCAAAGTCACTCAGACTCAAGCTCATACCAAGTTCTTACCAATTCTTACCAAGCAAACAGGCAGTGACCGGCAACTAGTGTCGGTGTCAATAATCTCTGAAGATTGACAAAGCGATTGCAAACAACTGGTACCTGTTCAAAGGTAGAGGTGGAGCTAGGATAAGCTTCAATATGGTAGCAAGGATTAGCAATAATCAAATCAGTAAATGCAAGTTGAAAAATTGCTCAAAGTACTAGTCAATGTTGCTGATCCTAGCCTAGAAAGAGCAAACTAATCAAAGCCTACCAAAAGAAGTGTATGAACGCACATGCAAAGATCAATGAAACTTGATGTAAGCAAAGAAAATTCTCACACCAAGTGATAGCAAAGACTCTAGTCAACTACTCTAACTTGTTTGTAGGGGCACAAGATTATTCACACGATGTAGAGTACCAAATCAGAATAACATGCAATGTAAACATCACTATAGTTGAAGTAGTAGACAACAGCTAGTCTCAAAAGATGAAAAACAAAGTTTTTGTGCATATCGTGAGGATATGTGCACGATCTCAGGATGATGAGTCAATTGGCAATGGCTTTGTTGGTTTGCAAAATCTCGCGTTTTCGGGTTTGCTCCAAATTTGTCGGACCACAAGTGGTCCGCCGGTTGTGTCGGCGGTCGATCGCCGTGGAGAGGTCCGACCGGCCATGGTGGCCGGTCCGACCGATTTGTTGAAAATTGGTTTTTGGAGCAGAGCCAAAAATAGGTTGTGTAGGCAAGTGAGGGGAGTCTCCTGGATGTGGTCACATAATTTTTGGAGCTCCCAGTCAAAAGTTCTATTCAGTTGAAATTTCCAGAAGGTTTCGGATTTTCACGCTGAAAATTTGGCTAAGTCTTTTGGCGGTCCGACCGCCGTTGTAGGATCGGTCCGACGGCTGGAATCGGTCGGACCGCCACGTAAGTGATCGGACCGCCAATGACTTGGAGGTTAGCCAAGTTGGTATTGAGTTGATTTGAATGTGTTTATTGTATGAACTTCAATGCTTTATTGTTGCATATTGCATTGCGGAGCTAACGTGGGTCAAGTTGTGAAGAACTTATTCCCGGAAACGATTTGTTTGTCTATTGTTGTGCTGGTGGCTTGCAGGTCTACGACGTCAACGGTGAGGTGGATCGGGACTACGCTTGGAGAGCTGAGGTCCAGAACGATCATGGATACCGGGTGAGGTCGTGTGACTCGAGCATGGTGCAGAATGGGCAAGATGGATCAAACGGGTAGTTCGGTGCAGCTGGTTGGATCAGGCGGTGCGGAAGTCGGTGCAAGTCCCTAGGAGGTTCTGATGGGATTCGAACGCGAGGGACCTGGCGACGTGTTGAGAGCCGCTGATCAACCTACACGTGGTGAAGCAGGCGATTGCTTCAATAGTTATGTGTGTGTGGGTCCCATGTGTGAATGGGTCCAAAAAGTGAAACCCTATGCTTCTAGTATAAATAGAAAGGGGGGAGATGTAAAACCCCCCAAGCACTCATTTAGCCCCCTTCCTTCATTTTCTAGGGTTTGGAGGAGAGGAGAGGAGGAGCTAGGGTTTAGAGAGATTGTGAGTGTGCTCCTTGTGTGAGCTCTTGTCCTCCTTGTTGGAGAGGCTTTGTAAGCATCTAGGGTGTTCAATCAATCTTGTGATGCTTAATTGAAAGATCAATTGTCTCCTTTTGTGTTCCTCTTTCTTTTGGATGATTTTGGTGCTTCCTTGATTCAAGGGTTTTATGCAGGTCTCTTGACCTATTTTATCTTGTTTTGATGTGTGGGAATACTCCTAGAGTCATCTAGATCATCAATCCCCACAAGCAAGTCTTGAATCAAGATTTTCATATTTCTAGGGTTTGTGCACTTCTTTTGTAAAACCTTGAGAGATCGATTCTGCGAAGTGGATCTGAAGGATCGTTGCTAGAAATAGGTCTCTAATATCATTAGGGAGTTGTGCTCAAAATTTGGTCAAGTTTCATTGGTTGAATCAAAAGTTGGATCAAATTTCGTTTTGGATTTGGGCTTGATATTTAGTACTGGACTGAACCGGTCTGACCGGTTGTGCAACGGCGGTCCGACCGCCCGGTTTTCAAACCGCTAGTACTGCCGGGTCAAACCGATATCCAACGATCCGACCGCCTGTTAGTAGCCGGTCCGACCGCTGGTTGACCGTCGGTCAGACCGCCCGTGGTAGCCGGTCAGACCGCCAGTACCCAGTTCAGAACAGTGAGTTCTTTCCTCCATTTGTGTCGTGTGGTTGAGGGGTTTATCAAATTCAGCACAAGGCTTCCACTGTGCGCTTACTGATCTTCTTAGCTTTCATAGGTAAAGGAGTAAAGCTCGTGTTGTATTTGATTTAGGCGAGAAAGTTGAGAAAGCGCCTATTCACCCCCCCTAGTCGCCTTTACGGTCCTACAAGTGGTATCAGAGCCGGTTAGCTCTTCTCATAGATCTTAACCGGTCTTTGGAGCCATAGCGACTGACAAGTACTTAACCAAGCCACATATTTTTGATGGAGTTGACTTTGCATATTGGAAGGCTCGTATGCAAGCATATATCGAGGCTCAAGGGCACGCTATTTGGCTTAAAGTGAAAAACCCTTATGTCGTGCCAGCCGATGATGATATGATCACTCCAGATGTGGAGGCCAACAGCAATGCTCAGAATTATTTGATCCAATGCCTTAGTCGATCTGAGTTTGAGCGTGTTGCTCACTTGCGGTCTGCTCATGAGATCTGGCGGACTCTTTGTGACTATCACGAAGGGTCCACTGCGATCAAGGAAGTGAGACAGAACCAGCTCAAGAAAGTTTACTCTAAGATCGAGCAAAGGCCTAGTGAATCTTTGGATGAGCTGCGGGGAAGATTTTCTAAGATTCTTCATGATCTCCGTATTTGTTGACTTAGTTTTTCCGAGTCGAAAATGCACGCTTGTTGTTGGGTGCTCTTGATGTGAAGGTCCTGGGAATGAAGATCACTTCCATCAATGACAACAACATCATGAGTGAGCTTACCATGGATAAGCTTTACTCGAGGTTGAAGACGCATGAGATTGATTTTATCTCGCGTATCCCGGTGATGTAGTCGATGGCATTAGTGGTCGACAAATCCAAGGGTTGTTCTTCTGAGTCTCTTGATTGTAGCTCATCTGGCTTTTCATTATCTGCTTTACATTCTTTGAGTGATGAGCAACTTGAGAAACTGCCCAAGGATGACTTAGCCCTCCTATCCACCAAATTCACAAGAGCGTACAACAAGGTGAGGAATAGGAGGAGAAGTGGACCTATCACGTGCTTCGAATGTGGTGAGCCAAACCACATTCGTTCCAGATGCCCCAAGCTAAAGGGCAAGGAAGAGAAGGAGACACGAAGACATCCCCAGGAGAGGGATGCAAAACCCAAGAAGATAAACTATCGGAAGTTTGTCAGCCTGGTCCTTGCCGCTCTAGAGAATGTAAATATGAGCGATGTGTAATCGGAAACGGAGGACGACGAGAGTGACTCCCGTGGCAAGAAGAAGGCTCATGACTTCACTAGCATGTGCTTCATGGCCAAGAACAGCCACGACAGCGACTCCTCCAATGATGAGGATCCTTTTAGTGATCCTGATGAGGTATGCCCTTCAATTGATGACATGAAAAGGGCCTTGGTGCTTGCTGAACAGAAATTGCATAAGCAAGTTAAAATGATTAAGAAGCAGGATATTATGATTGATAATTTGAACCTAGAAGTTGTTAGGCTTAAATCTATTAATCCTGATGATATTTGTGAATCCTGCACTAGCTTGCTTAAAGATTTGACAAGCTTGAAATCTGCTCATTCCTCTGTTGCCAATCAACTAAAAGATGCTCTCGATGAACTAGAAACTCTCAAGTCTAGTTCTGTTTGCTTAGATACCATTTCACTTGATGTGACTGCCATGGAAGCTATTCCTTTAACTTGTTCAAATTGTGCTTTGCTAGAATTAAAACTGGATAGCACTTTAAAAGAATTGCAAAAATTTGATGCTAGTCACACATGTTCTCATTGTAAGAATAATAGGATTAAGATGCAAGAGATGACAGAAATGGTGGTTTACTCTAGAGCTGCATCTTGTGAAAATTGTCCCAAGCTTACAATAGAGATTGAAGCTCTAAACAAGGCTCTTGAAGAAAAGGCTAAAATTGAAAAATCTATGTCTTTTACTGCTTCTAAGAAAGTCATTGATTCTAACTCTTGTGTTTTGAATGCTGAAGTTGAAACCATAATTAGTCAGATTCAAGAGGCATTTAGAGTCAAATTCAAGGAGCAGTTGAATAGGATTAAGGAATCCTATTGTGTGTCTTGTGAGGCTTTCAAAGTGGAAGTGGCCCTTCTTAAGAGTAAGCGTAATGAGGTAATCAAGTCTAGCAAGTGCACTAGATGTGAAGGTTTAATTAAAGAGAATGATTACCTCAAGGTGACTCTTGAGAAGTTTTCAAGTGGGAAAAAGAAACTCAACATGATTCTTGATCAATCCAAGGTGAGCGTGAAAAATAGTGGTCTAGGTTTCAATCCCCTATAGTATTCCAAGAAAAACCCACCTAGGATTGCTAGAGTTGTGAAGAATGGTCTGTTTGAGCTAGAACCTCCTAAGCCATCCAGGGTTGTATTCAAATCCGCTGGTTTTGCTCAAACTCTTTCTGACAAGAAAGGTGCCTTTACTCCTTCAGTACAGACCCCTCAAAAGGTCCAGTACCATTGCACCTTCTGCAAGAAAGAAGGCCATCTTGTTGAGTTACGCTTGGGAGAGCAAAACTTGAGAGAAAAGAGAGGATGAGCGCCTTGAGATCCATTAGAGGAGTCCCTTCTCCAGCCATAGTCTCTAGAGCTAGCCAGCCTGCTTATCGTACTACTTATAAGCCTAGATTTGTAGAGAACTTTGTAGACTCTTTTGGTGGATCTAGGCAGCATGTTGGATTAGGATATCGTGAGGAGAGACCACGGGTAGCACCTAGACAGGGGGAGTATCGATCTTTTGGTAGATCGTTTCGGAGAGGTCTAGGTGGTTCTCATGTGCATCCTTATGATTTTATTCCTGATCATGTTTCTGCTGTTTCTACTGCTGCTCCCAGACATCGTGCTTATCAGTACTGGATTCCTAGATCATTTATCACTAACCCCAGTACTGAGGCACGGATGTTTTCTGATTGTGCCTTTTAGGTCCGTCGTGCGAGGAAGGAGGACATATGGCTTGTTGACTCTGGGTGTTCTAGACATATGACCGGAGATTCTAGATGGTTCTCCTCCCTCACACGTGCATCCGACAACGAATTGATTACATTTGGGGATGCTTCTACCGGGACCGTGACTGCAAAGGGTGATGAGGACATCTCTCCTTCGGATACACGCACGACACAAGACCCTCCAGATCTGGGTGCTGAACTACACGGTCCTATGACAAGAGCTAGAGCACGTCACTTAATCGATCAGGTAAAGTCGTTTCTAGGGCTGAGTGTATTATTTGAGAACTCTATGATGCTGCCTAATGGAGATGATTTACTTGTACTCAGGAATCTAGGACTACGACCAGTTCCAGAAGGTCTACGACCACTGCAAGAAGATCTACGACCACTACAAGAAGACCTACGACTAGTTGATTCGATTGGAGCAATCTACGACCAGAAAAGCGAGCACAGTACTCGTTGGACACAATCTATGACCAAAGATAGCATAGACTCCTCAAGACCACCCTAGGACCATCAGACGACCAGATCTTCGACCAAATCGCAACACAAGGTTTGCGTCACCGTTTAAACTAATAAGACTTTGTAAACGAACGAGGTCGGAGTCCGTGTTGTGTACGCTTCATCCCACTACCGCAAAACCCTAGGTCGACCTCCTCACGTTCCCCTACATATATCGACAGAGCCGCCATAGTTTAGAGGCGGGTTTTCTTAGATTATTCGCCAATTGCGGTTTCGCGATTATCGGTTTGAGGAACCCCACTTGTAAACTTCATCCATATCCGCAATACAATTCAGATTGCATCTACCTTGTTCTTGTGAGTTGCTTCGATTGCTTGCAGGAACAATAACCTTCGTGGTAAGGTCGATCGCGTGCAAGCGTGGTCGATAACGACAGGCATGCGGGTGTAGCGAATTGCGAGGTGACGATCTGTTGGTCGGAAGCCTCAAAGCGTCAACGTCCTCACGACGAACCAAATCGAACCTATCGGAAGATCGGGCCGCCGTGACTCATCAAGTGGTATCAGAGCTAAGGTTGCCCGTTAGGTAATTTCGTTTATCCCTTTTTGTGAGTTTTGTTCCATCACCTAGAGTCCAGAAAATCGCCCTACAAAAAGTTTTAGATCGTAATTATTCCGCTGTCCAAACCACTTTGTGCCTTCGCAATTGTGTTTTCAGTTTCGCGTTGTTGAATTCGAGTCCATCGTCGGTGTCTTTGTTGCTGGTCTAGTCGTCGTAATCTAGTTTCTAGCATCGAGTCTTTGCTGTTTCGATCATCTAGACACCACCCCCATACGACCACCTAATCGGATTCGGCTTCTCCACCTGGTCGGAAACGAACGCCTAGTCGGATTCGATCGACCACTCGTGTCCGTCAACCCTATTTATTATCTTGTTGCTCTCGGACACCCCACCACCTGGTCGGAAACAATCAACTGGTCGGATTTTTCCCGTAGCTAAAGTTCAGAGAGAGAGAAAGTATCTTTTAATTACCTTTTTACCCCTGCTCTCCGGAAAAAGTTTGTGATCCATATATATCCATAGACCCAGAAAAGGGTTTTGAAGAGTTTTGAGTCAAGGTCACATTCGCAAAAAAAAAGGAAACCCTAGGTTGGGTTTTTGCAGTCAAAAAAAAAGAAAGAAAGAAAGAAAGCAAAGCAAAGAGTGCAAAAAAAAGAAAGAAAGAAAGCAAAGAGTGAAAAAAAAACAGTTGCTTTGTGATTTTGGATCCGATTGTGTTTGTATCTACCCTATCCTTCCGTTTGCTTGAGCTAGTTCTAGGAACGCGATTGGGCAAAGAATCGTGATTTATCATGTGGACTTTTATTCAGCTTTGCTAATCTGATTTCATTATTTGCTATTCCTTGCTACTAAACATTGCCTGTCCGAGCTCCACATACTTTCGACCCTCAGATTGGATCCTCGCATTCGCCTCCGCCGTGATCGTACATCCCACCTTCGCCGATTAGACCACCTGCTGCAATTTGGTAAGAAACTCATAAGAGCTTGGTAAGACGCTTGAGAGTGTATGATTCCACCCTCCGACCACCAAATAGTGATAGGGATAATACCTTTGTGTTGTCTTTTGTCTCCTACTAACGATGTCAGGTGAAGGATTGGATGCGCAAGAGTGTGTTTTGAGGGAAGAGCTCATGACGCTATTGGATGAACAACGCACTACCGTTAATGAGGACATCGACAGGAAGCTTCAAGCTACCACGATCACATTACAACGCTCAATCAACGATAGTATTACGGCGCTCACTACACGCCTCGAAAGATGTAACACCCCAGCCCAACACTGAGCCTAGAATGCCACCACACTACTCTTTACACTAATAAATATCGACACACTATAAAATTACATCAAGAAATCATCAATAAGCATATCCAAGGATCACAAACGAACATGCATAATTATGGTTCAAACGATAATAGATAATCAAGTGGAATAAAACCAGATAAATAATCCAAAATAGCATCAACCAATGAACCAAATTAATAAAGCAAATAGTCTAGTCCAAATGATGTCCTAAACTTTATTCAACCTCTAACATGTCCAAGAGTAATCCAATTGTGAATGAAAAGGTTCTTATGACAAATGATCATGTATTGTCCATGTGCTCTAATCGCTCTCAGTTACGGCATCCTCGAAGATCACCTAAAGACAACAATAGAGCAAGGGTGAGTCCACGACTCAGCAAACACATCATATACAACGAACAATAATAAACCAACAGCATTCAATAACTTTATTATCATCACAGGTACTTCTATTTGATTCACATCCATTAATTTCATGTATCAATGCAAATCTATTCTACATGTCCACATGCACTTCTTTCGCGTATACCGGTATAGCGTGAGTGAATGCTCGCGACAACATTCACTCTCAAGCCCGTTCCTCCATAAGGATCGGGGACCTCCTCCACTCCCGTGGAGTTGTGATCATTCCACGACTCAGCAAACAAATCATATACAACGAACAATAATAAACCAACAGCATTCAATAACTTCATTATCATCACAGGTACTTCTATTTGATTCACATCCATTAATTTCATGTATCAATGCAAATCTATTCTACATGTCCACATGCACTTCTTTCGCGTATACCGGTATAGCGTGAGTGAATGCTCGCGACAACATTCACTCTCAAGCCCGTTCCTCCATAAGGATCGGGGACCTCCTCCACTCCCGTGGAGTTGTGATCATAAAGATCACCTTCTCTTATGCAAAGATGCTTATGAATGCAAACATGCAAACTCCATCATAAACATCATATCCAACTTTCCATCATGCTTATCGACAAAGATATAAACATACCAATTATTTGTTTGCAATTAAACAAGATAAAAGCACAACAATAATGGTAATAGAAGATAAAGAAAACAGTGATCGATCATTGATCGCTGTCTACCATGCACTTGCCTTTACTAGTTGCGACGCACGATTTGGCTAGCAGATGGCAACAAGCACAACGCCTCTCCTATATTAAATACACAAACTTCAATACAAGCTATAGCAACAAGAATAGCAATCAATATACTTCGCTCCTACTCGACCCCAAATATACCACGTTATGCCGGTATCGAAAAGTTACCCATTGCTGTCCTGTTACTAAAAAGAGCGTAACTTTTGACTCAAAAGTCCGATCACCACAAACCACCCCATTCTGGATTCTTTATAAAATTCTCCACATTTTCTTAGATTACGAAGTCTTCTAATTAAAACATCTAACCCTCCGTATCTAGCCCAGAAAGCCGATCTGTCCGCTTCGGAACAGCAGTCTTACTAAATTCATAACTTTTGTTTTATCCAACCAAAATTCGTGTTCTCAGATTCTACAGAATCATTGGACAATTATCTACAACTGTCATGTAGATCAAAAACTCTAATTAATCTATTTACTATTTTTAATAACCGATCTACCAAAACAGCGCCGAAAGACGACAACCGCAAAAACAGCGGTCTTCCGAAAATCATAACTCGGATTCTACTTGTCCGATTGACGTGATTAAACATGCTATAGAAAGATATCGAAATTATCTACAATTAACTAGTAGATGATATTTTCAAAGTTTGCCATTAAGGTACCCGAATAAATCGTACACAGAATAGCAGGCTAAACGGATCTATTAAACAGATCTATTACTCGGCACATTGACTAAAAACTATAGAGCCCTCTCCAATTAACCTCAATTATAATCTCTAATTAACAGTGTCTAGCAAACCAGAGGAAAACAATCTAACCTCCACGCGGCAGTAGCTCGGCTCGGCTGGACAATCGGCCAGCAAGAAATTGGCGACAAAAGAAAGAAAGCAAGAGTGCGGCAACAAAGGAAACAAAGAAGACCAAAGGCAACCTCAAAGCGCACATGTAACACCCCAGCCCAACACTGAGCCTAGAATGCCACCACGCTACACTTTAAACTAATAATTAATGACACACTATAAAGTTACATCAAGAAATCATCAATAATCATATCAATGGATCACAAAAGAACATGCATAACTATGGATCAAACGATAATGAATACACAAAGAAAAGAATAACCAGGTATAAAATCCAAAATAGCATCAACCATTGAATCCCAAATTAATAAAGCAAATAGTCTAGTCCAAACATTGTCCTAAACATTATTCAACCTCTATCATGTCCAAGTGTAAACCAATATTGAATGAAAAGATTTTTATGGCGAATAATCATGTGTTGTCCATGTGCTCTAATCGCTCTCAGCTACGGCATCCTCGAAGATCACCTAAAGACAACATTAGAGCAAGGGTGAGTCCACGACTCAGCAAACACATCCATAAACAACGAACAATAATAAATCAACAGCATTCAATAACTTCATTAGCATCACGTGCACTTCTATTAACATTCTCAGTCATTAATCTCAAATATCAATGCAACTCTAATCTATATGTCCACATGCACTTCTTTCGCGTATACCGGTATAGCGTGAGTGAATGCTCGCGACAACATTCACTCTCAAGCCCGTTCCTCCATAAGGATCGGGGACCTCCTCCACTCCCGTGGAGTTGTGATCAATCAAGATCACCTTCTCTTATGCAAAGATGCTTATGTATGAAAATGCAAACTCCATCATAAACATCATATCCAACTTTCCATCATGATTATCAACAAAGATATAAACATACCAATTATTTGTTTGCAATTAAACAGGATAAAAGCACAACAATAATGGTAATCTGAAGATAAAGAATCACGGTGATCAATCATTGATCATTGTTTACCATGCACTTGCCTTTACTAGTTGCGACGCACGATTTGGCTAGCAGATGGCAACAAGCATGACGCCTCTCCTACAATAAATATTTCAAATTCAATACAAGCTACAGCATCACAAGAACAACAATCAATCGACAACGCTCCTACACGTCCCCAAATATACCACGTTACGCCGGTATCGAAAAGTTACCCGTAGTTGTCCGGTTACTAAAAAGAACGTAACTTTTGACTCGAAAGTCCGATCACCACAAACCACCCCATTCTGGATTCTTTATAAAATTGTCAACATTTTCTTAGATTACGAAAACTTCTAATTAAATCATCTAACCCTCCGTTTTTAACCCGGAAAATCGGTCTGTCCGCTTCGGAACAACGGTCTTCCAAATTTCATAACTATTGTTTTACTCAACCAAAATTCGCGTTCTCAGATTCTACCGAACCATTGGACAATTATCTACGACTTTCATGTAGATCAAAAACTCTAATTAAGCTATTTACTATTTTTAACCTACAGTCTACCAAAACAGCGCCGAAAGATGATAACCGTAAAAACAGCAGCCTTCCGAAAATCATAACTCAAAATCTACTTGTCCGATTGACATAATAAAATATGCTATAGAAAGATATCGAAATTGTCTACGATTAACTAGTAGATGATATTTTCAAAATTTGTCATTAAGGTATCCGAATATATCGTACAACAAAACAGCATACTAATCAGAAGTACTAAACAGCCATGGATTAGAAAATTCTATAACATCTCTAATTAATCTAAAAAAACCAATTAGTTTTCACTAATCCTATGCATGCTGGCACCTCCCATTGACGATCTACTCAAGGCAGTACACCCACGATAACTCATAGCAGCGAAGGAAGTAAAGCTCACCTACACAACCATTGATCTCGTCCACAAGCGCAAGCAAGAAAATCAACGCAGGGTCACTTGGTTCCCCAATGTACGAGGTTGGACAAAGTAGCGCAGCAGATCCTTGGCTCGCGCCAGCGCGGCGACCAGCGCGAGGTTCACGCGGCAAGTACTCGGCTACTGGAGCGGCTCGGTACAGAGACCACTCGGCAAAGACGGACAAGAAATCGGAATATAGGGTTTTAGCGGAAGAAGCGCAGCAACAAAGAGAAAGCAAGAAGACGCTGCAATGATCCAGTAGGCAAGGCAAAGATTACGCGAGGAGAAAAAAACACCTAAGAAGCAGCCTGACCGGTCAAACAAAGCACGTGAGAGAACCGGCAAGAAGAAGAACGCCGAAGATCAAGGCGTCGGCAAAGCAAAGGTAAACAAAGAGAGCACCGCAGAGCAGCAGACGGCGAGAATGGCGCGAGGAGGAAAATAAAGAAGCGCCACGCGGCCTGACGGCGGAAGAAAAGATCGGTGCGGCGGTGGAAGAAAAATGCACGCAAGACAAAGTGTTGGCTCACGGTACCGACGGCAAAAAAGAACCGCGGCCGGTGGGAAAAATGCTAGGGTTTTCTAGAAAACAATCCACCACTATTTATACAGCTCTTAAAAATTCTGAATTATCCTATTTTTCACAAATTCTTTTTATTTAATTACGCACAAGCCCTTCAGACGATAATATTTATTTATTTATTGCTACTATTTAATTAATTACGCTCCGACCCTTAAGACGCTTTTATTAATTAATATTATTATTATTTTCAGAGTATTACATTCTACCCCCCTTAACGGAATTCGACCCCGAATTCTACATCGCCGTTCTACTCAAAGAAAAACTGCACAGCTGAAATTAAACAACAAAACAACACGTGCTGGCGTGAACAACTCCGGGTATTGCTCGCGCATGCGAGACTCCAACTCCCAAGTCGCTTCTCTCTCGGACTGATGCGTCCACAGCACCTTGACGTATACCAACGTCTTGTGCCTCAGCACTCGCTCCGACCTCTCGCATGGACTCAGGAAGGTCTAGGCGGTAGGCTAATTTACCAATTCTTGCAATAATCGAGAACGGTCCAACGTACCTCGGGCTAAGCTTCCCTTTAGTACCGAACCGAACAATGCCTTTAGTGGGAGACACTCTCAAAAGCACCTGGTCACCCACCGCAAACTCCAAGTCACGCCTCCTCAAATCAGCATAACTTTTACATCTACTCGAGCCGCCAACAAATTACGCCTCACCATGGCCACGCTCAACGGTCTTGAATCGATCGGACCTAAAATTGCCTTCTCTCCAAGCGCATCCCAACAAAGCGGCGTCGCACTTCCGCCATAGAGAACCTCAAATGGCGCGGCTCTAATACTGGAATGGTAACTATTATTATAAGCAAACTCTGCAAGTGGCAACTGGTCCTCCCAACTACCCTTCCAAGACAAAACGCAAGATCGCAACATGTCCTCCAAAGTCTGAATAGTGCGCTCGGACTGCCCATCTGTCCGAGGGTGAAATGCTGTACTCAGGCGGAGCTGTGTGCCCAATGCACTCTGCAGACTCTCCCAGAACTTGGAGACAAACTTCGCGTCCCTGTCAGAAACGATGGTCTTTGGCACACCATGCAGTCTTACTATTTCACGCACATAAATAGGAGCTAGATTACTCGCTGAATTTGTCGTGCGAATAGGAATAAAGTGCACAGACTTGCTGAATCGATCCACCACTACCCAAACTGCATCCTTCCCTCGCGGTGAACGAGGCAATGCCACCACAAAGTCCATAGAGATATCATCCCAAGGCCACTGGGGTACCTCCAAAGGCTGCAATAACCCTGCAGGACGCTTGTGCTCAGCTTTCACTTGCTGACACACACCACAAGAAGCGACATAGTTAGCAATATCCACCTTCATTCTTTTCCACCAAAAATTCTGTTTCAGATCTCGATACATCTTAGTCTCACGGGATGAGCGATTATATGAGTGCGATGTGCCTCCCTCAAAATATCATCTTTGACCTCCGCCTTCTGTGGCACGCAAAGGCGGCCTTTAAACCTCAAAGTACCAGAATCATCCATACTGAAATCACCTTCTTTACCCTCATCCAGACGCTTCCTAACCTCCTGTAATAACCGGTCACTCTGTTGTGCTTCCGCAGACACGATGCGGAATAGCCGACTCAAGAATCAAGCGTGTCTCAACATGTGATGTGCCCGCATAACAATAAGATATTCCCATGCGATCAAAATCAGCAATGAGGCAATCTAGAGTAGCGAGTCGCCTTGCGACTAAGAGCATCCGCAACAACATTGGCCTTGCACGGATGATCTTGAATAGTAAGATCGTAGTCCTTGATCAACTCCAACCACCTCCTTTGCCTCAAGTTCGGATCCTTACGGTGAAGATATATTTGAGACTCTTGTGATGCGTGAAAATATCACAAGGCTCGCCGTATAGATAATGCCTCCAAATCTTGAGAGCAAAAACAACCGCATGACCAACTCCAAATCATGAGTGGGATAATTCGCTCGTGCTTCTTTAACCGCCTCGGCGCATAAGCAATCACCTTACCGTCTTGCATGAGAACACAGCCAAGACCCACTCGAGACGATCTGAAAAGGCGTGAATCGCTTCGGCTCGGGAAGAGTGAGAATAGGAGAGGTCACCAACCTCTCTTTCAAAGTCTGACTGCGCTCACACTCATCGATCCACTGGAATCTCACACCTTTACGAGTAGGTGAGACATCGGTTTGGCGATGATAGAGAAATCTGCACAAATCGCCGATAATAACCACCAAACCCAGAAACTCCTCACCTCCTTCATACTAGTCGGCCTCTTCCAATCCACCACTGTAGAGACCTTACTAGGATCAATGACAATACCACGAGTGTTAATCACATGACCCAGGAAACCCACTTCTGAAATCCAGAACTCACACTTCTTCAACTTAGCATAGAACTTGTGCTCTCTCAAAGTATCTAAAACCAGACCTCAAATGGCGCTCATGATCCTCATTGGTCTTGGAATAGATAAGAATATCATCAATGAACACCACCACGAAGTCATCTAGATACTCGTGTAACATGTTGTTCATGGTCTCCATAAAATGGCAGTGCATTAGTCAATCCAAAAGACATAACTTTATACTCATAATGCCCATACCGTGGAGAAAGCGATCTTCTCTACATCTCGCTCACGCACGGATTTGATTATACCGATGGAGGTCGATCTTGGAGAATACTTGAGCTCCATTCAGCGATCAAACAAGTCCTCAATGCGGGGTAATGGATATTTGTTCTTGATTGTGACTGCATTAAGCGCACGATAATCAATACACATCGCCAACTCCCATCCTTCTTCTCTGTGAATAGAGCAGAGCTCCCACGGCGATACACTACGCTGATCAAACCTTTAGCCAACAAATCATCCAGCTGCTTCTTCAACTCGTCACGAAGCGGACGTGCTAATCGATATGGAGACATCGAGATGGGACGAGTACCCGGAACAAGATCAATGCGAAACTCCACGTCTCGCGCAGGTGGCAAACCCGGAAGCTCAGCTGGGAACACATCGGGATAATCACTAACCACTGGAATCTCCTCAATCTGCGAAGCCACACTCGGTTTCTCGGCAAGAGCTAAAGAAGTCCGTTTTCCTTTGCCGCGACGACCGGGAGCGATCAGACCAACATTGAAAGAGAGCGCGGGCGCACTTCCTGAAAGGTCAAAGTCTCCCGGACGAGTCCGCATGAAGCATTCTCTGAAACAAGATATCACGGCTCGATAAGAGTGCAACCAATCCATACCCAAGATAACGTCGAACGGCTCCATTTGTATAACTATCAAATTCGCCGTGAACTTCTCTCCATCAATAATAATAGAACACCCAGGACAAACAGTAGAACTAGCAATAATACCCCCAGGAGAACTAACTAACACGATTGCGAAATCCATTTGCATACTCAAGTTCGCTCTCCTAGCAAACGCCGTCGAGACAAGCGAAAAGGTAGCCCCGAATCAAAAGGACTAAAGCATCAAGCGAATCCACAAGCAAAGTACTGTCACCACGTCGGGGCGACCCGAGACTCTGCGATGGGCATGGCATACACTCGAGTGGCGCCATGGCGAAGAAGATGACGACGGGCGGCGAGAGCCCCAACAATCTCTTTGTGGCGGTGCGAGTAAAGCGGTCGTGCAACTGAAGCGGTGCCGAAGGTGGCGGGCCGCGAGAGTACCCCACTTGGGCGCCCAAGTCAAGGAAATGGCATCGTTGGAGGAAGCGATCATCATCTGGAAAGATCCTCGAGCAGGACCCACTAAAGAAGAAGAAGGTGGCACGGGCTCCCACTTGATCACGCTAGCGGGGTTCTGGCGACACACCCGCTCCTTGTGACCCGGTCGGCCACACTGACGGCAATCACCCGTCCAAGTGCACTCAGCAGCGCGGTGTCCATCACCGCACTTAAAGCAAAGCATGCCCTGCCCTGGGACAGGACGAAGAGCCGGAGTACCTGCAAAAGGACGAGGCGCCGAAGAAGGGAACGGCCTCGACTGCTTAGACCTGAAAGACTGCGGTCCTCCCTTGAATTTCTTGAAAGCAGGTCGCTGAACAGACCCACTTCCCTCACTAGAGCTCCTCTTCTGGTCACCACCAGAAACTACCAATCCACGAGGCTTCTTGCCTTTGTGAGTCAGATCTCCAACTCCATGCCCCTAGCTTGCTCCACAACAGAGCTGTAGTCACGGAGTGGAGTAGCTCCCAACACATGCCGGTACTCAGAATTGAGACCCCGACGGAACCTCTTGGCTTTCTGCAGATCATCGTTCGCTACTGAAGGAACAAAGCGAACCAAGTTGTTGAACTCAGCCTCATACTCAGCAATAGACCTCTTCCCCTGAGCAAAGGTCGTCAAGGCAACCTCCATCTTCTCAACAAATGAGTAGGGGTAGAACTTCCCCTTGAACTGATCAACAAAGTCCTCCCAAGTGACTGGCCCTTGAGTGGCGGTCCTCGAAGACAACACGCCCTCCCACCAAATATCTGCTTGCCCTTTCAGCTGAAAGGCAACAAAACGGACCCTCTGAAGTGAAGACATCTCTAAAGCTCCAAACTGCCTCTCCATGTAGCGCAACCATCCATTGCTCGGACCGGTGTGCCCGACCGTCAAGCGAATCAAACCTCAACCCCATCCACTCTCAGTGACATCCGCGCCTCACGAACGGTGGATGAGCAGCAGAGCAACAACGGATGCGCGAAGAACAGAGGGTGCCGGCGCTGACGACGAAAGCACGGATCTCTCCCACCAACTCTCTCAAAGAAAGCGGTGTCTCATCACGGACCCCAACCGAGGCGGGTCAACAAGAACCCCCGCCATCGACTCATCGCTCTGGAGGTGGCTCCACGGAACCTCTTCGCGACCCGACCTCCACGACATCGGCCACCACGACCACGTCCTCTACCCCTCGGCATAGCTATCAACCACAATCAACAATACACAATGAGTTCAAAGCTCAAAATAAACTCATCCATCAATAAACAACATAGCAGGCGTAAAACTATAATCGTACCTCTCTCTAACCTCATTGCACTAGTGTGTCAAATTTTAGGTTAGTTAACCATTAGCAAATTTTAGTTGATTTACTAATCTAAAACAAATTTTAACAATTTTAGTTTGCCTATGTTGTTAATCTATTCACCACGGACCTAA
Organism: Hsuehochloa calcarea; assembly: GCA_036346395.1. Lineage (NCBI taxonomy): Eukaryota > Viridiplantae > Streptophyta > Magnoliopsida > Poales > Poaceae > Hsuehochloa > Hsuehochloa calcarea. The sequence goes on from CM070610.1 coordinate 34,923,743, forward strand.
AGCCCGCTCTGATACCAAGCAGAATACCTTTTGACCCAACACCGAGCCTAGAATGCCACCACGCTACACTTTAAACTAATAATTAATGACACACTATAAAGTTACATCAAGAAATCATCAATAATCATATCAATGGATCACAAAAGAACATGCATAACTATGGATCAAACGATAATGAATACGCAAAGAAAAGAATAACCAGGTATAAAATCCAAAATAGCATCAACCATTGAATCCCAAATTAATAAAGCAAATAGTCTAGTCCAAACATTGTCCTAAACATTATTCAACCTCTATCATGTCCAAGTGTAAACCAATATTGAATGAAAAGATTTTTATGGCGAATAATCATGTGTTGTCCATGTGCTCTAATCGCTCTCCACACGGCATCCTCGAAGATCACCTAAAGACAACATTAGAGCAAGGGTGAGTCCACGACTCAAAGAAACACATCCATAAACAACGAACAATAATAAATCAATGACATTCAATAACTTCATTAGCATCACGTGCACTTCTATTAACATTCTCGGTCATTAATCTCAAATATCAATGCAACTCTAATCTATATGTCCACATGCACTTCTTTCGCGTATACGGTATAGCGTGAGTGAATGCTCGCGACAACATTCACTCTCAAGCCCGTTCCTCCATAAGGATCGGGACCTCCTCCACTCCGTGGAGTTGTGATCAATCAAGATCACCTTCTCTTATGCAAAGATGCTTATGTATGAAAATGCAAACTCCATCATAAACATCATATCCAACTTTCCATCATGATTATCAACAAAGATATAAACATACCAATTATTTGTTTGCAATTAAACAGGATAAAAGCACAACAATAATGGTAATGAAGATAAAGAATCACGAGTGATCAATCATTGATCATTGTTTACCATGCACTTGCCTTTACTAGTTGCGACGCACGATTTGGCTAGCAGATGGCAACAAGCACGACGCCTCTCCTACAATAAATATTTCAAATTCAATACAAGCTACAACATCACAAGAACAACAATCAATCGACAACGCTCCTACACGTCCCCAAATATACCACGTTACGCCGGTATCGAAAAGTTACCCGTAGTTGTCCGGTTACTAAAAAGAACGTAACTTTTGACTCGAAAGTCCGATCACCACAAACCACCCCATTCTGGATTCTTTATAAAATTGTCAACATTTTCTTAGATTACGAAAACTTCTAATTAAATCATCTAACCCTCCGTTTTTAACCCGGAAAATCGGTCTGTCCGCTTCGAAACAGCGGTCTTCCAAATTTCATAACTATTGTTTTACTCAACCAAAATTCGCGTTCTCAGATTCTACAGAACCATTGGACAATTATCTACGACTTTCATGTAGATCAAAAACTCTAATTAAGCTATTTACTATTTTTAACCTACAGTCTACCAAAACAGCGCCGAAAGATGATAACCGTAAAAACAGCAGCCTTCCGAAAATCATAACTCAAAATCTACTTGTCCGATTGACATAATAAAATATGATATAGAAAGATATCGAAATTGTCTACGATTAACTAGTAGATGATATTTTCAAAATTTGTCATTAAGGTATCCGAATATATCGTACAACAAAACAGCATACTAATCAGAAGTACTAAACAGCCATGGATTAGAAAATTCTATAACATCTCTAATTAATCTAAAAAAACCAATTAGTTTTCACTAATCCTATGCATGCTGGCACCTCCCATTGACGATCTACTCAAGGCAGTACACCCACGATAACTCATAGCAGCGAAGGAAGTAAAGCTCACCTACACAACCAGCCGATCTGTCCACAAGCGCGGTAAGAAAATCAACGCGAGGGTCTTTGGTTCCCACAGTAGGCCGAGGTTGGACAAAGGTAGCGCAGATCCTTGGCTCGGCCAGCGCAGCGCCACGACCACGCGAGGTTCACGCTGGCGATGCTTCGTGGCTGGAGCAGCTCTATCATGACCACTCGGCAAAGACCTGCGACAAATCTCGGCGTGCCAGGCTTAGCGAAGCGTGCGCAGCAACAAAAGAAAACAAAGAAGACGCTGCAATGATCCAGTAGCGATCTGGCGAGTTAGCGAGGAAAAAAAAAGACCTGTAGAAAGAGCTCGGTCGCGACAAAGCAAAGAGAGAACAGTGGCAAGAAGAACCGGCAAAGACAAGGCGTAAGAAGAAAGCGGTAAATGAGCACGCGAAGCAGCGCAACAAGACGATAATGGCGCGCGGGGAAAGCGACAAGCGCCACGCAGCGCACGGCCAGAAGAAAAGATCGGCTGCTGCGGCGGTGGAAGAAAATGCACAAGACAGTGCGAGGTTTCTACATACCGACGGCAAAAAAAGAACCGCGGCTAGGGTGGGAAAAATGCTAGGGTTTTCTAGAAAACAATCCACCACTATTTATCTGACTCTTAAAAATTATGAATTATCCTATTTTTCACAAATTATTTTTATTTAATTACGCACAAGCCCTTCAGACGATAATATTTATTTATTTATTGCTACTATTTAATTAATTACGCTCCGACCCTTAAGACGCTTTTATTAATTAATATTATTATTATTTTCGAGTATTACAGCCAAAGCGCCGGCTTCGCCCCACGCGCAGCGCTCGGTCAAGGCAAGCCGAACGCGGAAGCAGGCTGAATCAGCGACCTCGGCTTGGCGCAATGACGCATGCAGTCAGGCGAACCAATGGCGGCAGCAGACACACAGATGGCAGATCGGTCGGCGGCGATCCACGGCGGCTTCCACGCAAAGCGGCGCGAGGCGGCAGCGCGACCACGCCGACAAGAAGCGGCAATAGGGCAGCGAGGACGCGGCGAAGACGCGTAGGTGACGGCGTCCACGCGGCGCGGCAGAGAAAGAAAAGAAAAGCTGGCGGCTGCGCGGTGGAAATTTGCTGGGGCGGCACGGCTTGGAAAGAAATAGTAAAAGGTTGCTAGGGTTTCTAAAAAATCCACCACTATTTATACAGCTCTTAAAAATTCTGAAATTCTATTTTCCACGTATACTAAATTCTTTAATTAATTTATTTATTATTAGTATTGCTATTATTATTATTTTCAGGATATTACATTCTACCCCCCTTAACGGAATTCGACCCCGAATTCTATTCGCCGTTCTACTCAAATAAAAACTACACTGCTGAAATTAAACAACAAAATAGCACGTACCCGACGTGAACAACTCCGGATATTGCTCGCGCATGCGAGACTCCAACTCCCAAGTCGCCTCTCTCTCAGACTGATGCGTCCACAGCACCTTGACGTATACCAACGTCTTGTGCCTCAGCACTCGCTCCGACCTCTCCAGAATGCGCGCCGGACGCGACTCAACTGTGAGGTCTTGCTTAATAGTCAACGGCTCTAATGAAATCTTATGCTCTGGATCTCTCAAAAACTTTCTCAGCATCGAGACGTGAAACACATTGTGAACTCCACGCATGGACTCAGGAAGGTCCAGGCGGTAGGCTAACTTCCCAATTCTTGCAATAATCGGGAACGGTCCAACGTACCTCGGGCTAAGCTTCCCTCTGGTACCAAACCGAACAATACCCTTCGTGGGAGACACTCTGAAGAGCACCTGGTCACCCACCGCAAACTCCAAGTCACGCCTCCTCAAATCGGCATAACTTTTACGTCTACTCGAGTCGCTAATGATTACGCCTCACCATGGCCACACGCTCAACGGTCTTCTGAATCCAGTCCGGACCCAAAATTGCCTTCTCTCCAACTGCATCCCAACAAAGTGGCGATCTGCACTTCCGCCCATAGAGAACCTCAAATGGCGCTGCTCTAATACTGGAATGGTAACTATTATTATAAGCAAACTCTGCAAGTGGCAACTGGTCCTCCCAACTACCCTTCAAGACAAAACGCAAGATCGCAACATGTCCTCCAAAGTCTGAATAGTGCGCTCTGATTGCCCATCATGCAATGGGTGAACATTTGTACTAAAAGCGGAGTTGTGTGCCCAATGCACTCTGCGGACTTTCCCGAACTTGGAGACAAACTTGGCGTCCCCTCGGAAATAATGGACTTTGGCACACCATGCGGTCTTACTATTTCACGCACATAAATAGGAGCTAGATCACTCATTGAATTTGTCGTGCGAATAGGAATGAAGTCTTGCAGACTTCTTTGAATCGATCCACCACTACCCAAACTGCATCCTTCCCTCGCGTAACGCAGTAGCGCCACCACAAAATTCATAGAGATATCATCCCAAGGCCAGCTGGGAACCTCCAAAGGCTGCAACAACCTGCGGGGCGCTTGTGCTCGGCTTTCACTTCGACAAACACCACAAGAAGCCACATAGTTAGCAATATCCACCTTCATTCTTTTCCACCAAAATTATGTTTGAGATCTCGATACATCTTAGTCTCACGGGATGAGCGATTATGCAGTGCGATGTGCCTCCCTCAAGATATCATCTTTGACCTCCGACTTTTGCGGCACGCAAAGGCATCCTTTAAACCTCAAAGTACCAGAATCGTCCATGCTAAAATCACTCTCTTTGCCCTCATCCAGACGCTTCCTAACCTCTTGTAATAACCGGTCACTCTGTTGTGCTTCCCAGACACGATGCGGAATAGTGACTCAAGAATCAAGCGAGTCTCAACATGTGATGTGCCCGCATAACAATAAGATATTCCCATGCGATCAAAATCAGCAATAAGGCAATCTAGAGTAGCGGGAGTCGCCTTGCGACTAAGAGCATCTGCAACAACATTGGCCTTGCCTGGATGATACTGAATAGTAAGATCATAATCCTTGATCAACTCCAACCACCTCCTTTGCCTCAAATTCAGATCCTTCTGAGTGAAGATATACTTGAGACTCTTATGATCTGTGAAAATATCACAAGGCTCGCCGTATAGATAATGCCTCCAAATCTTGAGAGCAAAAACAACCGCAGCCAACTCCAAATCATGAGTGGGATAATTCTGCTCGTGCTTCTTTAAGCATCTCGGCGCATAAGCAATCACCTTACCGTCTTGCATGAGAACACAGGCCAAGACCCACTCGAGACGATCTGAAAAGGCGTGAACCGCTTCCTGGCTCGGGAAGAGTGAGAATAGGAGAGGTCACCAACCTGTCCTTCAAAATCGTAGCTGCGCTCACACTCATCGATCCTTTGGAATCTCACACCTTTTGAGTAAGGTGAGACATCGGTTTGGCGATGATAGAGAAATCCTGCACAAAACGCCGATAATATCCAGCCAATCCCAAGAAACTCCTCACCTCCTTCACACTAGTCGGCCTCTTCCAATCCACCACTGTAGAGACCTTACTAGGATCAACAGCAATGCCCTGAGGGTTAATCACATGACCCAGAAAACCCACTTCGAAATCCGAACTCACACTTCTTCAACAGCATAGAACTGGTGGTCTCTCAAAGTATCTAAAACCGACCTCAAATGGCGCTCATGATCCTCATTGGTCTTGGAATAGATAAGAATTTCATCAATGAACACCACCACGAAGTCATCTAGATACTCGTGCAACATGTTGTTCATGGTTTCCATAAAAATGGCAGGTGCATTAGTCAATCCAAAAGACATAACCTTATACTCATAATGCCCATACCTGGTGGAGAAAGCAGTCTTCTCTACATCCTGCTCACGCACACGGATTTGATTATACCCTGACTGGAGATCAATCTTGGAGAACACTTGAGCTCCATTCAAGCGATCAAACAAGTCCTCAATGCGGGGCAATGGATATTTGTTCTTGATTGTGACTGCATTAAGCGCACGGTAATCAATACACATACGCCAACTCCCATCCTTCTTCTCTGTGAATGTAGGCAGAGCTCCCACGGCGATACACTCGCTGATCAAACCTTTAGCCAACAAATCATCCAATTGCTTCTTCAACTCGTCCTGAAACGGACGTGCTAGTCTATATGGAGACATCGAGATGGGACGAGTACCCGGAACAAGATCAATGCGAAACTCCACGTCTCGCGCAGGTGGCAAACCCGGAAGCTCAGCTGGGAACACATCTGGATAATCACTAACCACTGGAATCTGTGTTGTCTTTTGTCTCCTACTAACGATGTCAGGTGAAGGATTGGATGCGCAAGAGTGTGTTTTGAGGGAAGAGCTCATGACGCTATTGGATGAACAACGCACTACCGTTAATGAGGACATCGACAGGAAGCTTCAAGCTACCACGATCACATTACAACGCTCAATCAACGATAGTATTACGACGCTCACTACACGCCTCGAAAGATGTAACACCCCAGCCCAACACTGAGCCTAGAATGCCACCACACTACTCTTTACACTAATAAATATCGACACACTATAAAATTACATCAAGAAATCATCAATAAGCATATCCAAGGATCACAAACGAACATGCATAATTATGGTTCAAACGATAATAGATAATCAAGTGGAATAAAACCAGATAAATAATCCAAAATAGCATCAACCAATGAACCAAATTAATAAAGCAAATAGTCTAGTCCAAATGATGTCCTAAACTTTATTCAACCTCTAACATGTCCAAGAGTAATCCAATTGTGAATGAAAAGGTTCTTATGGCAAATGATCATATATTGTCCATGTGCTCTAATCGCTCTCAGTTACGGCATCCTCGAAGATCACCTAAAGACAACAATAGAGCAAGGGTGAGTCCACGACTCAGCAAACACATCATATACAACGAACAATAATAAACCAACAGCATTCAATAACTTCATTATCATCACAGGTACTTCTATTTGATTCACATCCATTAATTTCATGTATCAATGCAAATCTATTCTACATGTCCACATGCACTTCTTTCGCGTATACCGGTATAGCGTGAGTGAATGCTCGCGACAACATTCACTCTCAAGCCCGTTCCTCCATAAGGATCGGGGACCTCCTCCACTCCCATGGAGTTGTGATCATAAAGATCACCTTCTCTTATGCAAAGATGCTTATGAATGCAAACATGCAAACTCCATCATAAACATCATATCCAACTTTCCATCATGCTTATCGACAAAGATATAAACATACCAATTATTTGTTTGCAATTAAACAAGATAAAAGCACAACAATAATGGTAATAGAAGATAAAGAAAACGATGATCGATCATTGATCATTTGTCTACCATGCACTTGCCTTTACTAGTTGCGACTTACGATTTGGCTAGCGGATGGCAACAAGCACGACGCCTCTCCTATATTAAATACACAAACTTCAATACAAGCTATAGCAACAAGAATAGCAATCAATATACTTCGCTCCTACTCGACCCCAAATATACCACGTTACGCCGGTATCGAAAAGTTACCCATTGCTGTCCTGTTACTAAAAAGAGCGTAACTTTTGACTCAAAAGTCCGATCACCACAAACCACCCCATTCTGGATTCTTTATAAAATTCTCCACATTTTCTTAGATTACGAAGTCTTCTAATTAAAACATCTAACCCTCCGTATCTAGCCCAGAAAGCCGATCTGTCCGCTTCGGAACAGCAGTCTTACTAAATTCATAACTTTTGTTTTATCCAACCAAAATTCGTGTTCTCAGATTCTACAGAATCATTGGACAATTATCTACAACTTTCATGTAGATCAAAAACTCTAATTAATCTATTTACTATTTTTAATAACCGATCTACCAAAACAGCGCCGAAAGACGACAACCGCAAAAACAGCGGTCTTCCGAAAATCATAACTCGGATTCTACTTGTCCGATTGACGTGATTAAACATGCTATAGAAAGATATCGAAATTATCTACAATTAACTAGTAGATGATATTTTCAAAGTTTGCCATTAAGGTACCCGAATAAATCGTACACAGAATAGCAGGCTAAACGGATCTATTAAACAGATCTATTACTCGGCACATTGACTAAAAACTATAGAGCCCTCTCCAATTAACCTCAATTATAATCTCTAATTAACGAGTGTCTAGCAAACGGAGAAAACAATCTAACCTCCACGCGGCGTAGCTTCGGCTCTATTGGACAATCGCAGACAGCGGTGGCGACAAAAGCGATGCGGCCGGCAACAAGGAAAAGCGGCAGCCCAAGAAGCAACCTCAGCGCCTGGCGGCAGGCCGCCCACGCTGCAGCGCTCGGTGAAGGCGCGGCCTAGCACGGAGCGGCCTGTCAGCGACCTCGGCTTGGCTCAACGCAAAGAGACGGCGAACCAGGCGAACCAGGCGGCCAAACAGACAATGACGATCGGTCGGCGGCGATCCATCCTGGTTGGCTTCCACGCAAAGCGGCCACGAGCCCGGCAAGCGCGACCACGCCACGACGAAGCGGCGGCGGGAGCCGGCGGGACGCGGCGAAGACGCAGCGTAGGTGGCGGCGTCCACGCGCGGCGAGAAAGAAAAGAAAAGCTGGCGGCTGCGGTGGAAATTCTTTGGGCGACGGCTTGGAAAGAAATAGTAAAGGTTGCTAGGGTTTCTAAAAATCCACCACTATTTATCTGACTCTTAAAATTTGAAATTCTATTTTCCACGTATACTAAATTCTTTAATTAATTTATTTATTATTAGTATTGCTATTATTATTATTTTCGGGATATTACAAAGAATGGTGAACCGACCACCAAGCGTTGGTCGTGTGGAACCTCATGGTGCGACCCATGACCATGAGTTTGATAATGATAATGAGATGCACGACCACGGCGCCTTTGATGCGACAAGCGAACCGAGTGAACTTCAACCGTCAAGGTATGAGAGGTAATAATGTTGACAACATAATGCACGTGTTAATGATGATCCATATGCTAAAGTTAAGTTCTCTATACCATCTTTTGCGGGTGCTTATGATCTTTGAAATATATCTAGATTGGGAGATGACGGTGAGAACAGAAATTGAATGTTCACTTAGTTCAGAAGTGCATAGAGTTAGGCAAGCCACAAGTGAATTTAAAAACTTTGCCATCATTTGGTGGAATAGGGTATGCACCAGAAGGATTAGCGCCTACTACGTGGGATGGTTTAAAGGTTGCTATGCGTAATGATTTGTCCCACCTTCTTTTAAACGTGATTTGCGTAATAAATTGCAGCGCTTAAACCAAGGTAATAGATCCGTAGAAGAATATTATCAGGAGCTACAAATCAGCATGTTGCGTTGTGATATTATTGAGGATGAAGAAGCTGCAATGGCACGTTTTTATGGAGGATTAAGACGTGAAATTCAGGACATAGTGGATTACAAAGAATACGATAGCGTTCCTAGATTGTTCCAACTTGCATGTTTGGCATAAAAAGAATTGCAGGGACGACAACAGAGGCTAAGGAACAACTTTGGGAGCATGTCTACACCACGACCGATCTTTGGGGCAAGCCAAAACAGCCCCACCTTGGCTACGATCTGCTGCCCCTCCACGAGTAGGGCGCGTTCAGCAGCACCTCCGACCACATCACATGCACCCGAGGTAAGTAAAGTTACTAGTGTGCAGGCACCAGCCAAGAGTTCTTCGTCGGTTGCTTCCACTGGTCGTACCACTGGGATTGTGTGCCACCGTTGCAAGGGAATGGGGCACGTCATGAGGGACTACCCCAGTCAGCGAGCATACCTTGCCACCAAAGATGGTGGTTATGTAAGTACTAGTGATATTGAGGGCGAATATGTATTTGCCGCTAACATTGCGGTGGAGGAGATGAGATGAGCGGTGATCTTTGATGATGTAGAGGAACAAGTAGGCTGCTGACACCGAGTATCATGTGAGCCTTGTTGCGCGAACGAGTCTTTGGCGCACAAGTGGAGAGAGCGGAGCAAAATCAGCGGCACAACTTGTTTGGACAGATTTCGTGAAGGACGAGAGCTGCAGAGTCATCATTGATGGAGGGGCGCAACAACCTTGCAAGCTCCGAGATGGTCGAGAAGCTTGGCTTGACCACACGACCACACCCCGTCCCTACTACATCCAATGGTTCAATTCGTGTGGTAAATTAAAGGTACACAAAGTTGTGAAGGTGCAATTTTTAGCAGGTAATTACAAAGATAGTTCTGACTTTGATATCGTGCCTATGCAAGCATGCTCTTTGTTGCTCGGTAGACCTTGGATATATGACAATGATGTTTTGCACCATGGTAGAGCTAATACCTACTCATTTTCACATAAGGGTAAGAAGATTAAGTTGTTGCCTTTGACACGGTGAGATTATGAAAGATGAAGAAGAGCGCTAAAAATGAAAGAAACACCAATAAGCATGTTTCGAAAATCGACAAGTAGCAAAGCGTGTTTTCCACCCAAAAGGGAGAAAGTGGCGTCTAGTCCTAAGTCGAGGGAATTAAATTGAAGGGATGTGTTATGATTGCCACTAAATCTGAACTTGCTGAAATCTGTAATAATGAGCTGCCATGCTATGCTTTGATATGCAAAAATACCTTATATTCGCTTGAGGACATAGCTAGCTCCTTGCCTCTGCTTTGTTGCTAACCTTTTGCGAGGAGTATGTGGATGTATTTCCAAGCGAGGTACCCGAGATTACCACCTATTCGAGGAATTGAGCATCAAATTGATTTGATCCAGGGCGACTTTGCCAAACCGTCTTGCATATAGGACCAATCCGGAGGAGACTAAGGAAATTCAACGACAAGTCCAAGATCTTTTGGACCGTGGAGTGCGTAAGAGAAAGCCTTAGTCCTTGTCTTTGTCCATTCTTTTGGTTCCTAAGAAAGGCGGTAGTTGGCGTATGTGTGTTGATTGCGAGCCATTAATAACATTATTGTAAGGTATCGTCATCCTATCCCAAGGCTAGGCGACATGCTAGATGAATTGAGTGGTTCTATTATTTTCACAAAGATTGACTTGCGGAGTGGTTACCACAGTTAGAATGAAATTAGGAGATGAATGGAAGCGCTTTTAAAACTAAGTTCGGATTATATGAGTGGTTAGTGATGCCTTCGGTCTAACTAATGCACCTAGTACTTTTATGCGTTTGATGAACGAGGTTTTACGTCCTCTCATTGGAAAATTTGTGGTGGTTTACTTTGATGATATCTTGATTTATAGCAAGTCACATGAGCAACACTTAAATCATATACGTGCTGTTTTTAATGCTTTGAGAGATGCACGTTTGTTTGGTAACCTCGAGAAGTGCACCTTTTGCACCGATCGAGTTGCGTTTCTTGGTTATGTTGTGACACCACAGGGCATTGAGGTGGATGAGACAAAGATTATAGCCATCCAGAGCTGGCCGACGCCTACTACTGTGTCACAAGTGCGGAGCTTCTATGGTCTTGCTGGATTCTATCTGCGCTTTGTGTGGGATTTCAGCACCATTGCCGCACCATTGAATGAATTGACAAAGAAAGGAGTGCCTTTCCAATGGGGACCTGCACAAGAGAAGGCATTCAACTTGTTGAAAGAGAAACTCACCCAAGCACCCCTACTCCAACTCCCTGATTTTGGTAAGACTTTTGAAATTGAATGTGATGCCAGTGGGATTGGGATAGGTGGTGTATTGATTCAAGAAGGTAAACCAGTTGCATATTTTAGCGAAAAACTAAATGGGCCTAGTTTGAATTATTCCACCTATGATAAGGAATTGTATGCTTTAGTTCGAGTGCTTCAAACTTGGCAGCATTATCTATGGCCCAAAGAATTTATTATACATTCGGATCATGAATCGCTAAAACATATTAGAAGTCAAGCTAAACTGAATAAACGACATGCTAACTGTGTAGAATTTATTGAGTCATTCCCATATATTATAAAGCATAAGAAAGGTAAGGATAATGTGATTCTTGATCGCTCTCTAGGCGTTATACCATGTTATCTCAACTTGACCATAAGATTTTTGGTTTGGAGGCCATTAAGAGTTTATATGTCACTGATTTGGACTTTAAGGAAGTACTTGAACATTGTAAAGAAGGGAAGATATGGAATAACTATGTGCTGAATGATGGTTTGGTCTATCGTGCTAACAAGCTATGCGTTCACTAGCTCTGTTAGTCTTTTGTTATTACAGGAGGCACATGGAGGAGGTTTGATGGCGCATTTTGGAGCAAAGAAGACAGAAGATGTGCTGGCCACCCACTTCTTTTGGCCAAAGATGAGGCGTGATATCAAGCGCTACGTAGCTCGCTGCACTACATGCAACAAAGCTAAGTCCCGTCTCCTTCCACATGGACTTTATATGCCTCTTCCTATTCCTAGCGCCCCTTGGGAGGATATTTCTATGGATTTTGTTTTAGGATTGCCTAGGACAAAGAGGGGGAGAGATAGTATATTTGTAGTAGTGGATCGATTTTCTAAAATGGCACATTTTATATCTTGTCACAAGAGCGATGATGCTACAAACATAGCTGATTTGTTTTTCAGGGAAATCATTCGCTTACATGGAGTGCCCAATACTATTGTCTCGGATCGTGATGCGAAGTTTTTGAGCCACTTTTGGAGATCACTTTGGAATAAATTGGGGACAAAGCTGCTGTTCTCTACTACATGCCATCCCCAAACTGATGGACAAACGGAGGTTGTCAACCGCACGTTATCCACCATGTTGCGGGCTGTTTTAAAGAACTTGAAGATGTGGGAAGAGTGTTTACCACATATTGAGTTTGCTCACAATAGGTCAGTACACTCCACCACCAAGGTAAGTCCATTTCAAGTAGTGTATGGTTTTAACCCCCGTACGCCTATTGATTTACTACCTTTACCGACCTCTGAAAAAATTAATCTAGATGCTAAGAAGCGTGCTGCATTTATTCTCAAGTTGCATGAAACCACTAAAAATAATATAGAGCATATGACTGAAAGGTATAAGGTTGCTGGAAGTAAAGGTAGGAAAGTTGTCAAATTTGAACCAGGTGATTTAGTTTGGATTCATTTGAGAAAGGATAGGTTTCCGGAATTAAGAAAATCAAAGTTGATGCCTAGAGCTGAAGGACTGTTTAAGATAATTAAGAAGATAAATGATAATGCATATCAATTAGAATTACTTGCAGATTTTGGGGTTAGCCCCACATTTAACATTTCAGATTTGAAACCATACGTGGGAGAAGAAAATGAGCTTGAGTCGAGGACGACTCCAATTCAAGAGGGGGAGTATGATGAGGACATCCCTCCTTCGGATACACGCATACGACACAAGACCCTCCGGATCCGGTCTTTGAACTACGGTCCTATGACAAGAGCTAGAGCACGTCACTTAATCGATCGTAAAGTTGTTTCTAGGGTGAGTGTATTATTTGAGAACTCTATGATCTTTGCCTAATGGAGATGATTTACTTGTACTCGAGGAATCTAGGACTACGACCGGTTCAAGAAGGTCTCGACCAACGCAAGAAGATCTCGACCACTACAAGAAGACCTACGACTAGTTGATTCGATTGGAGCAATCTACGACCGTAAAAGCGAGCACAAAGACTCGTTGGACACAATCTACGACCAAAGATAGCATAGACTCCTCAAGACCACCCTAGGACCAACGATCGTGCGACGAAATACGCAACACAAGGTCTTTGCGTCACCGTTTGAAACTAATAAGACTTTGTAAGCGTAGCGAGGTCGAGTCCGGGTTGTGTATGCTTCATCCCACGGCCGCACAACCCTAGGTCGACCTCCTCACGTTCCGCTATATATATACGATGAGTCGCCATAGTTTAGAGGCGGGTTTTCTTAGATTATTACGCCAATTGCGGTTTACGATTATCGGTTTGAGGAACCCCACTTGTAAACTTCATCCATATCCGCAATACAATTCAGATTGCATCTACCTTGTTCTTGTGAGTTGCTTGATTGGTTGCGGGAACAATAACCTTCGTGGTAAGGTCGATCGCGTGCAAGCGTGGTCGATAACGACAGCGTCGGGTGTTGCGAAGTGCGAGGTGACGATCCGTTGGTCGGAAGCCTCAAAGCGTCAACGTCCTCACGGCGAACCAAATCGAACCTATCGGAAGATCGGGCGCGTGACTCATCAAAGGGCATGTGGCGTCAGCGACAAGTTCATGCTTAAAGGCGTCGCTTTGGTAAGTAAGTGAGGTATAATCTTCTATCTGTTTCTCATTTGCTTGATGAGGTCTAGAAGTGAGGTTTAAAAGTGGAGAGTGTAGTGTTCTAGATTCCTCGGGTGAGCTTGTTTTAAGATCTCAGATTTGAGAAGATCTTTTGTGCGATTTGATATTTCTTGATTTCCCATCCTAGGTGTCTTGTAGCCTCTGATTCTCATGATCTTGTTTTGTGGCATCGTAGACTTGGGCATATAGGTTTTGATCATCTGTCTAGAGTCAGTTGCAAGGACTTGATTAGAGGTTTGCCTAGGCTGAAGGCTATTAGAGATCTTGTGTGCTCGCCCTGTAGACATGGTAAGATGGTGTCTGCTTCCCACCCACCACTTACCTTGGTAATGATCGATGGTCGGGATGCTTCTTCACTTAGATCTGATTGGTCCTTCTAGAGTTCACTCAGCTGGTGGGAAATGGTATGTCCTTGGTGGTTGTGGATGATTACTCCGGTATTCATGGGTTTATTTTCTCGCTTCTAAGGACGAAGCATTTGGATTCTTTAGAGATTTGGTCCTTAGAATTCTTTGTTGATATCCTGGATCTTTGAGAGCCATTAGGAGTGACAATGGGACGAATTCAAGAATTCTTCTTTTTCTACCTTACCTTGATAGGGAATTGAGCATCGCTTTTCTTCTCCTAGAGTTCCCAGTGAGAATGGTGTTGTAGAAAGGAAGAACAGAACCCTTGTAGAGATGGCTCGGACCATGTTAGATGAGCATTCTACTCCTAGGAGATTTTAATGAGGCGATCTTTCTTGCTTGTTATATCTCCAATAGGGTTTTCTTGAGATCGTGGTTGGAAAGACCTCTTATGAGCTTAGATTTGGTCATTCTCCTAAGTCTCTCATTTCAAGATTTTTGGTTGCAAGTGCTTCATTCTTAAACATGGCAACCTTGATAAATTTGAGTCTAGATGCTTTGATGGCATATTTCTTGGATATCCTGCTCATTCTCGTGGCTATCGTGTTTTTAATGTTGATACTAACAAAATTGTTGAGACTTGCGAAGTCACTTTTGATGAGGCTAGTCACAGTACTAGACCCGATGCTCTGGTACAGGTTCTGAAATTCAAGGAAGCATCTTCGTCGATGATGACTCTGAGGATGAGGAACCGAACCCTCCTCTAGCTACCTCTGAGAGGGGTGGAGAGCCTGCTACTACTACTTCAGTTTCAGCTGAGCGGCCTCCTCCTATCCCCACCGACGATCTGAGTGGCTCTGTTCCTACCTCCACAACTCATGAGGTAGAGGCCACTTCTGCACCAGGAGCACCTCTTCGCATTCATCGACAACATCCACCTGAGCAGATGATTGAGGATCTTCAAGAGCGAGTCACTCGCTCCAGGTTTATTTCTCCTGATTCTCATGCACATTCTGCTTTTGTCGCTTCTTTTGAACCCCGAGATATCACCCATGCTTTATCTTATGCCTCTTGGGTCAATGCCATACATGAAGAGCTTGAAAATTTTGAAAGAAACAAAGTCTGGACTTTAGTTGAGCGCCCTTCTGATTCTCATGTTATTGGAACAAAATGGATTTTCAAAAATAAACAAAGTGAGGATGGATTGGTTGTTCGCAATAAGGCTAGACTCGTAGCTCAAGGTTATTCCCAGGTAGAGGGCTTAGACTTTGAAGAGACCTTTGCTCCAGTAGCTAGATTGGAAGCCATTCGCATTCTTTTATCATTTGCAACATCCAAGGGTTTCAAGCTTTTTCAAATGGATGTTAAAAGTGCTTTCTTGAATGATTTCATAGAAGTAGAGGTCTTTGTCAAGCAACCTCCTGGTTTTGAAAATAAAAAATTCCCAAACCATGTGTTTAAACTCTCTAAAGCCCTGTATGGATTGAAACAAGCTCCTAGAGCTTGGTATGATAGGCTTAAGAGTTTCTTGCTTGAAAATGATTTCAAAATGGGAATGGTTGATAAAACCTTGTTCACTCTCAGGCATGGCAGTGATTTCTTGTTGGTTCAGATTTATGTGGATGATATTATATTCGGTGGTTCTTCTCATGCTTTGGTGTCCAGATTTTCAAATTCTATGAGCAGTGAGTTCGAGATGAGCATGATGGGAGAGTTGATATTCTTCCTTGGTTTACAAATCAAGCAACCGAAAGAAGGCACCTTCGTTCACCAGAGTAAGTATACAAAGGACCTTCTTCGGCGCTTCAATATGGGAAGCAGTAGGCCAATGTCTACTCCCATTGCTACAACCACCGTGCTAGACCCTGATGAGGATGGAGAGTCCGTGGACCAGAAGGAGTACCGCAGTATGATTGGCTCTCTCCTCTATCTCACAGCATCGAGGCCAGACATACAATTTGCCGTATGTCTGTGCGCTCGCTTTCAGGCTTCCCCTCGTGCTTCTCATCGTCAAGCAGTACGTCGTATCTTCAGGTATCTTCAAGATACTCTTGACTTTGGACTCTGGTATTCTTCTTCCTCTGCTCTCTCAATTCGAGCATTTTTCGATCTTGACTTTATGGGTGTAGAGTGGATAGGAAGAGTACTTCGGCACTTGTCATTTCTTGGGCACATCTCTTGTTTCTTGGTCTTCTAGAAAGCAGTCTTACATTGCCTGATCTGAGATGAGGTCGAGTATGTAGTGCCGCATGATGGTTGCTCTCGTGTTCTCTGGATTTTATCCACGTGCGGGACTATGGGTTATCTTTGGGAAGTGTTCCTCTTTTCGTGACAACACTTCTGCAATTAATATTGCCAAAAACCCAGTGCAACATTCCAGGACTAAACACATTGATATTTGATTTCATTTTCTGAGAGACCATGTTGAGAAGGGTGATGTTGTGCTCCACTTTGTAGAGTCAGAACAACAGCTTGCAGATATTTTCACTAAAGCTCTTGATTCTTCTCGTTTTGCAGCTTTGCGGGGAGAGTTAGGGGTTATTAGTCCTATTGGGCTGTTTTGAGGGGGAATCTACTCCTTTTTGCATTCATTGTATCATAATGCATGTTTCATTTTATTTGTCTTGCATTGCATAATAAAATTTGTGGAGCTTTGATTATTATCCTTGTATGGCGTGATTTCATTCTCTATACCTTGTCATATCAAGTGATAGTCTGCTAGACTTCTTTTATGGCTCTTCTTGTTCAGCCTAGCTTTTGCCTTGCTAGCTTTGTATCTGTGAGCAATTCGAATCAAATCATGTCTTGTTGGATCTTGTGACTAGTTTTGCTCTAGTGATCCTCTTATGATTCTTGCCATGTCTTATAGGTTGGATTGAGTCTTGAACTTATTTTGAGATGAAAAATGAGCTTTTTAACTTCTTAAGTCAAGCAAATGAAAAATGAGATTTTACATGTAAAAATCGATCTCACCAATCCTTTCTCATGAGACGGCTTGCCATTGCACTAGGCATGAACTCAGGGGGAGTTTTGGATGACCTAGATCATTCTTTTAAGCTTATCGCTTGAGATGGTCGCGGCAAGGCTTGAGATCTAGCACAGTGAAAAAAAATCATTTTTAGGAAAATGCTCAAAAATGCTAAATGCTTGAGTTTTGCTTCAAAAGTATTCTCGTAATGCTCAAAATGCCTCAGTTCTTGTTTTGAGTCTCTTTTTACTTATAGACATGGCTTGACTCATTTTTGGTTGTTGTTAGTGAAACTATGATATTGAGTAACTTTTCATGATATTAATTCTGTTAATCTCGGATAACTGCTATTTTGGTTTTAGCTTTGCAGTACATGTTTTGCCATGATTGAATATAGCATCTACTCTTTTTATGACTTGGTATAATACCTGTATTGTCTACATGTATAATGGTCATGGCTCCTTTTTACTAAAGTTCAAAAATAAAGTCATTCCTTCATGATCTTTCTTTTCTCATGCATCTTGATGAATTCATTGTCAAAGGGGGAGAAAGACTGTGAAGAAAATGGTGTTTGGAGCTTTTGGTTTCATACTTAAGTGAGAGACCATGTGAGAGGTCCTCCACTCTGAGTGATGAGTATTTGACAAGTGTGTTGATTAGATTGAGAGTTGAGGTTTTCGGTTTGGATTTGCTTTGGTGAGTCGGAAATCGGAACTACGCTGCTGTATGGAGCGGAAGTTCGATTAATCGGAACTACCGGTGTTGGAAAAAGGAACTTCCGATTTATCTGGGTTTTGCTCTCGGCTGAAGGAAATCGGAACTTCCGCACAAAGGGTAGCGGAGTGTCCGAAAATTCTGACATTGTGTGTTCTCTAAGATATCAAATCGGAATTAAATATCTAGAAAGTCGGTTGTTAGGATATCGAAGTACCGCAGATGTTGAGCGCGGAACTTCCGATATTCTGACAAATCTTGGATGTTCGAAATCGGAACTTCGGCGTGGTAAATCGCGGAACTTCCGATTGTGTCGAATGTGCGAGAGAAGATTATTTTGTGATTTTGATTTTGTATGAGTTTGAGTCTTATACAAATATTGATGCTATGATATTGTGCAATGCTATGTGATGTGTCTTTATGCTGTTGTTTGCGCAGGCATCAAGATGGAGTCGTGGCGAGACACGTGGACGGACTAAGCGCAGGAGGCGTTGAGGTCGAACGGTCGGGATGTGTCAAGACGGCGTGAATCTTGAAGCGGTTGTAGTCGTGCACAACAAGGTGTACGGAGGCTTCCGGAAGGTGCGCAAAAGGCGAAGGGTCTTTTCGCAAAGCGGCAAAAGTGGAGGCGGTTCCGTTCGGGTGTAGCGGGCTTAATGGGTTGGAGGCCCATTAGCAAAGGCTATAAATAGAGGAGAACCCTAGAGTTAGGGTTAGACTTTTGGAGAGAAAATTAGGGTTAGCTCTAGCAAAAGTTTTTGTTTTGCTTTTTGAGAGTTTGTTGAGTTGAGAGGATGAACTGAAAATCTTTGTAATCATTCCTCTGTGTTTCCTCTGTAATCTCTTGATTCTATCAATGAAACTCTGAAGTTTTGATTACTCGTTTGTACCTCTCTTATTCCCTTCCTGTTCTTGTTGAATATTTAGGTTTTGATGCATCTTTTGATTCGTCCTATGAAATAGCTTGAAACTTGATATCTAGACTCGTTTTAATATTGCTAATGCATCCTCAAAGTTTCATGAACTAAGAATCAGAGAATCTTGTTTATCGTGGGTTTTGGTCTTTCTTGCCCCTTCTTCAAGAAATCCGATTTTGGCTTGTTTGTTGAATCTTTGTTTGCGATTCTTCTCCATGAGGTCAAGATGTTGCTTAGGATGATGTCCTGTGAAACTTGACCAGAGAAGAGCATTCAAGATTTAGCACTTTGGATTTTTGGGAAAAACCCGAGCGCCTTGTTCTTGATCGGGACAATGGAACTTCCGATTGTCCAAGGAGACTATCATGACGGAACTTCCGCACTTACCGGAACTACGGAGTGCGGAACTACATCAGGGTAGAATCGGATCTTCCGATTTTTGTGTAGCAGAATGAAACCTGTTTTAGTTCTCTGATTTTGTGTTACTCTTCTTGAGAGGGTTTTGTAGATCTTGTTTAAATACATTAAAAGGGGAGCTCTTAATTTTAAGGCACCATTCACCCCCCCTCTGTTGCCATTTCGGTCCTTCAATTGGTATCAGAGCCGGTTAGCTCTTCTTGATAGATCTTAACCGGTCGGTTGAGCCATGGCAACGGACAAGTATTCCACCAAGCCTCCAATTTTTGATGGTCTGGATTACCCCTTCTGGAAGAGCCGAATGGAAACTTACATCCAGGCTCAGGGGTATGCCATCTGGAGAAAGGTGAAGGTTAGATTTGCTGTTCCTGCCGATGAGAACATCAATGCTGGTGGAAACATGGCGATGTTGAGGCAAATGCTAAGGCAAGGAATAATCATTCAGGGTTTAAGCAGAAGTGAGTTTGATCGTATTTCTCATTTGATTTCTGCTTACGACATCCGGGTGACCTCGATGCATACCATGAGGCACCACTCAGTTAAGACGGTTAGACAAGACCGGTTCAAGCGTGAATACTGATAAATTTGAGATGCTTGTCGGTGAATCTCTTGGCGAGTGCTTTTGGCGTTTTCACAAGATTTTGAGCAACCTCCGAGCGGTCGGTCTTACATACCCGACTCGGATAACGCTAAACAGATGCTTTCGCACTTGATCTTCGTGTTTGGGAGATGAAAGTGACTACCATCAAAGATAGCACGGACCTCTCGACCACGACTCTTGATGCGCTTTACTCGCGTCTCAAGACTCACGAGATTGACATTGTCTCTCGAAGGTCGAAGTCACGATCGATGGCTTTAGTCATTGATCCCACTCGGATCTTCTTACGAGTCGTCGTGGGTTCTCCTAGCTGCTCTCTGTGACATAAGCGATGATCGTTAGAGCGACTTGAGGATGAGCACTAGCCCTCCTAGCTCGGAAGTTTTCCCATGCTTACAAGAGGAGGAGGGATGGTAAAAGAGGAGGTCTGTGATTTGTTTGAGTGTGGTGGCCCCAACCACATCCGAGCAAACCGTCCCAAGCTTGGGAAGGGCAAAGGTGACTATGGTGGTCCAAGCAAGAACGACTACATCAACAAGAACCGCAACACGAAGCCCTCAAAGACTGATCAAGGCAAGAAGAAGTTCCGCAACTTTGGGAAGGCAAAGAAGCATTCCATCGCGGCGTCGACCGCCCTCGATTTAACCGGACACCAGCGAGGTGGAGGGATGGAGGACGATGATGGGAAGGGCGATCATGATCCCAGGACGACGGCAACTTCTCGGCATGTGCTTCATGGCCTCGGGCGGCGAGCGACAAATGAGCGGTGTACTCCGACTCCGATGAGGTTAGTCCCACTTATGACCAGCTTAATGATGCTTTTCTTAAGCTAGGTAGATTCCATGCTAAGTCTAGGGCTAAGTGTCTTTGGGTTGGAGAAGGAAGTAGCTAGACTATCACGGAGCTCACTTTACTTACATCTGCTCCCTCCCGTGATGAATGTGACACATCTTTGTGCTTTGATTGATGATATGGATAAACTAAGGACCTTACATGATAGTGTGTCCTCTGAACTTGACATGATTAAGGTAGAGAACATTAGCCTTCTTGTTGAATTAGAGATGAGTAGGGTAGCACCTCCTTCATCCACTCGTTGTTGCTACTCGCTTGCACCTCATGTGAGGTTAAGGACAATTCGTTTAGAGGTCTTTATACCATGTTGCTTGATCCGCTGAAACTTGTGAAAATTGTAATAATCTCAAGATGAACCTAAAGCAGGCGGATCACAAAATTCTTGAATTTCAAGTCGCGCTACTAGAGCCTATTGTTTCTTGTTTAAACTGTCCTAAGTTATCTCTTTGAACTAGAATCTGTATCTAAGCAGTTTCAAGAAATGATTGATCACAGTAACAAATTGGCTCAGTATGCTTCTAAGGATCTTGTTAGCTCACCATGCAAGCAATGTAATAAACTAAAATGTGATTTGATTACTTTGGATGAAAAATGTGTGAAGCTAACTAAGGACCTTCTAGAGACACAATTATCTGCTTGTATCGTGTGTCTTTGGGAAGAAGTCTAAGGGTTTGGTAGAGGCGCCTAGCAGCGTGAACCAATCGCTAGCGATGGATTTGTCCCCCAAAGTCAATTTGTCGTGCACAAGCCAATCTTTCTCTGTTGTTGGTTCTTCTTCTGCTCCCTTACCTTCTGCTGTCTCCTCTTCTCCTTGCTCTTCTTGCACCTCTCTCTTTCGGGAGTGTCAGTATCTTATGAACACTCTCGAGAGGTTTGTAGGAGGCAAGAAGAAGCTCAATCTCATTCTAGACAAATCTAAAATTTGCAGATTTAATCGGGGTCTAGGATATGATATCCGGGAGGATATGAGGAAGCACCCACTGTCGTGCTCAAAACCATAGCACTGTGTGATCAAAACTAAGCCCGGGGTGAGAAAGTCAATTTTAAGTCGTGGGTTTTGTTCAAAGGATTTTCGGCGACAAGGTGATTCCACTGCAGCTTGACCCCTCGAAGGCGAAGTATCATTGCACCTTCGTCGAGAAAGATGGACATTTAGTTGATCATTGCTTCAGCGCGCCAAGATCGCGTAGAGACCATGTTGAGTCTCTTAGGCACATTCGTGGTCGACCCGGATCTTGAGTGCACCTAAGACCAACACGAGGTCTAGGTTTGTTCCATCGATGATTTTGGGCGACATCGAGGACTTGGTTTTTCCGAGTTTTACGAGTTTCGTCCTCATGCTCCCTTTGGTCGTAACTTCCGCCGTCCCGAGGTAGATCTCGTTTTCCTTCGAGATAGCTACCCATGGCGAGATCGACATATTCGCACTTCGACTCGCTCTTCCATAGCGATCGGATCCGAAGAATGGTGAGATCTTTGACTTGTTGAGTGACAGAGAGCGTAGGGTAGATAGAGGTCAGTCTTGCTTGACTACTTCATCATTCGCCGTGTTACTCAAAGATTGGGTGCCAAAATCTCTGTTGATTCACCCCGAGATTGAGACTTTACTCTGTTTGACTCGTGGTCGCTTTGTTTGGGAAGGAAAGGTGCGGATTGTAGACTCGGTTGTTCACATCATATGACCGTGAGTCTCGTTGGTTTTCTTCCTAGCCCGCGCTCCGGTGATGAGGCGATCACCTTGGAGATGCTTCATTTAGGCGCGTCATCGCTAAAGGTATCTGTGAGCATTAATGATTCTTTTATTTTAAAAGATGTTGCCTTAGTAAGTAAGCTGCAGATAATCGCTTTGGTCTCTCGACTTACCGATAGCGGTTTCGAGGTGAGCTTTAAGAAAAACAATTGCAAAATTCTTGACTCTTGGGTAGTCTAGTGCGGGATTTCGATATGGGAGGATCTTTCGTGCTGATTTTTACGGATCTTACGGTGATCCTCTCCGATGTTTAATTGCTTCTAAATCCGTGATTTGACTTTACGGCATAGGAGACTTGGTCATATAGGATTTGATCATCGACCGAGTTAGTGGCCACGATCTCATTCGTGGTTTGCGAAACTCAAAATGGTCAAGGATCTTGTTTGTGCTCCTTAAACACGGCAAAATGGTTCCGCTTCACATCCTCGATTCTGATGACTATGACGGATGCACAGTGTCAATCTGCTCCATATGGACCTGATGGGACCGGCTAGAGTGCGATCAAGAGGGAGGAAGTGGTGCGTGCTTGTCGTGGTCGATGACTTCTCGAGGTATTCTTGGGTGTTTTCTTAGCCTCGAAGGATGAGGCGTTTACTCTTTTCGTGGTCTTTTTAGTAGGCTTTCTGTTGAGCTCCCGGGTGCATTACGAGCAACCGTGACCGATAATGGCACCGAGTTCAAAATTCCTACTTTGAGAGTTTTGTGGTGAGGCAGTGTAGAGCACCGGTTCTGTCTCCATCGTCCCCCAACAAAATGGCGTTGTGGAGAGGAAGAACCGTACCTTAGTCGAGATGGCGGGACGATGCTTGATGAGTACTCTACACCTAGGAAGTTTTAATGAGGCAATTGCTCTTGCTTGTCATGTTTCTATGAGTTTTCTTGGGCACTCTTGCATCGCACTTCTTATGAGTTGAGATATGGCGAAACCCCCGTCTCGCATTTTCGTGTGTTTGGTTGCAAGTGTTTTATTACAAGTGCAGGAACCTAGATAAGTTCGAGTCACGATCTTGTGATGGGATCTTTACGGGTTACTCGACTTCTTCTCGTGCCTATAGAGTGCAGGCTGAGTCTAGTAAATTGTTAGAGACACTGTGAGGTGACCTTCGATGAGGCGGTCCGGGACTAGGCACGATATCTCGAGTTCTTTAGAGCGATCTGAGTCCATCTTTGTGGGCGAAGAGGAAGACGGAGATGAAGATTGTATACGATCCAGATTCTTCCTCCTCTTGAGGTGCCTTCTTCCACCTTTGCACCTCGAGGAGATCGACCTTACCGCTTCTTGAAGCTAGTGGCTCTGTTCCTATCTCATCGATCATGAGGTAGAGGCCACTTCTTCATCTCACCTGGACCTCCAAGACACATTCAAAAGGACCATCCTTGAGCAGATAATTGGAGACCTCTTGAGCGTGTCACACGTTCCAAAGGCGGCTTGTCTCTTTCTGTCTCCATTACGCCTTCGTCGCCTCATTTGAGCCTAAAGATGTGTGTCATGCTCTATCGTGAGTCTTGGACAAATGCTATGCATGAGGAGTTGGAAAACTTTGAAAGAAACAAGGTGCGGTCTCTTGTTGAGCCCCTCAAGGTCACAATATCATTGGGACTAAATGGGTGTTCAAGAACAAGCAAAGTGAAGATGGGTTAGTCATTGAAACAAGGCTAGGTTTGGTAGCTCAGAGGTTACTCTCAAGTTGAGGTCTAGATTTGAAGAGACCTTTGCCCTGTAGCTAGACTTGAAGCCATTAGAATCCTCGCTTGCCTTTGCTTCTAAGGGTTTCAAGCTTTACAGATGGATGTCAAGAGTGCCTTCCTCAATGGCCTTATTGAGGAAGAAGTCTATGTCGAACTGACCTCTGGTTTCGAGAACCCCAAATACCCTAACCATGTCTCTGAGCTTTCCAAAGCTTTGTATGGACTCAAGCGAGCTCCGAGCTTGGTATGAAAGGCTTAAGTCCTATCTGTGAGCCATGGTTTTGAGATGGGTAAAATTGACAAAACCTTGTTCATCGCCGTCTTGGCATTGATCTTACGCTCGTCGGATCTCGTGGATGACATTATCTTTGGCGGCTCCTCGTATGCTCGTTTCCCGTTTTCCGATGTCATGAGCTCGGAGTTTGAAATGAGCATGATGGGCGAGTTGAGCTTCTTCCTTGGCTTCCAAATCAAAGCAGACTCGGGAGGTACTTTTCTTCATCAAGGCAAATACACTCGAGACCTCTGAGCGTTCGACATGAATGATGGAAAGCCGATATCAACTCCAATGGCATCTACAAATGCTCGGATCCGGATGAAGACGGCGAACTCGTTGACCAAAAGGATTTCAGAGCATGATTGGCTCTCTCTTGTACCTCACGGCCTCGAGACCGGACATACACTTTTACGTGTGTCTTTGTGCTCGGTTTGAGCTTCTCCTCGCGTATCTCACCGTCGGCGGTGAAGCGCATCTTCGGTACCTTGAGCTACCATTGACTATGGCATCGGTACTCTTCCTCTTCTTGTCTATCTCTTAGAGCCTTCTCCGTCTGGACTTTCTTGGGTAGGATAGATAGGAAGAGCACTTACGGCACTTGCCAATTCGTTGGCACTTCTCTCGTCTCTGGTCGTCGAGGAAGCAATCCGGTGTTGCGATCCGCTGCGAGGCCGAGTACATTGTTGCGCCGATTCTTTGTAGTCAAGTGCTTTGGATGGTCTCGACCTGCGATTTGGGCTATCTATCATTGCGTTCCACTCTTACGTGATAACACGTCTGCGATTTGCATTGCCAAGAACCCAGTGCAACATTCTCGGACCAAGCATATTGATATCAGATATCACTTTCTTGAGACCATGTAGAGAAGGGTGACATTGTGCTCGGTTTGTGGAGAGTGAGCACCGGTTGGCGATATCTTCACTAAGCCTCCGGCTGACTCTCGGTTTTCAGCTCTGCGGGGAGAGCTTGGGGTGGTTTGTCCTTACGGACTGTTGTGAGGGGGAGTTTTGTGCTAATATTATTTTATATTATATTATATTATATTATAATATACTATTACTCCTTTCTGGTTTCATTTTTGGGTCGAAGTCCTTCCAGCATAGGTTAGAGTGGTTCACTTGCCAAATTACTTTGACTGCTACTTCTTGTCTTGTGCTTCTAGGATCTTGCTTATTAGTCTCTTCCTTCTCTAAGTAGAGCTTACTCACTTCTTATTGGTTCTAGCAGGGTCGGGCCACCCTTGGGTAGACAGGGCGATGTTTGCTCCTTAGTGTATGTGTAGATCGGTGATAGTCCTAGAATCATATGGGGTAGATAAGAACATGTCGGCGATAGTTTCTCTATATCTTTTCTATGCTCTAGAGGACTGCCTTTTCTGGTTTACTTATCAGATTCTCGTTTTTGTTCCTTTGGTTCAGGGGGAGTTACTCTTGGTTATTCCATACTCTTAATTTTGTCATAACTCAACTTTGAATTAAAAGATACATCTCATTCAAGAAGGAATCTGGATTTTTGTGCATTTCATTCCGCATTGCATTATAATCAAATGGAGCCTTGTTTATTATCCCTTATGATATGTTTTCACTGTTTTACATCTTGCCATGATTTATGCTAAACTGCTAGATCTATCATGACTTTTTATGTGTAGTTTAGTCTTTGCCATGCTAAGGTATTTAAAAATGCTAAACTTGAATTAAAATCTTGTCATGATAGCTCTTGAGACTAGTCCGTTGAAACTATCCTTTTATGATTTTCGCCATGTCAAGTAGGCTGAGTTGAGTCCTGAATCTCTTTTGAACTTTTGAGTAAGCTATGTCAGTTTGTTAAAAAACATGACTTATCTCTAATCACTGGTCTAAAAACTTCAAAAGCAAAAATGATCTCTTTTGTGCGAAAAAACTGATCTCACCAAATCTTTCTCATGAGACGGCTTGCCATTGCACTAGGCATGAACTCAGGGGGAGCCTTGGATGACCTAAGATCACCTCCTTAAGTCTGTTGCTTGGAGTGGTCGCATAAGGCTTGGGATCTAGCACATGTCTAAGATTTGAAAAATTGGTTGAAGCTTAGGAGGCAGTTGTGGATGGCACCTAGTCCAGAGCTTGCTTTACTGAGATAAACCATAAAAAGTCTTCAAAAAAATGTGCTAAAATTGCTTATCATCAAAGAGACCAAGTTCTGGATAAAATGAGTCCCTCTTCAACTGGTAGCACTCTAAACTGTTCAGTATGAGTCTTCTTGGTTCAACTTAGATTACTTGACATGGCTTGTATCTTTTTTGGATATCTTTAGCTAGACTTCAATCTTGACTTATTTGACCTGCTAAAGATCTGGATCATTAATCAGATTATGGACTTTCTGTCTTAGCTCTTCTATACATCGATTGTCATGATCTTGATAGCATTCTTCTGTGTTATGGCTTGGTGTAATACTCTAATAGTCATTTTGGATAATCTACATGGCTCCTAATGCTTAAAATGAACATCATATAGTCTTTTCCTCCCTTTTTCTACATATTGATGATTTTATTGCCAAAGGGGGAGAATGATTGTGAGAAAAGCCTTACGAAGAAAAGCCTTGAGTTTTGTGCGAAAATTGCTCTTTCATCTCATCTCAAGTCTTTTCTTTGTGTCAACTTGGTCTTGTGCTTAATTACTCTTGTTTAGACCTTGGTTGTTGTAATCTCAAACTCATCTTATGCTTTTTGGTAATTGTCAATATACTCATCAAGGGGAGATTGAGAGACCATGTGAGAGGTCCTCCACTTTGAGTGATGAGTATTTGACAAGTGTGTTGATTAGATTGAGAGTTGAGGTTTTCGGTTTGGACTTGTTTACGGTCGTGAGTCGGAAAATCGGAACTACATTGTGTATGGAGCGGAAGTTCGATTAATCAGAACTACTAGGTGTTGGAAAAAGGAACTTCCGATTTATCAGGTTTTGCTCTCGGTGAAGGAAATCGAACTTCCGCACAAAGGGTAGCGAGTGTCCGAAAATTCGACATTGTGTGTTCTCTAAGATATCAAATCGAATTAAATATCTGGAAAGTCGGTTGTTAGGATATCGGAAGTACCGCATGATGTTGGCGCGAACTTCCGATATTCTGACAAATCGGATGTTCGAAATCGGAACTTCATTTGTGGTAATCTTGGAACTTCCGATTGTGTCGAAGCTGTGCGAGAGAAGATTATTTTGTGATTTTGATTTTGTATGAGTTTGAGTCTTATACAAATATTGATGCTATGATATTGTGCAATGCTATGTGATGTGTCTTTATGCGTGTTGATTGCGGGGCATCAAGATGGAGTCGTGGCGAGACACGTGGACCGGACTAAGCGCAGGAGGCGTTGAGGTCGAAGCGGTCGGGATGTGTCGAAGACGGCGTGAATCTTGAAGCGGTTGCGAGTCGTGCACAACAAGGTGTACGGGAGGCTTCCAGAAGGTGCGCAAGGGGCGAAAGGGTCTTTTCGCAAAGCGGCAAAAGTGGAGGCGGTTCCGTTCGGGTGTAGCGGGCTTAATGGGTTGGAGGCCCATTAGCAAAGGCTATAAATAGAGGAGAACCCTAGAGTTAGGGTTAGACTTTTGGAGAGAAAATTAGGGTTAGCTCTAGCAAAAGTTTTGTTTTGCTTTTTGAGAGTTTGTTGAGTTGAGAGGATGAACTGAAAATCTTTGTAATCATTCCTCTGTGTTTCCTCTGTAATCTCTTGATTCTATCAATGAAACTCTGAAGTTTTGATTACTCGTTTGTACCTCTCTTATTCCCTTCCTGTTCTTGTTGAATATTTAGGTTTTGATGCATCTTTTGATTCGTCCTATGAAATAGCTTAAAACTTGATATCTAGACTCGTTTTAATATTGCTAATGCATCCTCAAAGTTTCATGAACTAAGAATCAGAGAATCTTGTTTATCGTGGGTTTTGGTCTTTCTTGCCCCTTCTTCAAGAAATCCGATTTTGGCTTGTTTGTTGAATCTTTGTTTGCGATTCTTCTCCATGAGGTCAAGATGTTGCTTAGGATGATGTCCTGTGAAACTTGACCAGAGAAGAGCATTCAAGATTTAGCACTTTGGATTTTGGAAAAAACCGAGCGCCTTGTTCTTGGTCGGGACAATGGAACTTCCGATTGTCCAAAGCGAATATCTGCAGCGGAACTTCCGCGACTTACCGGAACTACTGGAGTGCGGAACTATCTGTGGGTAGAATCGGATCTTCCGATTTTGTGATGTAAGAATGAAACTGTTTTAGTTCTCTGATTTTGTGTTACTCTTCTTGAGAGGGTTTTGTAGATCTTGTTTAAATACATTAAAAGGGGAGCTCTTAATTTTAAGACACCATTCACCCCCCCCCCCCTCTGTTGCCATTTCGGTCCTTCATTAAGGTTTAATATAAAAGAACTTCATAAAATAAAAATTTTGAACCTTTTGAAAATTGTGATCATAGTGAGTTAAGTCTCTTGGTTCTGTTGCCTCTTCCTGATTTCATTTACAATTGAAGAAGACTCACAATGATCAAAGGTCAAATATAACAATTGTCTTTCATTTGGACCTAAGTGGGATTTTTGGCTACTTTCTGGAAATTGAATCCTTTGGTGCTTTCATTGCCTTATCTCACTTGCTTATACTATTACGAAGCCGACTTGGTGGTTCCTAGGCTTTTCTTGCTTATGGACCAAGTTGTGCCTTTATCACAACAATGAAGTTTTTACTTTTCATTTCAAAAAACCACATTTTCTTGGAAATTGTCAATGTGTTCATCAAGGGGGAGATTGTGGATATCGTGAGGATATGTGCACGATCTCAGGATGATGAGTCAATTGGCAATGGCTTTGTTGGTTTGCAAAATCTCGCGTTTTCGGGTTTGCTCCAAAATTTGTCGGACCAAAAGCGGTCTCGACCGGTTGTGTCGGTGATCGGGCCGCGGTGGAGGTCCGACCGCCATGGTGGCGGTCCGACCGATTTGTTGAAAATTGGTTTTTGGAGCTGAGCCAAAAATAGGTTGTGTAGGCAAGTGAGGGGAGTCTCCTGGATGTGGTCACATAATTTTTGGAGCTCCTAGTCAAAAGTTCTATTCAGTTGAAATTTCTAGAAGGTTTCGGATTTTCACGCTGAAAATTTGGCTAAGTCTTTTCGGGCGGTCCGACCGCCGTTGTGGGATCGGTCCGACCGGCCTAGAATCGGTCGGACCGGCCCTGTGGGGCGGTCAGACCGCCAATGACTTGGAGGTTAGCCAACTTGGCATTGAGTTGATTTGAATGTGTTTATTGTATGAACTTCAATGCTTTATTGTTGCATATTGCATTGCGGAGCTAACGTGGGTCAAGTTGTGAAGAACTTGTTCCCGGAAACGATTTATTTGTCTATTGTTGTGCAGGTGGCTTGCAAGTCTACGATGTCAACGGTGAGGTGGATCGGGACTACGCTTGGAGAGCTGAGGTCCAGAACGATCATGGATACCGGGTGAGGTCGTGTGACTCGAGCATGGTGCAGAATGGGCAAGATGGATCGAACGGGTAGTTTGGTGCAGCTGGTTGGATCAGGCGGTGCGGAAGTCGGTGCAAGTCCCTAGGAGGTTCCGATGGGATTCGGACGCGAGGGACTTGGCGACGTGTTGAGAGCCGCTGATCAACCTACACGTGGTGAAGCAGGCGATTGCTTCAATAGTTATGTGTGTGTGGGTCCCATGTGTGAATGGGTCCCAAAAGTGAAACCCTATGCTTCTAGTATAAATAGAAAGGGGGGAGATGTAAAACCCCCCAAGCACTCATTTAGCCCCCTTCCTTCATTTTCTAGGGTTTGGAGGAGAGGAGAGGAGGAGCTAGGGTTTAGAGAGATTGTGAGTGTGCTCCTTGTGTGAGCTCTTGTCCTCCTTGTTGGAGAGGCTTTGTAAGCATCTAGGGTGTTCAATCAATCTTGTGATGCTTAATTGAAAGATCAATTGTCCCCTTTTGTGTTCCTCTTTCTTTTGGATGATTTTGGTGCTTCCTTGATTCAAGGGTTTTATGCAGGTCTCTTGACCTATTTTATCTTGCTTTGATGTGTGGGAATACTCCTAGAGTCATCTAGATCATCAATCCCCACAAGCAAGTCTTGAATCAAGATTTTCATATTTCTAGGGTTTGTGCACTTCTTTTGTAAAACCTTGAGAGATCGATTCTGCGAAGTGGATCTGAAGGATCGTCGCTAGAAATAGGTCTCTAATATCATTAGGGAGGTGTGCTCAAAATTTGGTCAAGTTTCATTGGTTGAATCAAAAGTTGGATCAAATTTCGTTTTGGATTTGGGCTTGATATTCAGTACTGGACTGAACCGGTCTGACCGGTTGTGCAACGGCGATCCGACCGCCCGCTTTTCAGACCGCTAGTACTGCCGGGTCAAACCGATATCCAACGGTCCGACCGCCTGTTAGTAGCCGGTCCGACCGCTGGTTGACCGTCGGTCAGACCGCCCGTGGTAGCCGGTCAGACCGCCAATACCCAGTTCAGAATAGTGAGTTCTTTCCTCCATTTGTGTCGTGTGGTTGAGGGGTTTATCAAATTCAGCATAAGGCTTCCACTGTGCGCTTACTGATCTTCTTAGCTTTCATAGCTAAAGGAGTAAAGTTCGTGTTGTATTTGATTTAGGCGAGAAAGTTGAGAAAGCGCCTATTCACCCCCTAGTCGCCTTTACGGTCCTACAGTTTTATATGGTCTATATATGCTCGTCTGAAAGGTTTCGACGATATCTACAACTTTCCAGTTGAGGCGAACCCCAAATTCCAAAGGGAAGACTGAAAGAAAAGGTAAAAACAGAAACCGAAAACTTGGGATGCGAATTCGGGGCCGAAGATGGCCGATTTTGGGGCCCCTGGAGCGCAACAAAGGTCTTAGGTGGAAAGGATGTGCCTCATCGTTATATTTCCAGCAACAACAAGAACATCTAAAACGGACACCGTATGCAAAGGTTATGCCTGTTTTACTGAAGGTGTCTCGGGAACGGAATCGTACTCGGACTTGAAACCGACTCGGGTTCAAATTTGAAACTGCCATATCTTTTAAACCCATAGGCTAAACTTGCTAAAAAAATTAGAATCTTGTGGCTACATGTAGAAGGACTCCACCAATTTTCACTGGGTTTGGCGATATTTTGATGCGCTTTTCAATTTTTGGGAATGTGGACACTCTTTTTCTCTCTCTTTTCTCTTTTCTTCCTTTTTTTCTTATATTTTTTTTCCTCTTGAACAACCAAAACCAACTAATCAAGGTTTCCCCTTTTGATTCTTGCTCTTTTCCAAAACTTCAAAACGGTGGTTGATATTGTAGTATGCCGCGACAGAGAAAATGTTTGTCACGGTAGATAGCACGGTTGTCGCGGCAGGTGTGGCAGCAGTGGCTTGGCTCGTGGTTGTCGCGGTGGCAAGAGACAGTGGCGGCAGCGATATATGGCTGCCACGGTAGGGAGTAGCAACAGCAGAAGGAGGACTTGGGCTGCCACGGCAAGGAAAATCAAGCGGCGACAGGATTTTTGGCTGCCACTGCAGAGATTGGTAGCGGCGGTGGTTGGGCACGCTGGTGGCTGACGCTGCTGGAGTTTTGCCTACCACGGCAGCGATTGGCAGTAGATGTGGTTGCAGCGGTAGGGGATATGTTGTGTTTTCCAAGGCAATGGAAGGAAAGCGGTGGTAGGCGCTGCATTTGTCGTGACAGCGAGAGGAATCATGGCTAGATCAAGATGCGTGCCGCGGTAGTGATGGCAGGACATTTTTGGTGCCACGGCAGGAAAGCGGCTGCTGCGACAAGATGAATGCCATGGCAGAGATAGGCAGTGGTGGCAAGCTATTTTTGGTGCCGCGGCAGGAAACGGCAGTGGCAGCAAGATGCTTGCTGCGGTAGCGATAGGCGGTGCCGGTAGGGCATTTTTGGTGCCCCGACAGGGATTAGTAGAGACAGGTAGCTACGGCAGAGATTTTGTTTGCCGCGGCAGCAATGACAGGAAGTTTTATTTATCACAGCAATAATGGGAGGATATTTTGGTTGCCGCGGCAGCAAGCAACAGGTGGTGGTGGTTGCCACGGCAGGGGGTGGCAGCGGTGGCAGAGATTGTGGTTGCCGCGACAGCGATGGTAGGGATTTTTGTTTGCTGCTACAATGACGGCAGGCGATTTTGGTTGTCGCGACAGCGAGCAGCAAGAGATTGTTTGGCGCGAAGTTGGACACTATGATAAAGCTACGCAAAGGAACACGAAGATCAAGATGCAAACTATACAATGATCAACTAAACAATAACTAGAACTAGAAATCAATAACTAGACACGGCAATGTAACCAATAATTCAA
This sequence comes from Hsuehochloa calcarea, assembly GCA_036346395.1. NCBI lineage: Eukaryota > Viridiplantae > Streptophyta > Magnoliopsida > Poales > Poaceae > Hsuehochloa > Hsuehochloa calcarea. The sequence goes on from CM070610.1 coordinate 34,956,575, forward strand.
CAAACAAAAATTACCGAAAAGAAAAATTTCAAAGTACAAACGGGCTCGAACAGGGATAACTAACCTTTTTATTTTTTTCGTTGAGTTTAGGTAAAGGGAAAATCTCACCTATGAACGAAAGCTCTGATACCACCTGATGCGACAATAGGTGTCCCGATCTTTCGGTAAGAATGATAACTCGATTTTGGTGGAGATGACTCTCACGATTCGGCTACCAATTGTACACGGCCAATATTTCCAGCAATCGCTGAACCAACCCCGAGATCGTTATCGACCTTGCTAGAAGCACGATCGACCTGACCACGAAGGTCTATTCCTGCATGCAATCGAAGAACACACAAGAACAAGATAATAAATAATCTGAAATTACAAATAGGATTAAAATGTTTGATAAAGTTGGGATTCTGTAGTAGTATTATGGTTGGTCTAATCGACACAAGCCAATACACGAAGTTGCAATGAAGCTAACTTTTAAATAAATAAAATCCAAGAAAACTAGAGGGGTACGATCTCCTTATATAGGGAAGGGGAGCCACACATAGATAAGAGATAAGGGGATGGTACTATTCATATTACTATTGATATAAACAGTACAACCATAAATAGTATGGGCCATGAGAGGGGGCGCCTTCCCATTGGACCCAAGCGTTACAAGGCCCAATCTGGTTAAATAGGTGATATGACACTTTCTTTTGGTGATTACGGTGTGCACAGAAAGAATTTGGAGGTGAGAATGAATCCGTTGGAAGGAGGACGAGATAAGCTTTCCATCAAGTACTCATGGAGCTCAAACGGACTCTGTATGTGAAAGTTATGCACGTTTGAAATCAGTATTGTCTCCGGAGGCCGAATTAGATTCCACAACGTGTCCAACTTGAACTCTTGCTTAGCTTGGACAAAAAGTGATATGATGCTGCACAAATATACATTTTCATCATTAGGTTGCATCATATAGTTCATATAATATAAATGCACTCCTAAAAATGAGCTCACCTAATAATTTAAGTGAAGCGTACGAGCTCTTGTTATTGGAATAACAAGCATAAAAAATATGATTGTATCCATAGGGGTCATGTCCTCATCAAAAAGCCCCCACGCATCCTCTTATAAAGAGCCCCTAACGGATCCCTACGTTAGAAACCCATTAGGACTCTTAATAGGACTCTTAACCACGTACAAATTATATTATGATTTAAGTCTCTAACGGATCTAATCCAAACTAATTTGTTCCAACCCAGTAAGTGTGTGACCCCATATGTTCATGCACAATCGCCCGTGACTTGGAAACTCCTTTCCGATCCACAACCGGTAGCTGGACATAGCGACCCCTCAAATACACATAAAGTTCATATCAGACAAACGTTTATAAAGATCATTTGTTGATCCATTTGCCTTAAGATACCAGATCGAACTCAAGGCAAGATGCATGTCATCCTATGATAGCTCGATCCTTCACTCGATCTTGTATTGGGTTACTTAGTTGTAATTGACTCCTCGACCATGTTCAGCATGTCCACGCACTTCCTTAATCCAACTACATCGAGGGGCCTAGAGATATCTATCCCGTTAAAGAGGAGCAGCAAATTCCGTCTTGATCGCTCACATTGCTCTGCATGTTTCATAGTAAACCCGAAAACTACCTTCATGACTACCCATTTACAAAGTAGCATTTGACAACCCCTAAGTAAGCTATTACATATTTAGGAAATCATGACGATCTTGGGTCTAAAAATCCCACACACATTATGTATGAGACCAACCGGAGCAGGACATGAGGCCGCCAATCAGTGAGGGCTTGGACGTGCTAAGAGAGGCCCAGCGGATGGAGAAGGTTGGTTGGGTAAGAATGACGTCTGCTCGCTGAAGAAGAGTAGGACACCATCAGGTACCAGTGGATGAGCTCATCCACGGCCACGACTTCCAATCCCGCACCGCCGACTATAAGCCTGCCTCACTCGCTGCGCTCGGCTCCGAGGGAGAGCCATGGTGATGAATAGAATGTGGATGTGGAATGTGTGGCTAGGAGCAACGTGGAAAAAAGCGAGCAGTGTGGAGAAAGTGAAGTGAATAGAAAAGTTGGAGACAGAGCATCCGATATTTTCGAGAGATATCGGACGTCTAAATAGTATGATTACCCTTTGATGTATTAGAGATGACGCCCCTGTAAACAGAAAAATTTACACACGTACGTTGCATGATGCGCCTAGGGTGAAAGTAATCTCATGGGAGTGCACAGGGAACTTGCACTACGTGAGCCACCAGATATTCCCCGTTAAGTATTGAAACTTGAATTTTGCCAAGCCCAAACCCGCGCCCACAAAGTCTGTCAATCTCTTTCTCCAGAGCAAGATCATCAAACTTCGTGCACTCAATTTTTTTCGCTTCACAGTTCGCACGACCACACCATGCTGGCCAATACCTGTACCTAAAGCATGTTTTGGTATTTTGTCTGCTTCCATAGGTGTACCTAAAACAGCATTGGGGAGGAATAGCCGAGGCCGATCCTTCATATGTGTTCTTTCAGCTATCAGTCCTCTGGAACAGGGGAGCTTAGCAGGGTAAGGTTGCGGGAAACTAAGCTGAAAGAAAGAAACAAGAGAGAGACCGCGCGATTGGAGGAGGAAATTTGCACGTACCAGCGGCTTTGCTGCTGAGTATTAGCCATCGCCGTACCACCAACCGTGCTCGGCGCGTTCATTTCATCGCGCGGACGGTTGGAATGCATGTTGATGGCGCTCCTCAAGGCAGACTCCGCGCCTCTCCTGTTGGATTCCGGAGCACCGAGGCAGTTGATATGTGCAGAGACCCCTTCAAGCGCTGACAAGTGCTCGACGCCGGCAGGCACGGCCCAGTTCTGCTCCCATCCGCCCGCGCTAAAGTAAAGAGCAAGCCTCTGGAGCTTGGGCACTGCACCACCCTTGAAGGTCAGGTATGACACGCTGCTGCAGTAGACTGAAAAACGATTCAGAACTAGGAATGTTGGTGATGCCCCCAAAGATGACGACCCTTTCTCTTATGGATCTTTGGATCCATATATGCAGGTTGACGAGGGCGGGCAACTATGCAAGAATACCAACACCATCCTCGAGCAGCTCATCAACAGAGTTCCAACTCGCAGAGGTTACGGTGTTCGCCCCATCCACTTAGAGCATCTTTGGTGCGCATTTCAGGCGATGCCAAGGGAGGAGAGACACAGAGAGAGAGATTGGGTCCGGTACCTCGCGTTGGAGCCATCGGTACCAAGAAGTTTTTTCCCCGACTTTGGTACCAAAGCTAGTATGGCTACCAAGGCTATAAACTATTTTATTGGTCCTGTCAAGTGTAATAGGGGAGATGCAACAAGCCTGGCAGATGGACTATATCCGACGGGAAACTGCATTCAGTATGACTGTGCAAATAAAGTGTTTCGAAATGCTGTAGCCCTCGAATTTGGGTAGGCATCTGACACCTACCACGGCCTTCAATCTTTAAACATCTCAGCTGATACAGTTTAGACAGTTCAGTGAGGTCGATTGTCATCTCATGGTAAACAAATCTGACAGAAAATTCAGCAACAAGAACGGGAGAAACTTGAACGGTGACAGAGGATAGGGGCGGAGCCGGCCACAACACAAGCCTAAGGTTAGATACTGTTTTTTGGGCTGAACGCAACCATAATAGACATGCATGCATGAATTGCTACTAAATTTTATGAGCTTTTGACCTAGGCCTCGGACCATTGCCGGAGGACTACACTGAGAGATTCAGAAGATTGTAAGTGACCAAACCTGGGACAAATAATTTTTGCCATTGATATTGTGAGATTTTCTAAAACAATACATTTTTAATAGAATTACATAAACATATGTTCGTTTAATGAAATTATAAAATAGGTTTCTGTCACCGTTCCAAATGGTAAAATTAATGGTCCTATCGCCATTTGGAATGGCGATAGGAGCCATGTCGCCCACCGAACAGTGCCGAAAGTACCTATCACCATTTGAAATAACATTTTGCCTAAAATATTGCCAAATATTCATTCAAAATGGCGACAGAGACCCCGCAAGTCTATATCGTCATTTGAAATGGCGACATAACCTCCCCTATAAAAGGTCCATAAGATTTGATCAAAATTCACTTTTATTCGAAAAAAGAGAAAGATGGAAGGGAAGGGAGAGGAGTAGGGGGGAGGGGAGGAGCTAGCGAAGCGCTGCCCGTCTGGTCGCCCACCTTGTAGGTAATTTTTTTAACTGGACAGATTAGATAGTTTTAGATGTATGATTACATAGTGTAGCATGTTATACTACATCCTTTTTGGTGTGTAGTTTAGTTTTAAATGTGTGGTTAATCATGAAAATCTTGTTTATGGTGCAGTACGTTGAATATGTCAGACACAATTAATTTTAAAACTGTAGAGGGACTATTCTACAGGGTCCTAAGGGGGTTGATTTGTATTATTTCCAATCGTGACTGTTAGCCTAACAAGACCAGAGCAGCGTATGTGGGGTGCTGTGATGTGCTGGTTGTATCGAGTTGGACTATGATCTGCACGATCTGAAATTGGGCTGACTTGTTACCCGGTCACTACAGGGCACACATTCGGAGTTATTGTAACTCAAGGCAACGAGGTCATGGCAGTTATACCTAAGAATGTGAGGGGTCGCGGGTGGGATTTGGTCTTCCTGGCTTAGGCATATTCCAAGACCATAAATGCATCTGCGACTGAACAAGGGGTAGTGGTGATACCAAAGAAGTTAGGGACTCCAGCGACAGTGCGACACACACAACGACCGAATATCGGAGAGTTGCTGATGTCGCCGATGAAGATCGGGTCGAAGAAGCTCCTTTAGTCTAGAAAGCTAGTGGGATTGTAGATGAAGGTAAGGAGATCAAAGCCCTAGTAAGACAAGGACTACGAGGCATTGTCGGAATATGAAGATTCTGATGACGAGGATGGTGGGGAACAACAGACGGTTCTATCCGAGTGGAACACGTACCAATTCGACAACCTCGTCGTGGACGAAGGACCTCGTATACACTGAGAGTACCACCAGAAAGAGGTTAGGCAAGGACCATGTACAAATGCAAGGAGGTAGTGCAGAAGGCTGTCAAATTCTATGCCATGTCGCTGTGGCATACATTTACGGTAGTGTAGTCTAACCCAAGGTACTACGACGTGAAGTGGGAGATAGTAGGATACCCTTGGTGAGTGCACGTATTCCAGCCTAAGTAGGACACCTATTGGAAATGCTCTATAGTAATCCCTCACACATGTGTCATCTCTGAATCAATGCAATCCCACAAGAACATATCATCAGGCTTCAATGTGAATGTCATGTACGGCGAGATTGTGGATAACCTGGATTTCGAGCCACAATCTATCATTCAGGAAATAGAGTCAAGGTTCTAGTACAAAGTCAGTTATACTAAGGCGTGGAGTGCAAAGCAGAAAGTATTGGAAGCAAGGTTTGGTACGGTCGAGGACTCCTACCACAACCTGCCTAGATAGCTCCGAGTCATATAGGATAGGAATCATGATACTAATGTTACCATTGAAGATTCCACCCATCCAAAATTCACCGGGAAGATGGTACTAAAGCGAGCATTCTTCGCCTTCGGTACATGCATCAATGCATTCTGGCATTAGCGTTGCGATGGACGGGAACAACCAGGTTCTTTCCTTGGCATTCACATTCATCGAAAATGAGAATACCGACAGTTGGTTGTGGTTTCTAAGAAACATGAAGATTTCTGTTATACAGAACCGCCCTAACGTATGCCTCATACATGACCAGCATACAGGCCTATTGAGTGCAAAACTCAGCTATAGCAAACGGAACACAGCCACTTCCACAGGTGGATTTGCATAGTAGATAGTGCATGAGGCATATGGGTGTAAACTTTTACAAGCAGTTTCACAACAAGAACTTGATGAACCTTTTCAAGTGGCTGAGCAACCAAAACCAGCAGAGGAAGTTCGACGCACTCCGGAAAACCCTGGATGAGAGGACGAGGATGCACAGAAGGGAGGTAGTGAAGAATCCCGCACGACGAGGTAATACCCCGAAATTGAATTGGGAAACTAGAAATGAATTCGGGAGAAGGAGCAAAACAGAAAATCAAAATTTTCAATTTTCTTCACTGCTAGATTTCATGATGAAGCCAGTTGATAACAACGATCGTTGGAGTGCAATTTTCGTGTGTTGAAGTTTGGTGTTAGCATCACTAAGAGTTGAACTGATGGGATTTAATAGATGGCTTATGTTTACATGATTGTGGAACTGCCGGATGATAGCATGTCCTTGATGAAAGGGTTTGGTAGAACCTTTTAATTTGTGTAGTAGATCACCTCTAGAATACAGTGGTTGTTGTAGTCAGGTTGTAAAATTTTGGTGGACTCTCAATTTGAGGATGAGCTGATAAAGTAGTATGGAATAATTTGGTAAGTTTTTGGGGAGCTTATTAATGGAAGAGTAGACTATGACGATTTTTTTTAAGAGTATATTATTCTTGATGTTAGTAAGATTGTTTGTAAGGGGTTGTGACTTGTGAGGGTGTTGTTGATTCTTACAGAAAGAAAATAATTTGATCGTCTTTCGTGGTATCGCTAAAATGAAGTGTTTTTAGCTTTGCATTCGTGATCTTTTGGGGGTTCCTGATTTATGTGATGGCTGAAATTTGTTGAGAAAAGCCGCGTGTTAGAAAGTTCTATTAGTTCTTGAGCGATTTATGTGTTTTGGTCTTAAAAGCTCTTTTGGTTTGAGTTGGAAAAGTGATGTTGTTATCAAAGAAAATTATTTTCTTTGTTAAAGAAAAGAGTGTAGTAGAAGTATTTAAGGCTGAGGTTAAGTTCTATAGCGTGCAACTTATTAAAGTGTGTTTAACTTTTTGATTGTTGCCATTAAAAAGTTTCTTTAGTTTTAATAGCCACGTTTTATCCTTATTCGTTGAGGTTTGAAATTTCTTGTGGGACATGTGCCCTCAACTGTGGTCTTGTCTTTTGTTTTCTTCAAGGTCATTACTATTTGACTATTTCCCTTGGTCTTGTGTTTACTGCTAAAGGTAAACTTTTTTTTTGTGTGCTGAAAATTATTTTTATTTGCCTCTTCTTTTCAAAAATAATAATAATCGATTCGTTTCACAAAACCTTATAGAGCGTATTGTGGCAACTGGTTAGTAGTGATCAAGTATGTGATGTTGTGAGATCTTGGGTTGCAAGTTATTTGATGAACATTGGAGGATGAATTGATTTCGTGATATAAATCTTGTAGAGAATTGGAAAAAAAATGATGATCGTTGAGGTAAAACTGATTATATTGTTACAACTAGTAGAACATATAGTGAATAGTGATCTAAGATTATTTGTTCATGTTGGTGGAATATATTGGAATTACCAAATAACTAGGATATTGTGATTGTGTAATTTGCAGGGTTGAGTAGGTGAAATTGAATGGTGTGGTTTAGTGGGGGTCCACGATTACTAAAGTTAAGCATTTTAGGTAGCTAATTGATTAGAGAAGATGATTGATGTTAATGACTGAGGATATTGTTTGGATTTTGGGAATTTTTGTCATCGAATCTGTGGATTTCCCTATCATTCATAACAAAAGTTCACTGTAGGAATCTTGGAGGTTGAAATTGGGCTAGTGTTTTATGCTAGAACCATGATTTCCTAATGACCATGTGTAGAAGTAGTAGAAAAAAAATGCATTTTGAATAGTGTGATGATCATTGATAGAATCTTTTGGGTATTGCAAATTGAGTGGCTTTATGTTTGTACATAGTCTTTTCAGGTTAAGAAAAAAATAGAGTGAAGGAAATGGTGGTTTTGAGCATTCGAGTGATTTTCACCTTTGGTTTATGTGGTGTTTATTTGCTAACTGCCTACCTAGAAAGTGGAAAAAAAAACTCATGACGAGTCTTCGACTTTGGATTTGAGTCTTTTGGAGGGATGTTGGTTATGAAATGGTTACATCGTGAATCATTTGTTTTCAGTGGGGTTATGCTTGCAAAAGTGTTTGTTTAAAATGAGTTCATTTGTACGTCCCTGGTTAAAGGAGGTGCTCCTTGTTAAGGGGAAGAGATCGATTGAGAAATAGAACATGAGTATTGTATGTTACGTGTAAGTTGTGTGGTTTGGTACCAAAGGAAAGGTTAGCCAAGATACATTAGTTTGTTTCTAGAAGTTACGGGGATTTTGGTAGACAGCGTATCGCTAAGACCGCCTCTAGTCCAGGCGCGGGGTACACAACGTCTTATATGACCCGGTGTTGGGGGAGTACTTGAGATATCTGGAGTGAGGTTTCGTTAGAGTCGTTGACCAACGATTAAGACCTTACCTTCGAATTCGTTGAGTGTACATGGAAAGGTTGGAATGAGTTTTGAGGAGTAACACATTATTTTACGTCAAGGTGCTATGGTCGCATAAGTCCGAGAGAGAGAGAGACGACTTGGAAGTTGGGGTCTCGCATGCGCGAGCAATATCCAGAGTTGATTACATTACATCGGGTATGTATTAATGATTATTGATTTGGGTTTTGGTGTCCTTTCGAGTAGGATGACTAGTAGAATTCGTGGTTGAATTCCGTTTAAGGGGGGTAGAATGTAATACCCCGAAATTGAATCGGAAAACTAGAAATGAATTCTGGAGAAGGAGCAAAACAGAAAATCAACATTTTAAATTTTCGGGGGGGGGGAGGTTTCTGCGTTTTCTTAGCAAACTAGGCTTTGGACCACAGCCCAAGAGGCCCAGGGGGGCCGGCCAAGGGGGGTATCCTTCCCCCAAACCCTAGCCGCCACCCTCCCCCCTCTCTCCCTCCTCCCCACTCGGTTGCTCCTTCCCCCACCAAGTTGCCACCCCCTCTTCCCTCCCCACTTGACCAGTGCCTCCTCTTTCCCCTCCCTGGTCCTGCACATCGCTGGGAGCATGTCGGGCAAGCTCGTCTCCAAGGGTAAGTCCCCGAATCCCTTTGGATTGGTGTTTAAATTTCGTGATTTGGCGGTGCCGGTAGCAGATCGATTCTAGCAGTCTGTAGAGATCACGTGATTTGGGGTAGTTAGCAGTAGATTTTGACTAGGACGTCTCCTAGAGAATTGTGGGCGACGTCGTAAACTTTCCGTAGAGTATTGGATCAAGTCGTTTGGATGAGCTGATTGGGAGATATGATTTTCGTAGAGCTGCTATTCTGCAGTTCTGTTTCAATTCTGATAGATATTGATAATCGGTCGTTAGCGGATAGTTAATGGATGTATTACGGGATCTCACCATATATCTTGTTGATGAATATAAGAAAAATTGGATATGATGAATATGATAAAATTTTGTATTTTTGCATTCATAAGCATCTTTGCATATGAGAAGGTGATTATGATTGATCACAACTCCACAGGAGTGGAGGAGGTCCCCGATCCTCGAGGAGGAGTGGGCTTGAGAGTGAGTGTTGTCGCAATCATTCACTCATGCTATACCGGTATACGCGAAAGAAGTGCATGTGGACATGTAGAGTATAGTTGCATTGATACGAGATGAATGGATGTGAAGAGAACAACATGAGAAATTAATAGAAGTACATGTGATGATAATGAAGTTATTGAATGCTGCTGATTTATTATTGTTTGTTGTATATTCTTGTATTTGCTGAGTCATAGACTCACCCTTGCTCTTCTGCTGTTTTTAGGTGATCTTTTAGGGCGCCACGATTGAGAGCGAATAGAGTACATGTGATAGTTTTATACTTCAGACACATGAATATTTGCCATGAGAACCTTTTTATTCCATATTGCTGGATTACTCTAGGACTTGTTAGAAATTGAATAAAAATTAGGTCAATGTTTTAGACTAGTCTATTTGTTTCATTGTTCCGGATTCATTAGTTTGGTGTTGTTCTGGATTGTTTACCTGGTTAAGTTTCCCTTGCGTATTTGTTCATGCTTGATCAATCTTTATTCATGTTCTATTGTGACCTGTGGACGGGTTTTACTATTGTTTTGGCGTACTGAGATTTAAAAGTGTGTTGATGTATATAGTTGTTAGTGTAGTTTAGTGGCATTCCGGGCTCAGTGTTGGGCTGTGGTGTTACAGGGAAGAAAGAACCTCGATATTGCCAACTACGAATGATGACATGGAGGAAAACATCGTCCTCGTATATGGCAACACCCATGGTTCCTCTAGAGCCATTACTGATCCACCGTCGCCCACCAAGTCCGCACCCATTGGGTCTACGCCGGCTGTGCCTTCGTCCATGTGGATTTCATGGGGATATGTTCCAGATCTTAGGATGATGTGACAATTGGCAATGGCGTTTACGGTTAATCGTTTCACGGGTTATCGACAAAGTGTCAGTTTTGCTCAGGCATTCTGGACAGGGGCGGTCCGACCGGCCATAGCACGGCGGTCCGACCGGTCCCAAATCGATCCGAACCGCCATGGGCGGTCGGACCCGGCGGTGACCAAAGTGGTCAAATCTGTTGGGCCAAAAATAGGTGTTGTAGGCAAGTGAGGGATCCCAATGCACTTGGTCTCATGATTTTGGAGTCTCCAAGAAAAGTTCTATTGGTTTAAAGTTTCGAAAGTTTCGATTTTTGGGGTTGAAATTGGCTAAGTCCTCAGGCGGTCCGACCGCTCACTGTGGAGCGGTCCGACCGCCAAGAGCGGTCCGACCGCTCACCGAGCGGTCGGACCGGTATTGACTTGAACGCGGCCAACCGTGGCGATGTTGTTTTGTTAGGTCAAAGTCATTGGTATCGTGGCATATGGTTTGCATGATGCATGTTTTGACTAACATGGGTCAAGTTGTGAAGAACTTGTTCCCGAATACGTGTTTGCTTGTCCGTGGTTGTGCAGTAGCTTGGTGGTCAACGACGGTCAACGGCGAGGAGAATCGGACTAGACTTGAAGAGTTGAGGTCCGTAACGATCGACGATGCCGGTGAGGTCAACGACTCAAGCGTGACACAAGATGGACAAGGGTGACCTATTGGCAAATCCATGACGCATGGTGAAGCGGTTTAGGTCAAAAGGTTAAAGACGGCGCTTTGGCGTGCGCAGTGTGACCCGCTTGTTAGTGGGCCTTAACGGAGCCCAATTGAGTCAAACCCTAGGAGTTCTAGGCCTCCACTATAAATAGGAGGAGGTGGTGCACCTCTCTCTCTCGCCTTTTATGTTTCAAAACCCTAATTGTCTTTAGGGAGTTGAGGTGGAGGCTAGGGCTCTTGATGGTTTGTGGTGAATTTCGTGATCTTTGATTGTCCACGATCCATGATGGTGTGGATGTAATCCAAAGATCAATCACGAAATCAATCTATGCAAGGTTTGCTTGAGATAAGTCTTTTTTCGTTCTTGCTTTCAATTTGGTGATTTTAGGGCTTCCTTTGATCCGCGAGTTTGTGATTGATTCTTTCACGTGGATTAGCTTGATGTGATATGTGTGAATCTATCTAGCATCATCTTGATCATCAATCTCTCACGAACAACCATTAGGATCAAGTTTTCGTTCTTGCCCGGTTTTAGACCTTCTGTTAATCAATTGACAATTGTTCCAAGAATTATCATAATATTCGATTGGAATAGGTCCTCAATAGCATATAGAAGGTGTGTGAAAAGTTTCATAAAGATTGGAGTTGAGAATCAAAAGTTTCACCTAATTGCAACTTCGTCATCGGCCGATTTTATTTTTGATCGGTTCGAGTCGGCCGTCGATCGCCGATCACCACCGGTCAGACCGATTTTGAGCGGTCCGACCGCCAAAGACAACGCCGGTCGACCGCCGACAATCGGTCCGACCGGTTGGGTCCAGTGTCGACCACTTTGTCTTTGTGAGTTTGCAATCTTAGTTGATTTTGTTATTTTGCTTAGGGGATTTAATTGGATTCAATACTAGTCTTCCGCTGTACTGGTATATTGATCTTCATAGCTTCATCATAGCTATTGGAGTGAAATTGTGTTGAATTCATTATTTGGAAAAAAGTGAGTGTGCTCCTATTCACACCCCCCCCTCTAGTCGCCTTTTCGGTCCAACAAGTGGTATCAGAGCCCGGTTAGTTCAATCTTGATCTTAACCGGTCACACTGTAATATCCCAAATTAGAGCTTTAAAAATCTTTTAAATAGTAGTAGTGAGAAAATTCACCATTTGGATTTATTGGAATATTAATTTAAAAAGCTTAATATGGACTTTAAGGACAAATTGATTTAATGTGCTTAATCCCAACACCAACAATTGCCAAAATTATTTTATTTAGATTCTATATGCTTGGATATATTTTATAGAATTTTCTGGAATTTTTCCAAAGTCATTTGCTATTTTCTAATTGCTATTTGCATTTTCTGGATTTATTTAAAAGAAAAATCTATTTTAAATCCTTCGAACGAAGGTCGGGCCAAGCCCAACACTATTCCGTACCGCTTCACTCCCGTAGTTGATCAAGATCGCCTACCGCCGCCGCTCATGAAGTTCGCTTCGCTTTGCCCCACTGGATCTTCGCCGCATGTCCCTTTGGCCGATCCCGCCGCTCGCTTGCCGCGCCTCGCGTCTCTGTCAAGTGGGACCGCCGAGGTGTCGCTTTTTCCACACACCTTCGTCGAGAGCCGCCGCCGACAAGTGGGTCCCACCAAACTCGTTTCATCGCCTCCGACGGGACTTCGTTCCGATTCTTCCGCGCCGCCGCCGCCCTCGACATGGGTTCTAGGGTTTCGACCCTATTTAAAGCCGCGCCGTGTCACGAGGATCGCATCCACCCCGCCGCCTTTCCCCACGTAGTTAACTATAGATCGTCGTCGTTTGGCGGAATCGGCTCGAACCTCAAGACCGCCGTGAGCTTCCTCGCGGATTGCGCAGCCACCGGTGAGCTTCACCGCCACCGAGCCCACCTCGAAGTTCGCCTCGCCAAGGGCAACCCTATCGCGCGTTCGTTGCCTGGGAAGCCCTACCTCGCCGCCGCCGCCATCACCGCACCGCTCCGCCGCCTCGTGTCGCCGCCGCCGCTCGGTCATCTCCGTGATAGCGATCAGCGCCACCAGGATCGCCAGTCGCGACTGAGTCCAGAGCGCACTCGCCATCACGAGCCGTAGTCATCCGCCAGATCCGTGGTCGCCGGAGTGTCGCCGTCGTTCGCCTCCGTGGTCGCCACGCAGCGTACCACATCCTCTCTGGCCGGCGCGGTCGCGCTGCGGGTCGATCGCCGAGCCACGCCGCCCGGCCCACCGGTGGTTCTCCTCGGCTCGGTGGATTTGGTCTACTGGTGGTCGAGCCACCGACACGCTGGGGCCCACTGTCGATTTTATTTTAAATTTAATTCTTTTTCCAGAAATTCTCGGCTGACGCAAGCATTGCGCAATAATCTGATTTTCCTTTATAAAAATAATTCGGGAAATTCGAGAAAATCCAAATTAGGGTTTAATTGATGTTCAAATCTTCCAAAGCCCATATCTTTTGCATCCGAAGTCCAATTGAGCCCATTCAAATTTGTAAATTCATATAAAATTAAGATCTATAAAATTCGGGATCCTTTGGAATAAGCCATCATGTATAAATGCATTCTGTGGTATGACTTGCGAGTACGGTGTGTACTCACTCTTGCTAAACAAATCAACAGAAGTGGAGGAGTCGTCGCGTGCTTTTGAAGAAGAGTTCTACGAAGGTTGAACGTTAGGGTCTTGATCCCAGTCGGTTGCCTGTGGTAAATTGATGGGAGCCTACCGGAGTTTATTTCGTTTCACCGCATTATTTCTTTATTGTCGACCTTGCATGGCTTAATAAATGTAAAACTCGACCATAAGGTCCCAACAGTTATTTGTTATTTAAAGTACTCGTTTATTCTTATATTCGTTGTATGGATGTGATATTTCATCAATGTTGACACTGTGTGCACTAGCGTGATCCTGAACTAGTGCAGAATACACAGAGGGTCCAGATTTGCATATTTGGGTCCCGACAGTCACTGAACTTTGGCGATGGATAGATTCTCTACAAAACCGCATATGTTCAATGGACAAGACTATGCCTATTGGAAGAATCGTATGCGAGTATTCCTTGAGAGCGAGGGACAAGCTATATGGGACGTTGTTCGATCCCCGCTCATTATTCCTGAGATTGAAACTCCTGCTTCTGTGGATCTTTTGGCTAACAACAACAAGGCCAAGAATCTTTTATATGGTGCGCTTGGTAGACAAGAATATGATAGGATTTGCAATTTTGATCATTGCATTTAGATTTGGAACACTCTCGAAACATATCATGAGGGTTCGTCCCAAATTAAGAAAGTGTGCCAAACAATCTATAAGCGTGATTATAACAAATTTGAGATGCGTCCTGGAGAGAGCATCGATGACATTTTCAGTCGGTTTAATAAAGTGATTAATCAAATGAAAGTTGTTGATATTGAATATTCTCAATCTGAAAATGCCACCCACCTCTTGGCTGCAATCAACACCAAGGAGTGGGAGATGAAGGCTACTGCTATAGAGGAAAATGTTGATCTTTCAAGTCTTACTTTAGAATTGCTTTATAGTAAACTCAAGACTCATGAAATTAAAAGAGTTGATCATCCCAAGAAAGATAATTTAGCTTTGGTAGCAGATCCTCTCAAAAAGGCTTTTGATGACTCTTTTGAATCTTCTTCTGGATTTTCACTTGCTTGTTTATCTGCTATTCATGAAGAGGAGCTTGAGAATATCTCTGAGGTTGAGTTAGCACTTTTAGCTAAAAAATTCACACGGGCTTACAACAATGTGAGAAATAAAAGAGAGGTGGTCTGTTATTTGCTATGAGTGTGGAGAGCTTTACCACATCCGCCAATTGCCCCAAGCTAAAAGGTAAGGGTAAGCACAGGGAGGAGAAGATGACTTGGAAGAAGCCTCATGAGAACAACTCGAGTATGATCTTGTCAAGCTCATAAAGGCCGCTCACCGGTCCTTGCCGCTTTTGGAGAGCAATCCGTTAGTGATGTGGACTCGGGAGTGAAGAGGAAAGAAAGGGAAGGCCAAGGACTTTATCGGCATGTGCTTCATGGTCGACAACCGACGACATTGATAATGATGAGGTATCTTTTTCTTATGATGAGCTTTACGCTAAATATGATTCTATAGTTGAGCAAGTGCTTAGTCAAGATGAAGCACTAGAATTTGTCATGACTAAAATAAGAAACTAGAGTCAAAAATTGGTAAACTAAAACTAGAACTTGCAAATGTTAAGACTCTTGAACTCGATGAATGTTTATCTTGTCATGATATGCACTCGTAATTGGCTAAAGCGCAATCGCTCACAATATTGCTTTACAACAACTTGAAAATGCTAGAACCGAGCTAATTGAAATTAAATCGCTCCTTGTGAAAAATGTTTAGAGTCTAGCAAGTTGATTGCTTCTGATGTGATTGATTCTAGCCCTTGCGCTTCATGCTTAGAAAAAGAACGTGAAATCAAAGATATCTTAGAAGCTGCTAGAGTCAAATATGCTAAGCTTAAGGACAATATTGAAAATACTATTTGTGCTTCTTGTTGCGCTCTTAAGCTTGAAATTGCTTTATATAAGGAGAAATCTATGGATAAAACTTGTGATGCTTGTGTTAATTTGAGAAAAGAAAATGCTTACCTTCATGATACATTAGAGAAATTTTCTAAAGGTAAGAAACAGTTAAACATGATTCTTGACAAGTCTAAAACTCCTTATAAGAAGCAAGGTTTAGGATTCAATTCTTTTCAAGACAATTCAAAGCCAAAAGTCATTCAAGTCTTGGAAAAAGGTTTAATTGAATTCAAAACCCAACCTGCAAAAACATCTTTTAAATCTGCAGGTTTTGCCCAACCTTGTATTAATTCAAATGGTGCTTCTTCTAGTGGTACCAAGTACCATTGCACTTATTGCAAGAAAGGTGGGTATTTGATTGAATTCTGTTGGCGTAGGTTGAAAAATGATAGAAAAAATCTTGATAGAATTTCATTCAGGCAACCTAGAGCTTTTATGAGACATGGTAACACCGAAAGGAATAAACTCGGATTAGGATTTTCTCACATGCTAATTATCATGCTTCTACATATCCTAATTCTCATGTTCTTCAGTCACGGTCGATCATTGGTGGTCACCTATTCGACCGATTTGGTCGCCGGTCGACCGCACAAAGACAACGCCGGTCCGATCACCGATGCTTTAATTCCCATGTTAACTTAAACATTGCTCATAACAGAATTTTAGATGAAATCAAGGATAATATCGCTTTGCATACTAATCGCAGACGTGTGTCGATTCTGGGTTCCCAAGTCTTGTTTAACTAACTTGATGTCGAGACACATCGTTCTTTCGTGCCTTGATTTTTCAGATTGCCGCGAAAGAGGAAGAGCACGTGCTTTGTTGACTCCATTTTCACGCCATATGACCGGAGACTCAAGATGGTTCACCTCCTTCATGCGGTCGACGGGTTTCAAGCATCTCCGAGAACTTCCCATCGCCAGGCCGTTAAGCTCTTATTCAGGTACTTACACTCTACTCTCTTTGTATGGCATTTGATATTCTGTTCTTTATCCTTGTCCATTCGGGGTTTTTCTTATCCTTATTAAAGTGGGTGTCGGCTAGATAGGAAGAGTACCTCAGCGCTTGTCACCCACTAGATTCTTCTCTTGTATCTTGTTTTTATCCTCATCAAATCTTTAGACCCAACTAGGTTTGCCACCTTGACAAGCGAGTTAGGGGTTATTTATCCTTATGGGTTGGTTTGAGGGGGAGTTTGATCTTTTCCGATCTTTCCTTGTTCTTTTAATCTTTTATTGTTCTTTTCCGAACTTAGTGATCTTTTGAACTTTTTAGGTTTTAGGCTTTTAATTGCATCTCATTGTGTCATATTGCATTCATATGAAAAATCCAACAAGTGGCCAACAAGTGGTAACAAGTGGTATGAAAAATCCAAAAAGATGCATTGTAATATAAGTCTTTCTGCTTATCTTTTAAAATTGATGAAGCTTTGCCTATTACCCTTTCGAGCTTTTGTATTTCAATTCTTGCTCAATGTCATGTCTAGTTCTTTGACTTGCTAGAATTATCATGCTTTTACATGTGTAGCTAAGTCTTTGCTATATGAGCTAGAACCTTTAAACAACTCAAATTAAGAAATTGCAATTTGTGGATGTTTTAGCGAGTTGCGCAATTAGTGCTCCTCTTGTGACATTGGCCTGCTCGAATTGCTTTGTTAGCTCTTTGATCTAAAATTGACCATTACTTGAGCTTTTGTGTTCTTGAGATTCTAAATCGCTCATGTGAAAAATGAAAACCAAGATTGTCTTATGCTTAAATTGTGCCAAACTATTCTTACGAGACCGCTTGTCAAATGACATGAACTTGGAGATAGTTTGATGAACCGCACGATCTCATGGGGACCGCTTGTCGAAATGACATGAACCTCAAGATTTGTCGCCGGTAGAAGCTTAGAAAGAGTTTGTGGATGGCTCCTAGTCCAGATCTTCTTTACTAAGATATACCTTTAATCAACTTTTGGTCAAGCTTAGGATGAGTTTGTGGATGGCTCCTAGTCCAGATCTTGTCACTAAGTTAGATCATTAGTCAACTTCAATATTCAATGCAAATGAGAAAATGTTGACAAATGGGCGTTTATAAAATATTGAGCAAAATGATTCAATACGGGACTTGATTGACTCTTAATGTGGTCTTTGTTAGATTTTTGATCTCACTTTGACATTTTGACATGGCCAATTTCACTTTAGGATCCCTGTTGATGAACTTGCTGAATTTGAAGCGTTGCTTAAATTGATCAAATCTACTACTTTACTTTTAAACCTTTGTGCTTAGCTTTGATATATATATCTTACCATGATCTTGCTATATTTGTCAGCTTGATATGTTGTTTGTGCAATATTAGAGATACTAGCTTGTTCTTTTGGGTAATCTCCAAAGCTTCTTGTAATCAAAATTGAAAAATACAAAAAAATGAAGCCACCCATTGCACTTCATGCATATTCCTCTTTATGCTTCTTTTGTTTCTGCTTCTTTCTTTATTCTATATTTGTTATCTCTGGATGAGAGGAAGGCGTGATTCCTTGATGAATCCATTGTCAAAGGGGGAGAAGATGTGTTAAATGAGAAGAGAAGATGTGTTAATGAGAATATATTTCTTTATTGGGGGAGAAGTTTATACAAAGGGGAGAAACTGAAAATTTGAAAATTGAGGATCATAGTGAGGGGGAGTTCTTGAGTTGCATTCTTATTGTCTTATTGAATATTCTGAACTTGAATTGCATTCTTTTATACTCACAATGATCATAGGTCAATTGAACAATTGTTCTTTCATATGGACCTCATGTGAGAATTTTGACCCTTTTCTGGAAATCAAAGTTTTTATGCTTTCTTTTGCTTTGTCTCACATGCCTATACTATTCTGATGCCAGCTTGGTCATTTTCATTACTTTTTCTTGCTTATGGACCAAGTTGTGCCTTTGTACGAAAACTGCGAGTAAACTCGTTTTCAAACCTCTTACTTACATATTCTGGATAATTGCCAATGTGTTCATCAAGGGGGAGATTGTGGATTTCATGGGGATATGTTCTAGATCTTAGGATGATGTGACAATTGACAATGGCGTTTACGGTTTATCGTTTCACAGGTTTTCGACAAAGTGTCGATTCGCTCGCCAGCATTACGATAGGCGGTCCGACCGGCCATAGCACGGCGGTCCGACCGGTCCCAAATCGGTCGGACCGGCCATGTGGGGCGGTCGGACCGGCGGTGACCAAAGTGGTCAAATCAAGCTGGGCCAAAAATAGGTGTTGTAGGCAAGTGAGGGGATCCCAATGCACTTGGTCTCATGATTTTTGGAGTCTCGAAGAAAAGTTCTATTGGTTTAAAGTTTCGTAAAGTTTCGGATTTTCAGGGTTGAAATTCGGCTAAGTCTCAGGCGGTCCGACCGCTCACGAGGAGCGGTCCGACCGCCAGAGGCGGTCCGACCGCTCACCTGGAGCGGTCAGACCGGTATTGACTTGAACTTCGGCCAACTTCGTGGCGATGTTGTTTTGTTAGGTCAAAGTCATTGGTATCGTGGTATATGGTTTGCATGATGCATGTTTTGACTAACATGGGTCAAGTTGTGAAGAACTTGTTCCCGAATACGTGTTTGCTTGTCTGTGGTTGTGCAGGTAGCTTGGTGGTCAACGACGGTCAACGGCGAGGAGAATCGGGACTAGACTTGAAGAGTTGAGGTCCAGAACGATCGACGATGCCGGGTGAGGTCAACGACTCAAGCGTGACACAAGATGGACAAGGGTGACCTATTGGCAAATCCATGACGCATGGTGAAGCGGTTTAGGTCAAAAGGTTAAAGACGGCGCTTTATGGCGTGCGTGTGTGACCCGCTTGTTAGTGGGCCTTAACGGAGCCCAATTGAGTCAAACCCTAGGAGTTCTAGGCCTCCACTATAAATAGGAGGAGGTGGTGGCTGCACCCCTCTCTCTCTCTCGCCTTTTTATGTTTCAAAACCCTAATTGTCTTTAGGGGAGTTGAGGTGGAGGCTAGGGCTCTTGATGGTTTGTGGTGAATTTCGTGATCTTTGATTGTCCACTTGATCCATGATGGTGTGGATGTAATCCAAAGATCAATCACGAAATCAATCTATGCAAGGTTTGCTTGAGATAAGTCTTTTTCGTTCTTGCTTTCAATTTGGTGATTTTAGGGCTTCCTTTGATCCATGAGTTTGTGATTGATTCTTTCACGTGGATTAGCTTGATGTGATATGTGTGAATCTATCT
The DNA here is from genome assembly GCA_036346395.1 of Hsuehochloa calcarea. Lineage (NCBI taxonomy): Eukaryota > Viridiplantae > Streptophyta > Magnoliopsida > Poales > Poaceae > Hsuehochloa > Hsuehochloa calcarea. The sequence continues at coordinate 34,976,295 of CM070610.1, forward strand.
AGCATCATCTTGATCATCAATCTCTCACGAACAACCATTAGGATCAAGTTTTCGTTCTTGCGGCTTTAGACCTTCGTTAATCAATTGACAATTGTTCCAAGAATTATCATAATATTCGATTGAATAGGTCCTCAATAGCATATAGAAGGTGTGTGAAAAGTTTCATAAAGATTGGAGTTGAGAATCAAAAGTTTCACCTAATTGCAACTTCATCGGCCGATTTTATGTTGCGGATCGGTTCGAGTCACGGCCGATCGCCCATCACCACCGGTCGACCGATTTTGAGCGGTCCGACCTTGCCAAGACAACGCCGGTCGGACCGCCGAATCGGTCCGACTGTTGGGTCCAGTGGTCGATCACCTTTGTCTTGTGAGTTTGCAATCTTAGTTGATTTTGTTATTTTGCTTAGGGATTTAATTGGATTCAATACTAGTCTTCCACAGATCTTGGTATATTGATCTTCATAGCTTCATCATAGCTATTGGAGTGAAATTGTGTTGAATTCATTATTTGGGAAAAAGTGAGCGTGCGCCTATTCACCCCCCCTCTAGTCGCCTTTTCGGTCCAACAGTCCACAAGCGTCACCATAGACGAATACCATCCTGAGCCTATCTCCCTTAGAGAAGGAAATTCGAAAGGTTCCTTGAGCCCAACGTACCGTGATGATCTCGCTGGCGACCTCCACACTGAAGGCCTGGAGAGAACATTAGGGGAAATCTTTTCTTCACCCTACAATACAACTCGTCCTCTTCCTCATAGGTTGATGGCATGTTCACCCCTTCCGCCTGTTCCGGCGGTCGTCATGTCGCCGCCGTCGGTGACAACCAACCCAATCCCAGTGATAATCCCGAAGCATCAGGGCAACGCCAAGAACGGGAAGAGTGGGAACACCTCCAATGAGAGGAAGAGGCCCGACAAGCCGAGATACGTGACACCACACAAGCGCACATTTCGCAGGTTCGCGACCACTACTACCGAGATGCCCCTGGATCCTTAGCGAGGGTGCCACAACAGGCGATTCATACGCCACCGCCGTGGGCAACATTGGTAAGAGATCCAAACACCTTGCCAGCCCCCATGTAGGAGGATTCCTCTGCAGAGCGCATTCGCTACTTAGCTAGCACCATCGCACGCCCTCCGAAAGGATTAACTCCAGAGCAAGGAGTGCAAGTGATGTGTGCAATCGTACAAGAACTAATGGATGCGGTGGAGAATATTTTCAGCCGATCGCCCACTGTGCTTTCCCAAACGGACTCACGCTTAGAAGGGTCCTCGATTGGACGCCAAAGGCACAGCCGAAATTATGGTGTTTCTGGCCGTTATGTTCAAGGCCAAGATTAGCTGAAATTAGTTGTAAACTAGGTAGCAAAAGAATATCAATGTTCTGATGAGATAATAGCTCAATACCTGGGTGAAGTGAGGAAGTTAGCAAAACACTTCAGAGACTTCGAAGTCCAACATATACCGTGCAAGGAAAACTCTGTAGCGGACCAATTATCGAAATTGGGTTACTCACGAACACCTGTTCCAACAGGTGTTTTTTCTTGAATACCTTACAAAACCTTCAATAGAAACGGGTTCGACCACCTTAGATGTCGGAGTCATCGAGCAAGATGCAGAGTGGATAAAACCATTGACCACTTATCTCGCATCAGGGACATTTCCCGATGATCCTCAACAGAAGGATATGTTAATTCAAAGAGCACGCATGTACAAGCTGGTCGAATGATCATTGTATAGAAAGGGAGCACATGACATTCTCATGTGTTGCATATCCCAAGACTCCAGGATAAAATTACTAAAAGAGATCGATGGGAGCTTATGTGGAACACATGGATCCTATAGAACCTTGATTGGCAAAGCTTTTAGGCAAGGATATTACTGGCCCACCGCTCTACAAGATGCTATGCACCTTGTTAAGACCTGTGAGCAGTGTCAATTCTATGCGAGACAAGTGCACCAGCTATCTTATCAATTACAGACCGTTCCCTTGTCATGACCTTTTTCAACTTGGAGTATTGACATAGTTGGACCACAACCATAAATACCCAATGGGTATAAATTCTCGTTCGTGGCCATTGATATATTCACTAAATGGATAGAAGCTGAACCAGTCGTTCGTATAATGGCTATGGCAGCAAAGAAATTCTTCATACGAAGCATTGTTACAAGATTTAGAGCACCCAGTCGTCTTATCACAAACAAAGGAGCCAATTTATTAGTGACGTGTTTCAAGATTATTGTAATGAAATTGGCACTAAGATCTGCTTTGCCTCCGTGGCACATCCATAGAGCAATGGAGCAGTAGAAAGGGCCAATGGTCAGATTATGCAGGGTATAACGAAGAGAGTCTTTAATTGCCTTAAGACACGCTCAAAGAATTGAATGGGGGAGCTCTTCTCTATCCTATGGGCATTAGCACTACTACCAGTAGAGCAATTGGTGAAACATCATTCACACTAGTCTACGATGCAGAAGTAGTGCTACCTAGTGAGATTCAGCTAGGTTCAACGCGTACAAACCTCCTAGATCAAATAAATCAGGGATAATTGCACGAAGATGACGTCAATATTCTGGAAGAAAGGCGTGATCAAGCATTATCAAAATTGGCAGCCTATCTGCACGAACTGAGACACTACTACAATCGAAGAGTTCGTCAAAAAACACTTTATGTGGGTGACCTGGTCCTAAGACGAATCAAGAACCAAGCCAATTTGAACAAGTTGTCCTCTAGATGGGAGGGTTCATATATTGTAGTCTCTGTCATCGATGAGGATATCCCTTTCACTGATATAACCATCCCTACTGCTTCTAATGTGCAAGGACCAATTACTAAAGCATGTGCTCGCCAACTAAATTATCAAGTAACTTTGTTTCTCAGAGTGCATCCATATTCTATGAACTCTATGATGCTGCCTAAAGCAAGTGATTTTATTTTAATTAGGAATCAAGGATCGGGAGGCAAGCTAAATGGAGATGATGGCAGCACCAAGCATGGAGATGATCACACGTGGATTGGACATTTCTATATTAAGGCTTAGCAGAATCTAGCATGAAGACTATATATCAGTTGTTTAGGCCAACACTTCGTAATATTTGAGTAAAGGAACTTTGTGCTGCGCCATCTATACTAATGGACCATGGGCCTTGTAATTTGGGTTGGACACCTAGGGTTTGGCACTGTTCATATGGTACTGTTCACATGTGAACAGTACCACAGCCGCCGCCCCTCTCTTCCTCCTTTACATAGTGGCCGCCACCCTTAGGGTTTGGCAGGTTTTGTTGATTGAAGTTTAGCTTTGCTACTTTATACTTTGTTCTCTTATTCGGCGAGAACAACAATAATATCGTTTTTGAAACCCGACTTATCAATACCAATTTTATTCATATTTGCAATACATCAAATTATTTTTTACCTTGTTTTTGTGTGCTTCTTCGGTGTATGCAGGAGTTGATCTTCGTGATCAGGTCATTCGAGTATTTGTGCACGGTTGATAACGACTTGTCGAGCAGTTCAGCGATTGCATGGTTTCGAGCCTTGCGAGTTCGTAGCCAGGATCATAAGAGTTGAGCGACTTCTACCGAATTTGTCTTCTCATCGAAAGATCACGCCAAATCAGGACTTACGTGGTTCATCAGTCACTAGGCCTGGATCAGCTAGATTGGCCAAGGAGGATGGCTGTGTTCTATCTCTCAGATCTTTTCTCCGCCTCAGACAATTTTAATCTGAGAGCGTGAAGTACAGACTCAATATTTTCTTTTTTGGCGTTTGCCAATAAACACTACTCGCTATAGTGAAATAAAAGTGAAGTTAATTATTTAATGATAATCTTATGATTAAATAATAACTTTATGTACTTACTTCTTTTTCTCCTCTGCGAAAGTTTTGATCTTCCCAGTCATGTCAACATTGACTTTCCAACACCTTTTGACAGATGTTATGAGCTCTTGGAGGTCCTTCTTTTCGGTTCTAAAAGGAGAACTGTCGAGAGGAACTTCATTTTCGGATTGATCCAATTGAACCAAATGAAAAACTTCTGTGGTTGGATCAGATTCAGTATCTTGCGACTCCTAAGATATTCTATAAGTCAAGTCTATACTAGTATATTCAAAATAAAATTACTAAGATAAAAAGTTTACTAAGATATGATCATCTTCATCTTGAGTTTCAGTGGTCTCATGGACCACCACCTCTGATCTCATGGACCTCCTCCTCTGACCATGTGGTCTCATGGTCCACTCCTGTTATAGTGGACCCACGGACCACCTCTTCCGCCTGATCCTCTTGGGAGGTCCTTTTTGTTGGGACCTCTGTGCCCTGTGGCATCTCCTTGGATGTCCCAGTAGCTGTAGTTAGGACATCCTGGACCACTTCCTTAGTGGTCTTAGGAGTTATTTCTATTTGTAGAATCTGTTCTGCCGGAGATTCTTGTTCTTGAGTTGTTAGTTGTCCCCTTTCGGGTCCGATAGCAAAGAAAGACTAAAAGAAAAGAGAGGATTGGTCATTATGAGTCAAAATTATACAGTTATTGTCAAAGAACTTACTCGATCTTGAAGCCACTTTCGTTAAAGAGTGCCATGAAGTCCTCATTAATGGTGAAAGTGGGTTGTTCCACCGGCTCTAACAAATAAGGAACCAAGGCCAAGGAGGTCCTTGGCCTTAGAGTCTGCTGAAGTGGAATTTTCTCTTTGGACTCCTCTGATGATCCTTCGCCCTATACCATCTCAACCATGAAAACTGATGTAGCAGGTATTGGCTGGGGGATAGAAGCATATCGAGAAACTAAAAATTTAACTTTGATTTTTAATACCTCATGTGTAGGAGGTTCCGAAAGAATTAAAGTTGGAGTTAAGGTAAGAGGCTCTTGTGGAATTGAGATTGAAGCAGGTGCAAGTTTCTTCTTCTTTGGTGCACTAGGAGGCTTGGAACTTATCATAGCATTCTTTGCCAAAGAAGGGGCAGAGCTTGCACCAACATATGACATGGGACGCTTCTTCGATGTCGTCTATTCAGAAAACATAAGTTAGACAAAAAATAAAAATCACTTCTTATGTCTGATAATTCTTGTGAATACTTACTACTTTGTGATCTTTCCTAAGTGATAAGGTAGCCCCAATCAAGCTTGGGGGCTGCGCTTCTAAATCAATTAGGTTCTTATCTAGAACCCAATCCTTTAACAGGACTAAGGCTCTAGCATGGACCTCATCATCCGAAAAAGCTGTAATATAATGAAAAATTACTCTACTTCAACTATGAAGATTTAGTTCGAGTAAAAAGGTAAATGGATTATTACTATTCTCTGAGATGTCATAATCACAAGATAATATTTCTCTCTTTTGGAGAGGAAAGATCTTGTTCTTGAGAAAGTCAGGGGCGATTTTCGTCTAGTTAGACCTCTCCTTACCAAGTTGCTGATCACTTGGACCACACTCTTCTCATCATTGGAAAGCTTGATTTCCTTGTCAGTAGCTCGGCTTTTTGAGGACCACTCCGGTGGTGCATTTTGATTGTAAGTAGTCCTATTCTCCTTCAGAACAGCAGAATAAAACCATTCTTTGTTCCATATTTGGCTGGCATCTTTGGTAGCTAAGAAAGGAAACACCCTCTTGTTGTCATCTTGGAATATAAAATAAAAAAGCCCACAGCACCAGCACCTTTCTTATTACGAATGATTTGGTAATAAAACCTAAACAGACGCAGACTAAGGGCTATTCCTAAAAACGCCTCAAACATATGTGCAAAGATGCTAAGTACCAAAAAATTAATTCAGTGCAAGATGAACTAATTCTATTCCATAATGATTAAGAGTTTCAATTAAGAAAACACTCGGGTAAACAGAGGCCTGCCCGAAGATAGGGCACGAAGAGTACCGTAAAATCGGCCAGAGGGCATGGCTCAATCTCCCTCCCCAGCGCACGCCACTCGAGAAGAGCCTTCTCTAATAGATGCCCACCTTGCTCCAATCCTTTGAGCTCCTCCGCAGACAGCATTGACAATTTCCATCCCACCATTGTCTCGGTTCAATGGTGGACTGAGGAATTTTTCCTTTCAAAGGTTTGTGGAGAACGAAATGCTCTCGTTGAATAGGGAAAGTAAAAACTACAGGGGTAAATCGTGCCCAAGGAAGGATAAAGATCCTGTATGTATTTCTTTGGTGCATTTAAAACCCACTACGTCAAGGATATAACAACTGCACCTCAACCAATGGGAATATGATAGCTCATATCTGGTTAAGAAAGTTGTTCCACGCGTAAGAGACGTGCGAGAAGAAGCAGTTGAAAAGTTTTTCCCTTTTCTCAAAGTTATCTTTATCCCATAATCATCGCAAGTAAAAAGTATAACACCTTTAAAACAGAAACTACTTTGACATGTGCTCTGAGAAGTGTTTACCAGATCATTAGAATTTTCCTTCTACTAATTTCTGAAAAACTTCATAGAATAAATTGGTTTCTTGACGACCTTGGAAGAATAAAATCTAGAGATCATAACTTCAAGGTGGTCAAAAAGTCAAATTTGTTCTACAAAGCTTGCCTTTTTCATGATCTCTGCTATCATGGTACATCATATACTCGAACTGAAGGAGTTTGAAGGTGAGTATTCAAAGATAAAGTGGAGATAGGAAAGGTAAAACATTTTATGAGAGAATTTTTCTTAAGTTCTGCCCCTCCTAGTGGTTATTTATAGACCAACAATTCATGTTGGAATTGAAAACGAAAGTCCAACGGATAAGATTTTATTAGAATCTGTTCCTAATAAATCGTTGAAAGATGAAGCATCACCATTTTTTCGAGAATTGTTTTCACAAATAAAGACGGTTGACGCTCCCCTTTTTATCTTCTCGGGAAAAGTAGTTGTAATTTTACAACTCAAGTGAAATTACCTTCTGGACTAAGTATATTTATGGTCAAATGGAGCGTCAGTTGGAAGGCTTTACTTCTTATTATGATTTTATAACCTCCTTCTCAAGTAAGTCATTTTTTACTTGAAGTTGAGGGAATAGCTAACGAAGATTGTTGACTAGTCAAATTATCCGGATATACCTTTATTCAAAAATAACCTGGATCCTCTGCTGGACCCAAATTAGCTTGCTGGGCCTAGGATTAATTACACAGTCGGAAGGTGGGCCCAAGAACCTTCCCTTCAAACTATTCCAGGACCTCTCTTCTGGAGAAGTCTCTTTGGGCCACTCTAGTACGTCTCCCCTAGAGGTCTCTTTGAACCACTCTAGGACCTCCTCCCAACAGAGGAGGTCCTCAAAGGTGAGAGACCATGTGAGAGGTCCTCCACTCTGAGTGATGAGTATTTGACAAGTGTGTTGATTAGATTGAGAGTTGAGGTTTTCGGTTTGAAGCCATTTTACGGTGAGTCGGGGTAATCGGAACTACTGCATGTGTATGGAGCGGAAGTTCGATTAATCGAACTACCGGTGTTGAAAATAGGATCTTCAGATTAACACAGGTTTTGGTTTAATTTGAAGAGAATCGGAACTTCCGCATACGGGTAGTGAGTGTCCGATAATTCGTATTGAGATTCCTCCGAGACGAAAATCGAAATAGAATTTTTGGGCGCATGGATGTTAGAAGATCGGAAGTTCCGCAGTGGTAAGCACGGAACTTCCGATAAATCTGACAAGTGCGGATGTTCCGGAAATCGGAACTTCATTGTGGTAAGTGTGGAACTTCCGATTGTGTCGAAATCGCGAGAGAAGGTTAAATTGTGATTTTGATTTTGTATGAGTTTGAGCCTTATAAAATTGTTGATGCTATGATATTGTGCAATGCTATGTGATGTGTTTTTGTCTGTGTTGGATCGCAGGCATCAAGATGGAGTCGTGGCGAGACACGTGGACGGACTAAGCGCAGGAGGCGTTGAGGTCGAGCGGCCGGGATGTGTCGAAGACGGCGTGAATCTTGAAGCGGTTGCAGTCGTGGACAACAAGGTGTACGGAGGCTTCGGAGAAGGTGCGCAAAGGCGAAGGGTCTTTTCGCAGCGGCAAAAGTGGAGGCGGTTCCGATTCGGGAGTAGCGGGCTTAATGGGTTGGAGGCCCATTAGCAAAGGCTATAAATAGGGAGAACCACAGAGTTAGGGTTAGACTTTTGGAGAGAAAATTAGGTTAGCTCTAGAAAAAGATTTGTTTTGCTTTTTGAGAGCTTGTTGAGAGGAGAGTATGATCTCAAATCTTATGTAATCTTTCCTCTGTGTTTCCATCTGTAAACATTTGATATCTATCAATGAAACTCGAGTTTTGATTACTTGTTTATGTCCTCTTCCTTCTCTCTGTTCTTCTCTTGAATAGCTAGGGTTTTGATGTATCTCTTGATTCGCCTTATGAAATAGCTTGAATCTTCATATCTAGAATCGCTTTGATATTGCTAATCTATTATCAAAGTTTCATGTCGAGAATCGAGATTCGTGCCTATTGTGAGTTTTGGTTTTTCTTGCCCTTCTTCAAGAAATCCGATTTTGGCTTGTTTGTTAAATCTTTGTTTGTGATTCTTCTCCATGAGGTCAAGATGTTGTTTAGGATGATGTCCTGTGAAACTTGACCTGAGAAGAGCATTCAAGATTTAGTATTTCGGATTTTTGGGAAAAACCCGAGTGCACTGTTCTTCGGTCAGGACAATCGGAACTTCCGATTGTCCACTACGAACTCATCGCAGCGGAACTTCCGATCGATCCGGAACTACGGAGTGCGGAACTACACGGGTAGAATCGGACCTTCCGATTCTTGCGAGCGATCAAGTTTGTTTTCATTCTTTGATTTTGCTTCACTCTTTTTAAGAGATCCAGAGGACTTTGTAGATTTGTTTTAAATACAGTAAAGGGGAGTTCCTAATTTTTATTGCACCATTCACCCCCCCCCCCTCTGTTGCCATTTCGGTCCTTCAAAAGGCGATTGCCCACGTGCGGTTAGTTACAACCCACGTGGAGAAGGTATTGGCCATTAGATCTGGAGACACAGCGGTTGTCATGAAGGGACGAGAAGCGGTTGTCATGAAGGGACGCGATGATTGGTTTAAAGGGACGCGGCCATTGGATTGAAGAGGTGCTATTGCAATCAACTGCCGACGCTTATAGAACTATAAAAGTCTAGCATGTTTGCCATTGTAAAGATTGATCCTGATCAAAACCCTAATCCACGTGTATTTACAATAATTTTCCCTGTAATCAGAGCATGCCCTTTGCAATATACATCACCATTTTGAGTCCTTGGGCAAATTGATAGCAATCTCCATTTCTTTTTTATAATTGTGTTTGTCCGTTCTGTGATGAGAGTTCCAGACGTTGACAACTATCATTGTGATTTGTCGAACAATTATATGATGATGTATGCCCTATTTAGTTGTATTCTTCGATGTAATGATGTTATGTGGTACGTCAAATTATTATGTGTAACCTACATACTACCACTAATATTGATTCGTATTACTTTCTGTTTCCATTTCTTACTATGAACAATTTAACCACCTATTTTTTTTTTGTCTTTTGTTTGCCATTACTTTTGATTTTTTTAAAACATTTTTCAGGTCTTGTAGCCAATTCAAATGGTGACTTAAGTCTCTTCCGCCAGTTGGAACAGAGGCAGAGACATTTCACACTTTTTGCATGGCGACAGGGCTCCTGTCGCTACCTGTCGACATTCCAAATGGCGACATGGCCATTTCACATTTAGAATGGCGACATAAGTCTATTTTTGAAATTTTATTAAACAGACATTTTTTCTATAATTCTATTAAAAATATATTATTACAAAAATCGATATTGTGCCATCCATGCAAAGAGACAGTCGATGAGCCTTGTGCTAAAGTCTAGTAATGTCCTGTGGATCATGGAAGCGGATTTTCTATTCATAGGGGGCACTACGGGATTCATCGTCCAACCGTATTTTCTATTTAAGATGTAATTTAGCTATATGAAGAAAATACCAAATGTATTTTGTATACAACCGTACAGAACCATATACATACCTCACCGGAAACCTTGCCGGCCGTCACCGTTGGAAACCTCACTGGAAACCCCAAGGTCTCACCAGAAATCTCAAGGTCTCGTCGCTGGAAACCTCGAAGTAGCATCAGAGAGAGAGAGAGAGAGAGAGAGGGAGGGGTGATAAGTTAATCATTTGTGACCCACCTTGGTTCCCATTTGGACTCTATACATTGAAGAAAATAGCACCAAGCCATGTTACTCCGCCTTAGGACTTAGATGTATCCTATATAGACCTGCTCAAATGCTGGGTTGGACCGGGCTTGGAAAAACTTGGTCTAAAATGACAAAAGATAGTTTGTTCAAAACAAGCTTTTTCGAATCATTAAGCTTTTTCACAGGTAATGCATATTCGATAAAACATGAAAGTTATTGCCTACACCATAATCTCCAATCAAATTAAATTTATAAGTGAAGGTGTAGATATGAAAGTATCTAGGCCCCTAAAGATGATTTTGGTAATTAATGACACCAATGTTTATGGGACTAATATATGTGCTAAGATGTTTTAAAGGCTTAGTCCCGGATATTGAATGATGGCATGGTAATGGCAATGCAAAGATGATATAAGATCTACATGGATCAAGCCAAAATGTATATTGTAGCTTAAGGACTCTTTATAGTTTTTACCGGTCTTGGTGTTTTGGTGAAAAGACCGGATTGTAGGCTAGATGCCATTCTATAAAGAGAGATTATGGCTAGTAGTTTGAGGATCTAATTTTGTGCCATCTTGATCAACTAGGAGCCACACATTGCATTTAGAATTGCTTCTGAAAAATCTTCAGTGGAAATCAGTATGATCGCTTTTGATGAGCGATACTACTGCTGTGCGGTAGTACCGGGTTTTAGATGGTGGTATGTTTATTCTAGAGAGCGTGTTTTTTGGGATACCTTTATCCTCTGAAAATATGTAGTACCGATTGAGCCAAGCGGTTCTACCGCGGTGCGGTCATACCTGATTCTAGTTGGTGGTAGTACCACACATTTTTCGTAATGGCTAGTTCTGGCGCATTAAATGAACAACAATGATCGTTCAACAAGAGGGCGTATCTGGGGTTTCTACAATGCAGTACTACCGCATATGCTAAATTTTTCTTAGTAAAGCCTCAAACGGTTAGTTTTGTTGATGGGGGTTATAAATACACCCCCACCTGCACCAAGCTCTGAACCTTTGAGCATATTGAATCTCATTTAATACAATTGAGCATCTAGTTCACTCTCTGATCATAATTCACATTTTGATATAGTTGAGAGCATTCAAGTGCATTGCATCATTAGTTGATCTTGTTGGCACTTCTTATTCCTCAAGCAAATACTGTGGTTTATTACTCTTAGTGTTTGCCAGCACTTAGATGGCTTTGGAGGAAGTTTGCGCGATGATCTCTTCAAGAAGATTGTAAAGAGGCCCAGCAACGGTTGTGATTGGTTGATGCTCACCAACTTCGGAGTGGAGGAAGAGCAATCCTAGTGGAATTGAGGTGGTTAAGGCTTAATTCGTGGAGCCGGTCCAATTCATTTGGACTTATCTCAACATGGACTAGTGAAAACCAACAAATCTTCGATACTACGGAAAAAACATCGTTTGTCTTCATTGTGGTTTATCCCTTGTGTAGGACCGCAAAGGCGACTAGGGGCGGTGAATAGGCGCTTTCTCAAATTTCTCGCCTTAATCAAATTCAACACGAACTTTACTCCTTTAGCTATGAAAGCTAAGAAGATCAGTAAGCGCACGAGGAAGCCTTGTGCTGAATTCGATAGCCCCCTCAACCACAAGACACAAATGTGGAGAATGGATCTCACGGTCGGTCTGGGCACTAGCGGTCTAACCGGCTACCAACGGGCGGTCTTACCGATTTTAAATCGGTTCAACCGGCCTTGAACTGGCGGTCTGAAAAGCGAGCGGTCTGACTGCCGTTGATAAATCGGTCCGACCGATTTAGTCCAGTACTGAAAAACAATGCCCAAATCCAAAACGAAATTTGGTCCAACTTTTGATTCAACCAATGAAACTTGACCAAATTTGGAGCACACCTCCCTAAGGATATTAGAGACCTATTTCTAGCGACGATCCTCCAGATCCACTTCTCAGAAACGATCTCTGACGATTTTATCAAAAAAGTGCACAAACCCTAGAAATATGAAAATCTTGATTAAAGACTTGCTTGTGGGGGTTGATGATCTAGATGACTCTAGGAGTATTCCCACACATCAAAGCAAGATAAAATAGGTTAAGAGACCAAGCATAAACACTTGAATCAAGGAAGCACCAAATTCATCAAAAGAGAGAAGAACACAAAGGAGACAAATGATCTCTCAAGCAAGCATCACAAGATTGATTGATCCCACAAGATGCTTACAAAACCACTCCCTCAAGGAGGACAAGAGCTCACACAAGGAGCACACACAATCTCTCCAAACCCTAGCTTCTCCTCTCCTCTCCTCTCCAAACCCTAGAAAAAGGAAGAGGGGCTCAAATGAATGCTTCAAAGGGTTTTACATCTCCCCCTTTCTATTTATAGGAGAAACCTAGGGTTTCACTTATGGGACCCACACACACATGGGACCCACTCACACATAACTGTTGAAGCACTCGCCTGCTTCACCACGTGTCAGGTTGATCAATGGCTCATCACGCGTCGGCAAATCTCTCTGTCCAATCCCATCGGAAACTCCTAGAGACTTGCATCGACTTCCGCACCTTTGATCCAACCGCACCGAACTACCCGTTCGATCCATCTTGCCCATTATGTACCATGCTTGAGTCACACGACCTCACCCGGCATCTATGATCGTTCTGGACCTCAGCTCTCCAAGCGTAGTCCCGATCCACCTCACCGTTGACGTCGTTGACCTGCAAGCCACCTACACAGCAATAGACAAACAAATCGTCTCCGGGAACAAGTTCTTCACAACTTGACCCACGTCAGTTCCACAATGCAATATGCAACAATAAAGCATTGAAGTTCATACAATAAACACAATCAAAACTCATCAATGCCAAGAAGGCTCACCTTCAAGTGATCAGCGGTCTGACCGCCCCACACAACCGGTCCGACCGATTTCAGGTCGGTCGAACCGATTCCACAACGGCGGTCGGACCGCCCGAAAAGACTTAGCCAAAATTCCAACTTGAAAATCCGAAACCTTCTGGAATTTTCAACTGAATAGAACTTTTGACTGGGAGCTCCAAAAATGATGTGACCACATCCAGGAGACTCCCCTCACTTGCCTACACAACCTATTTTTGGCTCAGCTCCAAAATCCATTTTGAAACAAACCCGGTTGGACCGGCAACCACGGACGGTCGGACCTCTCCACGGGCGGTCTGACCGCCCCTGCCACCGGTTAGACCGCTTGTGGTCTGACAGACCTGAAGCAAAACCGAAAACACGAGATTTTGCAAACCAACAAAGCCATTGCCAATTGACTCATCATTCTAAGATCGTGCACATATCCTCACGATATCCACAATATCCACGACCAAAGTGGATATGATCTCTCTGCAATTCAATCAAGAATAAGCAAGAAAATCAATGGAGGGATTGCACAATTCCAAAGGGGCAATTGGCAGCTTGCATAAACCCTAGAACGATACAAGACACAATCTAATTTTTTTCTTCAAAATTCATGGTGCTACAGTGCATTTCCCCTCCCTAGTGTATTAAGGACGTTTGGTACGTGGGACACTCCCTCCAGGCATGAGCTAAGCCCCAACTAACTTTATTTGGCCCAGGTGGCCAAATTGGCTTCTAAGCCCAATTTGAAACTAAATTGTTTAAAAATGAGGAAAATAGTTGTAAAACATATACATGGCCCAGTTAGGACATCTCAAGTCATATTGAATGCAAGCACATCAATTAAATCCATGCAAACTCTTTAATCGGGCTTTAATGCTCAATTAAAACTTTTAAGTTCTTTCAGTCCAATTGGAAGAGTTGGACATTGATTCTTGTTTTCTGGCCGCATGGGCTTGGTGTGGGACTCCATTTGGCCCATGTGAGGTGTAGGAGTGGCTCTCTTGAACGCATGGGCCTCCCTCCCCCTTTGGCTTGACTTGGGCTTGAGCTCCCCTTGAGTTGGGCTTGTGCTTCTCTACCTTTGGCTACATGGCTTTAGGACAAGTGGGCTTTGGCTCGCTCTTGGCTTGGTGTTGGCCACATGGTGCATGAGCTTGGACTCTTGGCTCTTCTTCTTTTTCTTCTCTCTTGGGCCTGCCTCCCTCTTCTCCCTCTAGTTCGCACTATTTCTAGGACGTCTAGCATACCTATATTCACATAAGTAAAGACATAGTCGCATTCTTTCAAACAAATTATAATCATAACCATTAAGTTTAGTTTTAACCTTGTGATAGTGTTTGGAATATTGATGCGTAGGTATGTATATCGTGAAATCCTTATCAATTCAAATTTATTAAATCACTACTCTCAAACATGGCATTTTTCATGGTGCACAAATAGGTACCAATAGTGTCATTAAACATGAATGATTAAGTTACCGGTTGATAGTTCCATTCTCTAGCCTTGAAAAGATCATAATGCGAGAGCGATAGAAGGTTGATTACAATATATTAATTAAAAAGATCACAACGAGAGCGATGGCGAGAGCGTAACCATGTTATTGTTTCCTTCGACATTTTCCCTTAATCTCCAATTCCAAAATGAACAAGAACAATTAGAGACAAACACAAATTACTTGGATCTAGGACTCTGCCAATGGCTGCAAGTCTGCAATAGCTTCACTGTTTCACCGGTCGTGAGCGCCGACTCAAATGCTTGATGGCACTTTGGATCGATGGTAGGAGAAGGAGAGATCCAGGAGAAGAGGGTGGCGAGAGGTGTAGAACACAAATGAAGCCGCCGCTGCTACGAGCCTACAAGTGGGTTTGGTCCGTTTGGCTCGCTCGCTCTCTCTCTATCTTCGAGGGTTTTCGGCTGGGTGCATCAATTTCCCATGGTCAGATTGAAATGAACGACTAGTTTTTGACTCGAAATTGGGATCACATAAAATCACATTTGTATCGCGATTATAATGATTCTACCGATCAAGGTGCGATTCCACCCAAAACCGGTCCATATTATGATCTGTGTCACCCAACCGCGATAAGATCGTAGAATCACACGATACTACGACACGTATCGTGATAGTGACGACCTTGATAAAGATAAACTTTGTAGAGTTTTGTAAACGTTGGACCGTAACTAATAAAAATTATTTTTGGGTAACTACAAATAAGAATATTCTCTGCCATATGCCTTTGTACTTGCATATAAAATTTTTGTTATGATGTATCTTTTGACTGCTGATAAAGATTATTCTATCTGAAATAGTAAATATAGTGTGCCTCCTCCTTTTACTTTTCCTCTCGAAAAATAAATATTCCAACATTTTATTATTATTTTAGAATGTGGTCCTCATCAAAATATCGATCCTTAGCGCAAGCTGTTCCAAGTTTCACCACATTGGACTTACTTCTGAGTTTGTGTTGGTTCAATCGCAGCCGTCCATGGTCCGATCGCACGCGCGCACAGGCACACAGCCGCCAGCCGCCAGCCGCCAGCCGCCTCGATGGTAGGGATGGTTCCCGTTCGCCGCAATGAGAAAACCCAACCCTGTGGGCCGTGTCACCACCAAATTCTCCAAGCCCAACGGTAATCGGTGGGCAAGAGCGCCCCCACAGGTTGAGACTGCGAGGAGGAGAATCGGTGGAGGACGGGAGGAGCCGGGCGGCGGTGCGGAGATTCATCAGAGTTGGAAGAGAAGAGGAGATGGTGGTGCTGGTGGTGGCGACGGCGTCGGACCCGGCGTCCATCGGCCCCGCCGCCGCGTTCCTCGCCATGCCCGGCTGGTCCCCCGGCCCGCCCATTGCCGTAAGAAAGCTGCTCCTATGGCCCATTTAATCTAATTGCATCCATTTCAATTCCATCCGATTGTGTATATCCCCAAGATTAACTGTGCTTCACTCACCGTGGATGGGTAATAGCGACGAGACGAGGTGCGGTGCCCCTTAGGGTTGAGACCATGCCTAGTGTTCAGAATAGCTGTGTTCGTGGTTGTGAAGCAGGAAGCGCTCTCGATGCATCAAAACCCCATTATTTGTTGAAATTTACTCTTATTTTGTGCTTTGCAAATATGTAGGTTTAGGAAACTGTTTTGGTATGTACTGATGACTATTTTGCAAATGCTCCTGCTAGGATATAGTGCAAATTAGAACTAAATCTAAAAAATTCCCAAAGAAATCCCCATCATCCAAACCCCCTAAATGCTTTGGTTAACCATTTTACCACATGATCTAGCATGACAGAATACACAAAGGCTAAATTAAGGATCTGTTTCTCGGTGTTAACCTGTCTGTGGGGGCAATTTACTGAGTCACGTTGATGAGATCACGAGTTGCTGTAAAGAATGATTCCAGTTATCCATGTTGTACAACTGAAAAAAATCTGTTTGTGGATTGCAGATTGCTTCAAGAATGAGCATACTGCATAATAGATATATTTCTCTTATCTTCTACAGCTCCTTTTGAATTTGTTCACATAGCTACATTGGCTGGCTGCTGGCTTAAAGTCCACAGGATAAATCACAGTACCATCTGTGCTGTGGTGAATCGAAATGTCAAATACCTTTCTTTTTTTTGAGGGAAATGGAGTTCTATTTCATATCAAGGAAAAGGAAAAACATTAGCACGTGTTCCAAATGGAAAGTTTTTAGCCAGTATTCTGAATGTGATAGAAAAATGACAACTATTAAAAGTTGATTGGGTTTTCTAGCTTTGATCCATTCAATACCAATGCGGACAGATATTGTGTGTGGAATCATTGATGATGGACCAAATAAGATGCACTGAAATAATATTGGAGTAAGTATTCTCGACCTAAATATTGGAGTAAGTACAGCCATATGTAAGATATATTTTCACTTAATATTACCTTGGATTTCTGGTATAACAGTGGTGGAAGGTGTAAAAATATTGTGGCTGCATAACATAGGGGCATACGTTGAGGTCAGCTGAAGTATGGGCCTGATGGGCCCGGTGTGCATGATTCTATTACCATAATGGCAAAAAAAAACCTATGTCCAGATAGCCTTAGCATAGTAAGTGATTTTACTTACAGGCTTACAGCTGTAAGCATCCATGCATATATTACAGATCGAATCTGTTTTGTTAGTTTTAAAACATAAAATTTACTGCTTTAAGCATATTACAGAAGCATCAATTTCGAAAACTGCCAACTTTTTCAATTAGCAACATTTGTGTCTACGAAAATGTGTTGTAGAGCTGCATCCACATTTAATTGTATTCACGAATGGCACAAATTAGTTATAGACTATGGAGCTCCATGGTTAAAGATGCTCAGCCATGGCAAAAATCACAGAAATGTTTTTCATAGACCAGAAAGCAATGAAACAAATTAGTAATACTACCCAAAGCTGGTATTACAGGAGAATCATAAAGTTTCTGCTGATATTTTTTTTCTTAGGAGGGAATGGAGAGCTTTACAAATGGGGATGTTCGGCTATTGAGGCATGAACACAGCATCATTGCCGAGGATGATCTTGACCGGCGGTGGCAGGCAGCCACTGGAGAGATTGTTTCTGAGGTCATATTTCTCAGTAAACACACTGCAGTCTCCAACCGCCCCGCTCTCACTGTCCATCCAATAGGTTAGTTCTTAATTCATATGCTTTTATCCCTCATTTAGCTCAATGGCGTAATCAAATTCTTGATACTTTCGGTCTTTGAATTCTATTGAATACCATCTGCTACATAAGATATCACACACATGTTGTTCAATAAACTCGAAAAGATACTGAACTTAAGTTTCTTCTATCATACAGGCAACTCGATATCTTCTATAATGCCTCTCCATGTATACTGTAATTATTATGTTTGCTAGCAATGTGTCGATGTTTTTTGAATGCCATGCATATACATCTGTTGCTTTGTGTTAATTTATGGGGAAAATGGTTCTTATTACCTCAGTCATTGATTTTTTTTATTTTTATATTGAACATGGTGTCCTTTTTTTTGGTGAATGCACATCTGAAGGTGTCCCACATCTTAGGGAGGATGAGACCCTGCCTCAAGGAGGGAGGCCTGGATGGGCAGCACTGCCAAATCCTCGAATTGGCCCATGGCTCCGGTTGATGCAAAAGGTTGCTTCAGACCAAGGTCTTGTTCCAGAGTTTGAGGTATTTTTCTTTTTATCGGTGATGCATTTTTTCTTCTGAATCAACTGATTTTAATACTGATTTATTGTGAAGATTACACTTGAGGCTACTCACCATGGACCAGTTACCAATACGCCCACTATGTTTGTTGAGATAGGTACAAACTTATATCCCTGCTTACATTTTGTATCCTGCATGTCATCATCCTCAGCTTCTGCAAGGTAGAGAGTTTTTGGAAAACCCCTGCTTTTTTTTAATCATCGGCTTTCTTACAATTCTTTTACTAGTTCCACTTGCTGCACACGGGTTTTGTTCTTTTACAATTCTTTTAAGAAAAGGTTAAAGAATTGGATCTCTGGGTTAAGAATGTTTTTAGGTTGGAAATTGGATTGGCCCAATTTGGCTCGACCACCCTAGCCGGCACATTCGGCCCAACCGGTCTCCCCTTTTCCTTCTCTCTCTATCCCTCGCTACTCACTCTCTTCCTCTCCCACCCTCACCCTAGTCCCTCCGGTTCACTCTTTCCCCACCTCCAACACCGACTTGTCGCTCCTCCCCCGCGTTGCTTCCCTCTCTGCGTGACGTCCTTCCACCTCCCCTGCGCCACCTCTCTGCCTCCCTTGTGCCATCGTCGCGCCCTCACTTGTGATAACGCGATGCCTCCCCCGTGGCATCACCCTCCCACACCCCGCTTGTGGACGCCCGTGCTGACGGGGTCGAGGGAGGCGGACCCGGTGCCGATGTGGTTGGAGATGGAGGGATCTAGGGTCGGTGGAGGTGAAGCACACATATGCGGGGTCGAGGGAGGCGGATTAGGCAATGCCATTGTCGGGGTTGCCTGGATCTGATGCCAGGTGGTGTTACTCGCTGGAGTCTTGCTGTTGGTGATAGCAAGATCCTTACTCTCATGGAGAGGATGACACTTGGAGATGAGGCAATTTTTTCTTGGATTTCTATCACAATGCCATGCCAACCTGAGGGGTTGGGGATACATATTTATAGGTCGCCAACCACCAAGCATATGCTAAGATGCTATCCTAAGATGATGTCCTATGACAGTCAAGATCTTCGTCCTATGACAGTCAAGATCTTGTCCTTAAAGTCTGCTTTGTCCTATGACGATCAAGATCTTCGCCCTATGTGATCAAGGTCTTTATCCTTAAAAGCTGCTTTGTCATAGGGACGATCAAGATCTTGTCCTATGACAGTCAAGATGTTGTCCTTAAAGCTGCTGTACAAACCTACCCCACAAAGACCACAGTACAGGGACTTATTCATCATTCTCCCCCTAAGTCTTGTGCGTCGTCTTGTGGGAGAGTTGAACCATCCCGATCCTAGAGCAGAGCTCGAGGAATTTTACCCTCCCAAGAGGCTTGGTGGCGTGTCCGCAGGCGATCTGTGGTGTTGATGTAGCTCGCCTTGATCTCGCCTTCATCCAAGCGACCTCGGATGAAGTGGTACTTCACCCGGATGTGCTTGCTCGTTCGTGGAAAACGGGTTCTTTGCGAGAGCCGGACGGACTTCTTTGCCCACCCCGGCGCCACCGCTTCAGTGTCTCTGCCGAGGAGATCACCAAGCAGTCGAGCGAGCCAGAGCGCCTGAGTCGAAGCGGTGGAAGCCGCTATGTACTCGGCCTCACACCGACAGGCCACCACCGCCGCTTGATTGTTGCGCGACTAACGAGGCACGCCGAGAAGAAGAGAATCCCGCTTGTGCTCTTGCCGGTGTCGATGTCGCTGCGTGGTCATTGTCGTGCATGCAGATGAAGTCTTTGTGGCAGGACACCTCGGGTAGTGCAAGCCGTAGTCGGAGGTGCCCGCAACGTAGTGGAGGATCCTCTTCACGGCCTGCTGATGCTCCGTCGTCGGTCGCTGCATGAACCGACTGACGTAGCCGACGGCGAACGCCAAATCTGGACGCGTGTGGACGAGGTAGCGCGGCGCCCACGATCGCGCGCAGATCTTGCGTCGCGTCCGCCTCCTCCGCCCGTGCTCTCACGACTACCACCTCTCCTCCATAGGAGTGTGGGGTGGGTTGCGATCGGTGAGCCCGCCGGCTTCGACGGTGCGCTTGGCGAGGCGGCCTGCAGAAGGGAGATACTAGAGCCATCTGGTGGACCTCGATCCCGGGTAGAAGGAGAGAGCCCCAAGTCGCTCATCCGAAGGCGGTCTTCATCTCCGCCTTGAACGCTCGACCTCGCCCTCCTTGGAGCCGGTGATCAGCAGTGTCGTCGACGTGAGCGCCGCCAAAGAAGGCGTTGCCGCCTTTGCCCCCGGTGAACCCGCGACCTGCGTGTGCGCTCTGCTGGAACCCCATTTGCTTGAGGTGGAGTCCGTTTTAGCGTTCCGGGCTCGTGGTGCTCGCCGCAAGCCATGAGGGTCTTGCGCAGCGGAGAACCTGCCTCCTTGCCGGGATGGCGAATCCGTGGTGCCGACGGACGTAGGCCTCCTCCTTCAAGTCGCCGTTGAGGAAGGCGGACTTGGCGTCCATGTGATGGACGCGCCAATCCTCCCGGGCCGCAAGTGCGAGGAGAAGACGAACAGACTCCATGCGCGCGGCGGTGCGGCGGCGTCATCGGTTGACCCTCTCCGCCGCATGAAACCTCGTGCCACCAAGCGAGCCTTGTGCTTGATGATGGCGCCGGCTTCATCCCGCTTCAGCTTGAACACCCACTTAAGGGTGATCGCTCGGTGACCGGCAGGAAGATCCGCCAGCTCCCACGTCCGGTTCCGCTCGACGGCGTCCATCTCCTGCTTCATCGCGACACGCCATGCCGCGTCTCCCTCCGCCTCGGCGAAGGAACGAGGCTCGCCGTCGTCGCACGCCAAGCGCGACTCGCCGAAGTCGTCTTTGCGCCGATCCGAGATGAATTTGCTCGCCAGAGGATGTTGTCCATGGTACGATAGCGTAGAGGCTCGTCGTCGTGGTAGGCGTCGACGCGTCCTCGTCGTGAGGCAATGAGTAGCGAACTCCACCATGCGCTGCTCGTCGTGGACCGAAGCTATTGGGGCCGATCCCGGTGGTGTGGCCTCCGGTGCAGGAGAGTGGTGAGCCGGTGCGGGAGAGCGTGGCGTAGCCGGTGCCGAAGGTGGTGGAGCACTCGCCGGAGCTGGTGGCGAGCAAGGTGTCGAGGTGGACGAGCTCGGTGAAGACGAGCTGCTAGCTCCCCCGGCTCTCTCGAAATGGACGTAGTCGACAACAAAGTCCCTGAGAGTCGAAGTCGAACCGTCGTCCACCGCCTTGTCCCACGTCCAGCCTCGCCCTTCGTCGAACACAACGTCACGCGAGATGCGGACGCGCTGTGTGACAGGGTCGAGGATGCGGTAGGCCTTCGAGCCCTCCGCGTAGCCGATGAACACTCCCGGAGTACTCCCGTCGTCGAGCTTACCGATGTGACCAAGCTCCTTGGCGAACGCGAGAGAGCCGAAGACCCGCAAGTGGGAGACCGCCGGCTGCGCCCATGCCAAGCCTCGACGGCGCCCCGCCATCGAGCGCTTTGGTAGGCGGCGGTTGAGGATGACCGCCTCTCCCGAAGATACCGGCATCCTCTCGCTGAGGAGGCCCGAGCCATCCCCACAACCGTCTGGTTGCGCTGGCCGACGACACTGCTCAACGCGGTCAGTGTCTGGCCGAGAGCGGCGTTGAATGCCCTCATCGTTGTGAGAAGACGACGCGAACCACCGTGGAATTCGCCGCCGTGCCGTTGAAATCAGGCGCAAAGACGCTGCAGCTTTGCGGCCGACTCGCTCTCGCCTGACTGCGGCGCTCGATGGCGTCCGCAGCCTCTCCCTTGCCGCCGAGGACCATCACCCACATGTAGCGGAGAGATCGCCGACAAGCGAAGAAGAAGTAGCGTCGTCCTCCCGGTGTGGCGGTGTCACCGCCACACAAGTCCCGCACGAGCTCGAACCTCTCCTTGGCTCGGAAACTCGCTTTCTTTGGGGAAAGGGAGTCGCCCGCTTCGTCAACACGCAGACGTCGCAGAACTGCTCCACATGGTCAAGGCACGGCAGCCTCGCACCATTTCCATGGCTCGAGCCGCTTGTGGCCTCGAAGTGAAGGTGCCCAAAGCGCTCGTGCCGGCGCCACGCCTCGTCGTCCGACGAGCAATGAGACAGAGGTTGTGCACCGCACGTGAAGCATGTAGAGTCGATTTGCGCCTCGTTACCTTGGCAAGAAGGCGGCGACGAAGATCCCAAATCCAAAGACTTCGTGCTCGATCTCGACACGAGCCGTTTTCATCGAGTATCCCAAGGCGATGATGGAGTTCCGCAGGTCGGGGATGTAGTAGACGCCGGTGGCGTACTGTGCTCACCGGACATGGTGGTGAAGATGACGGAACCGACGCCCTTGATTTCCACGCCGAGGCGCCCCAAACTTGACGGAGCCTCGGGACGCCGAGTCAAACTCGGCGAAGAACTCCGCTGACCGGTCATGTGATGGGTGGCGCCGGTGTCGAGGCACCACCCGTCGATCTTGTCGTTGTCGGAGCCGTGGCCGAGGAGGGCATGTGCTTTGGCTCGTGGCAAGGAGGAGCTATCTGCGGCGGTGCGGCCGGAGGTAGTTCGATGCTCGCATGAGCAATGAATGAGCCGGCCGCTCCTCCTCCGCTGCGCGACGTGGGCCTGGCCGCGTCGTGGCTGTCGACAATCCCTGGCCCAATGACCAAGCTTGCCGCAGTTGTGGCAAGAGTCGTCTCGTGCCGGCTTTTGCTTGCCAGCGGCGCCGCCTGGCGCGCCCACGATCATTACCCTCAAGACGCCCTCGCGCCCATGCTCGGCGTCTTTGCGCTGCTTGCGCGCTTGCTATGCTGCGGCGCTTTGTCGTGGAAGAAGGCTCCTTCTTCTGTCACCTTGGCCGGCGACCCACTGTTCCCGAGTGAGGAGGAGCTTCCCGCCAATGGAGACGGGTCCCGAGAGGCGTTGTGGCTCATCGCTGTCAACAACCTTGAGGCGACCCAACGCCTCCTCGATCGTCATCGTGGAGAGGTCCAGCGAGAGACTCGATCGAGCGGGCCGTTCGCTTGTACTTCTCGGGGGACGCAGCGGAAAAGCTTTTCCACGCCTCTCTCGCCGAGGTGTCGCCGCCGAATCGCACCAGCCGCAGCAGAGTGTTGAGGCGGAGAACAAAGTCATCCACGTCCCTCACCGGCTTGAAGGCCAAGTGCTCCCGCACCCGCGAAGTGCTCGCAATGTAGACTTGCGCGCGCCGCCGCTGCCGATCGTCTTTGCGGCGATGGCGTCCCAAGCCTCTTTGGCGCCCGCTTGTTGG
This sequence comes from Hsuehochloa calcarea, assembly GCA_036346395.1. Classification (NCBI taxonomy): domain Eukaryota; kingdom Viridiplantae; phylum Streptophyta; class Magnoliopsida; order Poales; family Poaceae; genus Hsuehochloa; species Hsuehochloa calcarea. The sequence continues at coordinate 34,999,721 of CM070610.1, forward strand.
TAGCGAAGCGCATCTCGGGCGGATCGCAGGTGATGAGAGCATCCAGCGCCCGTCGATCTGGTCGTAGTCGGCGTCGCCGTCACGGATCGCATCCCACATATGTGGGACACGAGTTTTACCTCATCACCGCAGCCCCACTCTACATAGTTGGTCTTGGTGAGGGTAGGCCACTGGCGCCGGGGCCGGCGTCCACGACGACGACTGGTACCGTGGTGACCACGATGCCGTCTCGGGAGAGAGAGCGCGTCGCTGTGAAGGCCGCTCTCTCCGTCGACCCGTCTGCCGCCGCCGCCGCGCGCCTCCTCCAGAGCGCCACCGCGCGTCCGCGCTGTCTGGTATCGCCGCGCTGCGTGGGCGTCGCGCGCCATCGCGCCTTCGCCTCGTCTTTGCCTCCTCTCCTCCGGCTCAAGGTCCGCGTCGCGGTGTCATCGCGAGAGATGGAGCTCGCTTCTTCTTCCGCATAAAACCTTGACCTCATTCCGCTGACGCTTGCCAGGCTGCATCTGCCGCCGCCGCCGCTTCCACCTCCGCTCTGCCTTTGCCACCTGGCCGCCATTTTTGACGCTTCGCCGCCGCAGCCGCCGCCCAGTCGCTCTGCCGCCCTTCTCATGGCTGCGAAGCTTCTGGCTGTCACGACGCTGCAGGTGCTCGAGGCGACCGAAGGCCGAGATTGCCCCTGCGGACATGGCGCCATCGAGGGGTGTCCAGCGTGGAGAGAGTCGCTCGACGAGCCGCGCCGTCTCCGGAGAGGAGTGGCGGGAACAATGAGCTACGTCTTTGCTCTGCACTGGCCGGGCTGCGAGGTCGAGACGGAGATGAGCAGGAGATGCTCAGGCTACAGGATAGTATGGCTCTGATACCATATTGAGTTGCATGCACCAACCAATTCACCCAAAAGCTTAAGCTAATGGGGAAAGACGGGCAATTCACTTATACTTCAACACTCCCCCTCACGTGTAGGCTCCCTCAGGCCTAAGACGTGGAATAGAAGTGGGTTGCAATTTTTATTTTTAATTGCACCAACCGGGTCTTGAACTCAAGACCTCTTGGCTCTGATACCACTTGTTACTCGCTGGAGTCTTGCTGTTGGTGATAGCAAGATCCTTACTCTCATGGAGAGGATGACACTTGGAGATGAGGCAATTTTTTCTTGGATTTCTATCACAATGCCATGCCAACCTGAGGGGTTGGGGATACATATTTATAGGCTGCCAACCAGCCAAGCATATGCTAAGATGCTATCCTAAGATGATGTCCTATGACAGTCAAGATGCTGTCCTATGACAGTCAAGATGCTGTCCTTAAAGCTGCTGTCCTATGACAGTCAAGATGCTGTCCTATGACAGTCAAGATGCTGTCCTTAAAGCTGCTGTCATAGGACAGTCAAGATGCTGTCCTATGACAGTCAAGATGCTGTCCTTAAAGCTGCTGTACAAACCTACCCCACAAAGACCACAGTATAGGGACTTATTCATCAGGTGGGAGAGGTCGCCCGTGCGCTGCCCGTGCTCGCTGGCCAACAGGCCACCGCAGTCACTTGCCCGACACTTGGCCATCTAGATCCAAGCCACCGGCATGTGGATCCGATCTCTCAAAGCCTTCCTCGACGATCTCCACACCGCCCCAACCTCCGACGTTTAGGGCTTTGGCTCTGTCGCGCTGTTGTCCATGGCCTGCCCCGCAGTGCCATGTTGACCTGCCGGCCATCTTCTCCAAAATCCGGTGAGCTCTCTCTCTTATTTATCCTTCCTCTCCCTAGACCGTCCACCGCAAGGATAAGGAAAAACACTAGGTGGGGAAGACAGTAGAAAGTAGTGGAGGGTTCTACACACATTGACCGGTAATAGTGCAACATTGACTAGGCTCAGTTATGAAGCCCATGGAGAATCGGACGGCTTCCATCGATTGCACCCGACATTCAACGGATCCAAATTTATGGCAAGCTGGAATCCCAGCTGTTTTAATATATACACACACACACACAATAATAATAATATTTTTTTTAAAAAAATAATTTCCGTTTAAGCATACCTTTTTGCAGCGTGCAGTGAAAAATATTGGAAATTCTATTTTACTAAGGGTATAACAGTATCACTCTGCAGCATTTACTTGAGAAATGCCAGCAATCATTTGTGATCGTTATTTCATGTTACAAATACGAAGCATCCAAAAAATAGGAAGCTTATTGTTTAAATTATTGTTTGTGTAAAGAAAAACCTGTCGTCCCAGACTCCCAGTCATGCAACCGAAGCAGCCAAACAAGCATCCTCTCTAAAACATCTTGCGTGACACAGGCAGGCCAAAGAACCGAACAATCAGCCCTTTAAAAGATGCTGCATAACACAGCTAGGCTGAACAAGATGCAAGCAACCAATCACCTTCTATGCGAGTTTCTCCATCTAATCAACCTCTCTTGAAAAATGCCATGGGTTCATGTGAACTTACCTGATATCGAATTTGCTCACCGCCTCACTTCTGCAGCTGAAGCTCATAGAAATACAAAAATATAGTTCCATCGATGAATGCGTTGAATCCAGAATTGTTAATTTCAATATTTTGGACTGCTGTAATTATGCCAGGAAGTACTGAAGAATACTGGGGTAGACAAGATGCTGCGCAGGCAATTGCTCTAGTTGAGTCTTTTCTCTCTCTGTACTTATTACCATGTACTTTGTTCTTTTTTGTGGATCTGCAATAGTGGCCAAAGGGTTTCATTCTTTGAAGTGAAAGATCATATGGTATGTAGAGGTTGAAATTAATACAACACATTTTTGACATGTGTTGTGGTGCATTGTCCATATCCAAATGTTGCTTTTACCCTTTAGTTGAAATGTTAGATTTTACCTATTTTCTTGAATGTTGAGATTTCTTTTCTTCTAACTTATGTCTAAATAACACCTTTTGAAGTAATACTCAAAATGTAGTGCTTCTGTTTCATTTCACCACACCATACTTAAGTGTAATAGAAATAAGCAAAGAGCACTTGCCAACATACAGTCTGTCAACTTTTTACATTTATCATAGATTCACAAGGATGTAAATATTAATGTAACCTACATTAGAATTTGTTAAAGAAAACAATATAGGAGAACATGGAACTGAGATTTCTAATACTTGCAGGTCCTATGGAAAGGTCTTGGTCTTGATGAAGGAAATGATGTTGGAAGTTGGCAAGGGTATGTTGATATATTCTTTTCCTTTGTGGAATCTAACACTGGTGGTGTTGGATTGGAAAATTTGCAGTATTTGTTTTGTTTTGGGTGGTGGAATTAAGAATTCTGGTGGGAACTGAAACTCCCTCCGAGCAGTGAGGACCACTGGACCAGGATATGTGAAAAGTAGTTGATATTTTTTAGATTGAAATTTGATATTTTCAATTCAAAATTTGGGTGAACAAAATGTTTGGATAATGTGCAATGCTGTATGGGTAAAAAATGTTTCAAAACTGATGGACTTTTGTACTCCCTCTCACAAATATGTTGGTCGTCCTGGAGTGCATGCAGTCAAACATTCTTAATTTTAACCATCAATATGTAAAAAAGTGATACTGCTAGACAGATGGGACAATGTCATGATAAATCAATGGGCGCTTGAGTCTTGTATTACAGATTGCAAATTGAAAATACAAGTCAGAAGTGTGTCGGTCCATTGGCAGTATCTACAACTGTTCAATTGACCTCAGTATGCAAAATTTTAATATGTACCATTCTGTGTCGGAAACATTAAGTTTTATATACACCATTCTGTTCTTATTTTACCACAATAATATTCTGTTTATTTGGTATCTGAAATGGCGACCTTTCTTTTTTCTTCCAGGTATTCATTCATTACTTTCTTGTTTCTTATTTTAAGCACTAAGCCTCATATCTTATTATGCAGGAGTGGTGAAAAGGTTCTACTAGGTATAGGAGGTGGTCACTATGCTCCTCGTCATATGGATATTGCCGTGTAAGTGTAAGCACTGAGGTTAAGTTATTCTTGAAGACAGTTTCTAACGATGCATTGTCTCCTGTGGGTCTTTTCACTTTGCTTATTTTTAGCAATTCCAGCGTTAATACACCAATATTCTCTGCTTTCTGTAAGGGGAAAACAAATTCTTATGAAAGCTTGTCTCTAGCTGCTTCCAATACTCTTTTGATTAATTAACAAATATAATGACATCACAGTGATTTACAAGGTGTCGTCCATGGATATAATGGTAGGTTTAGTGCCTGTTCTGTTAAGGAGAAAATCATTTATCTGTATACCCAGTGGGCCAAGAACCATTGCAACACAACCCCACGGCAACCTCGGCAGAAGATCAGGCTTAGAGATAAGCCATATCTCTTATTTTCTTTTAATTAGTTTACTTTTCCTTCAAGTTAGCTAAGGATCAGATTTGTTATCTTAGATTGACTTGCTTGTTAGTTTCCATGTTAGAGCCTATCTCTATATAACGAGAAGAGGCACAAGTTTGAGAAATAAGAAAGAAGAAAAACCCAAGCTCCTCTCTTCTTGTTCGCTCTCCCTGCCCCTGCCGCGCGGTAGCCTCATCACGGCTCCCAAACCGTGTCCCAGGGGTCTAGGGCCGCGTCCAATTCTGTGTGGACTACCACGCTCATGCTGCTCGTGAAGAAACATGATGGCACCTGGCGGTTCTGTGTGGACTACCGTGCCTTGAACGACCACATGATCAAAGATAAGTTTCCTATCCCAGTCGTCGATGAGCTCCTCGACGAACTTTGTGGTGCGAAATTCTTCACCAAGCTCAACCATCCTTCGGGGTATCATCTGGTGCGCATGCACCCAGACGATATCAAGAAGACGGTGTTCCGCACCCATGAAGGGCTTTGAGTTCCTAGTCACGCCGTTCGACCTGACTAATGCACCGGCGACTTTCCAAGCTCTTATGCACGATGTGCTAGGGCCATACTTGCGGCAATTCGTCCTTGTCTTCTTCGACGACATCCTCATATACAGTCCTTTGTGGTCGGAGCATCTTCGACATGTCCACATTGTATTCCAAACACTTTGGCTTCATTGACTCTACCCCAAGTGCTCCAAGCGTTTTTTCGGGGAATCGTTGGTGGCCTTCTTCGGGCATGTGATCTCTGCTGAGGGTGTGGCCATGGATGAGCAGAAGGTACGCATGGTCATGGAGTGGCCGCAATCCTGCTCCGTGCGTGTTGTGCACGGTTTTTTTGGGGCTGGCGAGTTATTACCGCAAGTTCATCCGCGGTTACCAGTCCTCTTGATCAAATTGTAGGTGGTCTTTTCTTGGACTGAGGAGACCAACGTTTGCCTTCTGCAGATTAAAGGATGCTTTGACAATGGCACTGGTGCTTTAGCTTCCAGACTTTGCACACGACTTTATAGTTGAGTGCAATGCGTCTGGCCATGGTTTCGGCACCGTGCTACATCAAGGAGCAAGCGACGTTGCCTTCTTCAGCCGCCCGATTGTCACTCTTCATGCAAAACTGGCAGCATGAGCACGAACTCATTGGGCTCGCTCAGGCCGTTAGGCACTAGCGCTCGTACTTGTGGGGGCGGCGCTTTGTGGTATTTACTTGTTAAGAGTGTTGTACATTCTCTCTCTCAGCCCATATGACCCATGTAGTCCATGAGGCTAATGTAACATTGTTTATATATACCTCTCAATTAATGAATAAGCTGCACAATTGTGAATAGCAAAACTCTAGTCTCGCCTTTTTTGACATGGTATCAGAGCAAACTCTATCCAAATAAAAACCCCATCATCCTTTGGCCGCTGCCTCCACACTCTATCCAGCGGCGTGGTCAGCTACCGCCTCCCTCTCGTGAGATGGCGGTTGGAGACGACCACGCCTCTGCTCCTCCTTGATCCTGCTCTCTGCTGCCGGCGAAGCAGAGGATCCACGCCGCATCCTCGAGTTCTTCTTAGTCTTCATCGCCTCATCCTCGATCCGGCTCTCTGCCGCGAAGAAGCAGAGGATCCACGCTGCAGATCCTCCTCAAGCTTGTCTAGCACCGCCGCCCCTCTATGTCACCGCTTAAAGGTCGTCGCCTGCAGCTCGGTTGTGCGCCGCAAATCCTCGTTATCGCCTCCTCTGCACCGCAGATCCTCCTCTTGATGAGTTTGTCTCGAGCTCGTCTGTCGCCGCCACCTGATGGCCGCTGCCTGGAGCTCGGTTGTGCGTCGTAGATCCTTGAGCTCGTCTGGCGCCGCCGCCCCTCTGCGTCGCCACCTAGAGCTAAGGTCCTCGAGCTTGTCTGCGTCACTATCTCCTCGAGCTCGTCTGGCGCCGCCGCCCCTCTGCTTGGTCATCGCCTCCTCTGGTTGGTACTCATTTCCTCTGCTTCGCAGTTGCTTCGTGGTTACTTATTAGTACTGCTGCTACTGTGTTGTGCTCTGTTGATGTTCTGTGCTTAAGTCGCTGTGTTGTCTACTGCTCCTGTGATAGTACTGCTGCTGTGTTGTCTACTGCTCTTGTGATAGTACTGCTATTGTGATGTTGATGCTACTGTTGATGCTCTGTTGCTGTTGATGCTACGGGATTCGGGTTCGTAGTTTGCCACTTTTTCTTCTAATTTCCCATGCGAACACGAACCCCGTACTCTAAACCGGTCGGGTTCGATGAATCCGGTTCGCGATTCGTGGGGTTTTATAGCGAATCCAGTAACTATGGGTTGGTGACGAGCTCCTTCGTGACTGCGACGACTTCCTTGCCGCCGTGCGAGAGTGGCTTGAGCAGGCTCAGCAGTACCACAAGCACTACCATGACAAGAACCACCGAGAGCTGTAGTTCGATGTCGGTCAATGGGTATGGTTGCGCCTTCTTCACCGACAAGGAAATAGGGCCGCGACAAGTTGGGACCACCCTATTTCAGTCCTTACCAGGTTCTCCAACGCATTGGATCGGTTGCTTATCGACTTGGTCTGCCTATCAATGCTAAGATTCACGACGTCATCCACGTCGGTCTTGTCAAGCCATTCAAGGGTGATCCACCACCGACTTCTTCGGCCTTGCCTCCGGTTCTGCATGGCCGTGTTTGTCCAATGTCGGAGAAAGTCCTTAAATCCCGGCTAGCTCGCGGCAAGAAGGAAGTTCTCGTCTAGTGGGTCGGTGCCACACCCGCTGATCTGTCTTGGGAGCCCTTGGAGCAGTTAAAGCAGCAGTTTCCGCGGTCCCAGCTTGAGGATGAGCAGGTTGTCGACGGGGGAGAGATGTCATGTGGGGCCTACAGTATAACCGGCGGACAAAGAACCATGGCAGCACAAGCACCGCTTCCCCGCGTCAACTTCGGGAGAATATCAAGCTTAGAGATAAGCCATATCTCTTATTTCCTTTTAATTAGTTTACTTTTCCATCAAGGTAGCTACGGATCATATTTGTTATCTAAGATTGATTTGCTTGATAGTTTCCATGTTAGGGCCTATCTCTATATAATGAGATGAGGCGCATGTTTGAGAAATAAGAAATAAGAAAACCCAAACTTCTCTCTTGCTGTTCGCTCTCCCTGCTCCTGCCACGTGGTAGCCTCATCACAGCTTCCAAACCGCGCCCCACGGGTCCAGGGTCGTGTCCAGTTGCTCACCACGACTAGTGTCTCCGTTCCAATACCCCTTCCAATCAACCCGCATGTGACAGTCAGGCATCAACTGTTGACCACTAGTATTATACCGAATTAAGTATGGAAGTGTTAACTGGTTATTACAAGTATTATCCTGAAAGGGTTAGTGTTAATGTATTATCATGTGCTACAAATTTGTTCAAGTGAAAGCTGTTATTTCTTCAGTTACGTGCTATTAGAAATACTGTCATCTGCTTAAATATGCTATTACTTTTTATTTACATCTGTGTTACTTAATAAACGCCTCTTCAGTTTTAGCCTGTTTGTATGCTTTGAATATTTGTGTATTATGCTATTTGCATGCTTGGAACGTCTGCCTAATTGGAAAATTGGAAACAAATCCCTATATAATCTTGTGTTTGGAACTTTGGATTGAGGTTCCATAACTTCCAGTAGTAACTGCCATCCCTGATGTAGATGTATTATGCTATTTGCATTCTTGGAACGTCTGCCTAATTGGAAAATTGGAAACAAATCCCTATATAATCTTGTGTTTGGAACTTTGGATTGAGGTTCCATAACTTCCAGTAGTAACTGCCATCCCTGATGTAGATGTTTGATACCAAAACCACTAAAGGAACACTATTTCAATATAATATTATAATTTAAATAAAGTGGAAGCCATCGATTATATGGATGAAGTTACATTGCGAATAGATTTGTATAGAAGTCTGCAAGTCACCATTCTTCCTGACCATCTTTTTTTTTCCCGAGCTTAAACCATAGTGCATAATAGCCTATAGCCAATCAAATTTGAAACTCGAAATTTTTTAACCTGAAAGAACATCTTTTTCTGCCTAAGTAAATATTAGTGCACAAAATAGGGAGGTTGCACAATATATTTCCCCTCAATATAATCTAAACAGAATTGCATTTTGGTACAAGTGAGGTTTGATAAGGGATCTGGAGTTCTGGACCCAGGATCGAAATGGCACTAGTACCATACTGGTCTACACCAAAGAACCTGTAAGAGCTTGTTTGGGCTGGAATTTTGGGCCATCCAAACAAGCACTAATGGTTCTTGATTGCTGGTAGGATTCTGGCCACTATTTGAAATATAGTCTAAAACTTGTTGTTTTTTCTTCTTCTAGCAGACAGTTAAAACCAGCTTCCTTGAATACTTTAAACTTTTTCCATGTTCCAAAAGGATTATGTAACTTATGTATTTTTTTGTTACTGAAATTCGAAACTCAATAGTTTTTGGATAATTGTGACGATTCAGTACAAGTGTGTGACTGTTCCAAACTTGGAATCTGATATTGATCACGACGACATTTATCTGTGGGTACCTTTGTATGGTTCACCTAAATCAGATTATCGTTGTCGTCTTTGACCTAGTCAATGAAATTTGTGGTGCATCCAGTTCCTTCTGCCTTTTTACAGTCTGAACAACGTAAAATATGCTTGACTATATCTTTGGTTAGTTCATTTAAAATGGAGCTATGAAGTTACAGAGCTGTTTCATTTTCAAAATATATCTGTGAAATGGATAATCTTACTGGACTAAAAAGGGACTTTTGAACACAAACTACTTGTTTGTCTGACTTTTACCTAAGCTGTGTATCTCTGTTTTTCTACAGTGATCTGCAGTCGATGCAACCCAATTCCTTTTTAACTGATTAGTCTTTCCCAGATTTTCTTTTTCAGTTTGTGTGTACTTATTTTACTAAGCGGCACAAGAAATGAGCATTTTACTTCTACTTGAAGAATACCCATAGTATGTCATTGTGTCACATTCTTGAAAAATTTCAGCAAAGATGGTGTATGGGTTGGTCATCTGCTGTCTGGTTACTCGTTGCCAATGGAAGTACCACCTCAAGGAAATGGAAAGAGTTCTGGTGAGGTTGGTGGAATGTGGAAGCATTCCATTAAAGTTTCATATGAAGCTACGAAGGCAGCATTTCCTGGAGGTGAAGTTATAGCACATCTTGATCAAAAGTAAGTAACATAACCAGTTTTGTGGTGTACCTAATCCTGTAAAAGTGCTACTTCATTGCATTCTTTGTTTTCAGCTACCTGAAGCTATCATAGTTTTGGATTGCGAAACAGCTTCTCTTGTAATTTTGTAGTCGATAGATCAAAGATAAACAGTGGCACCACCTTAAGGTGATGCTTATAATCCTAACACTCAGTACTGAATGATAAAGGTTGCTGTTTCAGTACAGAACAAGAAGCCTATTTGTGTTAGCTAACAGCAAAATCCCAGCCATTCTTTCTTGCATGAAAGGCTTATTGGCCTTCTTTTCTCTTTTCAATATGACTCAATGCAATTTTGTACACAGCATTCTATCCCAATTCGCCTGTATCGTTTACATCCTAGCCAGACCCTCAGAATTCAAATCTTTGACTAGTTAAAACGCCATGGCTGTTACTCTAATTGAGAATGGACATGATAGGCTTTCCTTCATATTTATATGTTCTTTTTGGTTCAATATACTCGTACTGTTTGGCAAGAGACTGTTGAGATCCAGTTCCATCACACATTGTTGAATTCTGATATCATTGTTGAATGTTGAGAAAATGAGTTGTTTTTTTTTTCTGGCAACTCATTGGCCGTAATATTTGTGATTACCTTTTCATTTTCCTGTTCTTTGCTGTTGGGTGATCCACGTAGTGAGTAGAATGACACTTTGTCACACTGCTTTTCCCTTCAATCATAATCATATAATGTTTTGCTGGAAGGTTGTCTTGCTCTATTTTGTATTTCTATAGCTTAAAATAATGTAAATTTTGTTTGAAACGTTCATTTATAACTATTGTAAGCCGACCTAGTGTACGGTTCATTTGGTTTGTAATGCACATTTTCTAATGCTGCCTTGATATTGAAAATAATCTTGGAACTGTTTTAGTTTAAGATTCATATCTTTTGGTGTTTGCTTTGTAGGAGCTTCAAGGGTTGGCAAAAAAATGCCATTACGAGCTATTTGCAGGGGCAGAACATTAGGATAGGAAAACCTAATGATTTTTTCTAATATGCTGCAACGGGTCTCTACTAAAAAGTTATTGCACCTCATCTGGCACATACAAATCGAATAAATATAGAACGGTGTACTTTGAATGTAACACTTATTGTAATATTGCGGTCGTGGTGCCGATGATCATGCACTTAAAACACATGCAGATGAAAATAGACACCAGATGTAGTCCTGAGATTTCTCTCCTCGGTAATGGATCTGGCTGGGCCTCTTAACACTTAATGAGCCAGTTTAGGCTAAGTGTTCGCACAAAACAGCCCGTGTTGTAACTATACTTGAGTAGTTTTTTGTTGTGATCCTACTAGAGTTCTACTGAATTAAGGGGCTATTTTCTGTTCATGACCTGCGTGACCTACCAAGCAAAAAGGCCTGTCTGAGGCCTACCAAATGTTTTGTCGACTTTTGCTTGAGACATGCACGAATAAAGGCTTGTGTGGTCTGTTTGGAATACAAAAAAAAATCACAAACAATTCAATTTTGGAAGGAATTGAGAAATATTTTCGCGCTCTAAATAGCACTATATTATTTGGGCAGTGACCTGTGCTTGGGATTTAGGTGGAAAAAACATAAGAGCAAATTGTCCTTTTCTCTACTACTTATGCGATGTGAGCTGTTAGATCTATCTTTCTTTGTGAGATGTGAGCCGTTGGATCTCGCTCTTTCTCGGTTCCTCCTGTGCGTACGGTTGGTCGCCTATAACCTCCTCTCCACTTCCTCCACACTCTAACTGCCTAACCTGGTGCGTAAGAAGCTCAAAGATTCTATCGATCTTTCCAAGAACGGATTACCGGTGGATCACTTGCATTAGAGGTTGAGCACGACGACGGTTGATGAGATATGATTTTTTTTAATCCATAGCAAAGTACAGGTATTGGACTAGTAGAAAATTAAGTGTAAAAGATAGATAGGAATGACACCCTTACCATGATGGGTGGTTTAGAAGTCTGGACTATTTTAGCCCTGTTGCGTCACAAAAATTCCAAAAATAGCCCTTAAAATTTAATTTTTTTTTAAATAGCCCCCTACTCGTACTAGTTGCCGTCCCACAGGGGCAGCACCTTAATCTTGCCTTGTATGGGCCCTTGAAGACTATTGCGGCCCCCCCGGGCGGGCGGTGAGTTGTCTCGCCGCCATGCGTGGCGGCCGAGTGCGTCCGGCCGAACGCTGCCACGCAAAGCGCCAGCGCCTTGCGCGCCATATAAAGGGAGCAGTGAGTTCGCTCGCTCCTCACCGCTCTGCGACACGATTAGAGGAAAATAATTTATGTGCAAAAATTCTACGAGTGGGAAAAAATTGAGCACGAGGCGAAGGAAAATCACGAGCACCTAGAAAATAAGTTGTGTAGCCTGCTGCGAGCACCTAGAAAAGGTAAGTGCCATTCGCATCTGGTTATTATTATCGGTAGTTTTAGCAATGTGATTAGGATGCAATTAGATGAACTATAGCAACAGAGTAGTTATAGTTGTGTAGTTAGTTTATTTTGAAGACTCAGTAGTTAACAATGTCATTAGGCTGTAATTAGTTGACTTAACAGACCTGTTGCTAATAGTGTTGTAAATTTCATCTCGGCTATTTGCATAGTTTCATGAACTTGGTCATAAAATAGCAAAATATTTGGAGGTCGTTAAGCAAAATAGAAATAGCCCCACTGAACGCTTTTGTATATGTACTCTTGATCAGGCATATTGCCTTCGGTGCATGCACTACGCAGTACACCGCTAGAATGAGAAACTTGACGCACCTCTCAGTAAGTTTTTATATTCAAAATTTAATGAAAAAGAATACCTTGTCGTAGACCCCGCATGTATTTGGTGTAAGCTAGGTCTAACTCGGGTATGGAAATGTAGAAATGCAATAAGAATTTCTGAAGTGAATTATTTTTGCACTGTAATATCGAACTAGTTAAAAAATTCATAACTATATAGTACCACAGGAAATTTCTGAAGTGTAACATGGAATAGGCTATGGATTATTTATACTACAAATAATATTAGCTTGGACATTTCATTGATAGAAAAATCATACGAACTCCAATCGGGATTGAAAACCTGTACGACAAAACGATCGTGTACAGTGGGCATAACCAAATTTGTAGAAGCATTCATTCGGGAAAAAATCCCACAAATAATTCGATGGTTTCATATGCACATGTGTTAGGTACTTTATGGCGAAAATTCAAGATCTGTTCGTGTTCCACGGGACGCTCGACGCTGACGGACCGTACGGTGCGGACCTGTCAAATTGTCACCGCACCGTGATCCGGGCGCCGGCTCTGAAGGACATGAGCCTCTTGGAGCTAAGGCGGTGCGTGCGTTCCGCGTTCGATCGCGCCACTGGAAGGAAGAAGCTGCGCATCGAGGCGTTGTATGCCTCGGTGGTGGGTGGTGCAGGCGAGACCGTTTGGCAACTTATGAAGGTCACATGTGACGCTTCATGGGCCAACTACATGGGGGTTGTTTGCAACCCCGCTGCTACGATATATGCGCGGCCGATGGTCTACTTTCAGTTCTTGGAGAGGACGGGGACATCCAGCGCGGGTGGTTCCGGTGAAGGTGAAGCTGCTGGTGAGGAGGAGCCTGCGTTGGTCTCCGGTGTTGGAGGAGACGTGGGCGATGGAGACCTGAGGAGGCGTGCACAATGGTATGTTGGTGTGATCTGTTGGTGTGAATGGAATGGTGCCTAGGTCATCAAGGACCGAGTTACTTGTGTCACTAAGCCAAGCGCTTATGCGTGCTAACCACACGAGAGGGATATATGACCTCTCTTGACTAGTACTTTGGAGTGTGTTATCTCCGAGTCGCAGGAGGGGGTTGTGTGTGTGTTGTGTGAAAAAGGATATGTGTTCTTGTATTGGGTGTGCGGTGGTGGAGATTCCGGGTAGGCTCTCCACCTCGAGGAGCATTGTAGTTGTCCAAGGCTTTACCTGAGACGGGTAGTTGACCGAGGCTTTACGATGACTCCGACACAACGTATGGGTTTCTATCCATACGAGCGACTCGCAGTTAATACATAATATTAGAAATGTCTCGTAGGACTTAGCTGTGCCAGCATACCAAAGGAAGTGTGCTAATCATGTGACAAAAAGACGGTCTGGTGTGTGGGTATATTGGTACACCCCTGCAGGGATAAAACTATTCGAATAGCCTCGTCCTAGGTTATGGACATGCTTGGTAAGGTCGTGCAAGAACTAGACTACAACCTTTTAAATTAAAATTTTGACATGGTTGGTATGAATGGGTAATTCATGCTATTGTTGTGGTGACTAATGGTTTTGTCACTTCTAGGATTGTTGTTGTCATCTATCTACTGTTATATTGTTGTCGGTTTCTGTTATTTGAACATTAAAAACAGATTTGTCAACTTGCTTTTAAATGTACTACATTATTGCAAATAAAAATTGCTTTGTGCTGAAAATGAAACATACAGCCTCCACTTAAATAAGCTTGCATGTAGCATATGTAAAGGTCTGTTACTCTACACGTAAGTCTTGCGGAGTACAATTTTTGTACTCATTGGCTTTGCTTAACTATTTGTTGCAGAGGAGGAAGGTGAGCCCCTAGGGCCTCACTTTTGTGAAATGTGCTGTGGATTCGACGACTAGCTTGGCGGTCCGGTCGTATGCCTTGTGGGTTAAAGGCACACTGATTGGCTCTTTTGTTTATGGCCATCTTTTGGCACTTTTGCTTCCGCTGTCTATTATTCTTGTATTTATTGTAATTTGGCCGGTTGACCTCTCTTTTGTAATAACTATCCTTTAATTATCTTAACTTCTGGTTTGTTGCTTTGCTTCGGTTCTATGTGAATGAATGGAATTGATGCATGAATTTTGTAAAGAGGTGTGTATACTGCATTTCTGGGAAGTATACATGTCTCGAGTCTCGGGTTATCTGATTTGTGATGCTAGGACCAAGTGGATGGTTAAGCATTACAAGCCCGATAAACCGGGGTCTCACAGAGTTTGGTATCAGAGCCATACTGACCGTAGTAACCCAAGCTTGGTCGTCTTTAGGATATTTTGGAAACCCTTATTTTCAAAGTATAAAATGATTTATGAAAGCTTAAGGAATTCTCAGATTTTACTCCTTACCTATCTTAGCTTTCTCCTCTCATCTTACTCTAATTTGAGTTTTAAAAATTGTTTACCTCTCCTTTCTTCAAAGATAGTTGTTATCGTTAATTGGGTTTTGGGAACTAATGAGTTTGGCAAATTGAAGTGTTGGCTGCCCTCTACAAGGTTTTGAAGTTTCTGGAATGGATAGATTCGACTAGGAGCTTGCATGCAAAACCTGGACAGTCATCTTTCAATTTCCGGACAGCAGGCTCAAAAGTTCTAAACAGGGTAGAAAATGAAAGTTTCATCCACTAAAACTTGTGGGAATAGAAGGGTAAGATGTGCTACTAGTTAGCTATTGTAGGACCGGAAAGGCGACTAGGGGGGGTGAATAGGCGCTTTCAAAACTTTCTCGCCTAAATCAAAAACCAACACGAACTTTACTCCTTTAGCTATGAAAGCTAAGAAGATCAGTAAGCACACAACGGAAGCCTTGTGTTGGATTTGATAAACCCCTCAACCACACTACACAACCGGAGAAAAGAACTCACTATTCCTTACTGAGGACTGGCGGTCTGACCGGCTACCACGGGCGGTCGGACCGACGGTCAACCAGCGGTCTGACCGGCAACTAACTGGCGGTCTGACCGGTGGACAGCGGTTCGACCCGGCAAACCAATGCGAATACAGGCGGTCGGACCGCCGTTGAAGGACGGTCGGACGGTAGAGTCGATCTTGAAAACTCCACCCAAAACCAAAACGAAATTTGATCCAACTTTTGATTCAACCAATAAAACTTGACCAAATTTCGAGCACACCTCCCTAATGATATTAGAGACCTATTTCTAGCGACGATCCATCAGATCCACTTCGCAGAATCGATCTCTCAAGATTTTACCAAAGGAGTGCACAAACCCTAGAAATAAGAAAATCTTGATTCAAGACTTGCTTGTGGGGGTTTGATGATCTAGATGACTCTAGGAGTAATCCCACACATCAAAGCAAGATAAAATAGGTCAAGAGACCAAGTATGAACCTTTGAATCAAGGAAGCACCAAAATCATCCAAAAGGGAGAAGAACACAAAAGGGAGCAAACGATCTTTCAATTGAGCATCACAAGATTGTTCGAGTTCACAGGATGCTTACAAAGCCTCTCCACCAAGGAGGGCAAAAGCTCAACAAGGAGCACACTCCAAACCCTAGTTCTCCTCTCCTCTCCTCCAAACCCTAGAAAAGGAAGAAGGTGCTAAAATGAATGCTTGCTTTGTTTTCCATCTCCCCCTTTTCTATTTATACTAGAGAGCTAGGGTTTCCTATTTGGGGTCACTTACACATGGGACCCACACACAAATAACTCTTGAAGCAATCGCCTGCTTCACCACGTGTAGGTTGATCAGCGGTTCTCATCGCGTCGCCAAGCCTCTCTTGTCCGAATCCCATCGGAACCTCCCAGAGACTCGCACCGATATCCGCACCTTTGATCCAACGGTATGATCGAACCACCCGTTCGATCCATCTTGCCCATTCTCGCACTGCTTGAGTCACACGACCTCCCGGTATCCACGATCGTTACGGACCACGGCTCTCCAAGCGTAGTCGATCCACTCACCGTTGGCGTCGTTGACACGCAAGCCACCGCGACAATAGACAAACAAACCGTTTCAGGGAACAAGTTCTTCACAACTTGACCCACGTTAGCTCCGCAATGCAATATACAACAATAAAGCATTGAAGTTCATATAATAACACAATCAAAACCAACTCAATGCAACACTTGGCTAACCTTAAAGCCATTGCCGGTCGGCCAGCCCACGGGGCGGTCCGACCGATTCATCTTGATCGGACCGCTCTCACAGCGGCGGTCGGACCGGTCCAAAGACTTAGCCAAATTTCCAACTCAAAATTCGAAACCTTCGGAATTTTCAAGCGAATAGAACTTTTGACTGGGAGCTCCAAAAATTATGGGACCACATCCAGGAGACTCCCCTCACTTGCCTACACAACCTATTTTTGGCTCAGCTCCGAAAACCCATTTTCATTTTGGCGGTCGGACCGGCCACCATGGCCGGTCGATTTGCTCCACGCGGCGATCGACCGCCCGACACCACCGATCGGACCGCTGTGGTCCGCGATTTTGAAACAAACCGAAAGCGAGATTTTGCAAACCAACAACGCCATTGCCAATTGACTCATCATCACGAGATCGTGCACATATCCTCACGATATCCACAATCTCCCCCTTGATGAACACATTGGCAATTTTCAAGAAAATGTGGTTTTTTGAAATGAAAAGTAAAAATTCGCCATTTTCGCATAAAGGCACAACTTGGTCCATAAGCAAGAAAAAGCTTAGGAACCGACCAAGCTGGCTTCAGAATAGTATATACAAGTGAGATAAGACAATGAAAGCACCAAAGGATTCAATTTCCAGAAAGTAGCCAAAAATCTCACTTAGGTCCAAATGAAAGGCAATTTTTCTATTTGACCTTTGATCATTGTGAGTATATTTCAATTGCAAAAGAAATCGAGAAAAGGCAATAGAACCACAAGACTTAACTCACTATGATCACAAATTTTCAAAAGGTTCAAAATTTTTATTTTATGAAGTTCTTTTATATTAAACCTTGAGTATGAAACCAAAAGCTCCAAGATCAGTTTCTTCACAATCTTTCTCCCCCTTTGACAATGAATTCATCAAGATGCATGAAAAAGAAAGAGCATGAAGGAATGACTTTATTTTTGAACTTTAGTAAAAGGAGCCATGACCATTATACATGAAGACAGTACAAGTATTATACCAAGCCATACAAAGAGTAGGCGCTATATTCAATCATGGCAAAACATGTCTTTGCAAAGCTAAAACCAAGATAGCGACAATCTGAGATTAACGAATTAAAATCATGAAAGGTTGCTCAATATCATAGATTCACTCCAAGCAACCAAAAATGAGTCAAGCCATGTCTATAAGTAAAAGAGACTCAAAACAAGAATTGAGGCATTTTGAGCATTAAGAGAATTCTTTTGAAGCAAAGCTCAAGCACTTAGCCCTTTTGGGCAATTCCTTTTCCTTTTTTTCTTTGTGCTAGATCTCAAGCCTTGCCGCGACCATCTCAAGCGATAAGCTTAAAAGAATGATCTAGGTCATCCAAAACTCCCCGAGTTCATGCCTAGTGCAATGGCAAGCCGTCTCATGAGAAAGGATTGGTGAGATCGCTTTTTCGCACGAGAAAATCTTATTTTTATTTGCTTGACTTAATAAGATAAAAGCTCATTTTTCAACTCGAATAAGTTCAAGACTCAATTCAACTTTGTAAGACATGGCGAGAATCATAAGAGGATCACTAGAGCAAAACTAGTCACAAGATCCAACAAGACATGATTTGATTCAAATTGCTCACAGATATAAAGCTAGCAAGGCAAAAGCTAAGCCAAACACGAAGAGCCATAAAAGAGTCTAGCGACTATCACTTGATATAACAAGGTATAGAAGATGAAGTCAAGTCATACAAGGATAATAATCAAAGCTCCACTAATTTTATTATACAATGCAAGACAAATGAATTGAAACATGCATTATGATACAATGAATGCAAAAGAGCAACTTCCTCAAAAAAAGCCCAATAGGACTAATAACCCTAACTCTCCCATAAGCAAAGAAACGCCAAGAGTCAAGAGCCTTAGTGAAAATATCGCAAGTCGTTGTTCGGACTCTACAAAGTGAAGCACAACATCACCTTTCTCAACATGGTCTCTCGAAAATGAAATCGAATGTCAATATGTTTAGTCTGGAATGTTGCCTTTGGGTTTTGGCAATATTAATTGCGAAGTGTTGTCACTAAAAGAGGAACACTTCCCAAAGATAACCCATAGTCTCGCGGCGTCAGACAAAATCCAGAGAACACGAGAGCGACCATGGCGGCGACTACATACTCGGCCTCCAGATCAGGCAATGTAAGACTGCATTTTCTAGAAGACCAAGAAACAAGAGATGTGCCCAAGAAATGACAAGTGCCAGAAGTACTCTTCCTATCAACTCAACACCGTGAAATCGGCATCGAAAATGCTCGAATTGAAAGAGCCGAAGAAGAAGAATACCAGAGTCCAAAGTCAAGCGTATCTTGAAGATACCTGAAGATGCGACGTACTACTTGACGATGAGAAGCACGAGGAAGCTCGAAATCGAGCGCACGGACATACGGCGAATTGTATGTCGGCCTCGTATTTGTAAGATAGAGGAGGAGCCAATCATATCTGCGGTACTCCTTCGGTCCACGGACTCTCCATCCTCATCGTGGTCCAAAGACGGTGGTTGTAGCAATGGGAGTAGACATTGGCCTCTGCTTCCCATATTGAAGCGCCAAGAAGGTCCTTTGTATACTTACTCGGTGAGCGAAAGTGCCTTCTTTCGGTTGCTTGATTTGAAGACCAAGGAAGAATGTCACTCTCCCATCATGCTCATCTCAAACTCACCGCTCATAGAATCAAAATCTAGACACCAAAGCATGAGAAGAACCACCAAAATAATATCATCCACATAAATCTGAACCAACAAGAAATCAACGCCATGCACGAGAGTGAACAAGGTTTTATCAACCATTCCCATTTTGAAATCATTTTCAAGCAAGAAACTCTTAAGTCTGTCATACCAAGCTCTAGGAGCTTGTTTCAATCCATCTGAGGGCTTTAGAGAGTTTAAAACATGATTTGGGAATTTTGATTTTCAAAACCGGAGGTTGCTTGACAAAGACCTCTTCTTCTATGAAGCCATTCAAGAAAGCACTTTTAACATCCATTTGAAAAAGCTTGAAACCTTTGGATGTTGCAAATGCTAAAAGAATGCGAATGGCCTCCAATCTAGCTCTTTGGAGCAAAGGTCTCCTCAAAGTCTAAGCCCTCTACAGGAATAACCTTGAGCTACAAGTCTAGCCTTATTGCGAACAACCAATCCATCCTCACTTTGCTTATTTTTAAAACCCATTTTGTTCCAATAACATGAGAATCGGAAGGTCGCTCAACTAAAAACCGGACTTTGTTTCTTTCGAAATTTTCAAGCTTTTCATGCATGGCATTGACCCAAGAGGCATCGGATAAAGCATGGGTGATATCTCGGGGTTCAAAGAAGCGACAAAAGCGTAATGTGCATGAGAATCGGGAGAAATAAACACAGGCGAGTGACTCGCTCTTGAAGATCCCCAATCATCCGCTCGGTGGATGTTGTCATTTGTATGCAAGTGGTGCTCTGGTGCGACGTGGCCTCTACCTCATGAGTTGTGGAGGTAGGAGCAGAGCCACTCGGATCGTCGGTGGGGATAGGAGGAGGTCGCTCATTTGGCCCGACATAGTGGTAGCGGGCTCTCCACCCTCTCGTAAGTAGCCGGAGGATGGTTTGGTTCTTCATCCTCGAGTCATCATCGCGAAAATGCTTCCTTGAATTTCGGGAACTGTACCAAGCATCGGGTCTAGTACTGTGACTAGCCTCATCAAAAGTGACTTCGCAAGTCTCAACAATTTTGTTAGTGTCAACATTAAAAACACGATAGCCACGAGAATGAGCGGGATAACCAAGAAATATGCCATCAAAACATCTAGACTCAAATTTATCAAGATTGCCATGTTTAAGAATGAAGCACTTGCAACCAAAAATCTTGAAATGAGAGACTTTGGGAGAATGACCAAATCTAAGCTCATAAGAAGTCTTTCCAACCACAGATCTCAAGAAAACCCGTTGGAAATATAACAAGCGAGAGAGATCGCCTCATTCAAAATCTCCTAGGAGTAGAATGCTCATCTAGCATGGTCCGAGCCATCTCTACAAGGGTTCTGTTCTTCCTTTCTACAACACCATTCTCACGAGGAACTCTAGGAGAAGAAAAGCGATGCTCAATTCCCTATCGGTCTGGAAGGTAGAAAAAGAAGAATTCTTGAACTCGTCCCATTGTCACTCCTAATGGCTCTCAAAGCTCCGGGTATATCAACAAAGAATTCTAAGGACCAAATCTCTAAAGAATCCAAATGCTTCATCCTTAGAGGCAAGAAAATAAACCCATGAATACCGGGTAATCATCCACAACCACCAAAGACATACCATTTCCCACCGGTGATTGAACTCTAGAAGGACCAATCAGATCTAAGTGAAGAAGCTGTCCAGTCCATCAGTCATTACCAAAGTAAGAGGTGGGTGGGAAGCAGACACCATCTTACCATGTCTACTGAGGTGAGCACACAAGATCTCTAATGACCTTGACCTAGGCAAACCTCTAATCAAGTCCTTGCAACTAACTCTAGACAAATGATCAAAACCTATATGCCCAAGTCTACGATGCCACAAAACAAGGTCATGAGAATCAGAGGCTACAAGACACCTAGGATCGGAAAGCAAGAAATACTGAAATTTGCACGTAAGATCTTCTCAAACTGAGATCTCAAAACAAGCTCACCCGAGGAATCTAGAACTCTACACTCACCTCTCTTAAACCTCACTTCTAGACCCTCATCAAGCGGTGAGAAGCAGATAGAAGATTATACCTCACTTACTTACCAAAGCGGCGTCTTTTAGCATGAACTTGTCGTTGACGCAAGACACGGTGCCCTTTGCGATCCACGGTCCGGTAGAAGCATCCCCAAATGTAATCAATTCATTGCCGGATGCACGTGTGAGGAGGAGAACCATCTAGAATCTCCGGTCATATGTCGAGAACACCCGAGTCAACAAGCCATATGTCCTCCTTCCTCGCACGACGGACCTAAAAGCACAATCGTAAAACATCCGTGCCTCGATCTAGGGTTAGTGATAAATGATCGAGGATCCAAAGATCTTGAGAAGCACGATGTCTAGGAGCAGCAGTAGAAGTAGCAGAAACATGATCAGGAATAAAATCATAAGGATGCACATGAGAACCACCTAGACCTCTCCGAAACGATCTACCAAAAGATCGATACTCCCCCTGTCTAGGTGCTACCCGTGGTCTCTCCTCACGATGTCCTAATCCAACATGCTGCCTAGACCCACCAAAAGAGTCTACAAAGTTCTCTACAAATCTAGGCCTATGTGTGGTGCGATAAACAGGCTGCCTAGCTCTAGAGACTACAGCTGGAGAAGGGACTCCTCTAATGGATCTTAGGACGCTCATCCTCTCTTTTCTCTCAAGCTTTGCTCTCCGGAAGCAGAACTCAACAGTATGGCCTTCTTTCTTGCGAGAAGGTGCAATGGTATGGACCTTTGAGAGGTGCATGCATGAGTGAAAGCACCTTTCTTGCCGTAAAGAGTTTGAGCAAAACCCCATGGATTTGAAAACAACCCCGGATGGCTTAGTAGGTTCTAGCTCAAACAAACCATTCTTCACAACTCTAGCAATCCTAGGTGGGTTTTTCTTGGAATGCTCTAGGGGATTGAAACCTAGACCACTATTTTTCACGCTCACCTTGGATTGATCAAGAATCATGTTGAGTTTCTTTTTCCCACTTGAAAACTTCTCAAGAGTCACCTTGAGGTAATCATTTTCTTTCATTAAACCCTCACATCTAGTGCACTTGCTAGACTTGATTACCTCATTGTTCTTACTCTTAAGAAGAGCCACTTCTACCTTGAAGGCCTCACAAGACACACAATAGGATTCTCTAATCCTATTCAACTGCTCCTTGAATTTGACTCTAAATGCCTTTTGAATCTGATTAATCATGGTTTCAACTTCAGCATTTAAAGCACAAGAGTTAGAATCAATAACTTTCTTAGAAGCAGTAAACGACATGGATCTTTCAATTTTAGCCTTTTCTTCAAGGGTCTTGTTTAAGGCTTCAATCTCAATTGTAAGCTTGGGATAATTTTCACAAGATGCAACTCTAGAGTAAACTAGCATTTCTTTCATCTCCTGCATCTTAATCTTATTATTCTTACAATGAGAACAAGTGTGACTAGCATCAAATTTTTGCAATTCTTTTAAGGAGCTATCCAGTTTTAATTCAAGCAAGGCACAATTTGAGCAAGTTAAAGGGATAGCTTCCATGGCAGTCACATCAAGTGAAATGGCATCTAAGCAAGCAGAACTAGACTTGAGAGATTCTAGTTCATCGAGAGCATCTTTAAGTTGATTGGTGACAGAGGAATGAGCAGATTTCAAGCTTGTCAAGTCATTAAGCAAGCTAGTGCAGATTCACAAAATCATCGGGATTAATAGATTTTAGCCTAACCACTTCTAGGTTCAAATTATCAATCATAATGTCCACGCTTCTTAATCATTTTTACTTGCTTATGCAATTTCATTCAAAGAAGCACCAACGCCCTTTTCATGTCAGCAATAGAAGGGCATACCTCATCAGGATCACTAAAAGGATCCTCATTGTTGGAGGAGTCGCTGTCGTGGCTGTTCTTGGCCATGAAACACATGCCGGTGAAGTCATGCGCCTTCTTCTTGCCACGAGTCACTCTCGCCGTCCTCCGTTCCGAATCCACATCGCTCATATTTACATTCTCAAGAGCGGCAGGACCGGTGACAAACTTTCGATAGTTTGTCTTCTTGGGTTTAGCATCCTCTCCGGGATGTCTTCGTGTCTCCTTCTCCTCCTTGCCCTTTAGCTTGGGCATCTGGAGCGAATGTGGTTTGGCTCACCACATTCAAGCATGTGATAGGTCCACTTCTCCTCCTATTCCTCACCTTGTTATACGCTCTTGTGAATTTGGTGGAAAGGAGGGCTAAGTCATCCTCGAGGCGGTTTCTCTAGTTGCTCATCACTCAAGGAATGTAAAGCGGATAATGAAAAACCGGATGAGCTACAATCAAGAGACTCTGAAGAACAACCCTTGGATTTGTCGACCACTAATGCCATCGACTCTGTCTTGGGGAGACGCGAGATAAAGTCAATCTCATGCGTCTTCAACCTTGAGTAAAGCTTATCCATGGTAAGCTCACTCATGTGATGTTGTCATTGATGGAAGTGATCTTCATTCCCTGCACCTTCACATCAAGAGCACCGTAAGTGGCGTGCATTCTCAGACTCAGGAAATACCAGGTCAACAGCGCGAAGATCATGAAGAATCTTAGAAAATCTTCCCCACGGCTCATCCAAAGACTCACCAGGCCTTTGTTCGATCTTTGAGTATACTTTCTTGAGTGGTTCTGTCTCACTTCCTTGATCGCGATGGACCCTTCATGATAGTCACAAAGAGTCGCCGGATCTCGTGAGCAGACCGCAAGTGAGCAACACGCTCAAACTCGGATCGACTAAGGCCATGGATCAAATAATTCCGAGCCTTCTTTGTTGGCCTCCACATCCGAGTGATCGATCGTCATCGGTGGCACGACATAAGGATTTTTCACCTTTAGCCAAATAGCGTGCCCTTGAGCCTCGATATATGCTTGCATACGAGCCTCACAAAGATGCAAAGTCAACTCCTTCAAAATGTGTGGCTTGGTTGAGTACTTGTCATCGCCATGGCTCCAAAGACCGGTTAAGATCTATGAGAAGAGCTAACAGGCTCGATACCACTTGTAGGACCGAAAGGCGACTAGGGGGTGAATAGGCGCTTTCAAAACTTTCTCGCCTAAATCAAAACCAACACGAACTTTACTCCTTTAGCTATGAAAGCTAAGAAGATCGATAAGCACACAATGAAGCCTTGTGTTGGATTTGATAAACCCTCAACCACACTACACAACCGGAGAAAAGAACTCACTATTCCTTCATCGAGGATGGCGGTCCGACCGGCTACCACGGCGGTCGGACCGACGGTCAACCAATGGATCGACCGCAACTAATCGGCGGTCGACCGGTGGGCAGCGGTTCGACCCGGCAAACCAGCGGTCTGAATACACGGGCGGTCAGACCGCCGTTGAAGGACCGGTCGGACCGGTAGAGTCCAGTACTGAAAACTCCACCCAAAACCAAAACGAAATTTGATCCAACTTTTGATTCAACCAATAAAACTTGACCAAATTTCGAGCACACCTCCCTAATGATATTAGAGACCTATTTCTAGCGACGATCCATCAGATCCACTTCGCAGAATCGATCTCTCAAGATTTTACCAAAGGAGTGCACAAACCCTAGAAATAAGAAAATCTTGATTCAAGACTTGCTTGTGGGGGTTTGATGATCTAGATGACTCTAGGAGTAATCCCACACATCAAAGCAAGATAAAATAGGTCAAGAGACCAAGTATGAACCTTTGAATCAAGGAAGCACCAAAATCATCCAAAAGGGAGAAGAACACAAAAGGGAGCAAACGATCTTTCAATTGAGCATCACAAGATTGTTCGAGTTCACAGGATGCTTACAAAGCCTCTCCACCAAGGAGGGCAAAAGCTCAACAAGGAGCACACTCCAAACCCTAGTTCTCCTCTCCTCTCCTCCAAACCCTAGAAAAGGAAGAAGGTGCTAAAATGAATGCTTGCTTTGTTTTCCATCTCCCCCTTTTCTATTTATACTAGAGAGCTAGGGTTTCCTATTTGGGGTCACTTACACATGGGACCCACACACAAATAACTCTTGAAGCAATCGCCGCTTCACCACGTGTAGGTTGATCACGGTTCTCATCGCGTCGCCAAGCCTCTCTTGTCCAGAATCCCATCGGAACCTCCCGAGACTCGCACCGATATCCGCACCGCCTGATCCAACCGGTATGTCGAACCACCCGCTCGATCCGTCTTGCCCATTCTCGCACTGCTTGAGTCGCACGACCACCCGGTATCCACGATCGTTCGGACCACGGCTCTCCAAGCGTAGTCGATCCACTCACCGCTGACGTCGTTGACACGCAAGCCACCGCACAAAGAATAGACAAACAAACCGCTTCCGGAACAAGTTCTTCACAACTTGACCCACGTTAGCTCCGCAATGCAATATACAACAATAAAGCATTGAAGTTCATATAATAACACAATCAAAACCAACTCAATGCAACACTTGGCTAACCTTAAAGCCATTGTCGGTCCGATCGCCTTACAGGGCGGTCCGACCGATTCATGCGGTCGGACCGCTCTCAACGGCGGTCGGACGGTCCAAAGGACTTAGCCAAATTTCCAACTCAAAATTCAAACCTTCGGAATTTTCAAGCGAATAGAACTTTTGGTGGGAGCTCCAAAATTATGGGACCACATCCGGAGACTCCCTCACTTGCCTACACAACCTATTTTTGGCTCAGCTCCGAAAACCCATTTTCATTTTGGCGGTCGGACCGGCCACCATGGCCGGTCGGACTGCTCCACGGGCGATCGACCGCCGACACCACCCGGCCGACGCTTTGTGGTCCGACCTTGGAGCAAACCCGAAAACGCGAGATTTTGCAAACCAACAACGCCATTGCCAATTGACTCATCATCCTGAGATCGTGCACATATCCTCACGATATCCACAATCTCCCCCTTGATGAACACATTGGCAATTTTCAAGAAAATGTGGTTTTTTGAAATGAAAAGTAAAAATTCGCCATTTTCGCATAAAGGCACAACTTGGTCCATAAGCAAGAAAAAGCTTAGGAACCGACCAAACTGGCTTCAGAATAGTATATACAAGTGAGATAAGACAATGAAAGCACCAAAGGATTCAATTTCCAGAAAGTAGCCAAAAATCTCACTTAGGTCCAAATGAAAGGCAATTTTTCTATTTGACCTTTGATCATTGTGAGTATATTTCAATTGCAAAAGAAATCAGGAAAAGGCAATAGAACCACAAGACTTAACTCACTATGATCACAAATTTTCAAAAGGTTCAAAATTTTTATTTTATGAAGTTCTTTTATATTAAACCTTGAGTATGAAACCAAAAGCCTTGGAGCAAACCCGAAAACGCGAGATTTTGCAAACCAACAACGCCATTGCCAATTGACTCATCATCCTGAGATCGTGCACATATCCTCACGATATCCACAGCTATGTATCCACTAAAACGAGGATCTTCCTCCTCCTCCGACCATGGCCGAGGTCCTTCTTCAGATTGAGCGCAACCGTGCAGAAGACAGGAGGGTTCTTCTGGATGTCATCGCGCGCAACACCTCCGCCCTTACCGGTGCTTCAGGATCCGGGCAAGGGAGTGGACACCAGCCGCGTGGGGGACTCGCGGAGTTCCTTCGCACCCAGCCCCCCACTTTCCCCAGGTCTGAGGACCCGCTTGATGCAGACGATTGGCTTCGTCTGGTTGAGCGGAAGCTTCGCATAGCGCAGTGCCAGGAGCACGAGAAGGCGCTGTTTGCATCGCACCAGCTGGAAGGTGCAGCTTTGTCCTGGTGGGAGAGCTTTCTCGCCATGCAGCCTGACGGCCACACCGTCACCTAGGAGGAGTTCCGCACTGCTTTCCGTCGGAGTCATATTCCTTCCGGCTTGATGAGGCTGAAGAATAAGGAGTTCTTGTCGCTCAAACAAGGGCGTTTATCAGTCACAGAGTATCTCTACGAGTTCAACCATTTGGCTCGTTATGCTCCGGAAGAGGTGGCCACTGATGAGGCCAAGCAAGAGAAGTTCAAGAATGGTTTGTCCCAGGAGCTGCAGGACAAGCTATCTATCGTCGACTTCCCTGATTTTCAGACCTTGGTGGACAAGGCCATCGTCGCCGAGCACTCAGGGAGAGTGCTTGTGGATTCCCGCAAGCGTAAGTGGGAGGCCCACAAGTCCTCTAGGGCTAGCTATCCCCGCTTCAGTTAGTCTCAGGGGTCGCGTCATCAGGCTTCAGCACCGCCGAGGACGTCAGCACCAACCCCTCGTCCTTCGCAGGCCGTGCCCCAATCACGTGCACCTGCGGGTCAGCAGGGTGGCCCTGTAATACCCCGGATTTGAATCGGGTAATTAGAAAATAGCCGGGAGGAGAAAAGACAATTAAATGAGTAGAAATTCATGAAAAGGGAAGGGGTTTTCTGTAAATCCTCGACAACCTGGGCCTGTGCCGCAGCCCAGGAGGGGCCCATGTGCTGGCCGACCAAAAGGGGGGTTCCCACCCCCCAAACCCTAAACTCCCCATTTTCCCTCCTCCTCCCCACTTTGAGCCGCCGCCTCTCCCCACCTCTCCCTGCTGTGCGCCGCCTCGTCAGATTTGGGTACGTTATGTTCATTTTCTGACCTGATCACCTCTTAGCAAGTTGTAGATCTCGGTTTTATCTTTCTTTTGGCACCGAGATCACTTGATTTGGAGTCATAGTTTAGGAGTTATGGCCGTTTTGCTACGACTGTACAGGAAAGCTGACGAGATTTGGCAGTCTGCATGTCTAGCCAATTTGTATTTTTTTGAGGCCGAATCTGAAGGGTCACCCAACACAAAAGTTGTAGTCATTCCAGTAAGCTTTCAGGATTGATAAAGAACATATTTTTTAGAGTTGGCAATCAAAATTTATGAATTTTTTACCGTCGCTGTTTTGCTAACTGTCAGATTGCAGAGACAGAAAACATAGAAAAACTTTACCTGAATATAAGAATTAGTACGAGGCCTAATCAGGAGACTTGTCCAACTAGACTATTGTATCTGGTTTTGGCATGATTCCAGAGAGTCTAAGATCACCCCATTCCTAGTTGTGTAGAAAAAGTTATGGTGGTTTTAGTATTCTGTCCAGAAAACCCGACGTGAATTGATGTTTTTTTTAATTGGCCTGGTAGGGATATTACTTCGTCGATTCAGCAAGGCTCACCAACTAGACTTAGTTGGAAAATTTAATTATATTACCAGAAAGTCTAAGAACATCTTATTTGGACCCCTGTGCTAATAGATATGGATTTTTGAAGTTAACTGTCCACCGAGGGGACAGATCGACGTTTAGGAGTTTGGGGTCGGGATCGAGTTAGGAGTTTTGCAAGTCCATGGTTGTTGTTATATAGGTTGTTTTGATCCGTTGATGTGTCTTAACATGTGTTATAACTGTTATTCAGGTGGTGGACCAGTGCAGGGAGCAGCTCATTCTGTACATCCCTCGTTCTCTCGTGGTTAAGGCAAGTGCAGTAGTGATAAATTGTGCGTGATCGTTATTCATGCTTATTGTGTTATGAGTATATTGTGCTAATCATGGATGTTTGAATGTTATGGATATCAATGATCGCAAATGCTAGTAGTATGAGTAAGTTTTATTTATGCATGATGATTTTAAAGTGTTGAGCATGTGCATCATGATATCATATTGGAGGCATGGTCACGTGGTGACCAAGCATTGATTGAGGTCCCCGTCATGATTATGATGGGCTTTTGGGTCCCCATACTTGTGGAGTATGGGCTAAGGTCCCTGTGCTAGAAAGCACAGGCATGGGTGTGCATCGACGGATGCACACTCCGCAATACCGGTATATGCAAAAGAGAGAAAGAAAAACAGTTGCATCGCATAAGCATGAACCATGTTCATTATTGATATTTGTGAATGAATGTCGATAGTTACAGTTGCACCTGCTATTGTTATACTAACTGTACTTTGCTGAGTCTTGGACTCACTCTTGCTGTTGTTATGTTTTTTTAGGTACTTCGTTTGCCGACGGCATGCATGGGAGGGAGTAGGATTGTTTTGGTTGCACTCACTACTACACATTCATTAAAAGATGATTATCATTTAGACCGTACCTTAATAACAAGCAAACTGCTTAAGGATTAATTTTGGCTATACTTGAATGCACTGGTTTATCTGTAATAATGAGAGTGGTTGATGAGTCACGGCGGCCCGATCTTCCGATAGGTTCGATTTGGTTCGTCGTGAGGACGTTGACGCTTTGAGGCTTCCGACCAGCGGATCGTCACCTCGCAATTCGCTACACCGCGACGCTTTGTCGTTATCGACCACGCTTGCACGCGATCGACCTTACCACGAAGGTTATGGTTCCCGCAAGCAATCGAAGCAACTCACAAGAACAAGGTAGATGCAATCAATTGTATTGCGGATATGGATGAAGTTTACCAGTGGGGTTCCTCAAACCGATAATCGGCGAAACTGCAATTGGCAGAATAATCTAAGAAAAACCCGCCTCTAAACTGTGGCGGCTACTGTATATATATAGGGGAACGTGAGGAGGTCGACCTAGGGTTGTGCGGCCATGGGATGAGGCGTACACAACCTGGACTCCGACCTCGTTACGTTTACAAAGTCTTATTAGTTTCCAAAATGGTGACGCAGCACCTTGTGTTGCGTATTTCTGGTCGAAGATCTGGTCGTAGAACTGGTCCTAGGGTGGTATCGAGGAGTCCATGCTATCTTTGGTCGTAGATTGTGTCCAACGAGTACTGTGCTCGCTTTTCTGGTCGTAGATTGCTCCAATCGAATCAACTAGTCGTAGGTCTTCTTGTAGTGGTCGTAGATCTTCTTGCAGTGGTCGTAGAACTTCTTGAACTGGTCGTAGTCCTAGATTCCTGAGTACAAGTAAATCATCTCCATTAGGCAGCATCATAGAGTTCTCAAATAATATACTTAGCCCTAGAAACGACTTTACCTGATCGATTAAGTGACGTGCTCTAGCTCTTGTCATAGGACCGTAGTGTCAAAGCACCGGATCTGGAGGGTCTTGTGTCGTGCGTGTATCCGAAGGAGGGATGTCCTCATCATACTCCCCCTCTTGAATTGGAGTCATCGTCGACTCAAGCTCATCTTTTTCTCCCACGTATGGTTTCAAATTTGAAATGTTAAATGTGGGGCTAACCCCAAAATCTGCAGGTAATTCTAACTGATATGCATTATCATTTATCTTCTTAATTATCTTAAACGGTCCTGCAGCTCTAGGCATCAACTTTGATTTTCTTAATTCCGGAAATCTATCCTTTCTCAAATGAACCCAAACTAAATCATCTGGTTCAATTTTGACAACTTTCCTACCTTTATTTCCAGCAACCCTATACTTTTCAGTCATACGCTCTATATTCTCTTTAGTGGTCTCATGCAACTTGAGAATAAATGCAGCACGCTTCTTAGCATCTAGATTTATTTTTTCAGAGGTTGGTAAAGGTAGTAAATCAATATGAGCACGGGGGTTAAAACCATACACTACCTGAAACGGACTTACCTTGGTGGTGGAGTGTACTGACCTATTGTAAGCAAACTCAATATGCAGTAAACACTCTTCCCACATCTTCAAGTTCTTCTTTAAAACAGCCCGCTCTTTGTCCTAGGCAATCCTAAAACAAAATCCATAGAAATATCCTCCCAAGGGGCACTAGGAATAGGAAGAGGCATATAAAGTCCATGTGGATGGAGACAGGACTTAGCTTTGTTGCATGTAGTGCAGCGAGCCACGTAGCGCTCGACATCACGCCTCATCTTTGGCCAAAAGAAGTGGGTGGTCAGCACATCTTCTGTCTTTTTTGCTCTAAAATGCGCCATCAAACCTCTTCCATGTGCCTCCTGTAACAGCAAAAGACGAACAGAGCTAGCTGGAATGCATAGCTTGTTAGCACGATAGATCAAACCATCATTTAGTACATAGTTATTCCATGTCTTCCCTTCTTTACAATGTTCAAGCACTTCCTTAAAGTCCAAATCAGTGACATATAAACTCTTAATGGCCTCCAAACCAAAAATCTTATGGTCAAGTTGAGATAACATGGTATAACGTCTAGAGAGCGCATCAACAATCACATTGTCCTTACCTTTCTTATGCTTTATGACATATGGAAACGACTCAATAAATTCTACCCAATTAGCATGTCATTTATTCAGTTTAGCTTGACTTCTAATATGTTTTAGCGATTCATGATCAGAATGTATAACAAATTCTTTGGGCCATAAATAGTGTTGCCAAGTTTGAAGCACACGAACTAAAGCATACAATTCTTTGTCATAGGTGGAATAATTCAAACTAGGCCCATTTAGTTTCTCGCTAAAATATGCAACCGGTTTACCTTCTTGAATCAATACACCACCTATTCCAATCCGCTAGCGCCACATTCAATCTCAAAAGTCTTACCAAAATCAGGGAGTTGGAGTAGGGGTGCTTGGGTGAGCTTCTCTTTCAACAAGTTGAATACCTTCTCTTGCGCAGGTCCCCATTGGAAAGGCACTCCTTTCTTTGTCAATTCATTCAATGCAAAGAATGGTGCTGAAATCCCGCACAAAACGCCGATAGAATCCAGCAAGGCCGTGGAAGCTCCGCACCTGTGACACAGTGGTCGGCGTCGGCCAGCTTTGGATGGCTACAATCTTTGTCTCATCCACCTCAATTCCCTGTGGTGTCACAACATATCCAAGAAACGCAACTCGATCGGTGCAAAAGGTGCACTTTTCGAGGTTACCAAACAAACGTGCATCTCTCAAAACATTAAAAACAGCACGTATATGATTCAAATGTAGCTCATGTGACTTGCTATAAATCAAGATATCATCAAAGTAAACCACCACAAATTATCCAATGAAAGAGCGTAAAACCTCGTTCATCAATCGCATAAAAGTACTATGTGCATTAGTTAGACCGAAAGGCATCACTAACCACTCATATAATCCGAACTTAGTTTTAAAAGCAGTTTTCCTTTCATCTCCTAATTTCATTCTAATCTGGTGGTAACCACTCCGCAAGTCAATCTTTGTGAAAATAATAGAACCACTCAATTCATCAAGCATGTCGTCTAGCCTAGGGATAGGATGACGATACCTTATAGTAATGTTATTAATGGCTCTGCAATCAACACACATACGCCAACTACCATCTTTCTTAGGATCCAAAAGAACTGGAACAACACAAGGACTAAGGCTTTCTCTTACGTACCCACGGTCCAAAAGATCTTGGACTTGTCGCTGAATTTCCTTAGTCTCCTCGGATTGGTCCTATATGCAAGACGGTTTGGCAAAGTCCCTCCCGGGATCAAATCAATTTGATGCTCTCCCTCGAATAGGTGGTAATCCCGGGTACCTCACCGAATACATCCACATACTCTCGCAAAGGTTAGCAATGCGAGGAGGCAAAGAGCTAGCTATATCCTCAAGCGAATATAAGACATTTTTGCATATCAAAGCATAGCATGGCAGCTCATTATCACAAATTTCAGTAAGTTCAGATTTAGTGGCAAACATAGCACATCCCTTCAATTTAATCCCCTCGGACTTAGGACTAGACGCCACTTTCTCCCTTTTGGGTGGGAAAATACGTTTTGCTACTTGCTGATTTTCAGAATCATGCTTATTGGTGTTTCTTTCATTTTTAGCGCGCTCTTCTTCATCTTTCAGAATCTCAGCTGGTGTCAACGGCAACAACTTAATCTTCTTACCCTTATGTAAAAATGAGTAGGTATTAGCTCTACCATGGTGCAAAACATCATTGTCATATATCCAAGGTCTACCGAGCAACAAAGAGCATGCTTGCATAGGTACGATATCAAAGTCAGAACTATCTTTGTAATTACCTGCTAAAAATTGCACTTTCACAACTTTGTGTACCTTTATTTTACCACACGAATTGAACCATTGGATGTAGTAGGGACGTGGGTGTGGTTGTGTGGTCAAGCCAAGCTTCTCGACCATCTCGGAGCTGGCAAGGTTGTTGCAGCTCCCTCCATCAATGATGACTCTGCAGGCTTTGTCCTTCACGAAATCTGGTGCCAAACAAGTTGTGCCGTTGATTTTGCTCCGCTCTCTCCACTTGTGCGCTCAGCACTCGTTGCGCAATAAGGCTCACATGATACTCGGTGTCAACAGCAGCTACTTGTTCCTCTACATCATCAGCATCACTTCCTATCTCATCTCCTCCACCTGCAATGTTAGCTGCAAGTACATATTCATCCTCAGTATCACTAGTACTTACATATCCACCGTCTGTAGTGGCAAGGTATGCTCGCTGACTTGGGCAGTCCTTCATGACGTGTCCCATTCCCTTGCAACGGTGGCAAATAATCCCGGTGGTACGACCAGTGGAAGCAACCGAGGAAGAACTCTTGGCTGGAGCCTGTACACTAGTAGATTTGCTTACCTCGGGTGCATGTGATGTGGTCGGAGGTGCTGCTGAACGCACCCTACTCGAGGAGGGGGCAGCAGACCGTGTAGCTGAAAGTGGGGGTGTTTTGGCTTGCCCCGGCACTGGTCGTGGTGTAGACATGCTCCCAAAATTGTTCCTTGGCCTCTGATGTCGTCTCTGCAATTCTTTTTCTGCCAAACATGCAAGTTGGAACAATCTAGGGACACTATCGTATTCTTTGTAATCCACTATGTCCTGAATTTCGCGTCTTAATCCTCCATAAAAACGTGCTATTGCAGCTTCTTCATCCTCAATAATATCACAACGCAACATGCTAATTTGTAGCTCCTGATAATATTCTTCTACGGATCTATTACCTTGATTTAAGCGCTGCAATTTATTACGCAAATCACGTTTAAAAGAAGGTGGGACAAATCTGTTACGCATAGCAACCTTTAAACCATCCCACGTAGTAGGTGCTAATCCTTCGGTGCAAACCCTATTACACCAAATGATGGCAAAATTTTTAAATTCACTTGTGGCTTGCCTAACTCTATGCACTTCAGGAACTAAGTGAGCATTCAATTGCTGTTCTACCGTCATCTCCCAATCTAGATATATTTCTGCATCATAAGCACCCGCAAAAGATGGTATAGTGAACTTGACTTTAGCATATGGATCATCATGGGTATTATGCTGCTGAAAGTTGTTACCTCTCATACCTTGACAGTTGAAGTTCGGCCGGTTCCATTGTCGTGCATCAAAGGTGTCGTGGTCGTGCATCTCATTATCAAACTCATGGTCATGGGCTGCACCATGAGGTTCCACACGACCAGTGTTTGGTGGTCGGTTCACCATTCTTTCGAGGCGTGTAGTGAGCGCTGCAATACTATCGTTGATTGAGCGTTGTAATGTGATCGTGGTAGCTTGAAGCTTCCTGTCGATGTCCTCATTAACAGTAGTGCGTTGTTCATCCAAGAGCGTAATGAGCTCTTCCCTCAAAACACACTCTTGCGCATCCAATCTTTCACCTGACATGGTTAGTAGTAGACAAAAGACAACACAAAAGTATTATTCCTATCACTACTAGGTGGTCGGAGGATGGAATCACACACTCACAAGCGTCTTACCAAGCTCTTATGAGTTTCTTACCAAATTACAGCAGGTGGTCTGATCGGAGAAGGTGGGATGTACGACCACGGCGGAGGCGAATCGAGGATCAATCGAGGGCGAAAGTATGTGGAGCTCGGATAGGCAATGTTTAGTAGCAAGGAATAGCAATAATGAAATCAGATTAGCAAAGTGAATAAAAGTCCACATGCTAAATCACGATTCTTTCGCCCAAACGCGTTCCTAGAATTAGCTCAAGCAAACGGAAGGATAGGGTAGATACAAACACAATCGGATCCAAAATCACAAAGCAACTTTTTTTTTCTCCTTCTTCTTTTTTTTTCACTCTTTGCTTTCTTTTTTTTTGGACTGCAAAAACCCAACCTAGGGTTTCCTTTTTTTTTTGCGAATGTGACCTTGACTCAAAACTCTTCAAAACCCTTTTCTGGGTCTATGGATATATATGGGTCACAAACTTTTTCCGGAGAGCAGGGGTAAAAAGGTAATTAAAAGATACTCTCTCTCTCTCTGAACTTTAGCTATGGGAAAAATTCGACCAGGTGGTGGGGTGTCCGAGGGCAACAAGATAATAAATAGGGTTGTCGGACACGAGTGGTCGGTCGAATCCGACCAGTCGTTCGTTTCCAACCAAGTGGAGAAGCCGAACCGAGTAGGTGGTCGTATGGGGGTGGTGTTGTGGTCGTATGGGGGGGTGTCTAGATGCTCGAAACAGCAAAGACTCGACGCTAGAAACTAGATTACGACGACTAGACCAGCAACAAAGACACCGACGATGGACTCGAATTCAACAACGCGAAACTGAAAACACAATTGCGAAGGCACAAAGTGGTTTGGACAACGGAATAATTACGATCTAAAACTTTTTCTAGGGCAATTTTCTGGACTCTAGGTGATTGAACAAAACTCACAAAATGGGGATAAACGAAATTACCTAACGGGCAACCTTGGCTCTGATACCACTTGATGAGTCACGGCGGCCCGATCTTTCGATAGGTTCGATTTGGTTCGTCGTGAGGGCGTTGGCGCTTTGAGGCTTGGACCAGCGGATCGTCACCTCGCATTCGCTACACCCGACGCTGTCGTTATCGACCACGCTTGCACGCGATCGACCTTACCACAAAGGTTATGGTTCCTGCAAGCAATCGAAGCAACTCACAAGAACAAGGTAGATGCAATCTGAATTGTATTGCGGATATGGATGAAGTTTACAAGTGGGGTTCCTCAAACCGATAATCGCGAACCGCAATTGGCGAATAATCTAAGAAAACCCGCCTCTAAAGCGTGGCGCTCATCGTATATATAGGGAGCGTGAGGAGGTCGACCTAGGGTTGTGCGGCCAAGGGATGAGGCGTACACAACCTGGACTCCGACCTCGTTACGTTTACAAAGTCTTATTAGTTTCCAAAACGGTGACGCAGCACCTTGTGTTGCGTATTTCTGGTTGAAGATATGGTCGTAGAACTGGTCCTAGGGTGGTATCGAGGAGTCCATGCTATCTTTGGTCGTAGATTGTGTCCAACGAGTACTGTGCTCGCTTTTCTGGTCGTAGATTGCTCCAATCGAATCAACTAGTCGTAGGTCTTCTTGTAGTGGTCGTAGATCTTCTTGCAGTGGTCGTAGACCTTCTTGAACTGGTCGTAGTCCTAGATTCCTGAGTACAAGTAAATCATCTCCATTAGGCAGCATCATAGAGTTCTCAAATAATACACTCAGCCCTAGAAACGACTTTACCTGATCAATTAAGTGACGTGCTCTAGCTCTTGTCATAGGACCGTGTAGTTCAGCACCCAGATCTAGAGGGTCTTGTGTCGTGCGTGTATCCGAAGGAGGGATGTCCTCATCAGTGGTAGATTTTGATTATGCTTGCTTATGCTTTAGCTGAGTAGATTATTTATGAATACTTCGATGAACTCTGGATGTTGAATTATTGATAATTTTATATGCATTTGTTGGAACCCCTAGTAAACTTAGTTATACAAAGGAGGTTCTGCCGAAATTTATTGTAATGTCTTAGATTCTTATTTGCTATCTTGTTATTTTAGTAGCATTCCAGGCTCATGTTGGGCTGGGGTGTTACAGTTGGTATCAGAGCGGGCTTCAGGTCCGTGGTAGCTAGAAAAGAAAAAGAAAATTAAATTGACACACTGTACGATGGGGCGGGAATGGGCAAAGCATTGCATTTACGTTTCCGATATATCGTATTGATCGTTGCTGATATTAATTGAGTATGATTGCTTATTACTTGGTTATATGATTATTATGTGTGGGGATAATCAACGTCGAGAGGTAGAGTGTGGTTGTGGCCATGGGCATGGTCAGGTTGTACCGCCAGTTTGGGTATGGGGATAGTGGAGTAATTACCTTGGTAAAACTACTTCCAGGTGTCGAGCATGAATTCCTTTGGGAAGGTTATTGACTCCCTTGGGATGTACTAGGATTTTCGACCAACCATTGGTGGTTATTTAATCTCCTTGGGTTAATGGTTTCAATACAGTTGGACATTTTCCTTGGTTTTATTGGTTCCTTAAAGAAATTATTTGTTCTTTGGACCAACGAGAGTTGGACTGCTTGTTAACATTTTTGATTCGCAAGGTTGACCTTTTATGGTAAAGGTTTGCTTTTCCTGTTGGGAAAACAGGATTCGTTTTTTCGCTTAGTACCTTGGATAATGTGAACTATCTCGGTGAGTTCTTTAGCATGCGAAAACTTTGGTCAACTCTTGTCCAGTTGTGGCTGATGAATTTCTCTTGGGTTATTAGTTCATTGCGGTCGATGTATGGTTTTGGTTGGAGAGAAGTTGATGTGGTCCAGTTGGCTTAACTTGTCTCTTACAGCAATAATCGTCTTCCCAAGTGTTGAGTTATTCTTGCATCGTGAACTTGGTTAATTGTCGCTTCACCTTTGTATTGGGGTTCTGTTTTTCTATTGGGAATCATGACCCATCTACTTCGCTTGATGGTTTGGTTAATGAAAGTTTTCTTTTGCAAGTCTTTTAGTATGTGGAAGCTTTGACTCAATGTAACTCTTTTGGGTATTCTGAGCGTTGAAGTTGCATAGTTCCCTCTTATAAAAGAAAATGTTAAACCCTTTAGCGATGTTTGCTTGTGGTAAAGTGAAAGGTTACAATCAAAGAAATTAATGGATAAGATATGGGTTATCAAGCTGGGTCTGCAGGGTGGTGCATAATGAATCCTAACGAGTATCCGTGGAAGTGAAATCGGAAAAGACGATGTTGTCCTCTAGTAGTTCTTGATGAGCTGTGATTATGAGTATGACTATACTTGGTTGGAATCAATAGAGTTATTAAAAGTGTGTAATACTGATGAGATGGTTGATCGTTCGAATTGTGTAGTTTGCTAAACTTGTTGGATTATTTGGTCTCGATGGACTAATCTAACTGTGTAGAATGAGGAACATACGGATTTGTTTGACTGATGTCTCAGTAGATAATGAAATAGAATTTTCTTTGATTGGCTATTTGATGATCTTATGTATGCCCATGGGAATATAAATAGAGAAAGGACCATGAATTCGTCCATGATTGGATAATCGTCAATGGTTTATGATAACCTCTAGATTGGAATTAGTATGTACTAAATTGGTGTGAGCATTCCTAATAGATGAAGGCTTGACACTTGAAAGTGATTTACTCACATGTGTTTCATGAGAATGAATTGTGGCTGCATGCCCTTAATAAAAGTGATTTGTTTTGATAGTGAGGTTTGTGTATCAGACAATCTATAGGACAAGTTGACCGCTGGAATCTTATTGAGATAATAGAAACATTATGGACTAATCTACTGTGTTTCTTTTGGAAAGGTTTATATTGGAATTTAAGAGGTGACCTATGTTTGCATAATGGTGAGATGGTTGGGTAATATTATGCCTTTGATGATAGAGATTTAGTGAGCCCTTGGGCCTTTGTAATGAAGGAAATGATGTTAATGATTATTGAAAAGGGGGTTTTAACCTTGAGATTAGTAAGGTGAGTGCACTAGATCCCGACGTCGGATCGTTGATGATTCTTCTAGAGAGAAAGTAAGTTAATTGCCTTCCGTTATATTGACTAAATGAAATATTTGGAGTTTGGCATTCATGGTCTTTTGGGAGTTCATGATCTATGTAGTAGATAAAATTAGTTTGAGCAACATGACGTATTGGAAGGCTCTATTCGGTTCTTAAGTGAGTAATGTGATTTGGTTTCAGACGTACTTCTTGGATGGGTTGGCAGGTAATGATGTACTCAAAGAAAATTGTTTTATTTGTTAATAGAAATCGGTTACCATAAGTATTTGAGGTCGGAGTTGAGAATTGTAATCTGCAATTTTTCTATCATTACAGTTTAAGAGTTTCTTCAGTTTTCATAGCACTGTTCTATTATGATTTATGGAGCTTTGAAAATCTTGTGGGACTTAGGCCCTCAACCGTGGGCACGTATTTTGTTTTCTGAGATCATTACTATTTGACTGTTTCTCTTTGTATCGTGCTCACTCCAAGGAGCAACATTTTCTTGTGTGTTGGAATTTGTGTCTGATTATCTCTTCCCTTTTGAGAAAAGATTTAACAAACTTATGTTGCCAAGTTTTATAAAGTGTCGTTTCGTGACTGGTTGGTGGTGGACAGGTATAAGGCAGTGATGAGATTTTATGAACCAATCTATGTAAAGAACAGTAGATGATGAATTGGTTTTGACCTATAACTTTTGGAGAGAATTCCATGGAATGTTTATCGTTGGAATAAAATTGATTAGTGTTACAACCAGTGGAACTCATAGCGAAATATAATCCAGGAACCCTCGTTCATGCTGGAATGTTGGGATTATCGGAAGTATGGGAATCTTGATCGATTTATTAGAGTATCACAGATGGGGAATTAACCTTGCGAGGTTGTGTAGGTGGTTTTTGAAGGTATAATTCAATGAGAGTAGGATTAGGGAAGTAATCTGATTGTAATGTCAATTGATGGGATAGTAGGGACAATTGAATTATCACCAGGTACGACTTGGCTTCAGTGAGTAACCCTCTAGAAGTTAGAATTTCCTTAAAGATAATTTGGTTGAGAATATGTTTTGAGGTGGTTGTTAACGATTGAGTATGATTATATTATGGGGATTTTAGTCAGCAGATTAGAGAGTTTCCATATCAGTTACATCGAATACATCTATAGGCTCCTTGAAGATTGAAAATTTGGCCCGGCGTTCTATGCTAGAACCTTGGAGACTATTGATGTTGTGTTGAGATGGTGAAACAAAGTGGATTCCGAATAGTACGATGTTCATTGATAGAATCCCTTGGGTGTAGCAATTGAGCGTGTGTGCTAAGAATTTCGGGTTGATTATCCTTGAAGAATTGAGATGAAGTGATTGTGGGTGAAAACCATGATGAGGTGCATTTGGAAAGAAATCTATCAAAGTAATTCCGTCAGTTCAGGGGATGGCTAGAGCATGTTTTTGGTGGAAGTCATTAGAGTCTCTCTACAAAGGTGTGAATGGTGAATTCGGTTTGAGCATAATGTTGAGGTTGCCAAGTTAAGAGAAAGGAGTTAGTGTGATATGGATGAAATGGGGTTCCATGATTTCAGAGAAATTCTATTTCTAACAGAGAAATTGAAAAAAAATGTTTCCTCGAGTAGTGAAACGCTCTTTGATTCTTGTTTGAGCTATGTGTTTATGACGGATGTTTTTCGCAAATGGAGTTTGACCTTATGATTGGCATGCGTGGATCTTATCAGTTCAGAAAGAATAAAGAAAGTAACTGGTTTGGGTATTCAAGTGGTTTGTCTTTCAGTTTGGGATGTGCCCATTGTTAAGATGAAAAGGTCGATCGAGAGTTGGAACCAGAATTCCATGCGTCATGTGTAGAGTGTCTGGTTTGGTACCACAGGGAAGGTTGGCCCAAGGTACATCGGTTTGATTTTTGGTTGCTAGCATTTCGCTAGAACCATCTCGGTCCATCTTGGGGTACACAACGTTTAAATCGACCCGATGTCGAGAGTACTTGAGAGTCGGAGTATAAGATTTAAATGGGGACGAGTAACCACAAGTAAAACCTTATGTTCGAGTCCCGTCCGTGGAGTATACCAGATAAGATTAAGACGAGCGTTGTGGTGTAGGATGTTGGGATCCATCAAGGTGTGGTGGTCGAATCAGACCGAGTGGAGAGTGACCTGGGAGCTGGAGCCATGCATGCTAGGTGTAAATGTCTGTAGGACCGGAAAGGCAACTAGGGGGGGGGGTGAATAGGCGCTTTCAAAACTTTCTCGCCTAAATCAAATGCAACACGAACTTTACTCCTTTAGCTATGAAAGCTAATAAGATCAGTAAGCACACACGGAAGCCTTGTGTCGGATTTGATAAACCCTTCAACCATACGACACAAATGGAGAAAAGAACTCACTGTTCTGAACTGGGTACTGGCGGTCTGACCGGCTACCACGGGCGGTCGGACCGACGGTCAACAATGATCGGACCGGCTACTAAGCGGCGGTCGACCGGTGGGCAACGGTTCGACCAGCGATCAATGGTCTGAAAACACGGCGGTCGGACCGCGTTGCAAGACCGTCGACCGGTTGATCGAATCGAAAAACTCAACCCAATTCCAAAACGAAATTTGATCCAACTTTTGATTCAACCAATGAAACTTGACCAAATGTCGAGCACACCTCCCTAATGATATTAGAGACCTATTTCTAGCGACGATCCTTCAGATCCACATCGCAGAATCGATCTCTCGAGGATTTAACAAAGAAGTGCACAAACCCTAGAAATATGAAAATCTTGATTCAATGCTTGCTCATGGGGATTGATGATCTAGATGACTCTAGGAGTATTCCCACACAACAAAGCAAGATAAATTAGTCCAAGGGACCAAGCAAAAACCTTTGAATCAAGGAAGCACCAAAATCATCCAAAAAGAGAGAAGAACACAAAGGGAGCAAATGATATTTCAATTAAGCACCACAAGATTGTTCGATCACACTCGATGCTTACAAAGCCTCTCCAACAAGGAGGGCAAGAGCTCACACATGGAGCACACTCCAAACTCTCCAAACCCTAGTTCTCCTCTCCTCTCCTCCAAACCCTAGAAAATAAGGAAGAGTGCCAAATGAGTGCTTAGAGGGTTTTCCATCTCCCCCCTTTCTATTTATACTAGAGAGCTAGGGTTTCACTTTTGGGACCACTTACACATGGGACCCACACACAAATAACTCTTGAAGCAATCGCCTGCTTCACCACGTGTAGGTTGATCAGCGGTTCTCATCACGTCGCCGAGCCTCTCCTGTCCGAATCCCATCGGAACCTCCCAGAGACTCGCACTGATATCCGCACCACCTGATCCAACCAGTTGTATCGAACCACCCGCTCGATCCATCTTGCCCATTCTGCACCATGCTTGTGTCACACGACCTCACCCGGTATCACTGATCGTTCTGGACCTCAGCTCTCCAAGCGTAGTCCCGATCCACTCACCGTTGACGTCGTTGACACGCAAGCCACCGCGACAAAGAATAGACAAACAAACCGTTTCCGGGAACAAGTTCTTCACAACTTGACCCACGTTAGTTCCGCAATGCAATATACATCAATAAAGCATTGATAATCATACATGAAACACAATCAAATCAACTCAATGCAAACTTGGCTAACCTCCAAGTCATCGGCCCGATCGACCCACAAGGCGGTCCGACCGATTCAGCGATCGGACCGCTCCCACAACGGCGGTCGGACCGGTCAAAAAGACTTAGCCAAATTTCCAGCGTGAAATTCCGAAACCTTCTGGAAATTTCAAACGAATAGAACTTTTGATTGGGAGCTCCAAAAATGATGGGACCAC
Source organism: Hsuehochloa calcarea (assembly GCA_036346395.1). Taxonomy (NCBI): domain Eukaryota; kingdom Viridiplantae; phylum Streptophyta; class Magnoliopsida; order Poales; family Poaceae; genus Hsuehochloa; species Hsuehochloa calcarea. The sequence continues at coordinate 35,042,125 of CM070610.1, forward strand.
ATCCAGGAGACTCCCCTCACTTGCCTACACAACCTATTTTTGGCCCAGCTCCAAAAACCTAATTTCAATTTGGCGGTCGGACCGGCCACCATGGCCGGTCGGACTCCTCCACGGGCGGTCAGACCGCCCGACACAACCTGGCCGATCACCTGTGGTCAGCGACAAATTTGGAGCAAACCCGAAAACGCGAGATTTTGCAAACCAACAACGCCATTGCCAATTGACTCGTCATCCTGAGATCGTGCACATATCCTCACGATATCCACAATCTCCCCCTTGATGAACACATTGGCAATTTTCAAGAAAATGTGGTTTTTCGAAATGAAAAGTAAAAACTTCGTCGTTTTCGCATAAAGGCACAACTTGGTCCATAAGCAACAAAAAGCCTAGGAACCGACCAAGCTGGCTTCAGAATAGTATAAGCAAGTGAGATAAGGCAATGAAGGCACCAAAGGATTCAATTTCCAGAAAGTAGCCAAAAATCTCACTTAGGTCCAAATGAAAGGCAATTTTTCTATTTGACCTTTGATCATTGTGAGTCTTCTTCAAGTGCAAATGAAATCAGGAAAAAGCAATAGAACCAAAAGACTTAACTCACTATGATCACAAATTTTCAAAAGGTTCAATTTTTTTATTTTATGAAGTCCTTTTATATTAAACCTTAAGTATGCATTTTCTTCACAATCTTTCTCCCCCTTTGACAATGAATTCGTCAAGATGCATGAAAAAGAAAGAGCATGAAGGAATGACTTTATTTTTGAACTTTAGTAAAAAGGAGCTATGACCATTATACATGAAGACATTACAAGTATTATACCAAGCCATATAAAGAGTAGACGCTATATTCAATCATGGCAAAACATGTACTGCAAAGCTAAAATCAAGATAGCAACAATCTGAGATTAACAGAATTAAAATCATGAAAGGTTGCTCAATATCATAGATTCACTCAAGCAACCAAAAATGAGTCAAGCCATGTCTATAAGTAAAAAGAGACTCAAAACAAGAATTGAGGCATTTTGAGCATTAAGAAAATTCTTTTGAAGCAAAGCTCAAGCACTTAGCCCTTTTTGGGCAGTTTTTCTTTTTCTTTCCCCTTTTTGCTGTGCTAGATCTCAAGCCTTGCCGCGACCATCTCAAGCGATAAGCTTAAAAGAATGATCTAGGTCATCCAAAACTCCCCCTGAGTTCATGCCTAGTGCAATGGCAAGCCGTCTCATGAGAAAGGATTGGTGAGATCAGTTTTTTCGCACAGAAAATCTCATTTTTTATTTGCTTGACTTAATAAGATAAAAAGCTCATTTTTCATCTCAAAATAAGTTCAAGACTCAATTCAACCTATTTGACATGGCAAGAGTCATAAAAGGATCACTAGAGCAAAACTAGTCACAAGATCCAACAAGACATGATTTGAATCAATTTGCTCACAGAAATAAAGTTAGCAAGGCAAAAGCTAAGCCAAACACGAAGAGCCATAAAAGAAGTCTAGCAGACTATCACTTGATATGACAAGGTATAGAAAATGGAATCAAGTCATACAAGGATAATAATCAAAGCTCCACTAATTTTATTATACAATGCAAGACAAATGAATTAAAACATGCATTATGATACAATGAATGCAAAAAGAGCAACTTCCCCTCAAAACAGCCCAATAGGACTAATAACCCTAACTCTCCCCGCAGCACAAAGCGAGAAGAATCAAGAGCTTTAGTGAAAATATCGCAAGTCGTTGCTCGGACTCTACAAAGTGAAGCACAACATCACCTTTCTCAACATGGTCTCTCGAAAATGAAATCGAATATCAATGTGTTTAGTCTGGAATGTTGCTTTGGGTTTTTGGCAATATTAATTGTAGAAGTGTTGTCACAGAAAAGAGGAACACTTCCCAAAGATAACCCATAGTCCCAGCGTGGATAAAATCCAGAGAACACGAGAGCAACCATCGGCGGCGCCTACATACTCGGCCTCGGTATGGGCAATGTAAGACTGCTTTAGAAGACCAAGAAATAAGAGATGTGCCCAAGAAATGACAAGTGCCGAAGTACTCTTCCTATCCACTCTACACCCGTGAAATCAAGATCGAAAATGCTCGAATTGAAAGAGCCAAGAAGAAGAATACCGAGTCCAAAGTCAAGCGTATCTTGAAGATACCAAGATGCGCGCATCGCTTGACGATGAGAAGCACGAGGAAGCTCGAAGCGAGCGCATGCATACGGCGAATTGTATGTCCGACCTCGACGCTGTAAGATAGAGGAGGGAGCCAATCATACTGCGGTACTCCTTCTGGTCCACGGACTCTCCATCCTCATCAGGGTCCAACACGGTGGTTGTAGCAATGTGAGTAGACATTGGCCTACTGCTTCCCATATTGAAGCGCCGAAGAAGGTCCCTTGTATACTTACTCTGGTGAACGAATGTGTCTTCTTTCAGTTGCTTGATTTGAAGACCAAGGAAGAATGTCAGCTCTCCAATCATGCTCATCTCGAATTCACTGCTCATAGAATCTAAAAATCTAGACACCAAAGCATGAGAAGAACCACCAAAAATAATATCATCCACATAAATCTGAACCAACAAGAAATCACTGCCATGCCTGAGAGTGAACAAGGTTTTATCAACCATTCCCATTTTGAAATCATTTTCAAGCAAGAAACTCTTAAGCTGTCATACCAAGCTCTAGGAGCTTGTTTCAATCCATCTGAGGATTTAGAGAGTTTAAAAACATGATTTGGGAATTTTGATTTTCAAAACCAGGAGGTTGCTTGACAAAGACCTCTTCTTCTATGAAGCCATTCAAGAAAGCACTTTTAACATCCATTTGAAAAAGCTTGAAACCCTTGGATGTTGCAAATGCTAAAAGAATGTGAATGGCCTCCAATCTAGCTTTGGAGCAAAGGTCTCCTCAAAGTCTAAGCCCTCTACACAGGAATAACCTTGAGCTACAAGTCTAGCCTTATTGCGAACAACCAATCCATCCTCACTTTGCTTATTTTTAAAAACCCATTTTGTTCCAATAACATGAGAATCAGAAGGTCGCTCAACTAAAAACCAAACTTTGTTTCTTTCAAATTTTCAAGCTCTTCATGCATGGCATTGACCCAAGAGGCATCGGATAAAGCATGGGTGATATCTCGGGGTTCAAAAGAAGCGACAAAAGCGTAATGTGCATGAGAATCGGGAGAAATAAACACGAGCGAGTGACTCGCTCTTGAAGATCCCCAATCATCGCTCGGTGGATGTTGTCATTTGTATCTGAAGAGGTGCTCTGGTGCGTAGTAGCCTCTACCTCATGAGTTGTGGAGGTAGGAACAGAGCCACTCAGATCGTCGGTGGGGATAGGAGGAGGCTGCTCAGCTGAAACTGATGTAGTAGTAGCAGGCTCTCCACCCCTCTCAGAGGTAGCTAGAGGATGGTTTGGTTCTTCATCCTCAGAGTCATCATCGACGAAAATGCTTCCTTGAATTTCGTGAACTGTGTACCAAGCATCGGGTCTAGTACAGGACTAGCCTCATCAAAAGTGACCGCAAGTCTCAACAATTTTGTTAGTATCAACATTAAAAACACGATAGCCACGAGAATGAGCAGGATATCCAAGAAATATGCCATCAAAACATCTAGACTCAATTTTATCAAGATTGCCATGTTTAAGAATGAAGCACTTGCAACCAAAAATCTTGAAATGAGAGACTTTGGGAGAATGACCAAATCTAAGCTCATAAGAGGTCTTCCCAACCACAGATCTCAAGAAAACCCTATTGGAGATATAACAAGCAAGAGAGATCGCCTCATTAAAATCTCCTAGGAGTAGAGTGCTCATCTAACATGGTCCGAGCCATCTCTACAAGGGTTCATTCTTCCTTTCTACAACACCATTCTCACTGGGAACTCTAGGAGAAGAAAGCGATGCTCAATTCCCTATCAGAGCGGAAGGTAGAAAAGAAGAATTCTTGAACTCTGTCCCATTGTCACTCCTAATGGCTCTCAAAGCTCGGGTATATCAACAAACAATTCTAAGGACCAAATCTCTAAAGAATCCAAATGCTTCGTCCTTAGAAGCAAGAAAATAAACCCATGAATACCGGAGTAATCATCCACAACCACCAAAGACATACCATTTCCCACCGGTGATGAACTCTAGAAGGACCAATCAGTATCTAAGTGAAGAAGGCATCACAGTCCATCAGTCATTACCAAAGTAAGAGGTGGGTGGGAAGCGGACACCATCTTACCATGTCTATGTGGTGAGCACACAAGATCTCTAACGACCTTGACCTAGGCAAACCTCTAATCAAGTCCTTGCAACCGACTCTAGACAAATGATCAAAACCTATATGCCCAAGTCTACAATGCCACAAAACAAGGTCATGAGAATCAGAGGCTACAAGACACCTAGGATGGAAGCAGAAGAGCTATGAAATTAGCACAAAAGATCTTCTCAAATCTGAGATCTTAAACACAAGCTCACCCGAGGAATCTAGAACACTACACTCTCCACTTTTAAACCTCACTTCTAGTCCCTCATCAAGCAGCTGAGAAACAGATAGAAGATTATACCTCAGCTTACTTACCAAAGCGACGTCTTTTAGCATGAACTTGTCGTTGACGCACGGTGCCCTTTGCGATCCACGGTCCCGTAGAAGTATCCCCAAATGTAATCAATTCGTTGCGGATGCACGTGTGAGGAGGAGAACCATCTAGAATCTCGGTCATATGTCGAGAACACCCGAGTCAACAAGCCATATGTCCTCCTTCCTCGCACGACGGACCTAAAAGCACAATCGAAAACATCGATTGCCTCGAAGATTGGGGTTAGTGATAAATGATCGAGGAATCCAGTACTGAGAAGCACGATATTTGGGAGCAGCAGTAGAAATAGCAGAAACATGATCAGGAGTAAAATCATAAGGATGCACATGAGAACCACCTAGACCTCTCCGAAACGATCTACCAAAAGATCGATACTCCCCCTGTCTAGGTGCTACCCGTGGTCTCTCCTCACGATGTCCTAATCCAACACGCTGCCTAGACCCACCAAAAGAGTCTACAAAGTTCTCTACAAATCTAGGCCTATGTGTGGTGCGATAAACAGGCTGCCTAGCTCTAGAGACTACAGCTGGAGAAGGGACTCCTCTAATGGATCTTAGAACGCTCATCCTCTCTTTTCTCTCAAGTTTTGCTCTCAGGAAGAGAACTCAACAAGATGGCCTTCTTTCTTGCGAAGGTGCAATGGTCTTGGACCTTTTGAGAGGTCATGCTGAGAATGAGTGAAAGCACCTTTCTTGCCAGAAAGAGTTTGAGCAAAACCAGCGGATTTGAAAACAACCCCTGATTGCTTAGGAGGTTCTAGCTCAAACAAACCATTCTTCACATCTCTAGCAATCCTAGGTGGGTTTTTCTTGGAATGCTCTAGGGGATTGAAACCTAGACCACTATTTTTCACGCTCACCTTGGATTGATCAAGAATCATGTTGAGTTTCTTTTTCCCACTTGAAAACTTCTCAAGAGTCACCTTGAGGTAATCATTCTCTTTCATTAAATCCTCACATCTAGTGCACTTGCCAGACTTGATTACCTCATTGCTCTTACTCATAAGAAGGGCCACTTCCACTTTGAAGGCCTCACAAGACACACAATAGGATTCTCTAATCCTATTCAACTGCTCCTTAAATTTGACTCTAAATGCCTCTTGAATCTGATTAATCATGGTTTCAACTTCAGCATTTAAAGCACAAGAGTTAGAATCAATAACTTTCTTAGAAGCAGTAAAAGACATGGATCTTTCAATTTTAGCATTTTCTTCAAGGGTCTTGTTTAAGGCTTCAATCTCAATTGTAAGCTTGGGACAATTTTCACAAGATGCAACTCTAGAGTAAACTAGCATTTCTTTCATCTCTTACATCTTAATCCTATTATTCTTACAATGAGAGCATGTGTGACTAGCATCAAATTTTTGCAATTCTTTTAAGGAGCTATCGGTTTTAATTCAAGCAAAGCACAATTTGAGCAAGTTAAAGGGATAGCTTCCATGGCGGTCACATCAAGTGAAATGGCATCTAAGCAAGCGAACTAGACTTGAGAGATTCTAGTTCATCGAGAGCATCTTTAAGTTGATTAGTGACAGAGGAATGAGCAGATTTCAAGCTTGTCAAGTCATTAAGCAAGCTAGTGCAGGATTCACAAATATCATCAGGATTAATAGATTTAAGCCTAACAACTTCTAGGTTCAAATTATCAATCATAATATCCTGCTTCTTAATCATTTTTACTTCTTTATTCAATTTCTATTCAGCAAGCACCAACGCCCTTTTCATGTCAGCAATAGAGGGGCATACCTCATCAGGATCGCTAAAAGGATCCTCATCGTTGGAGGAGTCGCTGTCGTGGCTGTTCTTGGCCATGAAACACATGCCGGTGAAGTCATGCGCCTTCTTCTTGTCACGAGAGTCACTCTCGCCGTCCTCCGTTTCCGAGTCCACATTGCTCATATTGACGTTCTCTAGGGCGGCAAGGACCCGGCTGACAAACTTGCGATAGTTTGTCTTCTTGGGTTTAGCATCCCTCTCCTGGGGATGTCTTCGTGTCTCCTTCTCCTCCTTGCCCTTTAGCTTGGGGCACCTGGAGCGAATGTGGTTTGGCTCACCACACTCGAAGCACGTGATAGGTCCACTTCTCCTCCTATTCCTCACCTTGTTATACGCTCTTGTGAATTTGGTGGAAAGGAGGGCTAAGTCATCCTCAGGCGTTTCTCTAGTTGCTCATCACTTAAAGAATGTAAAGCGGATAATGAAAAACCGGATGAGCTACAATCAAGAGACTCGAAGAACAACCCTTGGATTTGTCGACCACTAATGCCATCGACTGTCTTGGGAGACGCGAGATAAAATCAATCTCATGCGTCTTCAACCTCGAGTAAAGCTTATCCATGGTAAGCTCACTCATGTGATGTTGTCATTGATGGAAGTGATCTTCATTCTCCGGACCTTCACATCAAGAGCACCCGAAGTCGTGGCGTGCATTTTCGCACTCGAAAATACCAAGTCAACAGTGCGGAGATCATGAAGGATCTTAGAGAATCTTCCCAGCTCATCCAAAGACTCACGGGCCTTTGCTCGATCTTAGAGTAAACCTTTTGAGTGGTTCTGTCTCACTTCCTTGATCGCGATGGACCCTTCGTGATAGTCACAAAGTGTCGCCGGATCTCATGAAGCAGACCGCAAGTGAGCAACACGCTCAAACTCGGATCGACTAAGGCCTTGGATCAAATAATTCCGAGCCTTCTTTGTTGGCCTCCACATCCGGGTGATCATATCGTCATCGGTGGCACGACATAAGGATTTTTCACCTTTAGCCAAATAGCGTGCCCTTGAGCCTCGATATATGCTTGCATACGAGCCTTCCAGTATGCAAAGTCAACTCCCTCAAAAATGTGTGGCTTGGTTGAGTACTTGTCAGTCGCCATGGCTCTAAAGACCGGTTAAGATCTATGAGAAGAGCTAACCGCTCACGATACCACTTGTAGGACCGGAAGGCGACTAGGGGGTGAATAGGCGCTTTCAAAACTTTCTCGCCTAAATCAAATGCAACACGAACTTTACTCCTTTAGCTATGAAAGCTAAGAAGATCAGTAAGCACACACGGAAACCTTGTGTCGGATTTGATAAACCCTTCAACCATACGACACAAATGGAGAAAAGAACTCACCGCTCATTACAGGCTGATCTTGGCCGTCGGCCAGGCTACCACGGCGATCGGACCGACGGTCAACCAATGATCGGACGAGCTACTAATCTGGCGGTCGGACCGGTGGGCGCGATTCGACCCGCGAAGCAATGATGCGAAACACGGGCGGTCGGACCGCCGTTGCAAGACCGGTCTGACCGGTTCAGTCCAGAACTGAAAAACTCAACCCAATTCCAAAACGAAATTTGATCCAACTTTTGATTCAACCAATGAAACTTGACCAAATTTCGAGCACACCTCCCTAATGATATTAGAGACCTATTTCTAGCGACGATCCTTCAGATCCACATCGCAGAATCGATCTCTCGAGGATTTAACAAAGAAGTGCACAAACCCTAGAAATATGAAAATCTTGATTCAATGCTTGCTCATGGGGATTGATGATCTAGATGACTCTAGGAGTATTCCCACACAACAAAGCAAGATAAATTAGTCCAAGGGACCAAGCAAAAACCTTTGAATCAAGGAAGCACCAAAATCATCCAAAAAAGGAGAAGAACACAAAGGGAGCAAATGATCTTTCAATTAAGCACCACAAGATTGTTCGATCACACTCGATGCTTACAAAGCCTCTCCAACAAGGAGGGCAAGAGTTCACACAAGGAGCACACTCCAAACTCTCCAAACCCTAGTTCTTGTCGGGACCCCCGGGTGTCACACAACCCCGAGACCCTCTGTGCATACCAAGCTAGTCCCATGATCAGTAGCTAGCTTGCACAGTTGCAACAATGATGCATTCATAACCATTCAACGACGAACTAATGAAGCAGACAAAGTAATATTAATTTAAACAGCAAAGACCTTATGGTCAAGGTTCTTACAAAAGTCGCCACACAGGGCTTAACAACAACAGAGTATCCGCAATGGAAATCTCAAAATCGTGGAGCCCAATCGACATGCCCACGAGCAATCAGTGGAGGGCGTGACCTAGTTCGCAAAGTCTTCAAAGTAGCCTTCTTCATAGTACTCAACATTTCTGGTTCTTCTCATTGGGGTGATCAACAAAGGGCATAAAGCCGTGAGTACATAAAGTACTCAAAGAAGTCGAGAGAAATGTATGCACATAGTATTCATGCCAGCTTAAACAAGGATGGCTTTATGGTTAATTTGCGAAAGCAAGTTTAACGATAAATACAATAATTAGATGGCAAAGGTGATTTTAAAAGAATACTACATAGATAACCAAGTTCTTTTGAATCAAGCGGTGAACATCCGTTCACTTCCCAACCATTCAACCAAGCGTTTCCAACGAACCACACCAATTTTTGAAAATACTACCCTTGCGCGAAATCACGGGCATGTCCGTGAATCGGGACACGGCTATTCGAATAGATTTTGACACTCTGCAGAGGTTGTGCGGCTTTACCCACAAGACACGAATTCTCTAGTTTGTTTGGCATCCGTCGATACCACCACTCACTTCCTTAGGTGGCGGTCTAGAGCACGTGACAAGGCTTTACAAAGTTCCATTTTGCCTCGGTTACGCGCTAAGGTTTCGCCATCTGGCCCCTCTTGCGCCAATAAGCGTACCACAACAGAACCGACTCAAAACTTTCCTAATTAATTGGCGGTCCGTCCCATACCGGACTTATGGTTGCACGAGGTGACCCAGATCAATGACTTGCAAAGTTAAGTCCTTAGTTGGCTGCTCAGACAAGTCTACCACAACCCAATGTGCATTACGCACCCACTCTAGCTCCCTACCTCAAGCCCGAGCATAAATCATTTTTGTTCAAACCCGACCAAACGGCAATCCCTGCCATGGCACAACTTCTTTTAATAAAAGTGGCCTCACACCACTGTTCCATAGTTCCATTAGTCAAATTTCATTAATCATTGAACATGTGATCGAAAGTCTCGCGGGTAACTAGAGCATGTCTAAGCAATATTACGCTCCCAAGTTGGTATACAATCATGTCCAACTAGTATTAACCATCCTAAGGTGTCCAAGGATATATGTCATTCAAGGAGACATTTCATTTTCAATTTATCAAGGAGGTATAATGGCAATTTGGTAATTATCTACTCCCAAAACCATTTTTAATAAAACTAGCCATGCATGATAATTTAATACAATATACATTTGTAAAATGGGTTCAACATGGTCAAAGGCCTACGACTTGCCTTCGTTGGCGAGGAGCGAGTCTTCGGTCGTCAGGTCGAAGAAATCTTCCGAAATGCCGGAATCTACACGTGCGAGAATAGCAACAAATAAATAAAACAGCACCAAATGAACTCCAAAAATTAAAAAACCAGTACCAAATGAAAGAGGGTGAATTTATATAAATTTAGAAATTTGGATCACCCAAATCGGAGTTCGGATGTGAAAGTTATGGCCAAAAGAAGTTGGAAAATCACAAGAAATGATAGAATTAGGGTTTTCGGATTTTCGGATTTATTTTTCTACTGAAAAACCGAAGAAATGCGTCAGCGCTTGCGCAAGCGCACACGTGGCAGCCACGCGGGCAAAATTGCTGACGCGGCGCCGACGTGGCGCCACGTGGGTGGCCGCGTGGGCTCGGCCCTTGGTCGAGAGAGAGAGAGAGGAGAGAGAGACGGGGGCGCGGTGTGGCGGCCGGAGGCGGGGAGACGACAGCGTCGGCGAGGGAGAAAGCGGTGGCGGCGAGAACGGCGACGCGGAGGCGACCGAGCCGGGAAGACGGGAGGAGCGGCGATTTAACGCGACCGAGAGAGAGAGAGAGAGAGAAAGAAGAGAGGGAGAGGAAGAAGAGCGGCGGCTTTTATAGAGCTCGCGCGAAGAAGCAATGAGCAGGCGGGCGCAGGCGGAGGCGGACGGGCGGGCACGGCCAGCGGACGCGACGGAGGCGCTTGGCGAGGCGACGAGATCGGCGCGGATTCGCGCGGCGCGCGATTCGCGGGCGTGAGAGAGAAACGGCCTTGGGCGAGGCGATGGCGGGAGCCGTCCGATTCGACGGACGGTGGGAGCGAGGAGGCGGCAAGCGGAGAGCCGTCCGATTTGATCGGACGGTGGGGAAGTCAACAAGCGCGCGGCGGATCGGATGCGAAGCGGCGCCGTCCGATTTCGATCGGACGGTGGGAAGAGGAAGAAGCGCGAGCGATGCGAGCGCGCGATAGCGTCGGACGGTCGCGATGAAAAGGGGACGCGGCGGGAGACGAGCGGCGCGGCGAACGGAGCGGCGGATCTCGATCCAACGGCCAAGAGCAAAGGGCGGCGCGCGGCGAGAGCCACACGATGAGGATCAACTACGAGGTGAAGGGAGGCGCGGGAGCGGGAAGCGGGCGCGGGAGTGGGCGGGCGAAGCGATGGTGGGCGGCTAGGGTTTCGCCCACATACGTAAAAGAGATTTTAAATTCATTTTTGATTTCAGAAATTCAAATAAATAAAAAGGCAATTTAGAAAATAGCAAATAGACTCCAAAAATTCTGGAAAAATTCACAAAAATTCCTTGAATTATTCTAGACTTAATAAAAATACTTTTAACTTTAAATTTTCTTTTTCTTTTGCAATTAAATTAATTTTTAATTTCGGGTAAAAAGGAAAATAAATTTCTAAAATCCAATAAATCCAAGAAAATTCCTAAAATAAAAATTTTGATTTTAAATTCCAGAAAAATTCAATTAAACCAACTTTAATTTAATTGAAGTTTGATTAACTCATATTAAACTGCAAATGATTTTGAAATTTTCAAATTAAGCTTTTGGCAAATAGAAGCAAATGGTTCTCTTTTAAAATTTTCAAAAACTCCGAAAAACGGGACGCTACAGTTCTCCTCTCCTCTCCTCCAAACCCTAGAAAATAAGGAAGAGTGCCAAATGAGTGCTTAGAGGGTTTTCCATCTCCCCCCTTTCTATTTATACTAGAGAGCTAGGGTTTCACTTTTGGGACCACTTACACATGGGACCCACACACAAATAACTCTTGAAGCAATCGCCTGCTTCACCACGTGTAGGTTGATCAGCGGTTCTCATCACGTCGCCGAGCCTCTCCTGTCCGAATCCCATCGGAACCTCCCAGAGACTCGCACTGATATCCGCACCACCTGATCCAACCAGTTGTATCGAACCACCCGTTCGATCCATCTTGCCCATTCTCGCACCATGCTTGTGTCACACGACCCACCCGTATCCACGATCGTTACGGACCTCAGCTCTCCAAGCGTAGTCCCGATCCACTCACCGTTGACGTCGTTGACCTGCAAGCCACCTGCACAGCAATAGACAAACAAACCGTTTCCGGGAACAAGTTCTTCACAACTTGACCCACGTTAGTTCCGCAATGCAATATACATCAATAAAGCATTGATAATCATACATGAAACACAATCAAATCAACTCAATGCAAACTTGGCTAACCTCCAAGTCATCACGGTCCCGGCCGCCCCACAAGGCGGTCCGACCGATTTCAGTTTCGGTCGGACCGCTCCCACAACGGCGGTCGGACGGTCAAAAACAGCCAAATTTCAACGTGAAATTCCGAAACCTTCTGGAAATTTCAAACGAATAGAACTTTTGATTGGGAGCTCCAAAAATGATGGGACCACATCCAGGAGACTCCCCTCACTTGCCTACACAACCTATTTTTGGCCCAGCTCCAAAAACCTAATTTCAATTTGGCGGTCGGACCGCCACCATGGCGGTCGGACTCCTCCTGGCGGTCGACCGCCGACACAACGGGTCGCTAATCGTGGTCCGACAAATTAGTGCAGCAAACCTGAAACAAACGCGAGATTTTGCAAACCAACAACGCCATTGCCAATTGACTCATCATCCTGAGATCGTGCACATATCCTCACGATATCCACAATGTCCTTCGAGTAGAATGACAGAAAGAATTCGGGGTCGAATTCTGTTTAAGGGGGGTAGAATGTAATACCCTGGATTTGAATCGGGTAATTAGAAAATAGCCGGGAGTAGAAAAGACAATTAAATGAGTAGAAATTCCTGAAAAGGGAAGGGGTTTTCTGTAAATCCTCGACAACCTGGGCCTGGGCCGCAGCCCAGGAGGGGCCCATGTGCTGGCCGGCCAAAAAGGGGGGAGGTTTCCCACCCCCCAAACCCTAAACTCCCCATTTTCCCTCCTCCTCCCCACTTTGAGCCGCCGCCTCTCCCCACCTCTCCCTACTGTGCGTCTCCTCGTCAGATTTGGGTACGTTATGTTAATTTTCTGATCTGATCAACTCTTAGAAAGTTGTAGATCTCGGTTTTATCTTTCTTTTGGCACTGAGATCACTTGATTTGGAGTCATAGTTTAGGAGTTATGACCGTTTTGCTACGCCTGTACAGGAAAGCTGACGAGATTTGGCAGTCTGCATGTCTAGCCAATTTGTATTTTTGTGATGCCGAATATGAAGGGTCACCCAACACGAAAGTTGTAGCCATTCCAGTAATCTTTTAGGATTGATAAAGAACATATTTTTTAGAGTTGGAAATCAAAAGTTATAAATTTTTTACCGTCGCTGTTTTGCTAACTGTCGGATTGCAGAGACAGAAAACTTAGAAAAACTTTACCTGAATATAAGAATTAGTAGGAGGCCGAATCAGGAGACTTGTCCAACTAGACTATTGTAGCTGGTTTTGTCATAATTCCATAGAGTCCAAGATCACCACATTCCGAGTTGTGTAGAAAAATTTATGGTGGTTTTAGTATTCTGTCCAGAAAACACGACGTGAAGTTGATATTTTTTTAATTGGCCTAGTAGGGATATTACTTCGTCGATTCAGCAAGGCTCACCAACTAGACTTAGTTGGAGAATTTAATTATCTTTCCATAAAGTCTAAGAACATCTTATTTGGACCCCTGTACTAATAGATATGGATTTTTGAAGTTGACTGTCCACCGAGGGGACAGATCGACGTTTAGGAGTTTGGGGTCGGGATCGAGTTAGGAGTTTTGCAAGTCCATGGTTGTTGTTATATAGGTTGTTTTGATCCGTTGCTGTGTGTTAGCATGTGTTATAAATGTTATTCAGGTGGTGGACCGGTGCAGGGAGCAGCTCATTCTGTACATCCCTCGTTCTCTCGTGGTTAAGGCAAGTACAGTAGTGGTAAATTGTGCGTGATCGTTATTCATGCTTATTGTGTTATGAGTATATTGTGCTAATCATGGATGTTTGAATGTTATGGATATCAATGATCGCAAATGCTAGTAGTATGAGTAAGTTTTATTTATGCATGATGATTTTAAAGTGTTGAGCATGTGCATCATGATATCATATTGGAGGCATGGTCACGTGGTGACCAAGCATTGATTGAGGTCCCCGTCGTGATTATGACGGGCTTTTGGGTCCCCATACTTGTGGAGTATGGGCTAAGGTCCCTGTGCTAGAAGGCACATACATGGGTGTGCATCGACAGATGCACACTCCGCAATACCGGTATATGCAAAAGAGAGAAAGAAAAACAGTTGCATCGCATAAGCATGAACCATGTTCATTATTGATATTTGTGAATGAATGTCGATAGTTACAGTTGCACCTGCTATTGTTATACTTACTGTACTTTGCTGAGTCTTGGACTCACTCTTGCTGTTGTTATATTGTTTTTAGGTACTTCGTTTGCCGACGGCATGCATGGGAGGGAGTAGGATTGTTTTGGTTGCACTCACTACTACACATTCATTAAAAGATGATTATCATTTAGACCGTACCTTAATAACAAGCAAACTACTTAAGGATTAATTTTGGCTATACTTGAATGCACTGGTTTATCTGTAATAATGAGAGTGGTAGATTTTGATTATGCTTGCTTATGCTTTAGCTGAGTAGATTATTTATGAATACTTCGATGAACTCTGGATGTTGAATTATTGATAATTTTATATGCATTTGTTGGAACCCCTAGTAAACTTAGTTATACAAAGGAGGTTCTGCCGAAATTTATTGTAATGTCTTAGATTCTTATTTGCTATCTTGTTATTTTAGTAGCATTCCAGGCTCATGTTGAAATTTGAGGTGTTCTGAGCCCCATAACCCTGGCCGCCGAGTCACTTGCTTCTTTGCAACGGAAGGGGCATTATGCGAACCAATGCCCCAAGAAGGCAGGAACAGCCCCTCGTCCTAATGGTGGACGCGGGCAAGGAGGTGGTTCTTCTCAGGACCTGAAGATTGTCCCTGCTACCCAAGGTGTGGGTAGTGGTCGCGTCAACCTCATATCAGCGGAGGAGGCACAGGAGGCACCCGACGTCGTGCTGGGTACACTTTCTGTTAACTCTCATTCTGCTACTGTCTTGTTTGATTCAGGAGCATCTCATTCCTTTGTTTCTGAGTCTTCTGCTGCTATTAGTGAGCTCCTTTTTACTCCATTGTTGGTTCCGCTACTCATTCGCTCTCCTGGTTCGGAGTTGAGAGCTGAATCTGAGTGTAGGGATGTCCCAATTGAAATTGAGGGAGTAGGATTCTTAGCAAATCTTATCCTCCTCCATTCAGCAAGTCTAGATGTAATTCTTGGTATGGATTGGTTGTCCCAGCACAAGGGACAAATCGATTGCGCCAAGAAGTGTGTCTCTCTGTCTAGTCTTTCCGTGGCGGGTTCGTTCGCCGCCGGTCGCTAGGTCCGCATCTCTTCGCGCTGGAAGCGAAGCCCGCTCTAGATATTAGGGAAGTCCCAACAGTTTGTGACTTCGCTGACGTCTTTCCTGAAGATCTTCCAGGGATGCCGCGGGTTCGAGACCTCGAGTTTGTCATTGAGTTGGTTCCCGATACCACCCCGATTTCAAAGAGGCCCTATCGGATGCCACCGAACGAGTTGGTGGAGTTGAAGAAGCAACTTGGTGAGATGCAAGAGAAAGGTTTCATCCGCCCTAGCTCATCTCCGTGGGGTTGTCCAGCAATCTTCGTAAAGAAGAAGGACAATACTTTGCGCATGTGCTTGGATTACCGTCCGCTTAATGAGGTAACGGTAAAGAACAAGTATCCATTGCCCCGCATCGACGATCTCTTTGATCAGTTAACTTGAGCTCGAGTATTCTCCAAGATTGATTTGAGAGTGGGATATCATCAAGTTCGGATACGACCTGAGGATATTCCAAAGACGGTTTTATCTACTCGCTACGGATTGTACGAGTATACCGTCATGTCTTTTGGCTTAACCAATGCTCCTGCCTTGTTCATGAACCTCATGAATTCGGTATTCATGGAGTATTTGGATAAGTTTGTCGTGGTCTTCATCGACGATATTCTCATCTATTCCAAGAACGACGAGGAACATGATGAGCATCTGAGGCTTGTGTTAGGCAAGCTCCGTGAGCACCAGCTGTATGCAAAGTTCAGCAAGTGCGCATTCTGGTTGAAGGAAGTGGCCTTCTTGGGTCATGTTCTTTCGGCAAGAGGCGTAGCCGTTGATCCTAGCAAGGTCAGCGATGTTCTTTCATGGAGTCACCTATTTGTGAATGGCAGAAGCGGAGTTTTCTTGGTTTAGCGGGATATTATCGTCGCTTTATCGAGAACTTCTCCAAGATCGCGAAGCCGATGACGGAGTTGCTCAAGAAGGACAAGAAGTTCTTGTGGTCCGATGTCTGCGAGGAAAGTTTCCAAGTACTCAAGAAGCGTTTGACCACCGCTCCCGTCCTCGTTCTTCCCGATATTCATCGAAGCTTCGATATCTTTTGCGATGCTTCTCGTCGAGGACTTGGTTGTGTCCTTATGCAAGAAGGCAAGGTAGTGGCCTATGCATCAAGGAAATTGAGACCTCATGAACTCAACTATCCTACCCATGACTTGGAGTTGGTTGCTGTGATTCATGCGCTTAAGATTTGGCGACATTACCTAATTGGTAATCGTTGTGAAGTGTATTCGGATCACAAAAGTTAAAGTATTTGTTCACCCAACCAGATCTGAACCTCAGACAAAAGAGATGGTTGGAGTTGATCAAAGACTATGACATGGATATTCACTATCATCCGGGCAAGGCTAATGTCGTTGCCGATGCGCTCAGTCGCAAAGCGCATTGCAATTCCTTGTTGCTCAAGGAGCTTCAGCCCACTCTTCTGAGGAGTTCCAGCGTCTCAACTTAGGTTTGGTTGAACAGGGTTCCCTCGCTGCCTTGGTTGTGCAACCAACCTTGGTGGATCGGATCAAGATTGCTCAGCAATCGGATGTTGGAGTGAACAACATCAAGGAGAATGTCAAGAACGGAACAGCCAAGTGCTTCTCTGAGGATGAGCACGGTGTTGTGAGGTTCGGACAACGCCTTGTGGTTCCAAAGGACGTGGAATTACGGAAATTGATCCTCCGCGAAGCCCATGATTCGCCTTTGTCTATTCATCCCGGGGCCACAAAGATGTATCAAGATCTCTGTCAGGGATTTTGGTGGACCCGAATGAAGAGAGATTTTGCGAAGTTCGTTGTCGAGTGCGACTTGTGTCGTCGTGTCAAGGCCGAGCATCAGCGTCCAGCAGGACTACTTCAGCCTTTGCCTATTCCTGAATGGAAGTGGGATTCGATCGGGATGGATTTTATTACCGGTCTGCCTCGTACCTCCAAGGGCAATGATACCATCTGGGTTGTCATTGATCGTCTAACTAAGGTGGCGCACTTCCTTCCAGTCAAGACGAATCTCCGTGTAGGTCTTTTGGCGGATCTGTACATTGCCCGCATCGTGAGCTTACATGGGGTACCTAAAACGAACGTTTCTGACCGCGGTTCCCTTTTTACCTCTCGCTTTTGACAAGGTTTGCAAGAGGCTATGGGAACTCGCGTTTCTTTCAGCTCAGCATATCATCCTCAAACTGATGGCCAGACTGAGCGGGTCAACCAAGTGTTGGAAGACATGCTTCGTGCTTGTGTCCTCTTCTATGGAAAGAATTGGGAGAAATGCTTGCCATTTGCCAAGTTTTCCTACAACAACGATTTCGAGCCGGTCTCGGCATGTCACCTTCGAGGCCTTATACGGGAGAAAGTGCGAACCCGTTGAATTGAGTGCGAGACGGCGAAAGACCTTTCTTTGGCCTGGACTCGATCAATGATGGCGAGAGTCAAGTCCAGCTTATTCGTGATCGCTTACGCACAGCTCAATCCAGGCAAAAGAGCTATGCGGATCGCCGTCGTCGTGAATTGAGCTTTGAGCCTAATGACTTTGTTTATCTCAAAGTCTCTCCGTTAAAGGGCCATCAACGTTTTGGCGTCAAGGGCAAGTTAGCTCCTCGATATGTCGGTCCTTACCGCATTATCGAGAAGAAAGGAGATGTTGCCTATAAGTTGGAGTTGCCAGCTGCAATTGAGGGGGTACATGATGTTTTCCATGTATCCCAACTAAAGAAGTGCCTCCGTGTTCCAACAGAGGAAGCACCGTTGATAACTCTCGATGTCCAAGAGGATTTGACCTACCGCGAGCATCCTGTTCGCATACTCGATGAGGCTGAACGAAGAACAAGGAATAGAGCCATCAGATTCCTCAAAGTTCAGTGGTCGAACCATTCTGAGGATGAGGCTACTTGGGAGAGGGAAGATCATCTCCGCGCAGACTATCCATCTTTCTTTACCGAGTGAGCCAAATCTCGGGGCGAGATTTTTGTAAGGGGGGAGGTTTTGTAACATCCTAAATGTGGATTTGTGTTTCAAATGTAAGAAAATGAGAAGAAATTAAAACTTTTCTTGCATCTCGAAGTCCTTGAGCATTTCTGTAATTCTTGTAAAGGAATTATGGAAATCAAAATCAAAATCATCAATTGACTCCAATCAAAAAACCTCCTTGGCAAAGATCTTGTGCCAAACCCTTGGAAATATTTTTCCTAAGTTTTAGGGAGGCTTGGTAACACCTCTGAATTATCTCATGATTTTTAGAAATTATTTGATAATTTTGGGAGGCAAGTCAAAGCTTGGTCAAACCCTATTTCTCAATTTCTGGAATTTCTAGAGAAAAATGCATTGCATGAAAATCTCTGAAAATTTTATGGGAGGTTCCTTCCGCAGTCAGCAACCTCCAGTTAAAATTTCATAATTTTTGGAGCTGGTTTGCTACCTTAAACAATTCCTCAAAAATCAGTTGTTTAAATTCAAACCCTAACTGGTTCTCACTGTTCATTGGGTTCGAACCAGACTCGGGCTCGAGCCACTTGACTTGATTCGATCAACTAAATGCACCGACTCGGTCGCTTTGGCACGAGCGTTGCGAGCCGTTGGATCGGCATCAAACGGCCCACGATCGCGTGAACGTTCGGACTAATCGCACGCTGATCCACGTGGACCGTTGGATTCTAAATCAAAGGCCCACGATCGCGTGAACCATCCGAGTGCGCTAATCCAAGCGAACCGTTGGATTCTAAAGCAAAGGCCACGATCGTGTGAACGTTCGGACCGTCCGGACTCCTCGCGCAACGTGAACCGTAGGATCCAAATCAACGGCCCAGGTTTGAGCGAGCGATCGAATCGTTATAATCACCCCGTTCTAATTGAACCGTTCGATTTCAATCCGACGGCGGAAAAGTCATCTCCTTCCTCGGTCGAGAGCTGAGTCCGGCAATGGCGTGAGGAAGGAGAAAAGAGCGCGTGCGATCACCTCTGTGGTCGCCTTTAAGCAACTATTTATAGCGCATTAAATGCCGTCGTGCTCCTCCTCGAAGTCCATGCTTCAATTGCTCCGTCGCTCGCGTGCTCTAATGGCGTGTTGACCGAGAGCAATATCGCCGTTGCACACTGCCATTCGCAGCTATTTAAGCTCCGTTGCTTCACCCTTAGCTTCCTTTAGTACTTCCGCAACTCCAGCTAGCACTCACGAGCTTGTTGGAGCTGCAATCGTTCGAAATACATTCGGCCGCCATTATTGAGTTTTGAGCTTCGGTGAAGGCGGTACAGCAGGGGTTCTCTCCTTCCAATTTTCGCTCCCTCAGCTCCACCTTTACTCTCTGAAGCTTAACCCTCACTCAATTTGGTTCTTTTCGTTCAGGGTTGGACTGAATTCGGATTTCCCCATTTTGGGCCGAAATCCGCATTTCTCTTCACCCGCGCAGCTTCGACCCTTCTCTGTGCGTTCTCTGGGCTCAGGTAACTTCTTATTAGTCCCTAGTTGCTTGGCACCCGCTTCCTTGAACCGCAGCTGAGCTCATTTGCGTTTTTCGTTTTCGGTCATTTTGAGTCATCTCGGTCATCTCCGGCTTGCTGGCGTTCTAGACGGCCGCAGCCAAAATTGTTGGTACCATTGGGTGCGCAAGAAATGTAGAAATGCAATAAGAATTTCCGAAGTGAATTATTTTTGCATTGTAATATCGAACTAGTTAAAAAATTCATAACTATATAGTACCACAAGAAATTTCTGAAGTGTAACATAGAATAGGCTGTGGATTATTTATACTACAAATAATATTAGCTTGGACATTTCATTGATAGAAAAATCATACGAACTCCAACCGGATTGAAAACACATGCGACAAAATGATGGGTATGCGAGTGGGCATAACCAAATTTGTAGAAGCATTCATTCGGGAAAAAATCCCACAAATAATTCGATGGTTTCATATGCACATGTGTTAGGTACTTTATGGTGAAAATTCAAGATCTGTTCGTGTTCCACGGGGATGCTCTCGTACGCGACAGACCGTACGGTGCGGACCTGTCAAATTGTCACCGCACCGTGATCCGGGCGCCGGCTCTGAAGGACATGAGCCTCGGAGCTAAGGCGATCGTGCGTTCCGCGTTCGATCGCGCCACTGGAAGGAAGAAGCTGCGCATCGAGGCGTTGTATGCCTCGGTGGTGGGTTGTGCAGGCGAGACCGTTTGGCAACTTATGAAGGTCACATGTGACGCTTCATGGGCCAACTACATGGGGGTTGTTTGCAACCCCGCTGCTACGATATATGCGCGGCCGATGGTCTACTTTTAGTTCTTGGAGAGGACGGGGACATCCAGCGCGGGTGGTTCCGGTGAAGGTGAAGCTGCTAGTGAGGAGGAGCCTGCGTTGGTCTCCGGTGTTGGAGGAGACGTGGGCGATGGAGACCTGAGGAGGCGTGCACAATGGTATGTTGGTGTGATCTGTTGGTGTGAATGGAATGGTGCCTAGGTCATCAAGGACCGAGTTACTTGTGTCACTAAGCCAAGCGCTTATGCGTGCTAACCACGCGAGAGGGATATGGGACCTCTCTTGACTAGTACTTTGGAGTGTGTTATCTCCGAGTCGCAGGAGGGGGTTGTGTGTGTGTTGTGTGAAAAGGATATGTGTTCTTGTGTTGGGTGTGCGGTGGTGGAGATTCCGGGTAGGCTCTCCACCTCGAGGAGCATTGTAGTTGTCCGAGGCTTTACCTGAGACGGGTAGTTGACCGAGGCTTTACGATGACTCCGACACAACGTATGGGTTTCTATCCATACGGGCGACTTGCAGTTAATACATAATATTGGAAATATCTCGTAGGACTTAGCTGTGCCGGCATACCAAAGGAAGTGTGCTAATCATGTGGCAAAAGGCGATGCGGTGTGTGGGGACATTGGTACACCTGCGCAGGATAAAACTATTGAATAGCCTCGTCCTAGGTTATGGACATGCTTGGTAAGGTCGTGCAAGAACTAGACTACAACCTTTTAAATTAAAATTTTGACATGGTTGGTATGAATGGGTAATTCATGCTATTGTTGTGGTGACTAATGGTTTTGTCACTTCCAGGATTGTTGTTGTCATCTATCTACTGTTATATTGTTGTCGGTTTCTGTTATTTGAACATTAAAAACAGATTTGTCACCTTGCTTTTAAATGTACTACATTATTGTAAATAAAAATTGCTTTGTCTTTGAAAATAAAACATCTGACCTCCACTTAAATAAGCTTGCATGTAGCATATGTAAAGGTCATTACTCTACGTAAGTCTTGCGGAGTACAATTTTGTACTCATTGGCTTTGCTTAACTATTTGTTGCAGAGGAGGAAGGTGAGCCCCTAGGGCCTCACTTTTGTGAAATGTGCTGTGGATTCGACGACTAGCTTGGCGGTCCGGTCGGTTGCCTTGTGGGTTAAAGGCACACTGATTGGCTCTTTTGTTTATGGCCATCTTATGGCACTTTTGCTTCCGCTGTCTATTATTCTTGTATTTATTGTAATTTGGCCGGTTGGCCTCTCTTTTGTAATAACTATCCTTTAATTATCTTAACTTCTGGTTTGTTGCTTTGCTTCGGTTCTATGTGAATGAATGGAATTGATGCATGAATTTTGTAAAGAGGTGTGTATACTGCATTTCTGGGAAGTATACATGTCTCGAGTCTCGGGTGATGCTAGAACCAAGTGGATGGTTAAGCATTACAAGCCCGATAAACCGGGGTCTCACAGAGTTTGGTATCAGAGCCATACTGACCGTAGTAACCCAAGCTTGGTCGTCTTTAGGATATTTTGGAAACCCTTATTTTCAAAGTATAAAATGATTTATGAAAGCTTAAGGAATTCTCAGATTTTACTCCTTACATATCTTAGCTTTCTCCTCTCATCTTACTCTAATTTGAGTTTTAAAAATTGTTTACCTCTCCTTTCTTCAAAGATAGTTGTTATCGTTAATTGGATTTTGGGAACTAATGAGTTTGGCAAATTGAAGTGTTGGCTGCACTCTACAAGGTTTTGAAGTTTCTGGAATGGATAGATTCGACTAGGAGCTTGCATGCAAAACCTGGACAGTCATCTTTCAATTTCCGGACAGCAGGCTCAAAAGTTCTAAACAGGGTAGAAAATGAAAGTTTCATCCACTAAAACTTGGCCTCTCTTTTGTAACGACTATCCTTTAATTATCTTAACTTCTGGTTTGTTGCTTTGCTTCGGTTCTATGTGAATGAATGGAATTGATGCATGAATTTTGTAAAGAGGTGTGTATACTGCATTTCTGGGAAGTATACATGTCTCGAGTCTCGGGTTATCTGATTTGTGATGCTAGGAGCAAGTGGATGGTTAAGCATTACAAGCCCGATAAACCGGGGTCTCACACAAGCCTAGTTAGTGCAACTCGCAAGAACGACAAGGAGCAACAACTAGAAGGTTAGCACAAGAACTATCAAAGCAAGAGAGCAGTGTATTAACTATGCTAATCTAAACAAGGAAAAAAAATCAAGAAAGGAGCCAGCTTTGAATTTCTTTTTCTTTTTCTGTTTTTCTTCTTCTCTTTTTTTTGCTCTCTGATTTTTTACCCTCTGTTTTTTTTTGCGAATCCGCACCTGACTCAAATCTCTTCGAAATCCTCTTTCGGACCTAGGGAGGTATGTGGGCCACAAACTTTTTATAAAAGGCAGGGCTATAAAGATAATTAAAAGATACTCTCTCTCTCTAAACTATGATTTTTTATCGCGTTACCGAAGTCAGATGAATCTTAGGTTTCCTTCTGGCATGCGGTGCATGAGGGAAGCTCTAGTCCAAAAGAAGCTAGCCGAGAAGGAGAAAACCCTAGGCAAGCGCATGTACATGAAAAGCATCCAGCATATGGGAAGACACAAGGACTGAGGGCTTTGCATTTAGGAAAGTTTGCAAGAGAATTCGGCCATGCATTTTGGAAAGTTTGCAAGAGAATTCGGCCAAGAAAAGACAAAGGAGCCAACTTCAAACTCAATTTTGAAATCAATGTATTTTCAGCGTAAGAATCCGAAATAGATTTGGATTGAAGCAATTCCAATTTGGATATTTCTTTAAAAGAGAAATTAATTTTGAAATTGTTTGTAATAGGATAGTTTAAGTTATTTTCAGCAATTAGAGTAGATTAAATTTTGAATTAAAGTAGAAGTTTACAATAGGAGTTGATTTCGAATAATGTTCACTCGGTACTGTTCACCGACTCAAATTACTGTTCACCCATGTGTACTGTTCGCTGAACCTATATAATCAGGGTAGATCCTCTATTGTAAGGAAGTTGGAGTTTAAGATAATACAAAAAAAGTCACATGTTTATTTGGCGCATAATGAGTACATGTGTTTTGAAAATTCTCATCTAGGGTTTTGTGATTGTGTGAATATTGGAGGGTGGATATTCTTCCAAGATCCGTGATTCCCTTGTGGACCATCTCACCAATTCGTGGCATCCTTAATTGCTTACGGCTTGGTGTTGTTCTTTTGGTTTGATTTTGTGTATCTCTTCGGATTGATTCAACATCAACTAAGTATCGTTGCTTGCTTTGGAGATACACTTGTTCTTCCGTTTTGCTGAACCAAGAAGGAGGAAAGCTAGTTTTTTACTTCAATCGATATTGAAATTCAAGTATCATGAAAGATTGGGTCACATTACGCATCAACCACATGTTGATTCGTATCATCTTGATATTAGAGCGTGGTTGATCATGGTACGCGAAATTTTTACTTGGTACTTTGAGGTTGATCGTCATGTTGAGAACTAGCAAGTGTGGTTCCAATGTTGGATCGGACGAGGAGCCTATGTACGGTGTTATACTATTACCAGATGTATGTGCTCAATTTGATGCTATTACCAGCTATTTTCTTCGTCGCGACATGTTACGCCATCAACTTGAAACTCAAATCCAAGGGGTCCAAGATACTTTGAACAATAATTTCAACGTGAAACGAACGTCGTATGATGGAAGGTTTCGACAATATAAACCTTGCAATCTGTCGCTTGGAGGAGAGGCTAGCACCGCCACGAGGAGCTAATGATCTTCATTCATTACTCCATGAGGTTCTGTTCAGACTTCGGTAGCTGCTCCTGTGCCTCAGTACCCTTCAGGATGGGTTCCTCCTGCCGCGTTCCCTCCAGCACCTTCTGCAGGGTTCTACTGGAACCCTATGCCATCTGCACCGCCATTGTTCTCTCCATCTGTGGTAGTCCCTGTTCATCCTTCGCCGAGTGTCGGAGCGTCCTCTGTTCTGGTACCACCAGGAGTCTACGCCATGCCTACACCTGAGACCATAGGCCGTCCTGACGTGGTGACAGTTACCACGCTAAGATTTGTTACTTCTGGAAGACCGTGACTTTGCGAGCTCCGTCCGGTGAGGAATTGGTGTTTTAGGGCAGTATGCCGTCAGATTCCCTTTTTGTGTTAGCCAGTTTGTTCCCTAGCCAACAAGCATCAACAATTGGATTGTTTTGGTCTACTAGCACGAAGGCAGATTCATCTCTACGCATCGAGGACATTCCAGTAGTGTGTGAATATCCTGATGTTTTCCCTGCAGAACTTTCTGGGATGCCTTTAGAGGGGAATGTGGAATTCTGGATTGATCTCTATACCGTCTGGCTCGACCCTTCCAGGATGAGCTGAAAAAGCAATTGGATGAATTTCTATCTAAAGGTATGATTCGGCGTAGTGTTTTCCCCTTGGCGAGCGCCTGTTCTCTTCACAAAGAAGAAAGATGGCAGTTTGCGTATGTGCGTGGATTATCGGGCTCTCAATCAAGCGACGATAAAGAATAAATATCCCTTGCTCCGTATTGAGGATCTTTTGATCAGCTGAAAAGAGCTAAATCGTTCTTCAAGATTGACCTTCAGCCAGAGTACAATCAAATCCGTGTTCGGGAGCAGGACATTGAAAAGACGACTTTCTCTACGAGGTATGGTCATTATGAGTATAAAGTAATGTCTTTTGGACTAACAAATGCACCTGCTCCATCGGTACCTTGATGAATTTGTAGTGGTGTTCATTGATGATATCTTGATCTATTCTAAGACAGAGGAGGACCATGAACATCATTTGAGGTTGGTTCTTGAGACCTTGAGAGGAAATCAGTTTATGACAAGGTGAAGAAATGTGAGTTATGGATTTTTGAAGTTGGGTTTCTGGGCTTAGCTGGTTATTACCGGCGTTTTGTAGAGAGTTTCTTTATCATTGTCAAACCGATGTCATAGCTAACTCAGAAAGGTGCCAAGTTCCAGTGGACAGAGTGTGAGTGCAATTTCTGCACTCTGAAGGATAGGTTGGCGACCGCCCCTATTCTTACCCTTCCTGAATCTGGTAAGCGAATTACTATTTATTCAGATGCATCTCGAGTTGGACTCGGTTGTGTGCTCATGTAGGATGGTAAAGTGATTGTCTATGCTTCGAAATAGCTGAAGAAACACGAGCACAACTATCGTACTCATGATTTAGAGCTCGCCGTAGTGGTTCTTGCTCTAAAAATTTAACGTCATTATCTGTATGGCAAAACTTGTGATACATTCACTGATCACAAGAGTCTGAAGTATATATTTACCCAGCAAGATTTGAATCTGACGCAGTGAAGGTGGTTTGAAATTAATAAAAGATTATGATCTCACCATTCAGTATCACCTTGGCAAGGCAAATGTAATAGAGGCTGCTCTGAGTCGCAAGGCGACACCCCCTGCCCTCAATTGTCTTATTGCTGATTTTGAGCGTATGGATATCTCTTTCTGTTTTGCGGGCACCGACCAGGCTGAGACTCGTTTGCTTCTTGAGTTAGCTATTCCGGATCGAGTGCGAGAATCACAACAGCATGATCTGATGCTTCAGCGAGCGAGGAAGCGTCTCGATGAGGGCAAGCAAGGTCATTCAGCATCGATGAGTTTGGCGCGTTGCAGTTTAAGAGCCTCCTTTGCGTACCACAGGGGGCCCTGGTCAAGGATGAAATTCCAAGATAAGCTCATCGTACTCCACACACCGTATATCCTGGCGAGACCAAGATGTATAAGGATTTGAAAAAGAATTTTTGGTGGAAAAGAATGAAGGTTGATATTGCTCAGTATGTGGCATCTTGTGGTGTTTGTTAGCGAGTCAAGGCCGCACATAAACGGCCAGCAGGATTGTTGCGGCCTTTGGAGGTCTCAGTTTGGCCAGGGGATGATATCTCGATGGATTTTGTGGTTGGTTTACCTCGCATACAGTGAGAGAAGGATGCTATTTGGGTTGTAGTGGACCGGTTCAGAAAGTCTGCGCAATTTTATTCCCATCTGTACAACCAACTCAGCGAGTGACTTGGCCCCTATCTATGTGCGAGAGATAGTGCGGTTGCAAGATGTGCCTAAGACTATTATTTCTGAATGTGATGGCAAGTTATTCTCCAAGTTTTGGGAAAGTCTGCAGAGTGCCTTGGGCACGCAGCTTCATCTTAGCACTGTATATCACCCTCAGACAGATGGTCAGTCTGAGCTCACGATTCAGACCCTTGAAGATATGCTCAGGTCCTGTGTGATGTCTTGGAAAGGAAGTTGCGAGGACCACCTAGCTTTGGCAGAATTCACTTATAACTACAGTTATCATGCTAGTATTCGAGCCGCACCATTTGAGGTACTCTATAGGCGAAAGTGTAGATCCCCGTTGTGTTGGGATGCAGTCAGAGAACGAGCCATTTTGGGTCCCGATTGGGTTCAGCAGACGGTGACCAAAATAGTAGAGATTAGGAAGAATCTATTAGCCACTCAGAGCCGACAAAAGAGCTACGCAGATGTGAGGAGACGGGATTTGGAATTTGAAGTGAGGGATTATGATATGGATCAACGTGTGTTGATGCGTAATGTGGCCCAATATTTCACGGTACTTGTATTTCAATTCTGAATGAAGCGAAACTCCCGCTTTCCTCTCTCTTGATTTGGCAAAATAGAAGAGCAAGTATATCTCCAAAGCAAGTAACACTTGGTTGATGTTGAATCAATCCGAAGAGAGAAACAAAATCAAACCGGAAGAACAACATCAAACCGTGAGCAATTGAGGATGCTACGAATTGGTGAGATGATCCACAAGGAATCACGGATCTTGGAAGAACAACCTCCCTCCAATATTCACGCAATCACAAAACCCTAGATGGGAATTTCCGAAACGCATGTATTCATTTTGCGCCACATAAACCTGTGACTTTTATGTATTTTCTTCAACTCTAACTTGCTTACAATGGGGCTCTACCCCTAAATATATAGTTAATGAGCAAGATGGCGCCTCGAGATCTGTAGTATGAGCAAGAATCCGAGGATGCATCAGAGCAATGAAACGAACCGAGGCTCGATTCATCGTTCATGAACAAGACGAAAGGTACTTTTATTGCAAACTCCTTTAATTCGAAATTTAAACTACTCTAATTGCTGAAAATAGATTAAACTATCCTATTACGAGTAATTTATAATTAACTTCTTTTAAAGAATGATCCGAATTGGAATTGCACCAATC
This sequence comes from Hsuehochloa calcarea, assembly GCA_036346395.1. Classification (NCBI taxonomy): domain Eukaryota; kingdom Viridiplantae; phylum Streptophyta; class Magnoliopsida; order Poales; family Poaceae; genus Hsuehochloa; species Hsuehochloa calcarea. The sequence goes on from CM070610.1 coordinate 35,069,858, forward strand.
CAAATCCATTTTGGATTCTTAGGCTGAAAATGTATTGATTTCGGAATAGAGTTTGAATTTGGTTCTTCTATCTTTTCTTGGCTAAATTCCCTTGTATACTTTGCAACATGCAAAGTCATTTGTTCTTGTGTCTTCCCATGTCCGCTAAAGTTCCCCGGTCGGCATTCCTCCCTATCCTTGCTCTTTGCCGAACCTGGTTCTTGTTTTTGCTCCATTGATGCATAATAGGCTCAACTTGAGGCTTAATACACACTTGCAGCTTAGGGATATTGTCTACCGTAGTAGATGCACTTAGGGCCTCATCATCCTCCCCTTCTTGAAGCAAAACCGTGCTCGGTTTTAGTGTAGTCTTTACGGCCTTCTTCTTGCTAACCATAACCAAATCACTCTTGATTTCTTCATCAGTCTTTGACACCAAAGCATGGAACTCTCCCTTGTGCATGAATGTATATCGGTTGGACCGTCCTTGATGTGTAGCATTCAGATCAAATTGCCATGGACGTCCCAATAGAATATGACCAGCATGCATTGGTACCACATCACACTCCACTTTTTCGACATAGCCATCAATAGTAAGTGGCACTCTCACCTTGTGTGTGATCTTGACTTTGCCGACGTTGTTGAGCCATTGGATGTAATATGGTTTAGGATACCTCCATGTGGACAATGAGAGTGATTCCACCACATTCTTGCCAATCATGTTGGTCGAACTCCCATTATCAATAATCAACTTACACACCTTTTCTTTGATCTTGCAATCGGTTTGAAAGATATGATGTCGCTCTCCCTTCCTCATAATAACGTTGTTATCACGCTGCACCGTTTGAGCCATCAAGCTAATACCTTGTTCGGGATAACAAATGATTTGCTCTAGCTTCTCAGATTCATCAAAAGGTTCAGATTTATCATTGTCGCTCTCTGTTGCATAGCCATCATGTGTCAGCAACACCGTCTTCATGTTTGGACAATCCTTCTTCATATGACCTCGACCCTTGCACTTGAAACATTCAATGTTGCTAGTTCTAGCCGTAGAGAATGCACTCGAATCAGCATGTGAGGCATCTTTGCCTGCAACACTAATAGGTTTCGAAGCTTCTTTGAATGAACTACGAACCGGTATAGTAGATGCAACCGGTTTAGGAGTTGATCCCGCATCTCCATCATGCGAAGTTGCACGTCTCAAAGTGCTATGAGTGGTACGGTCAACCCTTGCTTGAGTGTCCTTCACCCATTGTTCAAGACGCCCGCTTGATGAAGTAATTCTTACCTGTGTTATATTGCATTAAATCAACACGGTTTCGCACATCTTCATTCAGCCCTTCAAAGAAACGTGTCATGGTCGCCTCCGCCGACTCACGCACACTTGTACGGATCATGAGCACTTGCATCTCTTGATAGTACTCGCTCACCGTCTTAGCACCCTGTGTAAGTCGTCGTAGCTTTGTATGCAGTGTCCTTGTATAGTATACCGGCACAAATCGTTCCCGCATAGCTTGTTTCATTACTTCCCAAGTGTTAGGACGTTCCCTTGCACGATTCAATTGATCCCACCAAATAATAACATATTCGGTGAACTCAATAGAGGCAACACGAACCTTCTTCTCTTCGGAGTAGTGGTGGTTGTCAAAAATTTGATTGACACACATCTCCCACTCCAAATAAGCCTTCGGATCAGATCTGCCCTTAAACTCCGGTATGGTGATCTTGATTCTATCGATACCGCCATGTTCATATTCACCTCCATTATGACAAACACCATGTCCAGCACCTCGACGATCAAAGTATTCACGTCGTGGACGTCGTTGATGTCTTTCACGATCATCAGCGGCCTCCTCGAATCAGCGACATAGAAGTCATCTCGGCATGGCGTACAACACGTTGTGCACGTCCATGTTGTGGTTGGGGCAGCACCGGTATATTTGCTCCTCGTGGCGGTGGTAGCCTCTCCTCCAAGCGAAGGATAGCAAGATTAAGACGGTCAAAACCTTCCATCATACGACGTTCATTTGCGTTGAGACGATCGTTCAGTGTGTCTTGCGCTCCTTGGATTTGAGCTTCAAGTTGATGGCGTAAAACCTTCTCGCGACGAAGAAAATAGCCGGTAGTAGCATCAAACTGAGCACGTACGTCTGGTAATAGTGTATCTCCATACGTAGGCTCCTCATCCGATCCACCATTAGAACCATACTGGCTAGTTTTTGACATGATGATCAACCTCAATGTACCAAGAAGAAAAATTCCACGTACTGTGATCAACCACGCTCTAATACCAAGATGATACGGATCAACGTGTGTTGATGCGTAATGTGGCCCAATCTTTCACGGTACTTGTATTTCAATTCTGAATGAAGCGAAACTCCCGCTTTCCTCTCTCTTGATTTGGCAAAATAGAAGAGCAAGTATATCTCCAAAGCAAGTAACACTTGGTTGATGTTGAATCAATCCGAAGAGAGAAACAAAATCAAACCGGAAGAACAACACCAAACCGTGAGCAATTGAGGATGCTACGAATTGGTGAGATGATCCACAAGGAATCACGGATCTTGGAAGAACAACCTCCCTCCAATATTCACGCAATCACAAAACCCTAGATGGGAATTTCCGAAACGCATGTATTCATTTTGCGCCACATAAACCTGTGACTTTTCTGTATTTTCTTCAACTCTAACTTGCTTACAATGGGGCTCTACCCCTAAATATATAGTCAATGAGCAAGAAACCACCTGCATCTGAGTACTAACAAGATAACCGAGTCGATCATCAGAGCAATGAACGATGAATCCTCTGTTCTTGTTCATGAACAAAGATACAGAAAAGGTACTTTTATTGCGAACTCCTTTAATTCGAAATTTAAACTACTCTAATTGCTGAAATAGATTAAACTATCCTATTACAAGTAATTTATAATTAACTTCTTTTAAAGAATGGTCCGAATTGGAATTGCACCAATCCAAATCCATTTTGGATTCTTAGGTTGAAAATGTATTGATTTCGGAATAGAGTTTGAATTTGGTTCTTCTGTCATTTCTTGGCTGAATTCTCTTGTATACTTTGCAACATGCAAAGTCCTTTGCTCTTGTGTCTTCCCATGTCCGCTAAAGCTCCCCGGTCGGCATTCCTCCCTATCCTTGCTTTTTGCCGAACCTGGTTCTTGTTTTTTTCTCCATTGATGCATAATAGGGTCAACTTGAGGCTTAATACACACTTGCAGCTTAGGGATATTGACTACCGTAGTAGATGCACTTAGGGCCTCATCAGAATAGGTTCTTCGGAGAGTGTCTCCTACTAGAGGCATCGTGCGTTTTGACACCAAAGGAAAGCTTAGCTCGATATATGTTGGACCCTTTCCTATCTTGGCACGTATTGGAAAGGTGACATATCGCTTGGACCTTCCCGAGTCCATGCGCAACATGCATAATGTATTTCATGTTTCTATGCTGAGCAGATATTTGATGGACCCAGAACATGCTATGCTACTAGAGCCATTGAGTATTGAGCAATATCTTACCTTTGAGTCCCGGCTAGTGAAGATTCTGGATGACTCAGAGCGAGTCCCGGGGAACAAGACGCTAAAATATGTTAAAGTGCTTTGGTCTCACCAATCGGAGCGAGAGGACACATGGGAACTGGAGACTCGCATGGTGAAGGAATCCAGATTTGTTCGTCTGGTACGTGTTACTTTGTTGTTGTTTAATTTCAGCAGAGTGGTTATTCTTCCAGTAGAACAGTGAGTAGAATTCGGGGTCGAATTCCGTTTAAGGGGGGTAGAATGTAATACCCCGAAATCTTAATCGGACAATTGGAGAAAGATTCGGGAGAAAATATTAAATAGAAAAATAAAAGTTTTAGAGGTTCAAGGGGAATTTACGTAAATTCCCGCCAACCTGGGCCTTGGGCTGCGGCCCAGGAGGCCCAGGGGGGAATCGGCCTAGGGGTGGCTGCCAAAACGGGGGGCGCCTCCCCCCAAAACCTAGCCACCACCACCTCCTCCCTTCCCCCACAGTAGCCGCCCCTGCCTCCTCTCCCTCCTCCTGGCGCAGCCCCTTCCCCAAGGTCGTCTCCCCCTGGTCCAGCATTTTCCCGACGAGATATACTTCCATTTCGAGCATCATCGTCGCTGCTGTCCATAGTGCCAATCAAGGTCAGATTTGTGCACTCGGATTGATCATCAGATTTCGTAGAGTTAAATTCTGAATCAGATGATAGGGTCTCCTAGAGAGTTGTAGGTCTCGTCGCTAGCGCTCCATAGAGTTCTAGATCACTCAATTTGGAGTTGGGGATCTCGAGTTATGAATTTTTCATTGATGTTGTTCCAGGTTTCTGTCGGGAGTCTGATAGATCGTAGAAATTGTTTAATAAGAATTAGATAATGAATTATTTTGGGGTTCCACCAACACAAAAATTGTATATATTTTCATAGAATTCCCAGAGAGATAAAGATCACATTTTTTGGATGTCTGTGCTGGGAGTTACGTCTGGTTTAGCTCGCTGTCTAGAACCTTTGACGAGATTCTTATAGGATTATTAACCTGTTTAAAAGGGGCAGAGGAATGCAGAATCTGGGAACCTTGACAACTAATTTTTTGTGAGAAAACTTGTAAGCTTTACAGGGGATTAAAGATCATTGAATTTGGATAATCCTGTAGAAAGTTATGAATTTTCTTCTACCGCAGTGGTTCTGACTAACAGATTATAGATGCAGAATTTCTTCTGATCATTAGACACAGAAGTTGGCCGAATTGGAAAGTCTTGCCAACTAGCGTATTGTAGACAATTTCATTATGTTTCCAGATAGTCTAAGATCACGCCTTTCTGAATTTTGCAGAAAAAGTTATGAAGGTTTTAATACCGTTGTCCAGTGTAACCTCCCGCTAAACTGTCGTGTAATTTGAGTAGAACCAATATTTTAACCCGGGGTTTTGGGAAGACGGGTTAAAGTGGTGTGAGTAGTGTCTTCTTTTCACGTCGTTCTTATGTTAGTGATTCAATTATGTAGGAGAAGAGGCTTCGGGATTAGGGATATCATCCTTGCCTCCCAACACGTCGTAGCGCAGAAGGCAGGTACTATTTAATTATTGTGTTTGATATGTGTCTTCCTGGTTCGATGAATGTGTGATGAATAATTTTGATATTTACTTGTTCACCGTCATAATTGATTCACCGTGGTTCTTTGATATTATGTTTATGTTCACCGTATGCATTCATTCATGTAAGCATTATTCATGTTTCACCTACAGGAGTGGGTAGTGAAGTCCCATTATTCCAACATGGGCATGTAAGACCCACCATTCCAATGTGGGTAATTTGGACCCCCGTTTTGAAATATTCTTCAAACGGGTCTTGGATCCCCGCATTTTGGATAATACGGGCATGAGTGAACACCGACGGGTGTTCACCGGCTATACCGGTATAAGCAGAAGAGAAGGTCAAGCATATTCATTCATTCGTATGATTTCCACTACTTCATTTTCTGTTCCATTGTGATTTTGTCATGTTCTACTCGTTATTGTTCATGGTATTCTATTGTAAATGCTGAGTCGTGGACTCACTCTTGCCGTGTTTATTTGTTTTAGGTGAACCTTGAAGACGGCATGTTTGGGAGGGAGTAGACACACGGATGCACTCTCATTTCATCTATGAAATAATACATTTGCTATTACCTTGCAGTTAGGAGTTTTGGATTGTAAAAATAAGTGGTTTTACTGATGAGTGTTATTGGGTACTGTTATGCCTCGATCAGTCTAGTTATTGATTCATGCTCTTTAGTTAGATATTTAACATTTTTCTTTCGAGTGAATTTTCATGATCGGATACTGGTGTTATGGTTAATGCTAAAATTTAGGATGATTAATATGCTAGATCTCTTACGAATGAATTCTAATTTGATCTTTACTGTTAAAGTGTTGGAGATTGATCATATTATTGAGTTGTGTTGGAGGATTTAGGTAACTTCTTGGCTTTCGCATAACCAGGGTGTTACAGGATCCTAGAGCGTTTCAGATCGTTACCCTTGAAGTTCACGATGAAAATCGCAAAAACCGATGAGATCCTCCTCTTTCCCCTTCTCTTCTCTTCCCTTCTCTTCCCTTCTCTTTCCTTTCTTTCTCTCCACCTTGCTGATCCTTGCTGATCTTCCTTCCTGGCTAGCAGCAGGGCAGCACCATAGAGAAGGCCACGGCAAGACAACAGGGAGTTGGAGGCGACAAAGGGTAGGGCCGCTTGGATGGGTGGCGGCTTGGAGAGGGAGAGCTGCAGGAAGGGCGGCTTGGAGAGGAGGGCTGCAGGTGGAGGCGCATGTGGGGAGTGGGGCTAGAGTTTGGCTGCCCCCCCCCCCTCATAAGTTTGCTCACCCTTAGCAAAAACACCCTTTTAAACCCTTTAATTCCTTCCCTCATACAATTGCTCTCCCTCTCTCTTTATCTAAATGATTTGGGATATTACAAGAACGAAATGAGTACAGTGGAGGTGAAGGCATGCGTTCTAGGTTTGCCTAAACTCCTTGGATCATTTCTAGTCACAAGGTCTTTAATCTTCAATAAACTCCATGGTTTGTAATCATTAACACATTTGGGGATCCATGAATATGAAGAACAACCCAATTCCATTTTCAAGGCCTAACTTAACCCATCAACACTTAAAAACAAGGTTAGTCTTAACAACTAGAAGTCATTAATCACTGAAAACACTAATCACATCAAATTAGGGGCCAGATGCTTACAACACGATGACATCGCCATCCCACACAAGGTACCCGCCACATTCCATACCACTAGAGGCATGATGTAAGGCGATAGCGAGGAGAAAACGATCACGAAACCATGAAGGTCATCTTCTTCATTATCGAAGGTACCCACTGTGCAACCACTCATAGCACTCTTAGGAGAGGAGGCCTCACCAGCGATGGTGGAAGTGGTACCTGTAGTGGAGCAAGTAGCACCAGCTGTGGAGCCAATGGTGTTAACTGTTGACGCGAGATACACACAATAAATAAATTCCACAACCGCACAGGTCAATTGTAGCTTTTCACCTGGAGTATTCCAACGTTATCGTATCCACAAAGAACGGACTAACTTCGCCTTAGGTTCAGAACATAATTATCATCTAACAACCCGGGGTTAACGGATATGAGGGGTAAATATGATCTAACTTTAACAATATGATAGCTAGGCATAGAGCAATTAACCTAAAAGCTAGATAGATCAGACTAGGATTAGGTCATGAGCTCTAGGATCTAAGGTAGCAATGCTAAATCGACGAAAGCAAAAGATGCAAGATCAATCACTAAGGTGGCTCTCACCCTACAACCCTATACCAGCCCTTTCACGCTTCACCCCTACCACAGTTCCATCACCTTAATCACCACCGGCAAACACTGCACAACTTGATATAGTTCCGTTTACGAGATCTAAACACCACGTCTAAACCTAGGGCTAAACAATTGATAACTATTTCTAACTTTATACCAACTGAGAAACAAGCATAATATCAATAAGACACACACATATGATGATCATACATGCAAAAATATGGCTAAACATCATAGCAAAGCATAAAAATAGACGAACAAAGGAATGCTTACAACCGAGAAGATTTGTAACACCCTGGCTATTCGGAAGCCAAGATATTACCTAAAGAACTATCATACAACCACATTGCGGGAGAATTTAAACTGTAACACCTCTAAATACATAAAGAGATCAACTTTAATAGCAGCATGACAGGAATAAAGACTAAATTCATCTAAGTATAATAAGAGAGTGAATAAACAAACCACTAGAAGCAATTAACAAAACATAATATGGAGAGAAATATCATGCAGTCTTTAATTTATTTATTACAGTTCCTTAGTGAACAAATGAAAGACATAATCGAACTTATTATTGAAGGTAAATTATGGTGAACTGAGTGAAAAGTGCTTGTCTACTCCCTCCCAACAAAGCAATCATCAACGATCACCTAAATAAATAAAGAAAACAAGAATGAGTTGAAACTCAGCAAGTGCAGTAAACAGATGAGCATACAATGTTATGAACAAGTCAATCACAATACGAATTATGAATTTATCTCTGAGAACTTATGTGTATGAATGGAATGAATGGATGCATTGAAAGGAATGGACTGCACACATGCTCATACCGGTATAGCGAGTGACACACTCGTCGGTGTTCACCTAAGCCCGTACTTAACAAAATCTGGGGATCCAATCACCGTATGAAGAAAGTTTCATACGGGTGTCCGAAATTTGCCCACATTGGAATGGTGGGTCTTACATGCCCATACTGGAGTTGATGGGTCTTTACAATTTCCACTCCCGTGGACGGAACATGAACAACGCATGTATGGAATGAAACATATGCAATGCATGTCACTACTTTCTTCCACATGGATTACCAATTAAGAACGGAATATATATAACATGGAGTATGAACATTGACCATAACATTAACAGCACATCAACCAACATTCAACAGAAATCAATATATCTTAACACATTGTACTTGCCTTCCGCGATGTGACGTGCTAGGAGGCAACGAAGGTGCTTCTACACTCGCCGCCTCGCCGACTACATAATTATGTACTCGAAATAAGAACATGATATGACAGTGCTACCGGTGATCTATAATAACTCCTTGACTGTCCAACACAACGAATGGACCCAAAACTAAAAATCAGACAATTCACCACGAAACCCTCTTTGGACGATTAGTGCGGAAAAATCATATTTAATGATCTGGAACTCGTAATGACATGAGTCCAGTTCCCAATTAAACTTAACGAGCAAACCTACAAAACTCTAATTGACAAGATTTCCTAATTCTGCCAAAACATTTGACTAAACAGCATGTGAAAATGCACGATGGACATCTGTCGGATAAAGCGAGCAATGAACGAAGAACATAACATAACTTTTAATCTGTAAGTCCAATTTGAGTGTTCTTTATCAATATGGAAATATGATAAAATTATATACAGAAATAATTTTGGGTGAGAAATCTGAATTTGAACCTAAACAAGTCATATTTCATCAAACAACTATACTGACAATTCTTATCAGGTTTCACAAGACATTAGGAAAGAATCTATCGTAACTTTTGAACCACAAATAGAATCTGGTGATCTTGGTGTCTATGGAAAGCTAAGAACCATGGCTACAATTCTCTAGGAGGGGAGAATCTCCATATCGGCCTCTAAGAGGTCAAAACTGGCCGCGCAACACACTGGACACACTCTGGACAATCTAAGACAACAAATCGATTCGATCATAATACTCAATTCTGCATCCAAACCGAACCAAACAGCGAATTAAACCCTGACGTTGATCAACCTCCCAAAGAACTTCCCCTCTTCTCCTTCTTCCTCCCTTCAATGGCCGGCCACAACGGAGGGGGAACCGGTTGGAGGAGAGGGTAGGAGGAGGTGGTTTCGGGGAAGACCTTGGAGAGCAGCACCGGGGATCACCGGGGCCGGCACCAGGGGGAGGAGGCGGCACCAAGGGGCAGGAGGCGTCGGTTTGGGGGAGAGAGAGGTGGCGGCTCAAGGGGGGAAAGGGGAGGGAGAGGGGAGAAGGGGGCGGTTAGGGTTGGGGGGAAGTGGGGGCGCATGGGCCTTGGCCCTGGTGCACCTCCCCCCTCCTTGGCCCACTCTTGGCCGGCCATAGGCCGGCCAGGGTTGCATTAGCCTGGGCCAGAGGCCCACAGTCCAAAAGTTCTCCGAAAACTTTGAATTAAAAAAAATTCTCTCTCCCGAATAAAATCCTCCCTAAACAAAATTTGGAATATTACAAGATTACAGAAGCTGCAGACTCCGACAGCCTCTCGACGTTGACACTCCAGATCCCATATCTAATTAGAGCCATCCGTAGTTAGAGGATAATTATAACTCTAATTAAAGAGTCTAATTAGAACCCTCGCTAATCTCTAAAGTCTAATCTAGATCTAATTACGAGGAACATTGCTCTGGCCTCGCCGAAGAGGTGAGGGAAGAACATGTAGATTTGATGATGTGGAGGGCACCCTTGAGGTCTTATTTATAGTCCAAAGGGTCAGAGGAGTCATTCTCCCTCGGCCATATGCTCGGAAACAATCGATATTGAGTTTGATTAAGAGTACACTTCGAATTTGAGTCAGTTTCCCACTGTCATTCTGCGTAGCGAACTTTTTGGAGGCGCTATGTCGGTTGTCCAAACTCCAAATGGTAGCCCAATAAAATATCTTCAACTTTCTAGTCGTGGATGTTCTATGAAAACGTTGTCTTCTAAGTCAAAAATGTGTTGGATACTCTGTTTTGGACTCGGACTCCCATATCTGAACTCCAAATAAGGCCCATCTTGACTCTAAATTCGACTACTCGAAGATATATACAACTTTGTTAGGGGTGTCAACGGATCGGATTGCATATGAATCGAGTAGTGGTTGTAATACCTCATTTATCCAGCTAGGTTGTATCGTTCCAATTATCTGGGAATATTATTCGAAAACGAGATTTAAAACTTTCCGGAACCGAATCGGTAAAAAGAAAGAAGTCGGAGGGGGTAAAAGAAACAACTTTCGTCGGATTTTTCCAAACAGCGGGGGGGTAAACGTCATTGTACGTCAACCTGGGCCGCAGGCCGCGACCCAGGTGGCCCAAGAGGGGCCGGCCGGCCCATGTAGGGGCCGGCCAAAGGGGGGGTGCCACTCACCCCCCCAAAACCCTAGCCGCCACCCCTTTAGCCCTTCCCCTCCCCCTTGGCCGCCTCCTCCTCTCCCCCAAGCCGGCCCCCATTGCTGCTCCTTGGTGGTGGTGCCATCTCCGGTGATCCCCGTCGCTTCTCCTCAAGTTCACCTCCAACATCTCCGTTCCCCGCCGACGTCGACGGCCGTTCGTCGCCTCCCGGTGGCCGGCCCTAAGAGAGGAAAGAGAGGGGAAGGGAGGAAGACCCGTGTGCAGCGGATCTTCGTCGTCTTACTGGTCTACAAGGGTAATTAGACCTCCGATTCGTTGTTTGATTCCATTAGAGTTGAGAATCCGATTGGAATTGTAGTTTTGTTTTGATTCTGTCAATAGATTGATTCTATCCAGTACGTTGTACCTCAGTTTTGGTCGTCGTAGAGGCCGAATTGGACATCTGTGTCTTCTGGAGAATTGTTCCTGGTTTCATTATCTTTCTTTTGGCACCTGGATCACAAATTTTCACCCAGTAGTTTAAAAGTTATGACTGTTTTACCACGTACTGCTCTGTCTATCAGAAATTCTGGGTATAGTCGGTTGCACCTAGGTTTTGATCTAGTTAGAGTCATAATCAGGTCGGCCACCCAACTAGGTTTATGAAGATAATTTCACCATGTTTCCAGGCTGATAAAGATCACTTTATTTGGATCCGTGGTTTAAAAGTTAGAGCCTTTTCTTTAGGGCTGTTCTGAATTCTGGGCAGACTGCAGTTATAGTTTTTCATTGGACGGTTAGACCTCTGTTTTGGCCGAATTAGAGTTTACCATCAACTAGAGTTTCGTAGCCAGTTAAGTTAAGAAAATATGAGCACTGGTTTCAGGTCTTTTGGACTTACGGTTTTTTATTGGTGAATTTTCTAGTAAAACTGCCAGATTAGGGATATTTGGAATGTTTGGGTAAATTGATCAAATTGAACCTTTTGTTTGGTTGGTTTGGCTAGAGATTGTGGGAGGACACGTGTAGCATTGCCTTACTCGTTTGTCCTCATTTCGATTATTTTATATTGTAGGCGGTGAAGCGGTGAGTGGAGGGGTATCTCAATTACCTCCCAACCCGTTGCAGCGCGGCATGCAAGTAACTTGTATACTATGATTGATGCATTATGTGATGTGTGAATGAATGAATATATTTGTTCGTACTTGTAGATGAATGCCATGTGTATCTTTTCATTTATGAGTACTATTCAATCTTGCCATGGATTCACATCATGACATGCATAAATTACTTTGTAAGACCCATCAATTCGGTATGGGCACTTGAAAATCCCATCAATTCGAGAATGGGTGCGTGAGTCCACCATTCTAATGTGGGCCACGTTACGTGAGTCCACCATTCCAATGTGGGCCACGTTGGACGGCCGTATGAAACGTTCTTCATACGGTTACTTTAAGTGAACACCGACGGGTGCTTCACTCGCTATACCGGTATATGCTACAATATGTCCAATTCCTTCAATGCATCATTCTATTACATCCATTCATAAGAATTGTTTCCAATAAATGTTCAATCTGTGATAATGTATATGGTTCATTGGATGTTGATTGTTACTTTCAAGTACTTGTTGAGTCTTTGGCTCATTCTTGCTTTGTTGTTTTATTTAGGTAAATGACAAGGAAGAACGGTTTCATGAAGGGTAGATCAACACGATGCACTCACTACCATAATCCAAAATATTTGAGAACTTATTATTGTCTTCTATTTATACCTTGTGTTGAATTGTTATAAGCCAACTTGGCCTTATTTACCATATCTTTCTGAATTGTTTATTTCCATTCCGTTGATTAAACTTGATGATGAATACTTGTTTCCGTATAATCTTATTACATGCTTCACCTTATCATGCGTTTTGATGTTATTCTTTTAAAGAGTAGTGGTTGTAGGTGACATCTTGACTTCCTTATAGTCAGGGTGTTACAGTTGGTATCAGAGCGGGCTTCAGGTCCGTGGTAATAATATTAAAATGACACACTGTGCACAATAGAAAGGGTTGGGTAAACCATTGATTTCCTCAATTGCTTGGTTATGTTCTAATTAGTTTGTTTATCAGTTCGTTGAGCTCAGTGTTTGGTTTTCTTTCTGTTGTGTTGTTCATAGATGGCAAGAGGTAGAGGCCGTGGTCGTGGTCGTCCACCGACCCGTAGTAAATGGTCGTGGCGCGATCCAGCCTACTCGTCGTCTTCGTCTCAAGGGTTGGTGGTCTTTGATCGAGAGATTGCCTCAGCTGCGCCTCCGGTCGCTGAGCCACCGGCCGCTACAGCAGATCTTATTCAGAACCTATTAAGGGAGTTCGTCTGGACACTTTTGACGGAGCAGGCACACCGGTCCAGGCTGCGGACTGGTTGAGGTACATGGAGCGTCAGTTTGGGGCATTAGAGTTGGCATCCGCGCAGAAGGCGCGATTTGTGGCTTTTCAGCTGAAGGGCCAGGCCGACATCTGGTGGGAAGGAGTCCTGTCTTCCAGGACTCCAGCACAGGGTCCTGTTACTTGGGAGGTATTTGTGGAGAGATTCAGGACACAGTTTTATCCTGACTCCTTCATTGAGAAGATGGAGCAATCACTCCTGACTTATGTGCAAGGGAAGATGTCAGTATCTGATTATGAGGCCGGGTTCAACAATCTGGTGCGTTTTGTACCAGCCGTGGCAAGTGATGATAAAGAGAAGGCTAAGAGGTTCCGGCGGGGCCTCAATCAGGAGTATCGCCAAATTCTGGGAGCGACAGGTCTGCGTGATTTTAGCTCAGTGGTTGAGCAGGCTAGAGGGATGGAGTTGGAAAGAGCTCCTTCGTCGCAAGGGCATGTTGCTAGTGGTTCTATTGCTACGGTGGATCTCGCGGTGGCGAAGCGGAGTTCGGTGGTGGAGGTGGGTCTTTTGGCGATCCGCGCTAAGAGGTTTCAAAGAATCAACACTCCGTCCGGTTCACGATGGCGATCGCTTCTTGGCGCCACGTTCTTCATCTTTCGCCCCACGATTGCGTCTGTTCCAAGTCGGGGCATGAAGTGTTTCGGTGTGGTGGCGGGCATCGAGCTTGAATGTTCCTTCAAGGGAACATGCGGCGATGCGGACGGAGGGCCACAAGTCCTCGTGTGCAAGCAAAATCCGGCTAGTATCATCAAATGGGAGGCCGCCCAGCAGCCTTCATCCTCCGTTTCCACAGAGGTTGATTCCAGACTTTGGCGGTTCTCGCACCACAGTACCCTCAAAGATGGGTTCCACTGCAGCTTTTACTCCGGCGCCTCGCAGGTTCTATTGGAATCCCGCACCTTACGCACCTCCGTCGCTTGTTCCTCCAAAGAATTGTTTCAGCTTTCCGTCGCAGAGTGTCGGTGCGTCTTCTGCCGGTGCATCGAGGGGTCACGCCATGCCCACCCACGAGACTTTGGGACGCCCCGATGTGGTGACAGTACCTTACTAGTGGATTCGCATGATGCCTTTGTATTGTTTGATTGGGGCTACTTACTCGTTCGTGTCTTTGGAGTTTGTTAGAAAAGTGGGTTTGAGTTTTCACTTATTTCGAGTCGGTGGTAGTCGCTCTCCAGAGGTCTTATTTCTAGCTCTACCGTCTCTGTCCGGTTGTTCTATAATTATTGATGATGAGGTTTTCACCGCGAATCTTATGGTTATTCAATTGGCACCATCCGATGTTATTCGGTATGGGTGGTTATTCCAATACCGTGCCAAGATTTGTTGTTTCTGGAAGACGGTGACTTTGCTAGCTCCTTAGGTGAAGAATCGTATTCGAGGCGGCACTGCCGTCGATTCAAGATTTGTGCCGCTAACCTATTTCCTAGCCGCCGTGCATCGACCATCGGATTACTTTGTTCCCTCAATGAAAAGACTGATTCTTCACGGCATATTGAGGAGATTCCAGTTGTGAAGGAGTTTTCCGATGTCTTTCCTGTAGAACTTCCTGGAATGCCCCCGGTGAGGAAAGTGGAGTTCCGGATTGATCTTATTCCGGGAACTCGGCCTTTGTCCAAGTCTCCTTACCGATTGGCTCGGCCATTTCAGGAAGAATTGAAGAAACAATTGGACGACCTGCTGTCCAAAGGTATGATTCAGCGTAGCGTATCGCCATGGGGAGCGCCTGTTCTTTTTACTAAGAAGAAAGATGGCAGCTGGCGTATGTGCATAGATTATCGGGCGCTTAATCAGGCGACTGTGAAGAACAAATATCCTTTGCCTCGCATTGAGGATCTTTTCGACCAGTTGAAAGGAGCTAGAATATTTTCTAAGATTGACCTCCAGTCGGGTTATAATCAGATTCGAGTTCGTGAGCAGGATATTGAGAAAACGGCTTTCTCTACGAGGTATGGTCATTATGAGTATAAAGTTATGTCTTTTGGACTAACGAATGCTCCTGCAGTTTTCATGGAAGCCATGAACAGTATGCTGCATCAATACCTTGATGATTTCGTTGTGGTATTCATAGATGATATCTTGATTTATTCCAAGACGGAAGAGGATCACACCCACCATTTGCGGTTGGTACTTGAAACTTTAAGAGAGAATCAATTCTATGCCAAGCTGAAGAAGTGTGAGTTCTGGATTTCTGAAGTTGGATTTTTGGGTCACGTTATTAATCAGAAGGGTATTTCAGTTGATCCTAGCAAGATTTCGACAGTGGTAGAGTGGAAGAGACCAACCAATGTCAAAGAAGTAAGGAGTTTTCTGGGTTTAGCTGGCTATTACCGGCGGTTTGTGGAGGGTTTTTCAACCATTGCTAAACCAATGTCCCAGTTGACACAGAAAGGTGTTAGGTTCGATGAGTCGATGCTTGTGAGCGCAGCTTTTGCACTTTGAAAGATAGATTAGTGATCGCTCCAATTCTTACTCTTCCCGAGCACAGGAAGAGATTCACTATCTATTCAGATGCGTCCATAATTGGACTTGGTTGTGTACTCATGCAGGATGGCAAAGTGATTGCCTATGCATCGAGACAGCTGAAGAAGCATGAACAGAATTATCCCACCCATGATCTAGAGCTTGCTGCAGTGATTCATGCTTTGAAGATCTGGCGTCATTATTTGTACGGCGAATCTTGTGATGTGTTCACTGACCACAAGAGCCTGAAATACATCTTTACCCAGAAGGACTTGAACTTGAGACAGAGGAGATGGTTAGAGTTGATCAAGGACTATGATCTTACTATTCAGTACCATCCCGGCAAGGCTAATGTGGTAGCTGACGCCTTGAGTCGCAAGGCGACACCTCCTACCCTCAGTTGTCTTATTGCTGACTTTGAGCGTATGGATATTGCCTTACGCTGCGGGTACCGCTCGCATCGAGACTCGATTGATTTTAGAGTCGACTCTTCCGGATCAAAGTAGTAGCAGTAGCAAAGAAGAAGATCAGATGCTCCAACGAGTGAGGAAGCGTTGTGCTGATGGCAAGCAAGGTCACTTCAGTGTGGACAAGTTTGATTCTTTGCGATTTAAAGGACGCCTCTGTGTGCCACATGAGTCTCAGGTTAAACTGGAGATTTTGAAAGAGGCCCATCGTACTCCTTATACCGTACATCCTGGTGAGACCAAGATGTACAATGATTTAAAGAAAAGTTTCTGGTGGAAACGAATGAAAATTGATATCGCTCAATTTATGGCATCATGTGGGGTGTGCCAGCGGGTCAAGGCTGAGCACAAGCGACCAGCAGGACTGTTGCAACCCTTGGAGGTACCAGTTTGGCCATGGGACGATATATCTATGAATTTTGTGGTTGGTTTACCTCGCACGCAGCGAGGAAAGGATGCTATTTGGGTAATTGTGGACCGGTTCGATGAAGTCGCACATTTCATTCCTATTCGTACAACCAATTCGGCAAGCGATTTGGCTCCTCTTTATGTACGAGAAATTGTGCGTTTGCACGGAGTGCCAAAGACCATTGTTTCTGACCGAGATGCCAAGTTCGTTTCTGTAGGACCGGAAAGGCGACTGAGGAGGGGGTGAATAGGCGCTTTCACAACTTTCTCGCCTAAATCAAATTCAACACGAACTTTACTCCTTTAGCTATGAAAGCTAAGAAGATCAGTAAGCACACAGCGAAAGCCTTGTGCTGAATTCGACAAACCCCGACAACCACACGACACAAAAGTGGAGACTTAAACTTAAAGGGTTGATTCGGACACGGCGGTCAGACCAAGCTACCACAGGGTGATCGGACCGACGGTCAACCAATGATCGGCCGGCAACTAATCAAGGATCGGACGGTGGGCAATGATTCGACCCGTGAGCAATGATCACGAATATACTGAGGCGGTCGGACCGCCGTTACAAGACCGGTCAGACCGGTTCAGTCCAGTACTGAAAAATCCACCCCAAATCCAAGACGAAATTTGATCCAACTTTTGATTCAACCAATGAAACTTGACCAAATTTCGAGCACACCTCCCTAATGATATTGGAGACCTATTTCTAGCGACGATCCTTCAGATCCACTTCGCAGAATCAATATCTCAAGGATTTAACACTGAAGTGCACAAACCCTAGAAATATGAAGATCTTTGATTCAAGACTTGCTTGTGGGGATTGATGGTCTAGATGATTCTAGGAGTATTCCCACACATCAAAGCAAGACAAAATGGGTCAAGAGACCAAGCATAAACCCTTGAATCAAGGAAGCACCAAAATCATCCAAATGAGAGAAGAACACAAAGGGGAGACAAATGATCTCTCAAGCAAGCATCACAAGATTGATTGATCTCACAAGATGCTTACAAAGCCACTCCAACAAGGAGGACAAGAGCTCACCCAAGGAGCAACACAATCTCTCCCTCTCTTCCTCTCCAAACCCTAACCCTAGAAAAAAGAAGGGGCAAACCAAATGGAAGCTTCAAAAGGGTTTTACATCTCCCCCCTTCTATTTATAGGAGAGGACTAGGGTTTCACATTTGGGGCCCACTCACACATGGGACCCACACACTAATCTGTTGAAGCAATCGCCTGCTTCACCACGTGTAGGTTGATCAGCGGTTCTCATCGACGCCAAGCCTCTCTTGTCCGAATCCCATCGGAACCTCCCAGAGACTCGCACCGATATCCGCACCGCCTGATCCAACCAGCTGCACCGAACCACCCGTTCGATCCATCTTGCCCATCCTGCACCATGCTTGAGTCACACGACCTCACCCGGCATCCATGATCGTTCTGGACCTCGGCTCTCCAAGCGTAGTCCCGATCCACCCACCGTTGACGCCGTTGACCTGCAAGCCACCTGCATAGCAATAGACAAACAAACCGTTTCCGGGAACAAGTTCTTCACAACTTGACCCACTGAAAGCATCTAGGCCCCTAAAAATGGTTTTGGTAATTAATGATAATATGTGAATATGGGATTAACAAGTTTACTAAGAATGTGCAAGGTTAATTCCATTTGATGAACATGATGAAGCAAGGATGCATGCTAAAGGAAAATGTGAAGATCAACAAGGCTTAAAGTCAAGGTACAAATAGTCTAGGATCCTTTTCTATTTTACCGGTCTAAGGAGAATTGGTTGGTAGACCGGATTATAGGATAAATGCCGTACTATTAAGGGGGATCACGACTAGTAGCTTGATAGCTTATTCTTGTGCCATTTGGATCAACTTAGGATCATGCATGCATTTAAAATTGGACTTGAATTTAAGTTAGAATGAATTCAGTGCTTTAATTCTGGAATCGGATGAACCGAAGGCTTAGAAGCGGTTGTACGAAGCGCGGTTGTTCGATGATATTTAGTGATTGCAAAATAACGACGAGTGTAATCTCTTTTAAAACCGCTTTTGAGAATCGGTATTATCTGCAGCGTATAATCGGATGAACCGCATCCGGTTGTTCCGATGATATTACGACGGTTGGAAAATAACGATCTGAGTGTAATCTCCTTTGAAAACCTCTTTTGAGAATCGGTACATCCGACGTATAATCGGATGAACCGCAATACGGATGTTCAAATATATTTGGCGGTTGTAAAATTCCGCACGATGCAAAATCTACGGTTTAGAAAACACGAAATCGGACGATCCGGTGTTTGCTGCGGATGAACCGCAACTAAATCCAACGGCTATATCGGTGCATTTAATCGTGTAACATAGCCGTTCTTCGCATTGAGTATAGCGCGGTTGTACCGATGCTAACACGCCGGTTGTTCCGATATGTCTGAAATTTGGAACTTCTTCCCAACGGCTAGAATTGGTTGGTGGAGGCTATAAATACCTTCCCAATCGCACAAGGGACAAGTTACACAAATGCATTGAAGATATCTCAACCCTTGTGAGCATTGTGCATTCAATTCTACTCCCAATTTACTCTTGCATTCATTAAGAGGAGATCAAGTGCATTCATCTTTAGTTGATTCATTGGCACTTGAGTAAAGTCAGCGAGGATCGTTGATCTATTCTCTTGGGGTGTTGCCGCACTCCTAGAGCGGCTTGGCGGTGAAGCACGGTGATCTTCTCAAGTGAAGCTTGTGAGAAGACCGAGCAAGATTGTGAGTGGTTGGTGTTCACCATCTCCGAGCGGAGGAAGAACAACCCAAGTGATTGAGGAAGGCTTAATTCGTGGAGCCGGCTTGAGTGGTCAAGCTTCCTCAAGCGTGGACTAGTGAAGACCGGCAAGTCTTCGATACCACGGAAAAACTTCATTGTGTCTTGTGGTTATTTCTTGTCTTTACAATTCCGCACTTATACTTCTAGCTTGCTTATTGTAATTAAATTGCCTAGCTAGGAGCATAACTTGTTTAGACTAAGTCATTGAATTGGATAAATTGTTAATTTGTTAAAAACTTTAAAAACCTCCTATTCACCCCCCTCTAGTCGGTTATCCTTGATCCTACAAGTGGTATCAGAGCTTGGTCTCTCCGTTGTTGGACTTAACCGTCTAGGAGAGCAAGGATGGCTAGTGAGGGAATGGCTTTAGGAAGGGCTCCACTCTTTGATGGCACAAATTATGCTTATTGGAAAATTAGAATGTCAATCTTTTAAAGGCCATGAGTCCAAGCATTTGGAAAATCGTAAATGATGGTTACACTATGCCTCTTAATCCACTTGAACCCACGGATCAAGACACGCGTAACTCTCATTTAGATGCCCAAGCTATGAATGCTCTCTTTGGCGCTTTGAACGCGGATGAGTTCAATAGAGTGAGCAATTTGGAAACCGCTCATGCTATTTGGACAACTCTCTCGAAATCCATGAGGGTACATCCACGGTCAAAGAAGCCAAATTGCATAAGGCCGGATTAAATATGAGACATTCATAATGTTGCCTCATGAAAACATCAATGAGATGTATTCAAGACTCAACAACATTGTGAATGAGCTCAAAGGCCTTGGGACTAACCTTTCCGATGTTGATATTGTGCGCAAGATGCTTAGGGCTCTCCCTGACAAATATGAAACTTTGGTGACGCTCTTCATCAACTCTCCCGAATTGCCAAGGATGACACCAACGGGCCTTTTGGGCAATCTCATCACAAATGAGTTGTTCAAGAAGGACAAAGAAGAGCTCGTGGAGACATCCTCCTCAAAGAAGAAAATTACCGCTTTCAAGGCCAAAGCGGAATCAAGTGATGATGAGGATGAAGGAGAAGATTCCGATGAGGAGTATGCACTCCTTGTAAGAAAAATGAAGAAGTTCATGAAGAGACGCCCCAATAGAAGCTACAACTTTGACAAATACAAGAAGGGACAATATTCAAGTGACAAGAAGAGTTATAGCAACATTCGATGCTATAATTGTGATGAAAAGGACACATCTCATCTCGTTGCCCGCAAAGAAGGATGACAAGGACAAGTCATTCAAGAAGAAAGAATATAATGGCAAGAAGAAGCTTTTCAAGAAGCTTCACAAGGATGGCAAGAATGAAGCTCACATTGGAGAGTGGGATTCAAATGATGAATCAAGCGACTCAGACTCGATGAGGATGAGTCTTCCAAGAAGAAGGGACTAGTTGGCATTGCTATCAAAGAAACTCCTTCACTATTCTCCACTCCTACATGCCTCATGGCAAAAGGAGATAAGGTAAAATCCATTGATAGTGATGAACCAACTTATGAAGAATTATTGGATATGCTTGATGAATTAAATGAATTTAATGGAAAGAGAAATCAAAATTTAAAGTCTTGAAGAAAGAATATCTCTCTCTAAAAGACTCTTTTGAGGAGCTAAAGAAAGCTCATGATTCTCTCATCTTAAAGAATATTGAAAATCTCATTCACATATTGGAATTACTTGTGATTTAATGAATGAGATGTCTAAAGTAGATATTGCTTTAAATGAAAAATCCATGTCTAGCATTTCTACTTCATGTGATGATTTACTTGCCATGCCATGTTGCTCTAGTGATGATTCAATTGCTAGTTTAGCAAATACTTGTGATCCTTTACTTATTGTTGAGAACCATGAATTAAAAGAACAAGTCAATAAACTAAGCAAAAGCTTGGAAAGATGCTTTAAGGGTAAGGCCACCTTAGACAAGCTTTTGAGTGAGCAAAGGTGCTCATTCAACAAGGAAGGTCTCGGTATGTGCCTAAGAAAGGTAAGAAGCGGCAAATAAACCCACAAGGTATGTGAGGGAAAATGGTAAGTATTGCTATAAGTGCTGGAAATAGGACATGTGCAACAAAATTGTCCTAAAGGTAAAATTGCATCTTTTGGTATATATGATTCATGCTATATGCTTAGAAAGACTAAGGATGGTAAAATACTTGCTCATTTTATTGGCACTTCAATTTTAGGCGCTAAAAGAATGCTATTTGGGTGCCTAAAACCTTGGTCACTAACCTCCAAGGACCCAAACAAATTTGGGTACCTAAAAGAACTTGATTCTTGTTTTGTAGGTGAACTACAAGACCGGTGGAAAACATTGGGTGCTTGATAGTGGTTGCACTCAACACATGACCGGTGATAGAAAAATGTTCACCACATTCGAGAATGGGAAAGGAATGGACAAAATCACATTTGGTGACAATAGCAAAGGAAAGGTAATTGGATTGGGTAAAATTGCTATCTCAAATGACCTTTCCATTTCAAATGTATCTTTAGTAGAATCACTAAACTTTAACTTGTTATCAAGTAGCTCAAATATGTGATCTAGGACTAATTTGTTCCTTTTCTAAAGAAGGTGTTACAATTTCAAATGAAAATGATAACTCTTTAATTTTTAAAGGATTTAGATTTGGAAACCTTTATTTGGTAGATTTCACTTCAAATGATTCATGCTTAAAAACTTGTTTGATGGCAAAACCTCCTTGGGTTGGCTTTGGCATAGAAGGCTAGCTCATGTAGGAATGATTCAACTCAAAAGCTTTTCAAACATGATTTAGTTGTTGGCTTGAAAGATGTGAAGTTTGAGAAAACCGACTTTGTAGTGCATGTCAAGCCGGTAAACAAGTCGCTAATTCTCACCCTTCCAAAAGTATCATGTCAACTTCTAGACCATTGGAACTCTTACATATGGATTTGTTTGGGCCAACAACCTATAAGAGTATCGGAAATAGCTATTGTTTGGTTATTGTGGATGATTACTCTAGATATACATGGGTATTCTTCCTAGATGATAAAAGTGAAACCTCCGAATTTTCAAAAACTTTACAAAAGGGCCCAAAATGAATTTGATTTCAAAATAAAGAAAATCCGTAGTGATAATGGTTAGAGTTCAAAAATACTAAAGTTGAAGACTTTTGTGATGAACTTGGAATAAAGCACTGAACTTTCCACAACCTACACCGGAACAAAATGGAGTTGTAGAAAGGAAAAATCGTACATTAATTGAAATGGCTAGGACAATGCTTGATGAATATAATACTTAGATAGTTTTTGGCGGAAGCAATTAACACCGCTTGTCATGCCATAAATCGTCTTTATTTACATCGTCTTTTGAAAAGACTTCCTATGAGCTTCTTGTAGGAAGAAAACCGAACATCTCCTATTTTCGTGTCTTTGGTTGTAAATGCTATATTTTAAAGAAGGGTGTTGGTTATCAAAATTTGAAAGTAGATGTGATGTTGGTTTCTTACTAGGTTATTCATCAAATAGTAAAAGTTATCGTGTCTTCAACAAAAACTCCGGTTTAGTTGAAGAAAAACATGATGTTCAATTCGATGAAACTAATGGCTCTCAAGAAGAGCATGAGAATTTGGATGATGTAGGCAATGAAGCCTTGAGAAGGGCAATGGAGCATATGCAAATTGGTGACATAAAGCCCGAAGATGATTCATCATCCTCCACACAAGTTGAACCACCAACATCTTCTACAAACCAAGTTCAATTTGACAATAAGGAAGATGATCAACCATCTAACTTACCACCAAGAATCCACAATGCAATTGCTAAGGATCATCCAATAGACCAAATATTGGGTGATGTAAGTAAGGGTGTTCAAACTCGATCTCGTGTTGCTTCTTTTTGTGAATATTACTCTTTTGTCTCTTGTATTGAGCCAAAGCATGTAGAAGAAGCACTTGAAGATCCGGATTGGGTGAATGCTATGCATGAAGAACTCAACAACTTCACCCGGAATGAAGTTTGGACATTGGTGGATCGACCCAAGGAACACAACGTCATTGGTACAAAATGGGTCTTTAGGAACAAGCAAGATGAAAATGGTTTGGTTGTTCGAAACAAAGCAAGATTGGTAGCTCAAGGTTATTCACAAGTTGAAGGTTTGGATTTTGGTGAAACTTTTGCTCCCGTAGCTAGATTAGAATCAATTCGGATATTACTTGCTTTTGCATCATGCTTTGATATTAAATTATTTCAAATGGATGTTAAAAGTGCTTTCTTAAATGGTAAAATTTCCGAACTTGTATTTGTTGAACAACCTCCCGGTTTTGAAGATCCTAAAAATCCTAATAATGTCTATAAACTCTCTAAAGCGCTCTATGGCCTTAAACAAGCTCCTAGAGCATGGTATGAACGACTTAGAGATTTTCTAGTCTCAAAAGGATTCAAAATTAGGAAGATTGATTCAACCTTATTTACTAAAGTTATAGATGATGATTTCTTTGTATGTCAAATTTATGTTGATGATATTATTTTTGGGTCTACTAATCAAGATTTTTGCAAAGAATTTGGTGATATGATGTCTAGGGAATTTGAAATGTCGATGATTGGAGAATTAAGCTACTTCCTTGGATTCCAAATCAAGCAACTCAAAGATGGGACCTTCGTGAGCCAAACCAAGTATGCAAAAGAATTGATCAAGAAGTTTGGTATGGAGGATGCAAAACCCATCAAGACTCCCATGGCAACAAATGGTCATCTTGACTTAAATGAGGGAGGTAAATCGGTAGATTTAAAGCTTTATAGATCTATGATTGGTAGTTTGCTTTATCTTACCGCATCTAGGCCCGATATCATGTTTAGTGTTTGTATGTGTGCTCGCTTTCAAGCAAATCCAAAAGAATGTCATTTAATGGTGTTAAAAGAATTCTAAGATATTTAAAGCATTCCTCTAGCATTGGCCTTTGGTTCCGAAAGGTGCTAAATTTGACTTAATTGGATATTCGGACTCGATTATGCGGGATGCAAAGTGGATAGAAAAAGCACCTCGGGTAGTTGTCAATTTTAGGAAGATCTTTAGTATCATGGTCATCCAAGAAACAAAATTCAGTAGCCCTATCCACCAGAAGCCGAATATGTTTCGGGAAGTTGTTGTGCTCAATTGCTATGGATGAGGCAAACATTGATGGATTATGGAATTAAAGCGATAAAATGCCTCTTTTGTGTGATAATGATAGTCTTTGTGAAAATAGCTAATAATCTGTTCAACACTCAAGAACCAAGCATATAGATATTCGCCACCATTTCTTGAGAGATCATGTGATCAAGGGAGACATTGATATTAGCCACATAAGAACCGAAGACCAATTAGCGGATATTTTCACCAAGCCATTAGATGAAGGCCGCTTTTGCAAATTGAGGAATGAATTAAATGTCATAGATTATTCAAACATTGTTTAAATTTTTGTTATTACAGTAGTTTTTATTTGGTGTTATTTAAATATTTTGTAAAAGAATTTCTCAAATCTCATATTAAATTCACTATATTTATAAAAACTATGTTTATATATAATCTTCAGTATATTATATGCATAATGATCCCTAAATGATGTTTTATTGAGTGTAAATCTAAGGATCATTTGCAATTATTCAAAATTCCAAAGAAATACAGAGCCTTATCAAAATCTCAGGACAATCGGTACATCCGGAGTTATGCGAACGGTACGTCCGCAGTGCGGATCATCCGGCGTTATAATAGCGGAACGTCCGTTTTCTTTTTGACCTTATCACCCAAATGCTCGTCTGTTTTCCTTTTCTTCTCGGTCCGCTCGAGTTCTTCTCTCTCGGTAGGCGCCTCTCAAAACCCTCTCTCAAATCGAGTGATTCTCTCGGTGGATCTCCAAGTCCTCACGATTCTTGCATTTCCGGTGCTCTCCTTCCTCAAATCTCAAGGTAAAACATCTCTTGATTCGAGTTTTACCGCATTTTGAGCACTCGGAGTAGTTTTAGGGTTTTCGATAATGCGGTTGATTTCTAGCAATCTAATTGGGCAAAAGTGCTTCACTTGGTATCCTATGACCCTTGCGCATCCGGTTCTAGCACTCACTCTCTTAGATTCCATCAAAATCTCGGAGATTCTTCAACCCTAGTTTTGGTCAGACAATCGGACGTTCGGTTCTTGAGGGCGAACGACCGCGATTCGACGTTCCGCCACATAACGGCGGATGATCCGATTATCCTGACAGAACCAGAAATTGTCATTTCTTTCAATTCAATTCAATTCAAATCTGTTCCTTGACATCTTAATCACTCCAATCTCTATATAGATGCCTAGAATGCGAGGAACATCCAAGAAGTCTCAGGGATCGTCAAGACAAGTGCCTTCGGCACCTCAACCTCCACTGCGAATTGGAAGAGTCCAACCCGACATTCTGTTCGACGGCAGACCGCGAGGAAAAGGAAAGGGAAAGAGACCACTCGTAAACCGAATCGTAAAATAGCTCAGGAAGTGAATCAATTGAGGAAACTGAATCCGAAGAAGAAGAAGAAGAAGAGGAAGTTCCTCCAAGGACAGCAGAAGATGATGATTTGGTTGATCCTCCAGGGACTCCTACTGACCTACATCTTCTGTCAGCAGATGACTATGCCATCAAGCGCCATGTCAATCAATATCTTCTGAAGAATGACACATTGAATCCAAAATTCCACACAATCTTTCAAGAGCAAGTGTATGAGCAAATATATAATAGGCACAAGAAGTTTGCCGATCATAAATGGATTAACTGGCATAATATTAATACCTTGGACAAATACAGTGGAGTCTATCAGCTTTTCTACAATGTGGGTCTTCATGATCTTGTGGGCATAAAACAGAATTATGATGACAAGATCATTCGACGCTTTATGCCACCTCGCATATGTCTCACGACTTGAAGACTTTTAGATGGTCGATGGTGTCGAAATGTGGAAAGCACCAAAGAGGAATTTGCAGAGTATTGAGAATTCATCCGCTCTTGGGACAAAATCTTTGAGAGTTCAGCCCTACTTGTTCCTGCTTGGGCCAGGCATTATGACTCTTCAGCTAAATGCAAGTTAGGGACAATTACTGGATTGAAGCCAGAAGTGAGCATGATTAACAGGATAATTAATCATACTTTCTACCCTAAGAGTGGGAATTTCGATGCGATGCGGGGCATGTTTGGAACATGATAGATCATATTGTGGAGGGAGTTAAATTTGATGTAGTGGATGTTATTCTTTAAGGCATAGCCTCCTCCAAGAATGACAGAGTTAAAAGGATCTATTATGCTCCTTACATCATGGCATTGATTGTTAGAAAGATCGAGTACCGTGGTGGTTTGGGATCTACTCACAAGCCATATAAACCACGAGATGCCATTCCTCCTCAACAAGTCTCGAGAATGCCCCGCCGAGGTGATGCTCCTCCCGCCGCTATGCTATGCACGATGCAAGTGCTCTAGCGCAAGTACTTCAAAATCAGCAGTCTATTATCAGCACTTTACAGGAAATGAAGGCTGAACAAGCTGCCTTTCAGGATGAGACTCGTCATAGGCTTTCTACGATGGCAGCTATCCAAAATGACTTCTTTGATGAGACTCATAACAGACTATCAGCTTTGTCTGAGGGTCTAAATGACTTAGAACACTTTCTCAAGACCCCTCAGCGTTATGTTCGCCGACCTCCTCAGTCGCCCAAGGGTCCTTCTTCTAGGACAGCTGCACCTACTCCAGCTCCTACCACTCTCTCAGTATCTCAGGATCCCGCGCCATGCGTGTCGGACTTCTCGGATCCTCACGATTCGGCTCAGCCCGCTTTGCTTCTCCCTGCTCTGCTCAGACCCAGTTTCTTCCTCTCAGGACCCCCCTGTTTGATGTTTTTTTTTTTGGTACTTTGATGCCAAAGGGGGAGAAATTGTGAAGATGTGAAGACTTAGTTTTAGGGGGAGCTA
This sequence comes from Hsuehochloa calcarea, assembly GCA_036346395.1. Classification (NCBI taxonomy): domain Eukaryota; kingdom Viridiplantae; phylum Streptophyta; class Magnoliopsida; order Poales; family Poaceae; genus Hsuehochloa; species Hsuehochloa calcarea. The sequence goes on from CM070610.1 coordinate 35,097,014, forward strand.
TGGGCTTATGTGATTTATATGTGTTTTGTAAAACTGGTTGATTGTTGATCTATTTTGTGCCTGTAATAGTTGGTAACTTTTGTTGAACTTGTGGAATGTGGTTATGTCTTATTATCTTTTATGCAATGCAATCAATTATTTGACATATCTTATCTTTGTATCGCTTCCTCAAGTTCATAAATGCAAAAGAAACTCATAAAATTTTCAATTCTTTACATATGCTTGCAAATTATTCACTATCCATATGCATTCGTTTAGGGGGAGTCTTCTTTTAATTGGATTTGACAAGAAAAATAATTCTCAAAATTTACTTATGCTCATTGCAAAGATTATTTTACCTGTCAAAAGACTTCAAAAGAATATACACTCTTAGTATATTCAAAACAACCTTTCTCACATATTAAGTGTGTTGTCATCAATTACCAAAAGGGGAGATTGAAAGCATCTAGGCCCTAAAATGGTTTTGGTAATTAATGATAATATGTGAATATGGGATTAACAAGTTTACTAAGAATGTGCAAGGTTAATTCCATTTGATGAACATGATGAAGCAAGGATGCATGCTAAAGGAAAATGTGAAGATCAACAAGGCTTAAAGTCAAGGTACAAATAGTCTAGGATCCTTTTCTATTTTACGGTCTAAGGAGAATTGGTTGGTAGACCGGATTATAGGATAAATGCCGTACTATTAAGGGGATCACGACTAGTAGCTTGATAGCTTATTCTTGTGCCATTTGGATCAACTTAGGATCATGCATGCATTTAAAATTGGACTTGAATTTAAGTTAGAATGAATTGATTGCTTTAATTCGAATCGGATGAACCAGAAGGCTTAGAAGCGGTTGTGCAAGCGCGGTTGTTCGATGATATTTCAATGTTGCAAAATAACGAGACGAGTGTAATCTCTTTTAAAACCGCTTTTGAGAATCGGTGCATGCAGCGCGATAATCGGATGAACCGCATCCGGTTGTTCCGATGATATTACGACGGTTGGAAAATAACGATCGAGTGTAATCTCCTTTGAAAACCTCTTTTGAGAATCGGCCGCATCGCGACGTATAATCGGATGAACCGCAATACGGATGTTCAAATATATTTGGCGGTTGTAAAATTCGAAACGGATGCAAAATCTACGGTTTAGAAAACTGAAATCGGACGATCCGGGTGTTTGCCTGCGGATGAACCGCAACTAAATCCAACGGCTATATCAGTGCATTTAATGCGTGTAACATAGCCGTTACTGTGCATTGAGTATAGCGCGGTTGTACCGATGCTAACACGCCGGTTGTTCCGATATGTGCTGAAATTTCGGGAACTTCTTCCCAACGGCTAGAATTGGTTGGTGGAGGCTATAAATACCTTCCCAATCGCACAAGGGACAAGTTACGATTGCATTGAAGATATCTCAACCCTTGTGAGCATTGTGCATTCAATTCTACTCCCAATTTACTCTTGCATTCATTAAGAGGGAGATCAAGTGCATTCATCTTTAGTTGATTCATTGGCACTTGAGTAAAGTCAAGCGAGGATCGTTGATCTATTCTCTTGGGGTGTTGCCGCACTCCTAGACGGCTTGGCGGTGAAGCACGGTGATCTTCTCAAGTGAAGCTTGTGAGAAGACCCGAGCAAGATTGTGAGTGGTTGGTGTTCACCATCTCCGGAGCGGAGGAAGAACAACCCAAGTGATTGAGGGAAGGCTTAATTCGTGGAGCCGGCTTGAGTGGTCAAGCTTCCTCAACGTGGACTAGTGAAGACCGGCAAGTCTTCGATACCACGGGAAAAACTTCATTGTGTCTTGTGGTTATTTCTTGTCTTTACAATTCCGCACTTATACTTCTAGCTTGCTTATTGTAATTAAATTGCCTAGCTAGGAGCATAACTTGTTTAGACTAAGTCATTGAATTGGATAAATTGTTAATTTGTTAAAAACTTTAAAAACCTCCTATTCACCCCCCTCTAGTCGGTTATCCTTGATCCTACACCCACGTTAGCTTCGCAATGCGATATACATCAATAAAGCATTGATAACCATACATGAAACACAATCAAAATCAACTCAATGCAAACTTGGCTCACCTCCAAGTCGTTGCCGGTCTGACCGCCCCACAAGGCCGGTCCGACCGATTTCAGGCCGGTCGGACCGCTCCCACAACGGCGGTCGGACCGGTCAAAAAGACTTAGCCAAAATTCTAGCTTGAAAATCCGAAACCTTCTGGAATTTTCAACTCAATAGAACTTTTGACTGGGAGCTCCAAAAATGATGGGACCACATCCAGGAGACTCCCCTCACTTGCCTACACAACCTATTTTTGGATTAGCTCCAAAATCCAACTTTAGGTCAAACCGGTCCTACCGGCCACCACTGCCGGTCCGATCAGTCCCACAAGTGATCCGACCTTCCCACACCACCCGGTCGAGACCTGTGTGGTCGACAGCGAAGAAGCAAACCCCGAAAACGCGAGATTTTGCAAACCAACAAAGCCATTGCCAATTGACTCATCATCCTGAGATCGTGCACATATCCTCACGATATCCACAGTTTCCAAATTCTGGGAAAGTTTGCAGAGTGCATTGGGCACACAACTCCGTCTTAGCACGGCCTTTCATCCCCAAACGGATGGACAGTCTGAGCGCACCATTCAGACATTAGAAGACATGCTCGGTGTTGTGTTTTATCCTGAAAGGGAATTGGGAAGAGCATTTAGCTTTAGCGAGTTTGGTTATAACAACGATTATCATTCCAAGATTCGATTTGCACCATACGAGGTTCTTTATGGCGTAAGTGCGAGTCCCGTTGTCTTTGGAATGAGGTTGGAGAGCAGGCGATCTTGGGTCCGACCGGGTTCAAGCAGAGCGATGGCTAGAGTGGCGAGGTTAGGCGAATTTGTTGGTCGCCTAGAGCCGACGTAAGAGCTACGTTGATGTCGAAGGCGAGATTTGGAATTCGAGGTGGGAAATGAGGTTCTATTGAGGGTATCGCCATCTAAAGGCGTAGTGCGTTTTGGCACCAAAGGGAAGCTTAGTCCAAGGTATGTTGGACCCTTCCCAATCGTGGCATGAATTAGAAAGCTAGCTTACCGCTTGGACCTTCCGATTCTATGAGTGGGGTTCAACGTGTTTCATGTTTCGATGTTGAGAAAGTTTCGAGAGACCCGGATCATGTCATTCCTTTGGAGCCTTTGATTGTCAAGCAAGACCTTACCTTGAGTCCGGCCGGTGAAGATATTAGAAGAATCGAACGGGTTCGAGGAACAAGACCACGAAGTATGTCAAAGTTCTTTGGTCTCATCAGACTGAGAGAGAGGCCACTTGGGAGTTGGAGTCCCGCATGCGAGAACAATACCCCTACCTGTTCGTTTCAGGTAACTACCAAAGTTGTCCATCTATCTTTCTCGAAGTTTGTTGCGTAGATTCGAGGTCGAATCTTTTCTAAGGGGGATAGAGTGTAATACCTCATTTATCCAGCTAGGTTGTATCGTTCCAATTATCTGGGAATATTATTCAAAACGAAATTTAAAACTTTAGGAACAAGATCGGTAAAAAGAAAGAAGTCGGAGGGGGTAAAAGAAACAACTTTCGTCGGATTTTTCCAAACAGCGAGGGGGGTAAACGTCATTGTACATCAACTGGGCGCAGTCAGCGACCAGTGGCCCAAGAGGGCCGCCGGCCCATGTAGGGGCGGCGGCCCATGTAGGGGCCGACCAAAGGGGTGCCACCCCCCAAAACCCTAGCCGTCACCCCTTTAGCCCTTCCCCTCCCCCTTGGCCGCCTCCTCCTCTCCCCCAAGCCGGCCCCCATTGCTGCTCCTTGGTGGTGGTGCCATCTCCGGTGATCCCCGTCGCTTCTCCTCAAGTTCCCCTCCAACATCTCCGTTCCCCGCCGACGTCGACGGCCGTTCGTCGCCTCCCGGTGGCCGGCCGTAAGAGAGGAAAGAGAGGGGAAGGGAGGAAGACCCGTGTGCAGTGGATCTTCGTCGTCTTACTGGTCTACAAGGGTAATTAGACCTCCGATTCGTTGTTTGATTCCATTAGAGTTGAGAATCCGATTGGAATTGTAGTTTCGTTTTGATTCTGTCAATAGATTGATTCTGTCCAGTACGTTGTACCTCAGTTTTGGGCATCGTAGAGGCCGAATTGGACATCTGTGTCTTCTGGAGAATTTTTCCTGGTTTCATTAGCTTTCTTTTGGCACCTGGATCACGAATTTTCACCCAGTAGTTTAAAAGTTATGACTGTTTTACCACGTACTGCTCTGTCTGTCAGAAATTCTGGGTATAGTCGGTTGCACCTAGGTTTTGATCTAGTTAGAGTCAGAATCAGGTCGGCCACCCAACTAGGTTTATTAAGATAATTTCACCATATTTCCAGGCTGATAAAGATCACTTTATTTGGATCAGTGGTTTAAAAGTTAGAGCCTTTTATTTAGGGCTGTTCTGAATTCTGGGCAGACTGCAGTTATAGTTTTTCATTGGATGGTTAGACCTCTGTTTTGGCCGAATTAGAGTTTACCATCAACTAGAGTTTCGTAGCCAATTAAGTTAAGAAAAGATGAGCACTGGTTTCAGGTCTTTTGGACTTACGGTTTTTTATTGGTGAATTTTCTAGTAAAACTGCCAGATTAGGGATATTTGGAATGTTTGGGTAAATTGATCAAATTGAACCTTTTGTTTGGTTGGTTTGGCTAGAGATTGTGGGAGGACACGTGTAGCATTGCCTTACTCGTTTGTCCTCATTTCGATTATTTTATATTGTAGGCGGTGAAGCGGTGAGTGGAGGGGTATCTCAATTACCTCCCAACCCGTTCTGTGTGGCGAATAAGTAACTTGTATACTATGATTGATGCATTATGTGATGTGTGAATGAATGAATATATTTGTTCGTACTTGTAGATGAATGCCATGTGTATCTTTTCATTTATGAGTACTATTCAATCTTGCCATGGATTCACATCATGACATGCATAAATTACTTTTGTAAGACCCATCAATTCCAAAGATGGGCACTTGAAAATTCCATCAATTCCGAATGGGTGCGTGAGTCCACCATTCCAATGTGGGCCACGTTACGTGAGTCCACCATTCCAATGTGGGCCACGTTGGACGGCCGTATGAAACGTTCTTCATACGGTTACTTTAAGTGAACACCGACGGGTGCTTCACTCGCTATACCGGTATATGCTACAATATGTCCAATTCCTTCAATGCATCATTCCATTACATCCATTCATAAGAATTGTTTCCAATAAATGTTCAATCTGTGATAATGTATATGGTTCATTGGATGTTGATTGTTACTTTCAAGTACTTGCTGAGTCTTTGGCTCATTCTTACTTTGTTGTTTTATTTAGGTAAATGACAATGAAGAACGGTTTCATGAAGGGTAGATCAACACGATGCACTCACTACCATAATCCAAAACATTTGAAAACTTATTATTGTCTTCTATTTATACCTTGTGTTGAATTGTAATAAGCCAACTTGGCCTTATTTACCATATCTTTCTGAATTATTTATTTCCATTCCGTTGATTAAACTTGATGATGAATACTTGTTTCCGTATAATCTTATTACATGCTTCACCTTATCATGCGTTTTGATGTTATTCTTTTAAAGAGTAGTGGTTGTAGGTGACATCTTGACTTCCTTATAGTCAGGATGTTACAGTGGTCTTCCTGAATATCTAAAAGAACACAAATACAAATTCGAATATTGTTAAATACGAATCGAATACCTAATTAATTCGGTCGGATTCGGATATCCTCATAACTTACATAATTGCAAGATATTTATAATACTTTATTCTCGTACATAGCACACCTAATCATTCTAGTTTATCTATTTCACCTAAAAACATGAATTCATATTAAACTAAAAATACTCATCCAACTAATTAGCCAAGCTGCAATAAAATATGTATATTGTTTTATCAAATTCGAATACGACTATGAATAGTGCAGATAAAATAACATTTCGGATGGTAAAAGTTTATACCATGTTCGTTTCCATATTTTTAATGCGAATATGAATACGAATAAGGAGAAATTGTTAATCGGATGGAAAAATCTAAACCATATTCGCTATCAACTGAATTCGGATGCCTGATAAAACAGATAATTCGGATTCGATTGGCACCACTAAACTTTGTAGCTATGATATTTTCTATTTGAAGCCGTTTTGCTCGCTGAAATCGTGTTCCAAGATGATGGACAAAATATGTCCCTTTGGTGTGGCAAATATATAATCTCTCAATTTCCTTATCTCCTTGGCTTTCCTTTCTTCAAATCTTGAGTGGAATCAGCCGGAAGCAAGACAATAAGTATCCCTAATCAATGGTGGGTCCCACCATTGATTTCTCTTTATAATTTGGTGTACACATGGCAATCCTCTACGTCGTCATGCTGCCAAGTGTTTGCATCGTAACCTATGCATCCGAACTTCGACTTGGGCAGATGATATATGCATTGTGATCGTGTCGATGAGGTCATAATCATATGATCTTCCAAATTAGTACTTGAAAATATCTGGATGATTGAAAGCTTATAAAAAGGATCTTCGGAACCCATTGATTTGTCGGTTCAGGAATAGACTTCTCCAAATAAGTGAATTTGATATTATTTTGGTTCTTTCTACAAAACACATGAACGGACAAGGGAACTTCGGTGTTTGGTTAGGGTTAGTTGTCAAGTGTCATAATCATGCACAACTATCATGAATAATAAATAATATTGTCGTGAGAAATATACATAAAATGAGCGCCAACATTAGCACCGTCGTCAGTGCTGACAACACATTGGTCACCTCTAGACGTGACGCTAATGGATGCACCAATTTTGGAGGTGGTGGTGGCATAGACAACATCTTGACGTCGTCTATCCTTGTCCTCTATCGCAAGCCTTGTGCAGTCTTTGATTCTTGAGCGATTCTTGAGCGGAGCTTACTGTAGAGGTCTCTCATGGACTTGAGTTCTTTCACATCGGAAGCCACGGCGAGTGACTTTGATAATAAATATTGTGGGCATTGGTTGGATAAGGGTCCAATGACCCAAAATAGGATGGTCGCTCTCATCTAGTAGCCGGCCGGGCTCTTCCCTGGCCATGGAAGAGAGGCTCCGAGGCCCCATTGAGGAGGGACTAAGACTTTCTTTAATTATTCTTTCATTTAATCTCTCAATTACATGAGAGGTCCCTCTTATAGGGCTAAAGCAAATATACCGTATACTTAAGGGATACTTATCTAACAAATTGTATCCTCAAGAGATATTTGACTTTACTCAAAACTAACAAATCTGATTACCAGACATCCGAGTGCCTTCCTTGTTGCCGAAGCTGCTGCGCTGCTGCCCCCTTGGACGTGCTTATCCTCTGTCCCATGGCCGGCCAGCCTGCCGCAACCCTATGCACTATGGCCTCGGCATCATCGTAAGTGATGATGTGGTATGGCATGTGGCATCTTGTCCTAACATGGCACGCCACATCATGAACCTTTGGATGACATGGAAGACCACACTATCCATCTTTTGCTGACGTACCATCCGACATCATTCAGTCCATCTATCTGCTACGGGATTTCCCAAGACAATTCTTTTACTAGAAAATATAAGATTTGGATTCAAATTAAACATGCCAAAAAGAGCTTGCAATAAATTATTGTTGCTCTCACACGACTCTTAACATTTTCGTCAATCCCTAACCCTCATAAAAGAAAGTATCACTCAAGAAGCAGTAGCGCCGGTTTAAACGCCTTGAGGCTCCCTGCAAGTTGGCTTCCTCTGCAAGTTGGCTTTTTTGATAAACTAGTATAGAGGAGCTCGAGCTTCTTAGTATCAATTGAGCTTATGCTTCTCTCAGAAGCTTGAGAAGCCACACTTTGTTTTGGAAATTTCTTTTGGCTTTAAGCTATCAGTGCTAAGGTGGTAATACCAATCTTTAACGTTGGATCTGAATTGAACAACCAAGATTAATACGAACTCCCACCTCTAAACCATTTAATCACATTGTATGCTCCCACCTTCAATGCACCTTCATTAATGCATCTTCATTAAACAACATGCATACTCCCACCTCCAACGGTCAAGATTGGTATTATCACCTTAGCACTGAATTACACATTAGCACTAGATACGTTCATATATATATATATATATATAGCCTTTTTACTACTCTCGAGTGTAGTTATTCCCTATTTCGTATCTCACAACGTAGGAGGTATCTTGTGCAACCGAGAGTATATCTGTGTAGTATACGAGTATATAAGACCACTTATGTGGTATTTATATATTTTTAGGGGTAGTATGTATAATTTTTTAGATATACTCCTTTTTATATGCGAATATGAAAGTATTTACAAAATATGCTAAAAACTATGGAGTCTCTTGTAGTTTTTTAATGTGATTCGCATTAGAGTATCTTATAATTAGTATATGAGTATACCCAAAGTAATAAAAGAGTATACTAAATTCTTTTAGACGGTATATCAGAGGTGGGAGTAACTACACCTGGGAGTAAAAATTATTTTTTATATAAAGGATTGCAGTTGGACTTCTATAAATAGTCCATTAGTACCACATTTTGGCTATTGCCAATAGACTTTAGCCGTATGGGTCTAATTAATTATAAACAATACGAGCTGCTACGTGCCTACCTATCTGACGCAACAGCCTTTTGTCCATTTATAGCTTTTTAATACATTTTTACTAAAAAATCCCTAAATGAAAAAAATAAACTGAGTGCCTACAACTTGATATTGCGATCCAATGATCCAAATATGTCCATGTGCTCCTTGATAATGCAATTCTAGCTTGTTTTACATTTCTACATTAATTGTTTATGCTTTTGGTGAGCAATCGCAGGAGCATCTGGGGGCATTTTATATTCCAGCTCGATTAATTGCGTATCTAATTTAGTAGTCTCAGCGTGAATGATCATTTACGTGATAAACATATACAATTGTTCGAGTTGGTGATTGGCTACCAGGTATACTCATTGCACTCGCCAAATCAAAATACAGGGAACGGAATATATACGAAGATATATAGATCCATCTTATGGACACCGGAAGCAACATAGAACATATATCAGCCTACCGGTTCTACCAAATTAAACCGATACAAGGCATATCAATTCTAATTATGAAACTATAGCATGATTATACCATTGAAATCAAACATCGGGTGCATCATTTGCCCGTCAGAATGATGAAACAATAACGAGAAACTTGAGCATAAATCAACCTTCCTGTCTTTACACTTCTCTAAGTCGGCCGGGCTAAAGTAGAGCAAAACAAGTGGACAATAGAAACAAAAATACAAAAGTAGTTTTGTCTAGTTCCATGCTTGGCAGTCGAAATTGTTTAAAAAAAACGAAAAAAACTTGCATCGTCCTGAAAAAAGAAACGCCACCTCCATTTTGGTTGCAATGCAACCGAGAACTTCGACTACTGTGACTGTCTTAACGCCTGATAAAAAATGCTATATAGAGTGGCAGGTTAACCACAGGGCATAAATATGTAGAACATGAGCAGATACATCATAACTAAACATTAGAAGTAAATTATGTCATAAGTAGTGAGGACATAAAATTAACAGATTTTCACAATGGCAACTCACAACACACGCAAGAGTGGTCCAGCTATTTTCAGCTAGGCAAACTAGCTAGTGGGCTGATACAACTACAACACAGTAGTAGTTAAAAAAAACTAAATAGTTAGGAAAGAGCACATGCACCCAGCTCTCTCCACTAGTGGATATACGGTACCTGGTACTGGACCTGATATCCATTACCATAATAGGTCGTGTGGGCAGGTGAGATGGTGTATGGAGCTGAGCTTATCATTGTAGGATGATGGGCCTCAGTACCATACACATACTGCCTCTCATAAGGGTAGGGGTGCCTCTGTGGGGGTGCCTGGTAGAAGCTTTTGTCAGAGAAGCTGGTAACATGGGGTGCATAGACCGATCCATTGGCACGAGGCCTCTTGGACTGTGGTTTTGCAGCTTCAACGGCCCTCCTCTTGTCTGCCTTGGCTTTCTCCAGCTGGATGACTCGTTTCTGAAGCGGATCGACAGGGTATTGCTCCTCAAGTTTGTGTTCCTCAATGCACTTGATGACAGCTTTCAAGGCAGAAAGCTCACGTTCATTCATTTCATTCTGAAAAAGGAGTGGTCATTAATCCGACGGACCACAGATCACATGCACTAGATGGCATGCAGCCGTGCTTATGTATGCGTACACCAACACGAAAAGAAAAGAGAAATATGGATTACCCCAGCACCTTAGAATTTTTTTTATGATTCAGCACAAGAAAGGAAAGCATCAGGTAACTTGTTTAATCTATTTCTTGCAAGCTAAGCTAGCTCTCTATTATTCATGCTCTTTGAAACCTAACTAAAGCGCTCAATGTAAAGCTGATTGGAGGCTAAACTTTTAGCCAACTCTGATGCCATCAAGTCCAATACTGAACTACTTCCAGAATAAACTAATAAAAAAATATTGTAAGTACAAAATTAACAGGATCACAAAAGCTATGACACAAAATTACTGGAAGTAAATTGCTAAAAGGACCAAATGTCTGGAACTCTGGATTACTCTTTACATTATGAATTTTTTGGACAGAATAAGCTGAGTCACACAAGGCGATTAGGTATTTAAATAATCGCAAAGGTGCAAGTAGCTTAGCTTTGCAACAAAAAATAAAGGGGAAATGCACATGTATCCCCTCTTTCACAGAAACGTTAAAATAAGCTCCTGAAAAAAAAGGCCATTTAAGCTTCACTGTTGTTTGAAAAAGTGTTTGAACATAAACTTAGCTAAGGAGGCAAAAAGGATGCTGAGCTGAGAAACAAAACTTGAGCCAGTTCTACACTCCTTATGATGGTTGGTGGAAACAATTGATCAAAATTTTAAAATGAAAGAAAAAAAGCAGGGGCCTAGTTAAATGATTGGTGAAAGCAAAGATGCTGATGCGGCCCTAGAAGTATCGTGCGTATGAGTTGGGGCGACACATGCTTGCGTGTGTGGTGCACCTGTATGCCTGGACGTGAAGACTGAGCGCGCAGGTGTTGCTACGCGTGAAGAGATCACAGATGTGCGTGGGGAGAGGCTATGCATGTGTGGACCCGATATGCATGCATGTGTTGTGTGCGTGCATGTGTTTGTGTGGGAGCCAGGAGGGGGCGAGTTGGAATTGTCAGGATTCAGATTAACATTCAATGCCATGTTTGGCCAAAGTCCTAATCAGATGAAAGTTTTTCCAACATCCTTGGCAAGTGCACCAAGGGAGACCAACTTGGTTTCCTATATTCCCATGCATGCAAATTCCACAAGGGTAGCAGACCAGATATTACGTGATTTCTTTAGAGATAATGATCGACATGATGCCCAAGATTTCAGGAGATCAGTGCATGTGTCTCCTATTTGCTCGCAAGAGAAGTTGGAGGCAGTGCGTCCACAGCTTCGACCAAGTAGTTTCCTATCTCCCCGAGATATGGGGTGGGGGCCACCTGCAGGGTCTGTCAACAAGATCATCGAGGTGGCACTAGCGCACCAGAAAATTATGTCTGTTGTTTTATTTGTTTAGTTCGGTTTTTATTGGTTCTCTAGAGATGCGCCTGAGTTCTAGTCGGTTAGTCAGTTGTGTGCGTGAGTTTTTACTCGTGTTTGTGTGGGCCCGAGGCCGTGCGCGTGTTTTTTGAGTCGGCTATAAACGCCTAGGGCAATGCACTATTTAATGGGGGAGTTGAAACTATGAATTGAGTTATTTGGCGTGTCGCCATGAGGGTCTACCCCTGTTATCGTGTGTGTGCGCAGGGATCACATAAAAGGTACCGGACCATTTCCTGCTGGCTGGCCGGGAACAGTAACCGGCCGGTTACCGCTCAAACTGGAAAAATCCTGAATAAAAATCGTTGAATTTGATTAAAAACCAGCCAAATTTTGAAAATTGAAATTTGAACTTGCAAAACCCGAGAAAGCCGGCCGGGATTTTGGATCCCGGACCCTGGCCGGTAACCGGTAACCGGCCTTGCTACTCAGGTTTAATCTCATTGATTGAATTTCAGTGTTGATCTTGTTTGATCTCTTCTCTCGTTCGTGTACTGTGGCATGCGCGGGTGTGAGATTTATTTATCCAAGTGCGTGTTGCATCCTATAATTCGTGCTCCACATATCTGATCAGGAATTACCACCGCGAAAGATCGGGCAACCTACAGATTTAATCTCATCTAGAGGTTTGATCCGCATCGAGGCACACTTCTAGTATGCAGGTTCCAACTCACGGTTCGGGAAAAATCACACCCAACGCCATTCCCAAGAAGGTGTACATCAATCTCAGATCCTAAGTTTTAGCTTCTATTGTTGACATATGCTGAAGAAAACTGAGGTTGGGGAGAGAGGAGAGATGCAATCGGCTACAAGTTCATGCGATGGGGTGAACATGCAATTTGTGGATCGTGGTGATGGCATCATGGTGCGCATGAAGAATAAGTGTGCAAATGTGGAAAGAACGAAAGTGAAGGATTGCTTTCAGTCCAGACATTTCGGTCCACTAGTATGCACATAATAATCTAATTTTCGGCACTTAAGTAATATTCAATTACAGAAATAGCATCATCTTCCCAAATCCTAAAAGAATGACAATTACTGTCAACTAATTCCATCCGAGACAAACAGGATCACAATAATATGCATGTACTATTCAAATATTACAACTTCAATTTTCCATCAGCTTTTAGAGTTTTTCTTTTGATCTTATGCTTAGTTTGGACTGAGTTTTCCAATTTCACAATTTTGGAATAATATATTTTTCAAAATTTAAACTTAAATTCAACCCTACCAGTTTTCAGAAAACTGGAGTGGTCTGGGATTACCGGGACCAGGATCTTGAACCCAGGTTCTACGGAAGAAAATTTATAGAGTGCGTCATAAACATGTAAAATGGAAATGACAAAGAGCACCTGTACTCCAGGAGATATCTTTCCATTCTTGACATATGGCACCTTCCTGACATCCTTCAGATATGCTTTCAGTAATTGCACTGGTTCAAACTGCTCCGTGAGCTCAAATGCATAAGCCAAATTAATTGCATCAATAGGTCTTCCACTATCCACCAGAACTCCAATGACACCTGACCTCATAAAACACCATCAGTAAATCACTAAATGTCATGAGAGAATGTGCTAACATGTGAAAACAAAAGGAACATAAAAGAGAAAAGAAAAAGGACAAAAGAAAAGAAAAATGCAAAATTGCGAGCACAGAGGTAAAGACAAGACAAACAAAAATAATAACAGAAATAAAATTCACATAAAACAATTGTTCAAATTGTCCAAACAAAAGCAGATACAGAGCAGCCGGGCATGTGACACATAGTCTTGTTCCATGTTGTAATGATAACTCAATAAGCAATATTCTTCTTGTTCTCAGAACATCAGTACAAAAGTTATCATTCACATATGTGAAAATAATAATTTTGGAACTGCTCAATTGTGGGAACTATATAAAGTTATAAAATAAGGAAAAATAGCAAAATTACAAGTAATCAAACTAGAGGGGAAGGTCAACATATGAGGATTCGAATAAAGTCCTATCAGATTCTTACATTTCAGTACATAAAATTAGAGAAGTTATTGAGAAAGGATGGGATTTTTAAGAGAACACACTTTGCATAGGGATAATCAGCAAAACGAAATTTCCAATGCATAATGAACTGATATTACAAAAGACACTACAATTAAATAACTAACACTAAAAAAAAAACTAAAGCAAAGATAAATTTTAAATGATGGTTAATTCTTAAAGTCTAAGAAATTATCTAAGCGGTAATGTAGAAAATTTTGATTACTTTTATGTACCTTTTCGTTGCACCCACTAGCCAGCAAGTAATAATATCAACGCTATAGATATTCATAAATGTAAAATTATCTCAGCGGTATAAACATTTCCCATTCCATAAGCATGTGAATGACCAAGAAAATCACACCTATGATTTATGCTTATAGGAGCTAGGTATATGATTAATCCATAATAGCACAGACCTGGCATCTTCGTGACAATCCAAGTAATCGACAAAGTTCAGGTGTTTGGCGACGACGATGACAGAAGGAAGTAGCTTACACAGCTCATCTTCCGCAAATTCAGAAAAAATACCAAAGGTAGAAAGGAGTTGAAGAAATGCATGTGCTTCCAGGCAGTTTCGTTGCTAGCTTCAAAGTCAAGGCTATCCAATTTGGATTTCCATTCCAATGCAAATTTTTTCGATCGCTCTTTCATATTTGCTGTAAGCATTTGTCCAACCGAAATGTTACCAGTTATAGCATCAGATTCCAGCTGACCAAGTGACTCCATCAACATGAGGCACGTCCTTCTTACACCCAGAAGGTTTCCATCCTTTTTTCCATCCAATACCAGATTATCTCCAGAATAGAAGTCTTCCAGAGAATCCAACACCAGGCCATATGGATCAGATGCTCTCATGAGTGCAATCGGGATTTCCTCACGGATGGCTGTTAAGTTCTTCCGATTGTCAGATATGAACTTATGAAGCCCACCAACGTTCATTTCCTCACAGAGGACGACAAGCTCAGAACGAGGCTTTACGGTAGTGTTGTCATATTGCATTTGTGCACTGTCTTCAGGAGTAGATTTGGGCCACTTTACAGCAAGAGTACCCGTGTTCCCATTAAAGATAGTATTCTTAGCCAGTGCCTTGTTCATTGGGTTGATAACAGGAATAGGCAAGCACAGCTTGGACTTGCCAAAGATCATAGCTAGCGCAGCATCTCTTTTCTCCTGAAGCCTTTCCAGGGAAGTCAGCTCTTTAGCCACAACAACAGCTTCCTGTTGCTCCAGCATATGGTCCGATTTCGCGACCGTCTCCTCAAACTTCTTCTCCTGCTCTTTGAGCTCATCAAACTTTTTCTTGAGCGACTGCTCAAGGCCATGGAAATGATCCTCAAGTTGCTTCCACTTCATGTTCAAGGAAACAGCGCTCTGGCTTTCAAGCTCAGCAAACGCTCGCTGAAGCTGCTGTATCTTAGAGCTAGTCGACTCCATAAGGGTAGCCACAGACTCCATGTCAGACATGGCGACAGCCTCTGCAAAGAAGTAAACAAGACAAGCACTTGAAAGTTGAAACCCCCCAATCTAAACTGCACATAAATCAAAGCATAATAACAACGAAAACTTAGTCGGTTATCTGCACCACACTAACACACACAACAATTTTACTTGCAAGCGCCGCCAACACAGGCAGACATCAATTCTATTCCTGTTCTTGTTCAGAGGCATATATACAAGTAAAGAGTATATGGAAACCGAATTCACCCCCTTGTGAGAAAATTGGATGGGTCCATGGGCAAATCAATCAAGTGTTACCTACCCCATCATTAACCTACCAAGAAGGCAAGAACAGAAGTGAAGAATCGCTACTCCGGATGGCTGGATCTGAGACTTGATAGAGGACATCGGAAACGTACCTACTGCTGAGGCGGCCAGGCGTTGTGGCAGGAGCTCGCCCCCCGCCCCCGCCACCACCTCCGGTGGCTTGGGGAGGAGATCAAGTGGGTCGCCGGCGGCCGGAGGAGCAGTAGTCGGGGGAGGAGAGGGGACCCTAGGAGTGTTCGCTTGTGCGGCGCCTTTTGGGGATGGGAAAGGAGACGCCGAGATGAGGAGCAGCTGGGATGTGCCGACTGCTGAGTGGGAGTATACACGAGAGAGATACATGGGTCCTAGTGGCGGTCAGTGGTGACTGTCTTTGACTTTGCCCTTGGCATAATCGGCAAGGTGAATGGCAGTTTAAAGGAGTGAGCTTGTATTAGAACTGAGGCTTGGATCGTGTTTTTTTAGATTGATTTGAATTTCAATTGGTATGAAACGGTGTAAACACGGCACCGCACGACACGTGGTGGATCAAGTTGGATTGAGAATACGGCCCGTTGGACGGCACAGCACGAAATAGGCTCAACCTTCCTGTTATAGCCTAATCCCTCTCTCGGCGTGGCCCAATCACTCTCCCACATCTACCTGGCCTAACCAATCACCTCCTTCTATCACCCGGTCTGACCCAACATCCCTCCTGGCCTCCGCCAACCCCCATCCCCAACCCTTTCCCCCCCGAGCCCCGGCTCCCAAATTCCCAATTTCTAATCACATTCGCTGAATCCCCTCTCTCCAGCCCCAACCGCCTCTCTCCCCATGCGCCGCCGATTGTTGCCCTTCCTCCCCACGCACATTGGCCTGCCCCTCCTCCTCTCCTCCCCACGTGCCGCCACCCTCCCTCTCCCTCCCCACACACCGCCGCCCTCCACCCTCCCTCCAGCCACCTCCTCATCGTCGTCCTTCTCACCCCCTTCGTAAGCGCGTGGCGCGGCCGAGGTGGGCGGAGTTCTTTATCGGTGTCCAGGAAGAGGAGGCTATGGCGAGGGGGAGCAGGTGTAGATGATGCACTGGTGTCTTTATTTTCCTAGGCGATGACGACGGCTGTCGTCTTCCTATCCTTCTATAGTTACTTAGGGCTGGGCTTGGGCCGGCACAGCACGATCCCGACACACGCGGGCTTTGGGCCGTGCTTGGGCTTGGCTGGAGGCAAGGTGGGTCGGCACGGCACGGGGGGTGATCGGGTCGAGCCGCCACGGCACGACGTGTACCAAAGCACGACGGGTCCGTGCCGGCGCACGGCATGGCCCAATGCCCACTACTAGGTTGCATAGTACTAGGCACGAGAGTTTGCTTTTAATATCGATCTCTTGTCTTGTAGGAGAGATCGGCAATCAAGAGGAATTAGTCTCTAACTTGCTAGAGATTCTAACATTGATCATGATGAAATGCTCAGATTCGTTAATCTTTCATTAAAAAGTAATTACCTATCAATTCCCACCCCCACCTTGGGTTTAAAATGGTAAATGTTAGACTCGCAAACTCCTAATCTACTTCCCACCTAAACTCTCATAGCCATCACCCAAATAAGAGAAGTAATAACCCCCACCACCTACATTCCAACCAACCAAATTGTTGATTGTCTACAAGGAAAGCTTTCTGTCTACAGTGAAAAAAAAGGATTCTTAAGTTATATGAGTACAAGGTACAACGACGGTGTTTATGTGTGTTGTATATTGAAGCTCTCAACTTACAAATATAAAAACAGTAGATAAGAACACAAGATGTAGTCCTAGCCTTCTCTCAACTTTATTGCTTCTGCCTGTAGGAGTTGGTATGTGTACAATGAGAGTCTCATGCCCTTTATATAGTGGGAGGATGTCCCCCTTCATGGTAGAATAATCCATAAGGGGCTAAACTATACTAATAGGCCTCATGAGCCACATACCCTCAGTGGACCTGTAATATCCTATTTAACATTAGAGGACCCAAAAGCATTAGAGAGATTTTTAGAAGGAGTTTAGAGGCGTAAATTTTGAATTGTCTTGAGAAAGAGAGAGGAACGTGGGCTTTCGGCCCACGACAACCTAGCCCATGAGGGGGGCTGGCCCTGAAAGGGAGCCAGGGGGCGACAGCAAAGCCTAGCCCCCTCCCCCTCCCCTCTTGCGCCTCCTCACCCTTGCCGCTTGCCAGACCACCATTCTCGCCTCTTCCTAAAGCCGCAAACCCCAGCGCCCCCTCCAAGCCACCCCTTCCTTCTTCCCTGGCCACACCTCTCCTTGTCGCCCTCCGCCTCGAGGTGGTGCGTGCGCCTTCCACCTTGTCTTTGGACAAGAGAGGGAAGACCAGCAAGCTAGGATCGCTCAGTAGGAGGAAGGGAAAGGAAGGAAGAAGAAGGGAGGAAAAGAGAGGAATACACAAGTTTTGTGTTCAACATCGTGATCTCCATGAGTAACAATCTAAAACTCTATAGGATTCCCTAGTTTTGTTGTTGTTGGAATTGTGGGACGTTTGATCAATAGGAATATGAATTTCTGTTTTGTCCTAGTTCGTCAATGTAGGTGTAGAGCCTTGCGAGGGTAATTAGGGTTATCTAGCTAGGGTCGGATTTAGATATCGTTCTAGTTAGATAAAAGTTATATAATTTCGTTAACTTTTGTAGAGTACTTAATCGTGATTTTTGGTTTGGTAGAATAGAAGTTATGATTTTGGGAAGGTTGCTATCCAGAAACAGATCGCTGCTGGGCGCAGTTGTGGGAAGCTATTAAATTGACTTGGTAAATGGCAAAATTGAATTTTGGTCATAACTAGAAAGAGGTGGTTAACTTTCTGTGGATTCCAAAAATGCTATATTTTACAGTATTTTCATGTCTAGATTAATAGATATGAAAATATTAATCTTGCTGTCCAGAAGATAACATATTTGTCTTCTTGGTTAAAAACGGGAGTTTAGATAATTTAATCTGGATATTTGATCAACTAAGAAGTTGTAGAAAATTTGGTATAGATCTCGGAACTGATATGGTTTGCCATAATACGATGTGGGGGTTGAAAGTTATGATAATTTTAGTGCCAGAACAGCATGGGAGACTGTCTGGTAAAAGGAAAAGTTGTGGAATTGGAGAGCGCGTAGGAGCGTGGTCGATTAATTGTTGTTTTGTATTTTTGTAGTTTGTATTGAGTGTGGGTGTTTACTGTAGGAGTAGCTTCAGGATTGTTGTCACCTTCAAATTATCCTGGTTGTCGCAACTAGGAAGGCATGTGCATGGTATAATGGTATTTGAGAGTTGAAATTAATATTTGGTTAAGTGAATACTTGTCATAATTATTCATATGAATTATACCTATTGCACATTGCCCCATGCTTTTGATAACTTGATGATGATGATGATGGAAGAATGATGATTATACTAATTGCTAATAAAGAATAATAATAATCATTGCATTGCATTGCATGTTGAGCATTCCTAATGGAAAGATGTGACCCCACGGGAGTGGAATGAGGTCCCTATATGAAAAAGGACGGGCAATTGGTCCTGCACTAAAGAATGTGGGCATGAGTGAACACCGACAGGTGTTAAACTCCGCTATACTGATATAAGAAGAAGGTGAGTTGAGACATGAGCATGAGCTTTGCATTGCATTAATGAAAAGTGAAAAGTGATCTGAGATATTGAGATAAATGGGAATGAATTGTTACTAAGATAATGTATTGTTTGTTATTCTGCTTTGTACTTGTTGAGTTGTGGACTCACTTTTGCTTATTTGTTATTTTATGTGAATGTTGAAGGCGATATGCATTGGGTGGAAGTAGAACAGGGAACAATTGCACTTTTGTAGCTCTTCATTCGACCTAGGAATTCATCACTTTTGGTCATAAACCATTTATTATCCTCCATTGTAATAATACGATAATTTGTGATTTTCCTTAGTTCCTTATGGTTTGTAATATTGCTAGTTGATGTGTTCCCTAGTTTAAACTTATTTATGATCCCTTTTGATAATTATTTGGTTCATATTAAATTCAATTTATGGTCAAACTTGTTGCTGAAATTTACGTTTAACCTATTGTTGAATGTTTATTTTTAAAGTCTAGATATTTGTAATAATTGATTATTGGTTAAAATTTGGTAGTGACAGTAGTTGTAGGTGACATCTTGAGCTTTTGTTAAGCGGGGGTGTTACAGTTGGTATCAGAGAGGGCATTCGGTCCGTGATGAATAAATGAATAACTTACTTGTTTAATCAACTAAAATTTGACACACTAGTGCACAGTAGGATGGGATTGGGTCATGCATTGTATTTGCGCTTCCGTTAGCTTGTTTAATTGTTAATGAATGTTGAATTGTTGCTGAATTGATTATGTAATGATGAATATTGTTGTGCTTGAGCTGAGTTATTAGTTGCTCTTTTTGGTGATCAGTAATGGCGAGGGAAGAGGTCGTGGACGTGGTGGAGGCCGCAGCTGTGGTCGTGGGCACGGCCCAGCGATGCCACCACCCCCGGCTGAGAAGGTCATTGGAGAGCTGGGTGAGGAGGTCACTTTGGTTGCTCAGGCAGCTGCTGGTGCTCAAGCGGTGTCAACCGTCTTGTTCCAGGACCTTCAGAGGGAGGTCCGCGCGCTTCGTCAGCAAGTGCAGGTAGCTCCTCCTACTACTGAGCACTGCTGTCGACCACAGTGTTGCACCGATTTCACTCGAGTCTAGGATGAGCCTTCGTGAGTGGATGTCCCTTCGTTTGGACACTTTTGACAGAGTAGGCACATCAATCCAAGCAGTAGATTGACTTCGCTACATGGAGAGGTAGTTCGGAGCTTTATAGATGACCTCTCAGCAGAAGGCACACTTTGTAGCCTTTCAGCTGAAGGGTCAAGTGGACATCTCATGGGGGGGTTCTGTCAGCTAGGGCCCCAACTTAGGGACTAATCATGTGGGATGATTCCGTTGAGCAGTTCAGAGCGAAGTTATACTCAGAGTCCTTCCTTAAGAGGATACAGCACTCCCTATCGACCTTTGTCTAGGGAAAGATGTCCGTTGTAGAGTACGGCGTGGTTCAATAAACTGTTCATGAAAGCCACCAGAATGGCGATGATCGTGAGAAGGCTAAAAGGTTTCGTAGGGGACTCAACCAGGAGTATCACCACGTCCTATGGGCGGCCGGTCCGCACGACCTCAACTCTGTGGTCAATTAGGCCAAGGGTACGGAGTTTGAGAGAGAGCTCACTAGAGAGAGGCAGGTTTCTAGTGGTTATGTTCCTTTTGGTGGCTCGTGGCGGCGTAAGAGGAGCTATGGTGTCGGGGCGAGTCTTCAATGACCGTGAGGGCCATCATCCTCCATCATCGACTCGGCCTTTTCAGCAGAGGTTGTCTACTTCTTCAGCGCCACACCCTTCTTTAGCTTCGTAGGTGTTGTGCCCTATTCCAGGCCAGGGCATGATATGCTTTAATTGCGGTGATGTGCACCATTCTTCCGAGTGCTCCTCGTTGGGGAGATGTGGCCAGGCAGGCCACAAGATGTTGGTGTGCAAGCAGAATGCCTCGAGCATCATCAAGTGGGAGCTAGTTCTTGCGGCGTCTTCGGCTACATCGCCTTAGGGTTTAGTCCAGATGCTAGTGGCCGCCCCAATGATGTTGTATCCTCTAGTTTGAGCTCCTCCTACAGCATTTCCTTCGGTGCCACCTATCGGTTTCTACTGGAACCCAGCACCGTCTGCGCCGCCTCAAATCGTAGTACCTCCAGCAGCCCTTGCGCTTCCATCTCTGGGTGTCGGGGCTTCCGCCACATCGGCTCCATCTAGAGTCTATGCCATGCCTACACCTAAGATAGTAGGCCGTCCTGATGTGGTGACAAGTACTTTACTTGTGGATTCTCATGAGGGCTTCATTCATTTTGATTCTGGAGCTACCTACTCGTTTGTGTCACTAGAGTTTGCTAGGAGAGCGAACTTGGGTTTGCAGCAAATTTCTCGGTCAGTTCTAGTTAGTTCTCCGGGGGGTCTCATTTCTAGTTCCACAATTTGTTTGGACTATTCTGTCGCCCTTGATGATGATGATTTCACTGCCAATCTGGTAGTGATTCAGCTAGCACCTTTTCATGTTGTCCTAGGCATGGACTGGTTGTTCATTTATCATGTCAAGATATGTTGTTTTTGCAAGCTCTGTCTGGAGAGGAGTTAGTCTTTCAGGGTAGTCTACATCAAATTCTATCTTTGTGTTGGCCAATCTTGTTTTCTGGTAGACGTGTGTTGAGAATAAAGCAAGAGTTGCTGCATTAGCCGTCAGAATTTTGCCATTACTTTTACCTTCAGGATTTATTATGGAACTAAATAATTCTTATTACGTTCCAGCCATAAGAAGAAATATCATCTCTGCATCATGTTTGATGGCGGAGGGTTATAAGTTCATTATAGAGAACAATGGTTGTTCTATATTTTTGAATGAAATGTTTTATGGCTATGCTCCCGTTTTGAACGGGTTGTTTATTTTGAATCTTGATGATGCACCCATCTATAATATTAATGCAAAGAGGCTTCGGCCTAATGATACGAATTCCACATTTATTTGGCATTGTCATTTGGGTCACATCAGTGAGAAACGCATGAAAAGGCTCCATAGTGATGGAATTCTAAACTCATTTGATTTGGAATCATTTGAAACATGCGAATCTTGCCTGATCGGAAAGATGACCAAGACACCTTTCACTGGTCGGAATGAAAGGGCGTCCGACTTACTGGCACTCATAAATACTGATGTGTGTGGACCAATGAGCATGACAGCTAGAGGTGGTTTTCAGTACTTCATTACTTTAACCGATGACTTTAGTAGATATAGATATATCTATTTAATGAGGCACAAGTCGGAATCCTTTGAAAAGTTCAAGGAGTTCCAGAATGAGGTACAGAATCAACTAGGCAAGACAATCAAGTCCTTACGATCTGTTCGTGGAGGAGAATTTTAGAGCCATGAGTTTGGTGATCATTTGAAACAATGTGGAATTGTTCCACAACTTACACCACCGGGTACTCTACAGTGGAATGGAGTGTCCGAGCGGTGTAATCGGACCTTATTGGACATGGTTCGGTCAATGATGAGCCAATCGTATCTGTCGTTATATTTTTAGGGTTACGCTCTAGAAACTACCGCTTTCACTTTGAACAGGGTACCATCTAAATCAGTAGATAAGACACCATATGAGATATGGACTGGAAAGAGTCCTAGTTTGTCTTTTCTAAAGATTTGGGGTTGTGATTTCTATGTTAAATGTTTGACGTCTGACAAACTCACACCCAAGTCGGATAAACTCTTCTTCATAGGATATCCTAGGGAAACCAAAGGATATTATTTCTACAATCAAGAGGAGGGAAAAGTGTTTGTTGCCCGAAATGGTGTTTTTTTGGAGAAAGAGTTTCTTTCAAAATGAGTCAGTAGGAGAAAGATGCAACTCGAAGAAGTTCGGGAAACATCTGAAAGTGTTTCAACTCCCACTGAACCTCTATAGGACGAACAAAGTGTTGTTGAACCTGTGGATGAGACATCAGCCCTGCGTAGATCTAAAAGGCCGCGTCAATTGCCTATAAGGTATGGGCATGACGTATTATTGTTGAATAATGGTGAGCCTGAAACTTATAAGGAAGCGATGATGGACTCAGACTCTGAGAAATGGCTTGGAGCCATGAAGTCCGAGATAGACTCCATGAGTGTCAATCAGGTTTGGAACCTGGTCGATCCACTTAATGGTGTTAAAACCATTGAGTGCAAATGGATCTATAAGAAAAAGATTTATATGGATGGAAATATTCATATTCATAAAGCTCGACTTGTCGCAAAAGGGTTTTGACAAGTTCAAGAAGTTGACTACGATGAGACTTTCTCACCAGTAGCGATACTTAAATCTATTCGGATCATTCTAGCTATTACTGCACATTTCAATTATGAGAATTGGCAGATGGATGTCAAAACGGCTTTTCTTAATGGAAACCTAAGTGAGGATGTGTAGATGACACAGCCTGAAGGTTTTATCGATCCAAAGAATACTAGTAAAGTGTGCAAACTTCAAAAATCTATTTATGGGTTGAAGCAAGCATCTCGGAGTTGGAATCTGCGTTTTGATGAGGAAATCAAAAGGTTTTGTTTCGTCAGAAACCAAGAAGAACCTTGTGTTTACATGAAGGTAAGTAGGAGCGCACTTGTTATCCTAATCTTATATGTGGATGACATATTATTGATTGGGAATGACATTCCTATGCTGGAATTCGTTAAGGTATCATTGAAAAATAGTTTTTCTATGAAAGACCTGAGAGAGGCACCTTTTATCTTGGGAATAAAGATCTATAGAGATAGATCAAGAAGGCTAATTGGATTATGCCAAAGTACTTACATTGACAAGGTGTTGAATATGTTCAACATGCATGATGCCAAGAAAGGGTTCTTGCCTATGTCACATGGCATAAATCTTAGCAAGAATCAGTGTCCTTCGATCACTGATGAGCGAGACCGTATGAATAATATTCCATATACTTCGGCCATTGGATCTATTATGTATGCCATGGTTTGTACCCGACCAGATGTATCATATGCTCTAAGTGTTACAAGCAAATACCAGGTGATCCCGGTGAAGGTCACTGGATAGCTGTGAAAAACATTCTTAAGTACTTAAGAAGCATTAAGGATGTGTTTCTTGTTTATGGCGGTGATGAAGAGCTCGTTGTAAAGGGTTACACCGATGTAAGCTTCCAAACCGACAAAGATGATTATCGTTCGTAATCTGGTTTTGCATTCATTTTGAATGGAGGAGAAGTGAGCTGGAAAAGTTCCAAGCAAGAAACGGTTGCTGATTCTACGACGAAAGCCGAGTATATTGTAACTTCTGAAGCTGCGAAAGAAGGTGTTTGGATAAGGAATTTCATTGCTGAGTTGGGTGTAGTTCCGAGTGCCTTGTGTCCATTGGATCTCTATTGTGACAATAATGTAGCCATTGCGTAGGCTAAGGAGCCGAGATCCCATCAGAAGTCCAAACACATACTCAGTTGTTATCATCTCATTCGCGAACTGGTCGATAGAGGCGATGTTAAGATATGCAAAATTCATACGAATTCAAATGTTGCAGATCCATTGACTAAGCCTCTCCCACAGCCAAAGTATGAGGCGCACACAAGAGCTATCGGTATTAGATACTTAAATGATTGACTCTAGTGCAAGTGAGAGACTGTTGGAAATATGCCCTAGAGGCAATCATAGAGATGATGATATTTTATTATGTTCATGATTTTGATAATATGTTACCATGTTCCTTGAATGAATCATTTGTTATAGATCAATAAGTGTGTGACTTGTTGGTGGAACTCTTTAACTTATATGATGTCATTCTAAATGTATCCCTGGTCGGATGTCACTGGTCGGAACACCAGTGACTCTACGACCAGCGCATGTATTGATTGATGACAATGTTTCACCAGTCATAGATATGGGGATATCAAATCAATAATGTGAGCACATGTTAGAGAACATAGGGTTGGATAGACCCATCATTGAGACACTATTGAGATTGTTATAAATCTTTGTGTCATTAGTTGGTCTCAAGTAATGATGATGTATAATCCTTAGACCTAAGATCAGCATGATTCCCTACATGTGTAATAAAGACTCTTAGGGGTTGCCAAACGCTACTCGTAACTGGATAGTTATAAAGGTAGCTTTCGGGTGTGCTATGAAACATGCGGAGGGATGTGACTGGTCGAGATGAGAATTGCCCCTCCTTGCATAACAGGAGAGATATCTCTGGGCCCCTCGTGGTGATCGGATAAAGAAAGTGCATGGCCATGCCACTAGTGGTCGAAGTGTCGACCACATGAAGTTATCCAACACTCGATCGAGAAAGTTTCGAACAGTCCATGGATGACACATCATCCCACCTGGAGTTCAACCAAACATCGTGAGGCAAAGGGAGAATGCATGAGTAGGTCACTTAGTTCGATCAATTACGGACCAGTCGTATGGAGATACATGCTGGTCGTAGACTGGTTAAACGTAATCACATAATGGTAAGGACCTGGTCGTAAGGAGTTACGAACTAGTCGGGACCTAATACGGTCTGGTCGTATGGAGATATGAACTGATCATAAGTCATGAGGACCTGATCATAGATCATATTACATCAAGATTCATCGGCTATTCTATGTGTATTTGGGAATCGTTATGTGCTGCTAGGTACCGCTAACGACTAGTGGTCGGAAAAGAGTTTTCGAGTCATAACCGATTACACATGAACCTGTGGGGTCGCACACTTAAAGAGTTGGGATCTGTTTTGGATGGTGATCCAAATTCGTATAGGCCACGAGTTCCTAATGGGCCTCCAGGTCGAGACCCATCATGGATGCCTATATAAAGAGGGGCGGTGGCCTGGGGTAAGGGCAGGATGATCTTTGGAAGAACTCCTGAAACCCTAATAGCCACGCCTTCTCAACTACACTGCCGATGCTAGCACTCCAGTGCGTGGTGATCCTGCCCCGTACGTGTGGATACCTCGGAGGTGTTGTTGCGAAGCATCAACACTAGGACGATCCGCGACTTGTGTTGATCACCGGAGTCGGAGGAGAGGTCGCGCGGTAAGTACGACCACTCGAAGAAGCAGACGCGCGGTGAGTACGACCACTTGAAGGAGGAGACGCGTCGTGAGTACGACAACGATTGCATCAACTCGCTACAACAACTCTATTTCCGCTACGAGTCGGCGCGTCTAGCGGTAATCTCGTGATCTATTACTAGCGGTGGTTTCTTAGTTGCGCGGTAAAAATTTTGTTTGTGCTTTCGTAGCCTTGCCGCGTTCCCCAACACAATCAAATCCGTGTGCAGGAGCATGATATTAAAAAGACAGCTTTCTCCACCTGGTATGGGCACCATGAGTATAAAGTTATGTCTTTTGGACTAACTAATGTCCCTGCTATTTTTATGGAGATAATGAATAGTATGATGTATCAGTACCTTGATGTCTTTGTGTTGGTGTTCACTGATGACATTTTGATTTATTCCAAGTCTGAGGAATAGCATGAGTAGCATTTGAGGTTTGTTCTTGAAACCTTGAGAAAGAATAAGTTTTATGGCAAACTAAAGAAATATGAGTTCTGGAGTTCAGAAATGGGCTTTCTGGGTCATGTGGTTAACTGGGAAGGCATCTCTGTTGATCCTAGCTTGATCTCTTTAGTAGGGCACGCCGCCACTGTAGCATAGCACTGTAGTAGCCCCTTCCATGTTGCTCTACCAAGATGAGGAGAAGAGGAGGAAGGAAGAAGAAGAAAGGAAGAGGAAGAAAGGGAGAAGGAAGAAAGGGGAGGAAGGAAGAGGAGAGGAAGGGCACGTTCATGCAGCGAGACATCGATCTCCAGCCGTTCGACAAGGGTAAACTCGATCCCCGATCGCTTGGTAGATTAATCGATTTATTTCGGTGCTGCCAGTAGTAGATCGATTTGGAATAGTGATGTTGGTCGTCATTTTTGGGTAGGTTTTGTGCATTTTCCGGACTAATCTTTTCCTAGAGAGTTGTAGTTCTCGTTCTTAGATTTCTATAGGCGTAAAGATCACTCAATTTGAAGTTACGGTCTAGAAGTTATGATGGTTTCTTTGCAACTGTCCAGAAGGACTAACGAGGATTAGCAGTTACATTGTGTAGCCAATATAATTTAGTTAGCGTCCGAATCAGAGAGTTCACCCAACATGAACGTTGTAGGAAATACTTTAAGCTTTCCATATTGGTAGAGAACTTGATTTTTGGTTGAGCCAATCAAACGATACGAATTTTCTTCTACCGCAGTAGTTCTGATTGACAGATTGTAGATGAAGAAACTTCATCTGATCCTTAGATATATTATATGACCGAATCAGAAAACGTTGCCAATTAGATTATCATAGATGATTTCGTCATGTTTCTATAGAGTCTAAGATCACTCTTTTCCGAGCTTTGTAGTAAAAGATATGAAGATTTTAGTACTGCTGTCCAGTGTGACCTTCCGCTAGACTGTCGGGTAAATTGAGTAGAACCAATATTTGAATCTTGCATTTTGGGAAGACGGGTTAGGTGGTGTGAGTAGAGTCTACTTTTCACAGCATTCTAATGTTAGTGATTCTCTTATATAGGAGAAGGGGTTCCGGAGTTAGGGGCATCGTCCTTACCTCCCCTCACGTCGTTGAAAAAAAGGTAAGTACATTTGTATGGTTGTGTTGATATGAGCTTTTCCTTGTACGATGAATGTATGGTGAACAATATTCGATGCTTACTTATTCCTGTTCATAACTGGTTACATGGTTCTGTTAATGATATTTCTTTCGTCATCGAATTCATTCATGCATGCAAGTATTGTTCTTGTTACACCCACGGGAGTTGGTAGTGAAGTCATATCATTCCAACATGGGAAAGTAAGGCCCTGTTTGGTACAGCTTTCACTCCCAGCTTCTCAATCGATTCACGTGGAGCCATACCAAACACCCTGATTCTCAAAACCACTAGATTCTGCTTCTCGCGATGAGCTGTCTCGAAAATGAACTAGCAACGAGAAGTAGCTTCCCAGCAGATTCTCGTGAGAATCCAACATTCAGAAATGAAAATACCCTTTAAAGTTGAAGGTTTTTACCCGTAAATACCACTGAGTTACACAAATACAATTGAAGTATTACACCTAGGGATGGCATAGTCTATTTGCCTCTAATACTCCCACATATGGTTTTTGGAGCCAACCTACTAGCCAAACGATTTCAACAGACAGCTTCGGATTCTCAGAGAAGTGGATTCTCAGAGAATCAGGAGCAGAATTTGAAAAATAAGAATCTAGAGCTGTACCAAACAGGGCCTAAAACCCACCATTCCAATGTGGGCAATTTGGATCCCCGTTTTGAAATGTTTTTCAAACGGGCTTTGGATCCCCGCATTTTGGATAATGCAGGCATAAGTGAACACCGATGGGTGTTTACTAGCTATACCGGTATAAGCAGAAGAGGAGTTCATGCATTTCGTTCATTCATATGATTTCTGTCATTCCATGTTCTTATTCTATATATTGTGACTGTCATGTTCTTATTCATTGTTGTTCGTACTATTCTGTTGTACTTGCTGAGTCGTGGAGTCATTCTTGCTCTATTTTTGTTTTTTATGTGATTGTTGATGACGTTTCATTCGGGAAGGGGTAGCACACTTGGAATCACAACCTACACTCATTTATTTGATTCATTGGACATGAGACATGAGAAACTTTTATTTTAGCATGATGACTTATATTCAGGACATGATGGTATTGAATAACCTTAGACGCTTGGTTTACGTTAATCTTGGTTTAGTCTCTTGTTATGTTCCTAGGACTAATTTTTCTATGATTGTCATAGTATCATGCTTGTGTTGTTGTGACCCGTGGATGGGTTCTATCATTGATATGCTTGCTGTAATTTTATAGTAAGTTGCTGTAAATTAGATGGTTAGAGTAGCTTAGTGGCATTCTAGGCTCAATGTTGGGATGGGGTGTTACATGAATAGTACTCAGAAGATGCACCGTACTCAGAAGTGAACAGTACTCAGAAGTGAACATTACTCGGAAGATGCACCGTACTCGGAAGTGAATAGTACTCAGAAGATGCACCGTACTCGGAAGTGAACACTACTCGAAGATAAATACTACTCAGAAGATAAACAGTACTTGAAGGTGAACCATACTCGGAAGATGGACAATACTGAATTCTATCTGTTCTTGTGACATCCAAACTTCTGGATGTCCGTTCTCCTTCACACGAACCCCGAATTTGTCGATTCTTGTTCCTAAATCTGTATAAATTCAATATCTACCTTCCAGAACTAAAATTATTTAATTTAGAGTTTGTTTGTATTTTCATTTGAATTTATTTGTATTTGTTTTTTCTTGTTGTATTTTTGCGTATAGATTTTGACGACTCCGGGGCATTTGAATTAGGAGAAGAAGAGTCCTTCGAGTAAGGTAAGTTATACCTTTGACCATGTTGACCCTATTATTTTTAAATTTTCTAATTATGTTTTAAATTATTATTGCATGCATATTTCTATTCAGTTATTTTAAATTCATGTTTTAAAGTTCTAGTTACACTATTTTCTTTGTATGGAGAATATTGATGTTTGAATAGTATTTCCCTTGTCACCATAGTTAAAATAAAATTTGAAAATGATATGCTTAGACCAAAATCTTGAATTTGGGGAGTTTAGCCAGAATTATTCAAATTTGATTCAAATTAAACCTATGGTATTGTCTTACCATAGAAATTTTAGAAAATGCTTTTACGTGCAAATTAAATTAAAATAGTTTAAACTTTGGCAAAATGGATGATTGGTTTGGTGCAAGTCAATGCACAGGATTGATCCATTTTCATGATTGAGTCTAAGGTTGTGGAATGTTGCCCAGGTTAGTTAAGGACCGATCTTCGAGCAACATCTTGCTAAACTCCACTGTACTACCACATGTCTTGTGTGGGTAGGACTAGGCTAAATAATTTATAATACCTCATTGATGTTTATGCCATGTTGATGTGTGGGTGTCGGTTAGATAGTAGTCCCACTTGGCGCGAGAGGGGGCTTCTGACGAGTGGTTAACCCAACGAAGGTGAAACCTTAGCGGGCATAATAACCTTAGAGTAGAGCATTATAAAGGTCTTGACGTGTGCTCTAGACTGCTTACCCAAGGTAGTGAGCAGTGGTATCGACGAATGCCAAACAATCTAGAGAGGTCGTGTTATGTGGGTAAAGTTGTACAACCTCTGCAGAGTGTAAAACTACTCGAACAGCCGTGTCCACAGTCATGGACATGCTGAGCAAAGTCACTCAAAGTTAGACTTTGGTTTTGATTTCAAATGATTTTTACAAATGATTTTGCATAGTTTATCCAATTGGAAAATTGGGTGATTAGCCATATGATAGGAAGGTATCCATCGCCATATTTCATATGGAGGTTATCCTACTGTAAAACTTAAGAATTTATAAAATGAATTTTAGTTGTAAAATGACTGCTTTGGAACTTAGTACGAATATTTTAAGAAAATATTGCTTTATGCAAATTCAACCAATAAGTCTTCTTTTGATATATCCCTATATTCATTATAATCTGTTATTAGGTGTAACTTGTGGAGCACAGATGTTTGTGCTCACCCTTGCTTAATGCAAATAAATTTCAGAGCAGAAGGACTTTGTTACCAGTGTGTATCTCGACGACTAGGCCGCTACCCCAGTCAATTGCATGTGGTAGATCAGCTGGACTCTACTATTTCTTCATCATCTTTCGATGTATTCTTTATTGTTGGCTTATAAGCCTCTTTTGTAATAAACTCTGATTATTAATAAATTTATGCGATTTATGGATGTTATCATATTTATTTACTGTATGAACTAGCTACTGATCATGGGACTAGTTCAGAAATACACAGAGGATTTGGGGATGTTACTCCCGGGCCCGATAGGGCATAGCGAGTATTGTGGCACAAAACGTCAGTATACGTCAAGGTGATATGGACACATCAGTCCGAGAGAGAGGCGACTTGGGAATTGGAGTCTCACATACGCGTGCAATATCCAGAGTTGTTCACATCGGGTATGTGCTCGTTGTTGTTTAATTCCAGTGGTGGTTGTTCTTCGAGTAGAGCGGCTAGTAGAATTCAGGCCGAATTCTATTCAAGGGGGTAGAATGTAATATCATGTTTGTCATTAGGGGACCCAAAAGGATTAGAGAGATTTTTAGAAGGAGTTTAGAGGTGTAAATTCTGAATTTTCTTGAGAAGGGGAGAGGAACATGGGCTTTCGGCCCACGGCAACCTGGCCTATAACAGGACTGGCCTTGAAAGGGAGCCAAGGGTGGTAGCAAACCCTAGCCCCCACCCCTGCACCTCCTCCCCTTGCTGCACAATAGTCGCCGCTGCTGCCCCTCTTCAAGGCGCAAACCCCAGCTCCCCCTCCAAGTCGCCATCCTCCCTGGTCGCACCTCCCCTTGCCGCCCCTCTACCCCAGGAGCCGGTGCCCTGCTGCCCCTTCCACCTTGCTACTGGATAGGAGAGGACAGACCAGCAAGGATCAACCAGCAGGAGGAAGGAAAAGGAGGAAGAGAAAGGAAGGAAGAGGAAGGGAGGAAAAGAGAGGAATCTGTGGGTTTTCATCTTCAACGTCATGATCTCCAAGGGTAACAATCTAAAACCATATAGGATTCCCTAGTTTAGTTGTTGTTCAAATTGTAGGATGTTTGGTCAATAGGAAGATGGATTTATGTTCTGCCCTACTTCGTCAAGGTTAGGTGCAGAGCATTGCGAGGGTAATTAGGATTATCTAGGCTCGTATTTAGAGGTTGGTCTAGTTAGATAAAAGTTAGATGATTTCATTAGGTTTCTATAGAGTACTTAATCATGATTTTTTGATTAGGTAGAATATAAGTTATGATTTTGGGAAGGTTGATGTCCAGAAATCGATCGCTGCTGGACGCAGTCGTGGGAAACTATTAGATTGACTTGGTAAATGATAGAATTGAATTTTGGTCATAACTCGAAAGAGGTAACTAACTTTCTATAGATTCTAAAAATACTATAGTTACAGTTTTTGCATGTGTAGATTAATAGATATGAAAATATTAATCATGTTATCCAGAAGATGACAGATGTGTCTTCTGGTTCAAAAACAGGTGGTTTAGATGATTTAATCTGGATATTTGATCAACTAAGAAGTTGTAGCAAATTTGATATAGATCCCGGAGCATGGTCAATTAAGTGTTGTTTTTTATTGCTGCAGATTGTATTGAGTTTGGGTATTTACTATTGGAGGAGTAGCTTCGGGATTGTTGTCACCTCCAAATCATCCCGATCGTCGCAACTAGAAAGGAAAGTGCATGGTAGAATGATATTTGAGGGTTGAAATTAATATTTGATTAAGTGAAACTTGCCATGATTATTCACATGAATTATGGCTGTTTCACATTGCCCTCATGCTTTTGA
Organism: Hsuehochloa calcarea; assembly: GCA_036346395.1. Taxonomy (NCBI): domain Eukaryota; kingdom Viridiplantae; phylum Streptophyta; class Magnoliopsida; order Poales; family Poaceae; genus Hsuehochloa; species Hsuehochloa calcarea. The sequence goes on from CM070610.1 coordinate 35,129,350, forward strand.
TAACTTGATGATGATCGTGGAAGAATGATGATTATATCAATTGCTAATGAAGAAAGATAACAATCATTGCATTGCATTGCGTGTTGAGCATTCATGATTGAAAAATGTGCTCCCACATGAGTGGTGTAATATTCCAAATTTCATTAGGAAGGATTTGTATTCGGGAGAGAGTTTTATTTTATAAATTTCGGAGTTTGTCGGGAAATTCTTTGGCCCGGCCTCTCCCTGAGCTAGTGAACTGGCATGGCCTTGGCCGGCCTTAAAGTGGGTTAAGGAGGGGAGACCGCACTAGGCCAAGGCCCATGCGCCTCTCAACCCTAGCCCAACGGCCCCCCCCCCTCTTCCCTCTCCTCCCACTTCTCCCCTAGGCAGCCGCCACCTCCCTTTCCCTCCACCAAACCACGCCCCTTCAGCCATGGAGCCGCCTCTTCCCTGGGAATAGCCCTTGGTGTTTCCCAAGTCGCACTCCAAGATCCTCAGCAATCTCCTCGATTCTCTCTTCACCGCCATTGTTCTCCTCGCGTGTTCGCTGCTGTGGTGGCCGCCAATGGAGGAAGAGAAGAACCTTCGGGAGGTTGATCTTCGTCATTATGCGGGTCTTCAAGGGTAACGAGAACCCGGTTATTTGTTTGATCAAGTTTTGTTGCGGTAGAGATCATTTGAGTCACGTCGGTTTAGAGTTCCAGAATTTACAGAATTGATCAGATTGTTGTGCGGCTTGTTACAGTACTTTAGAGGCCGAATTTGGGGTTTTTCCTTCTAGAGATTTGTTCCTGGTTTCGTAAGCTTTCTTTTGGCACCAAGATGAGCAAAATCCGACCAGTAGTTTGAGAGATATGATTTTTTGAATGCGAACTGTCCAATCTGTCTGAAATCTGTGGTCAGTAGTTTTGTCCCTCGTTTTTGTTCAAAATAGAGGCCGAATCAGAAGACTCCCCCAACTAAGTTATTGTAGATCTTGAAATTATCTTTCCAAGTTGATAAAGATCATTCCATTTGGATCAGTAGGCTAAAAGTTACACTATTTTCTTTACTGCTGATCTGTTTTCTGGACTGTTGTAGATGGGTTAGGTTTAGCAGTTAATTACCCCTCTGTTTTGGCCGAATCAGAAGATTCCGCCAACTAAGTTTTTGTAGCCTGATCAGTTAAGAATCAGTGAGCACTGGTTTCAGGTTGTTTAGAGTCACAGATAATTAATGGCGAATTTTCTTGTGCAACTTCCCGTAGAACAATAATCTGGACTTTTGGTGTAGATGTCAAATTGAACCCTTGGTATGAGTAGGTTGGTTAGAGAGCATCGTAGTACACTTGTAGCTGTGCCATATTCGATTATCCGTAATACGTGGTAATACTTGTGTAGGCGGTGAGACGGTGGGTGGAAGGACACCTTCGTTGTTTCTTAACACGTCACCACATGGAAGGCAAGTGCAAATGTTTAATTCGTGTGAATTCATTGATTTCATGTTAACTTGGTAAATTATGATTATTCATGTGATTTGAGCATGATGTGGTAGATTTCAATACCTTCTTCTGTGATAAATTGAGATGAAGTTCAAGTTATGCATTTCATTCCATGCACGCATATTTCCTTTGCCGTCCACGGGAGTGGAAACTTGATTAAGTCCCATTAATTCCAATATGGGCATGTGAGACCCACCATTCCAATGTGGGCAACGTTGACCACCATTCCAATGTGGCAACTTCGGACACCCGTATGAAACGTTCTTCATACGGTGATTGGATCCCCGTACTTTGCGAAGTACGGGCTTAAGTGAACACCGACGGGTGTGTCACTATTTATACCGGTATAAACATGTGGAAAGTCCATTCTCCTTCAATGCATTCATTCATTCATACCATGCTTTCATAGATTCATGAAGAAAATGATGTACTTGGTGGATTGTTTCCATTCAGTGTCCTATGTGAATGTATATGTTGTGCTTGCTGAGTTTCGACTCACTCTTGCTTTTATTTATTTTTAGGTGAATCCCAGTGAAACGGTTGCTAGCGGGAGGGTGTAGTCCAGCACGTTCCTTGCACATGAATAACATAATCATTCGTTAAAGTTCTAAATTCATCTCTTCAGTTTTATTCATAATGTAATGGACTGTAATAATTGTCACTTGGAGGTTCATCATTATTGCTTTGGTTAATTCTCGTTTAAATTTATAGCTGAACTGTGATTAAGCCATAGATTGTTATCATGGTTAATCGTTTCTTTAACATTGAATGCGATGTTAATCTTATGAATTGAATAGTAAGTTGTCTTGTTAGGTGACATCTTGTCTTCCGAATAGACAGGGTGTTACAGTTGGTATCAGAGCGGGCTTTAGGTCCGTGGTTCATTCAAACATATTAAATTGACACACTGTGCACATTAGGAGGGGTTGGGTAAACTGTTGCTTCCGCATTCCAATTGTCGTGACTCGATTAATGAGTCGTTGTTGCGTTGTTTTGTGCTATGAGGTGTTAAACTATGATATGATGTGTTATCCTATATATATATATGGATTAATTATATGATTGTCATGAGATGATCCTACATATTCATAATTGATTGTTTTAGCTATGCGTATCGGTAGCGGACGTTGAGCAGTTGAGTTCGTGGTTGTTGTCCTGGGTTTTACCAGGCTACACCACTGTTCGTGTTGTAATAGTAAAGAGGTTCTTACCCCTGTTTCATAGTTCTGTGTTGAGCCTGAGCTCATTGATGAAGTTGTTGTCCTTCTCAAGTTTGTATCTGGTTTTCTGGTTGTAGTTTCTGATAGTTCGTGAATTTCTTTTGAATGGAGGGTTATAATGAAGTGGGCAATCTTTAGTAGATTTCTGATCGTTCTTTGAAACAATTAATGTTCTTTCTACTATTGTGATATTTCTGCTCCACGCAAGCGTAGTTGATGAATTTCTCTTAGGTTCATGATTCGTGGTAGTTGATGAGATCCAATAGATCTTTAATGGTTCTCTGAAAATATTATTATTTTTCAGTTGTTGAATTTCTTTTATTTTAAATGATCTTCGACAGTTGGCAATATTGATATTTCCATGTTTGTTCCTTCCTTCTCATTGGAAAATAACGACTCGTTTGCTCGTTTGATGGTTTGTATAATGAGAGTTTTCTGTTGCAAGTTCGTTAACACGAGGAAGCATTGGCTCCATGTATTTCTTTTGGATCGTTCCGCGTCTTGAAATTTGACGCATCTCTTTTCTGAGGATTAGTGTTAAAAACCCGTTTTGGGGTGCCTTGTGGTGATTAAGTCGGAGATGGTAATCAAACAAATGGGTTGGTTACGGGTTCCTATTGGTCCCTAGATGTTTTTCAAAACAATTCTTGTTTTTCGGACTGCTAAGTTCTCTTTGCTACTTGTAAACTTTATGATGGACAAGATCATTCTTTTTGTAAGAGTCCTATCTCTCTTGTTGTTTAAGGGACACAGTTAACTGCTTGGTATTTTGATAATGGGAATTATCTTCTACTATGTTTATTGAAGAAATTTCACTCAGTTCAATTCTTTTGGAGTAGTTGGAGTGTTGGAGTTTATAACCTCCCTTTGAAAAGGAAAAGTGTCGAGACCCCTTTCTAATGTTTTGTGGTGTTGTGTGAGAGGGTTGTCTCAGCTTTGTGGCATTCGTACTAGGTTCCTTTTTCGAGAACAAGTTGTTATTACAATTCCATTTGATGCTGAAAATTTCTATAACCCGATTTGTCATGTTTCCTTTAGAAGGTTTATTGATATGTTCAGTAATGTGAGGGTAATGTTGATTCTTTTATAGAGAAAGAAGTTTGACCGCCTTTCTTGATGTTTCTAAAATGAACCAATGTCTTGTATTGTGTTCATGACCTTTTGGGGGTTCAAGTTTTATATGGTAAACGAAGTTGCCGCGTAAAAAGATTTGTTGCAAGTTATAATGGTCTTTCGTTGAAGTGAGCGCTTTGATCTTGATTGCTCGTTGTTCTTATTTGTTAAAGTCTGACATTCTCTTCTGGTGAGGCTTATGTTTTTATCTGCAGACTCCACTTATGTTCTATGAGTTCCGTGCTTAATTGTTTTTCCCCTTTGGCCCCTGTGTTCATTAAGTAGTCGTAAATGATTGTTTAGTTAGTGAACATCGTTTCCATTTGTTTCTTCTGTTGAAAAAAAAGAATCAACTCATTCTTTTCACGTGGATCTTTCGAAGTGTTTTCTAATTGTTGTTGTGAGATTAATGTTAATAGTTGTAGTAAGTTGATCGCCTTTTGTAGCATCGTTCAAATAAGAATATTTCAAGTTTAGCTTTCACGGTACCTTGGAGCTCGTGAATCAACCGTAATCAAATTATTTTGGGTAACTAGAGGAATTGGTTTAACCTATTGTTTCTTAAGGGTTTCGTGTGATTTTCCGAAAGGCTCCTTGGTTTGAGTTCGCAAAGTGAGGTTGCAATAAAAAAAAAATATTTTCGTTGACCTCTTCGAGATGAAGTTAATCCGTTTGCTTTCCGTGAAAACCTGTAAAGGGAAATGTTTCGAGTTTTGTGGCTGAGAACATTTGGATCTCGTGTTTCCCAAGTAGATGAACTGTTTCGAGCAAGTTGGCCTGTTGAAGGATCTTAACGATTCTTAATTAAATCTTGTGGTTACTTGAAGCGCCCCTAATTTTGTTGCTCTTTCCGTTCAAGAGATGGCGAATTTCAAACGTAATATCTTTCTTTCGTGTCGGCTGTTATTTACTATTCTCTTTTGAGGGATGTGTGCCTCCAATTATGAACTCAGTTTTCGTTTTCCAAGATCACCTTTATTAGAATATTTCTTTTGGTTTCTTGACCGCCGTGGTGAGCAACGCTTCCCTGTATGAAAGAACTTGTTTTTGTTCGCCTCTTCCTTTTGAGAAAGGATCACAGTTTCGTGTTGCGAAGTGTTTGAAAGGTGAAAGTTTGGCAACTGTTTGGTGGGGGATGAGTAATCGTAGCGATGATAGTTTGCTACCAAGTTATCGGAGGAGTAGTAGAATGTGAAATAGTTTTGATCTGTAACCCTTAGAGGAAATTGATTCACCTGAGATGTTTGCCTTCAAAGTAAGTCTGAAAGGTGTTACGGCTGATTAACACCTGGTATAGTGAAATTCTAGAACTTCAATTCAGGATTGAAAGGTTGGTGGTTATCGGAGGTATGGAAACCTTCATTGAATTTTTTAGAGTAACGCAATTGGTTAGCATTGCGAGACGGTGTGGGTGATTTCTGATGATGTCAATGAGTGAGTATGGTAGAATGGTGGTAATGTTGGAGATTTAATTCGATGATTTCACAATCAGTTATAAGAGCAATCTGTTGTAGAGGTTTTGGAAGTTGGATCTGGGTTTTGCATTTTTATGCTAGACCATTGGTCACACGATGATTGTGCGTAGAGGAAGTGGGATATTAAAGTTTCATGAGCAATGAATGGTCATTGATAGAACTCTTCGATGTAGTACTGTAAAGTGCGTGCTAAGGATCTTGAATTGTTGTTATTGGAAATTAAAGATAATGTGATTGCGTGGTGCCTACTATTGTGGTGTTTTGGATGCTTTCAATCAAATCGATTCTCAGATACCTAGAGTATCCAGAGATTTCATAGAGTCTCTTCACAATGGTGTGGATGATTTAATTCGCTTTGAGCATGATTTGAGGATATTTAACTAAAAGGGTTAAGCTCGTGTGGTATGCGATGAATTCAAATTTCATGGATTCGAGAGAAATTTTATTCCTAGAAGAAAGAAAGCGTGGAAAGGAATGTTCATCTGATAATGAGGTGTTTTCTTGATTCTCGTGTGAGTTTGGTGTTGTTGACCTGTTTCGTAATTTGAGTTGAGGTTATGTTGGCATGTAGATTCTTTCCAAATCGCATAAAGCGCAAGTGTTTGGTTTGGGCGTGCAATAATTTCTCATTTGGTTGTAGTGGTGTTCATTAGTAAACCGCCTATTTAGAAAATGGATTTGTTTTGAAATGAACCGTCAAATTTGGAATTTAATCTTTTGGTGGAGAGTTAACCTTGAGCGACGCGTGAGGACTCTCTATTTTCAATTGGGTTCTCTTCGTTTTGAAAGTTGCGTAAATTAGAAATTTGGTATTTCGATTTGACCGTCTCGGGTTCATGCGCCAAGCACGCAACGTCCGTGTGTTTTGGTGCGGAGTGGGCATTTGAACCATTCAAGGTTCGAGTTATAGTTTAAGACGTTGACCGGTGAGTATGGTCTTACCTTCGATTCTCTTACAAAAGGGTACCTAGTAAGTTCAAAGTTGAGTGTACGGTCAAAGGCCGTTTTGGGTCTTTGGGTGGTGGTTTTCTAGTCCTAAGAGAGGCCGCTTGAGAGCTAGAGACCTCGTGTGCGAAAGCAAGATCCAGATCCGTGGCTTCGGTACTTGTTAAATTCGTTGATTCCAACTCCATGACAATTCATTCTTGTGTTCTTTTAGTTGGTTAGAATTGAGGTCGAATTCATTAAGGGTTAGAATGTAATATTCCAAATTTCATTAGGAAGGATTTGTATTCTGGAGAGAGTTTTATTTTATAAATTTCGGAGTTTGTCGGAAATTTTTGGCCCGGCCTCCGCCCAAAGCTAGTGAACTGGCATGGCCTTGGCCGCCTTAAAGTGGGCCAAGGAGGGGAGACCGCACTAGGCCAAGGCCCATGCGCCCCTCTCAACCCTAGCCCAACCGCCCCCTCCCCTCTTCCCTCTCCTCCCACTTCTCCCCTAGGCAGCCGCCACCTCCCTTTCCTCCACCAAACCACGCCCCTTCAGCCATGGAGCCGCCTCTTCCCTGGGAATAGCCCTTGGTGTTTCCCAAGTCGCACTCCAAGATCCCCAGCAATCTCCTCGATTCTCTCTTCACCGCCATTGTTCTCCTCCGCGTGTTCGCTGCTGTGGTGGCGGCCAATGGAGGAAGAGAAGAACCTTCGGGAGGTTGATCTTCGTCATTATGCGGGTCTTCAAGGGTAACGAGAACCCCGGTTATTTGTTTGATCAAGTTTTGTTGCGGTAGAGATCATTTGAGTCACGTCGGTTTAGAGTTCCAGAATTTACAGAATTGATCAGATTGTTGTGCGGCTTGTTACAGTACTTTAGAGGCCGAATTTGGGGTTTTGCCCTTCTAGAGATTTGTTCCTGGTTTCGTAAGCTTTCTTTTGGCACCAAGATGAGCAAAATCCGACCAGTAGTTTGAGAGATATGATTTTTTGAATGCGAACTGTCCAATCTGTCTGAAATCTGTGGTCAGTAGTTTTGTCCCTCGTTTTTGTTCAAAATAGAGGCCGAATCAGAAGACTCCCCCAACTAAGTTATTGTAGATCTTGAAATTATCTTTCCAAGTTGATAAAGATCATTCCATTTGGATCAGTAGGCTAAAAGTTACACTATTTTCTTTACTGCTGATCTGTTTTCTGGACTGTTGTAGATGGGTTAGGTTTAGCAGTTAATTACCCCTCTGTTTTGGCCGAATCAGAAGATTCCGCCAACTAAGTTTTTGTAGCCTGATCAGTTAAGAATCAGTGAGCACTGGTTTCAGGTTGTTTAGAGTCACAGATAATTAATGGCGAATTTTCTTGTGCAACTGCCCGTAGAACAATAATCTGGACTTTTGGTGTAGATGTCAAATTGAACCCTTGGTATGAGTAGGTTGGTTAGAGAGCATCGTAGTACACTTGTAGCTGTGCCATATTCGATTATCCGTAATACGTGGTAATACTTGTGTAGGCGGTGAGACGGTGGGTGGAAGGACACCTTCGTTGTTTCTTAACACGTCACCACATGGAAGGCAAGTGCAAATGTTTAATTCGTGTGAATTCATTGATTTCATGTTAACTTGGTAAATTATGATTATTCATGTGATTTGAGCATGATGTGGTAGATTTCAATACCTTCTTCTGTGATAAATTGAGATGAAGTTCAAGTTATGCATTTCATTCCATGCACGCATATTTCCTTTGCCGTCCACGGGAGTGGAAACTTGATTAAGTCCCATTAATTCCAATATGGGCATGTGAGACCCACCATTCCAATGTGGGCAACGTTGACCACCATTCCAATGTGGCAACCGGACACCCGTATGAAACGTTCTTCATACGGTGATTGGATCCCGCACTTTTATGGCACGGGCTTAAGTGAACACCGACGGTGTGTCACTATTTATACCGAGTATAAACATGTGGAAAGTCCATTCTCCTTCAATGCATTCATTCATTCATACCATGCTTTCATAGATTCATGAAGAAAATGATGTACTTGGTGGATTGTTTCCATTCAAGTGTCCTATGTGAATGTATATGTTGTGCTTCTTTGAGTTTCGACTCACTCTTGCTTTTATTTATTTTTAGGTGAATCCCAGTGAAACGGTTGCTAGCGGGAGGGTGTAGTCCAGCACGTTCCTTGCACATGAATAACATAATCATTCGTTAAAGTTCTAAATTCATCTCTTCAGTTTTATTCATAATGTAATGGACTGTAATAATTGTCACTTGGAGGTTCATCATTATTGCTTTGGTTAATTCTCGTTTAAATTTATAGCTGAACTGTGATTAAGCCATAGATTGTTATCATGGTTAATCGTTTCTTTAACATTGAATGCGATGTTAATCTTATGAATTGAATAGTAAGTTGTCTTGTTAGGTGACATCTTGTCTTCCGAATAGACAGGGTGTTACAAGTGGAATGAGGTTCCTGTATAAAAAAGGACGGGCGATTGGTCCCCGCACTAAAGAATGCAGGCATGAGTGAACACTGACGAGTGTTACACTCCGCTATACAGGTATAAGCAGATGATGAGTTGAGACATGAGCATGAGCTTTGCATTACATTCATGAAAAGTGAAAAGTGATCTGAGATATTGAGATAAATGGGAATGGATCATTATTAAGATAATGCCTCGTCTGTTATTCTGCTTTATACTTGCTAAGTTGTGGACTCACTCTTGCTTATTTGTTATTTTAGGTGAACGTTGAAGGCGACATGCATTGGGTGGAAGTAGAAAAGGGAACAATTACACTTTTGTAGCTCTTCACTCCACCTAGCAATTAATCACTTTTGGTCATAAACCATTTAGTATCTTCCATTGTAATAATTAGATAATTTGTGGTTTCACTTAGTTCTTTATGGTTCGTAATATTACTAGTTGATTTGTTCCCTAGTTTAAACTTATTTATGATGCCTTTCGGTAATTATTTGGTTCATATTAAATTCAATTTATGGTATAACGTGTAGCTAAAATTTACATTTGACATGTTGTTGAATGTTTTTTCTTGAAGTCTAGATGTTGGTAATTGTGGATTTCATGGGGATATGTTCCAGATCCTAGGATGATGTGACAATTGGCAATGGCGTTTACGGTTTGTAGTTTCACGTGTTTTCGACAAAGTTACAGGCTTACTGGACAGGGGCGGTCCGACCGGTCCTTGCACGGCGGTCCAACCGGTCCTAAATCGGTCGGACCGGCCATGTGGGGCGGTCGGACTGGCGGTGACCAAAGTGGTCAAAACAAGTCGGGCCAAAATAGGTGTTGTAGGCAAGTGAGGGGATCCCAATGCACTTGGTCTCATGATTTTGGAGTCTCAAGAAAAGTTCTATTGGTTTAAAGTTTCGAAGGTTTGGATTTTCGGGGTTGAAATTGGCTAAGTCCCAGGCGGTCCGATCAAGCTCTGTGGAGCGGTCCGACCGCCAAAGGCGGTCCGACCGCTCACTGGGAGGTCGACCAGAATAACTTGAACGTTGGCCAACTTCGTGGCGATGTTGTTTTGTTAGGTCAAAGTCATTGGTTCCATGGCATATGATTTGCATGATGCATGTTTTGACTAACATGGGTCAAGTTGTGAAGAATTTGTTCCCGAATTTGTGTTTGCTTGTCTGTGGTTGTGCAGGTTGCTTGGTGGTCAACGACGGTCAACGGCGAGGAGAATCGGGACTAGACTTGAAGAGTTGAGGTCCAGAACGATCGACGATGCCGGGTGAGGTCAACGACTCAAGCGTGACACAAGATGGACAAGGGTGACCTATTGGTGAATCCATGGCGCGTGGTGAAGCGGTTTAGGTCAAAAAAGTTAAAAACGGCGCTTCGCGAAGCGTGCGTGTGTGACCCGTTTGTTAGTGGGCCTTAACGGGAGCCCAAGAGAGTCAAACCCTAAGAGTTTTAGGCCTCCACTATAAATAGGAGGAGATGGTGGCTGCACCTCTCTCTCTCGCCTTTTTATGTTTCAAAACCCTAATTGTCTTTAGGGGAGTTGAGGTGGAGGCTAGGGCTTTTCATGGTTTGAGGAGAATTTTGTGATCTTTGATTGTCCACTGATCCATGATAGTGTGGATGTAATCCAGCATCAATCACGAAATCAATATATGCAAGGTTTGCTTGAGATAAGTCTCTTTTCGTTCTTGCTTTCAATTTCGTGTTTTTTAGGGCTTTCTTTGATCCGCGAGTTTGTGATTGATTCTTTCACGTGAATTAGCTTGCTGTGATATGTGTGAATCTATCTAGCATCATCTTGATCATCAATCACTCACGAACAAGCATTAGGATCAAGTTTTCGTTCTTGCCCGGTTTTAGACCTTCTGTTAATCAATTGACAATTGCTCAAGATCGTTCCAAGAATTATCATAATATTCGATTGGAATAGGTCCTCAATAGCATAGAGAAGGTGTGTGCAAAGTTTCGTGAAGTTTGGAGTTGAGAATCAAAAGTTAGACCTAATTGCATCTTCGTCATCGGCTGATTTTCTTGTTTCAGATCGGTTCGAGATCGCCGGTCCGACCGCCGTCACCACCGGTCCGACCGATTTGGAGCGATCGACCGCCAAAGACAACGCCGGTCGATCGCCGCAATCGGTCCGACCGGTTCAATCTGAGGTCGACCGCCAAGATTTGTGTTGCTTTGATTCTTGCGATTATTGTCGCATTGCTTAGGGTTTTAATTGGATTCAATACTAGTCTTCAACAGATGGTATATTGATCTTCATAGCTTTCTAATAGCTACTGGAGTGAAATTGTATTGAGTTCATAATTTGTGAAAAAGTGAGCGTGCTCCTATTCACCCCCCCTCTAGTCGCCTTTACGGTCCAACAAGTGGTATCGAGCCCTGTTAGTTCAATCTTGATCTTAACAGGTCACCAACTTTGGCGATGGATAAGTTTTCTACTAAACCGCATATCTTCGATGGGCACGACTATGCCTATTGGAAGAATCGTATGCACGTCTTTCTTGAGAGCGAGGACAAGCTATTTGGGATGTTGTTAGAGCCCATTGGTTATTCTGAAATTGCTACACCGCGCTCGCAATTCTTTTGGCTAACAACAATAAGGCTAAGAATCTTTTATATGGTGCACTTGGTAGACAAGAATATGATAGAATTTGCAATCTTTCAAGCACAGCATGAAATTTGGAACACTCTCGAAACATATCATGAGGGTTCGTCCCAAATCAAAAGGTGCGCCAAACGGTTTACAAGCGTGAATACAATAAATTCGAGATGCGTCTCGAGAGAGCATCGATGACATTTTCATCGCTTTAATAAAGTAATTAATCAAATGAAAGTCGTTGATATTGAATATTCTCAATCTGAAAATGCCACCCATCTCTTGGTCGCAATCAACACCAAGGAGTGGGAGATGAAGGCTCTTGCTATAGAGGAAAATGTTGATCTTTCAAGTCTTACTTTAGAATTGCTTTATAGTAAACTCAAGACTCATGAAATTAAAAGAGTTGATCATCCCAAGAAAGATAATTTAGCTTTGGTAGCAGATCCTCTCAAAATACTTTTGATGACTCTTTTGAATCTTCTTACGGATTTTCATTTGCTTGTTTATCTCGCTATTCATGAAGAGGAGCTTGAAAGTATTCTCAAAGCAGAGTTAGCTCTTCTAGCTAAAAAATTCACGGGCCTACAATAATGTGAGAAACAAAAGAGAGGTGGTCGGTGACATGCTATGAATGTGGTGAGCTCAATCATATCAAGCAAATTGCCCCAAGTGAAAGGTAAGAGCAATCATAAGGAAGGAAAGCCGACTTGGAAGAAGCCTCCTTTCAACAAATCAAGGTATGAGGCTAATAAGCTTGTGAAGGCTTCTCACGGGTCCTTGCCGCTTTTGAGGATCAATCCTTGAGCGATGTGGATACCGGGAGTGAGGAGGACAAGGAGGAGGAGATCCTCAAGGCAAAAAGAAAGGGAAGGCCAAAGACTTCACGGCATGTGCTTCATGGTGACACGGACGACATTGATGATAATGAGGTATCTTTTTCTTATGATGAGCTTTCTGCTAAATATGATTATATAGTTGAGCAATTGCTTAGTCAAGATGAAGCGCTAGAATTTGTCATGACAAAAAATAAGAAATTAGAGTCAAAAATTAGCAAACTGAAAGTAGAACTTAAAAATGCTAAGACTCTTGAACCTGATGAATGTTTATCTTGTCATGCTATGCATTCATAAATTATCAAGTTACAATCTGCTCATAATATTTCTGTACAACAACTTGAGAATGCTAGATCTGAACTAAATGAAATTAAAAGTGCTCCTTGTGACAAATGTTTAGAATCTAGTAAATTGATTGCTTTTGATGTATTTGATTCTAGCCCTTGCACTTCATGTTTAGAAAAAGAACGTGAAATCAAAGATATCTTAGAAGCTGCTAGAGTCAAATATGCTAAGCTTAAGGACAATATTGAAAATACTACTTGTGCTTCATGTTCCGCTCTTAAGCTTGAAATTGCTTTGTATAAGGAGAAATCTATGGATAAAACTTGTGATGCTTGTGTTAACTTGAGAAAAGAAAATGCTTACCTTCATGATACATTAGAGAAATTTTCTAAAGGTAAGAAACAATTGAACATGATTCTTGACAAGTCTAAAACTCCTTATAAGAAGCAAGGTTTAGGATTCAATTCTTTTCAAGACAATTCAAAGCCAAAAGTCATTCAAGTCTTGGAAAAAGGTTTAATTGAATTCAAAACCCAACCTGCAAAAACATCCTTTAAATCTGCAGGTTTTGCCCAACCTTGTATTAATTCAAATGGTGCTTCTTCTAGTGGTACCAAGTATCATTGCACTTATTGCAAGAAAGGTGGGCATTTGATTGAATTCACATGAGGTTGAAAAATGATAGGAAAAATTTTGATAGAATTTCATTCATGCAACCTAGAGCTTCTATGAGACATGGTAACACTGAAAAGAATAAACCTGGATTAGGATTTTTCTCTCATGCAAATCATTATGGTTCTAAATATCCTAATTCTAATGTTTATCGATTGGCGGTCGACCATTGGTGGTCACCGGTCTCGACTTTTGGTCACGGCCCGATCGCCAAAGACAACGCTCGGTCACACCGCCATGGACGATTTAAGTCTCATTTAAACATTGCTCATAACCGAATGTTAGATGAAATCAAGGATAGTACTTCGGTTTGTATACTCCTTAGAGGCGTGTGTCTCAAGATCTTGGATTCCTAAATCTTGTTTATCTAACCCCGATGATTGAGACACATCGTTCTTTTGTTCCTTGATTTTCGGGACTACCGTGGAAAGGGAAGAACACGTGGTTCGTCGACCGGTGTTCACGCCACATGACCGGAAACTCAAAGTGGTTCACCTCTTTCACGCGGCAATGGTGATGACTTCATCACCTTTGGAGATGATACACAAGGGCGAATTGAAGGAACAGGATCAATTAGGGTGAACAACAAATTCATTCTAAAGGATGTCGCTCTTGTGGACAAGCTTAGGTATAATCTCCTTTCTGCTTCTCGACTTCTTGATGATGGTTATGAGACTGCTTTTAAGAAAAATGCTTGTCGTGGTGCTTGATTCTCTTGGTGAGCTTGTGTTTGGAATCTCTAGAGTTGGTAGAATTTTTGAGGTGATTTTTCGTAATCTCTTCTTGGATCTCTTAAATGTTTGCTTACATCTTCTTCTCGATTTACGGCTTTGGCACCGACGCTTGGGGCACATTGGTTTTGATCATCGACACGAGTTAGCAACCTTGATCTCATGAGAGGTTTGCCCAAACTCAAAGTCGTCAAGGATGTCAGATGTGCGCTCAGTAGGCATGGCAAACAAGTTGCCGCCACACCCTTCTCGTGACTATAGTTATGACCGACGGACCAAGACAGCTTGCTTCATATGGATACTTGTTGGTCCCGCTAGAGTCGATCCATCGGTGGAAAATGGTATATTCTTGTCATAGTCGATGATCTTTCTAGATATACTTGGTGTTCTTTCTTGCTTCAAAAGATGAAGCTTTTGGTTATTTTCATGACCTTGTTCTTCGCTTGGCTTCGAGCTTCCTAGTGCTTTGAGAGCGATTCGCAGTGATAATGGCACGGAGTTCAAAAATGCTTCTTTTGCTTCTTTCTGTGCTGAGCGTGGTATTGAGCATCAGTTCTCCTCTCCACACGTTCCTCAACAAAATGGCGTGGTGGAAAGGAAGAATAGGACCTTGGTCGAAATGGCTAGGACGATGCTAGACGAGTATAACACACCGAGGAGATTTTGGGCCGAAGCTATTGCTCTTGCTTGCCATATTGCAAATCGTGTCTTTTGAGACCTTCTTTAGGCAAGACTCCTTATGAGCTTCGTTTTGGTAGAAAACCCTCATTTTGCATTTTCGAGTTTTGGATCAAAATGTTTTATTCTTAAGACAGCAACTTAGATAAATTTGAATCAAGAACTTTTGATGGGTTATTTCGGGTTATCCCGCTCATTCGAGGGTTTTCGGGTTTTAATACTGAGACTAATATTATTCAGGAGACTTGTAATGTCACTTTTGATGAGACTAGCCCTGGAGCTAGATCTATTGCTACAGATGTTTTACAGGTGACAGAGAGCATTTTTGTGGAGGAAGATGAGGACGAAGCTAATATCATTCCTTCATCTGCTTGTAATACCCCTACTGCAGTAGCGTGGCCCATGTGGCCCATGAGGAGTTGTGTGATGGGGATTAGTCCCACATTGCTTATCTCAAGTGAGTTATAGTGGTATATAATGCTGTTGATCCAAACGTAGCACCTCCGGTTAACCCTTTTACACGGCGAGGACGAAAGTGTAAGTGGGGTGCTATGTGGGCGTCCATACGGTGGTCGGGCATTGAGCCGATTTTGGGTCGTGGTGTTACAGATGGTATCGAGCATCAACCTTGCAGCACGGCGCTGCGGGATGGATGGGCGCGGGCATATGGCGATCGCACATGTGGGCACAGAGTGGACACATGGCATGGCATATGTGCAGACCGGACGCACGGACGTGTACCGAGGGGTGGTTCAGGCATTTGCCGCAGATGAGTATCCGCCGAGGGCGCCACTTAAGGGGTGAATGTAATACCCCGACCGTCAGAAGCGTGGCCCATGTGGCCCATGAGGAGTTGTGTGATGGGATTAGTCCCACATTGCTTATCTCAAGTGAGTTATAGTGGTATATAATGCCTGTTGGATCCAAACGTAGCACCTCCGGTTAACCCTTTTACACGGCGAGGACGAAAGTGTAAGTGGGGTGCTATGTGTGGGCGGTCCGCCCACTTGATTGGGCATTGAGCCGATTTTGGGTCGGTGTTACACTGCTGCCATCAAGCGCCAATATCGATACAAGAATCACACGCCTACTTCACCTTGATTGAGGCTCTTGCATCTTCATCATCGCAGCACTGCATGAGGTCGAAGAAACGGTATCTCACCCGGCGCCCACTTCGTGATTCAGAGACAAAGATCCTCGGAGAATGATAATAGGTAATCTACATGAGCGAGTCACTCGCCTGTATAATGATTCAAATCTCTACTCTCATTCAGCTTTTGTTGCTTCTTTTGAACCCCGCGATATATCACATGCTTTATCTGATTCTAGCTGGGTAAATGCCATGCATGAGGAGTTTGAGAATTTTGAAAGAAACAAAGTTTGGAACCTAGTAGAACCTCCTAGTGGTCATAATGTTATAGGAACCCGTTGGGTGTTTAAGAATAAACAAGGTGAGGATGGTTTTGTGGTTAGAAATAAGACCAGATTGGTAGCTCAGGGTTTCAGCCAAGTTGAGGGGTTAGATTTTGATGAGACATTTGCTCCTGTTGCTAGACTAGAAGCCATTCGCATTCTGCTTGCATTTGCTGCATCAAAAGGTTTTAAATTATATCAAATGGATGTTAAAAGTGTCTTTTTAAATGGTTTCATAGATGAGGAAGTGTATGTTAAGCAACCCCCTGGTTTTGAGGATCATAAATATCCAAATCGTGTTTTCAAGCTATCTAAAGCATTGTATGGTCTTAAACAAGCCCCTAGAGCCTGGTATGATAGACTTAAGACTTTCTTGCTTAAAAATAATTTTGAGATGGGTAAAGTGGATAAAACTCTATTTATTCTTAGGCGTGACAATGATTTCCTGCTTGCTCAAATTTATGTGGATGATATTATCTTTGGTGGTTCCTCTAATGCTCTTGTTTCCAGCTTTTCTGACACTATGTCTAGGGAATTTGAGATGAGTATGATGGGAGAGCTTAATTACTTTTTGGGACTTCAAATCAAGCAATGTAAGGAAGGAACTTTCATCCATCAGACGAAGTACACTAAAGATCTACTCAAACGCTTCAACATGGGTGACTGCAAGCCAATTTCCACTCCCATGGCAACCTCGATCGCTTTGGATCGGATGAGGAAGGAGAAGTCGTGGATCAACGCGAGTACCGCAAAGATGATCGGCTCCTCTCAGATTTGACGGCCTCGAGACCGGACATTCACTTCACGGTATGCCTTTGTGCAAGATTTCAGGCGTCTTTGAGAACTTCCCATCGCCAAGCCGTTAAGCGCATATTCAGGTATTTACACTCTACCCTCTTATATGGCATTTGGTATTCCTGCTCTTCAGCTTTGTCCATTAGAGGTTTTTCGATTCGATTTTGCGGTCAGTCGGTTAGATAGGAAGAGTACCTCGAGCACTGTCACTTCCTAGGCACTTCTCTTGTATCTTGGTCTTCTAGGAAGCGGTCTTACATTGCACAATCCATCTGCGGCTGAAGCGGAGTATGTAGTCTTTGCTAGTTGTCAGAGCTGATTTTGTGGATGACGCCCACTTTGAAAGATTATGGGTTAAACTTTGCTAGTGTTCCTCTTTTACGTGATAACATTCGCTATTAATATTGCTAAAACCCAATTGCAACATTCTAGGACTAAGCACATAGACATTCGCTTTCACTTCCTTAAAGATCATGTTGAAAAAGGTGATATTGTGATGCACTTCGTAGAGTCCGAAGCTCAATTGGCAGATATTCTTACCAAGCCTTTAGATCAAACTAGATTTTCCTCTTTGAGAAGCGAGTTAGGAGTAATTTATCCTTATGGGTTGGTTTGAGGGGGAGTTTGCTCTTTTCTAATCTTTCCTTGTTCTTTTGATCTTTTATTGTTCTTTTTCTGAACTTAGTGATCTTTTCGAACTTTTTTAGGTTTTTAGGCTTTTTAATTGCATCTCATTGTGTTATATTGGATTCATATGAAAACTCCAACAAGTGGTTACAACAAATGGTATGAAAAATCCAAAAAGATGCATTGTAATATAAGATTTTCTGCTTATTTTTTTAAAAAAATTGATGAAGCTTTGCCTATTACCCTTTAGAGCTTTTGTATTTCAATTCTTGCTCAATGTCATGTCTAGTTCTTTGACTTGCTAGAATTATCATGCTTTTACATGTGTAGCTAAGTCTTTGCTATATGAGCTAGAACCTTTTAAACAACTCAAACTAAGAAATTGCAATTTGTGGATGTTTTAGCGAGTTGCGCAATTAGTGCTCCTCTTGTGACATTGGCCCTGTCAGAATTGCTTTGTTAGCTCTTTGATCTAAAATTGACCATTACTTGAGCTTTTGTGTTCTTGAGATTCTAAAACTGCTCATGTGAAAAATGAAAATCAAGATTGTCTTATGCTTAAATTGTGCCAAACTATTCTTACGAGACTGCTTGTCAAATGACATGAACTTGGAGATAGTTTGATGAACCAGATGATCTCATGGGGACTGCTTGTCAGAAATGACATGAACCTCAAGATTTGTCGCCCCGGTAGAAGCTTAGAAAGAGTTTGTGGATGGCTCCTAGTCCAGGATCTTCTTTACTAAGATATACCTTTAATCAACTTTTGGTCGAAGCTTAGGATGAGTTTGTGGATGGCTCTAGTCCGGGATCTTGTCACTAAGTTAGATCATTAGTCAACTTCAATATTCAATGCAAATGAGAAAAATATTGACAAATGGGCGTTTACAACATATTAAGCAAAATGATTCAATACGGGACTTGATTGACTCTTAATGTGGTCTTTGTTAGATTTTTGATCTCACTTTGACATTTTGACATGGCCAATTTCACTTTAGGATCCTGTTGATGAACTTCTTTGAATTTGAAGCGTTGCTTAAATTGATCAAATCTCATCGCTTTACTTTTGAGCCTTTGTGCTTAGCTTTGATATATATGTCTTACCATGATCTTGCTAGCTGTCGAGGCTTGATATGCTGTTTGTGCGATATTAGAGATACTAGCTTGTTCTTTTGGGTAATCTCCAAAACTTCTTGTAATCAAAAATTGAAAAATACAAAAATGAAGCCACCCATTGCACTTCATGCATATTTCTCTTTACGCTTCTTTTGTTTCGCTTCTTTCTTTATTCTATATTTATTATCTCCGATGAGAGGAAGGCGTGATTCCTTGATGAATCCATTGTCAAAGGGGAGAAGATGTGTTAAATGAGAAGAGAAGATGTGTTAATAAGAATATATTTCTTTATTGGGGAGAAGTTTATACAAAGGAGAAACGAAAATTTAAAATTGAGGATCATAGTGAGGGGAGTTCTTGAGTTGCATTCTTATTGTCTTATTGAATATTCGAACTTGAATTGCATTCTTTTATACTCACAATGATCATAGGTCAATTGAACAATTGTTCTTTCATATGGACCTTATGTGAGAATTTTGACCCTTTTCGAAATCAAAGTTTTTATGCTTTCTTTTGCCTTGTCTCACATGCCTATACTATTTCGATGCCGGCTTGGTCATTTTCATTGCTTTTTCTTGCTTATGGACCAAGTTCGCCTTTGTGCGAAAACTGCGAGTAAACTCGTTTTCAAACCTCTTACTTACATTTTACGGATAATTGCCAATGTGTTCATCAAGGGGAGATTGTGGATTTCATGGGGATATGTTCGGATCCTAGGATGATGTGACAATTGGCAATGGCGTTTACGGTTTGTAGTTTCACGTGTTTTTGACAAAGTTCTGAGCTTCATCGATAGGCGGTCCGACCGGTCCTTGCACTGGTCCGCCGGTCCCAAATCGGTCGGGCCGGCCATGGGGCGATCGGACTACGGTGACCAAAGTGGTCAAAACAATTTGGGCCAAAAATAGGTGTTGTAGGCAAGTGAGGGATCCCAATGCACTTGGTCTCATGATTTTGGAGTCTCCGATAAAAAGTTCTATTGGTTTAAAGTTTCCGGAAGGTTTGATTTTTAGGGGTTGAAATTCGCTAAGTCCCAAGGCGGTCCGGCCAAACTACGTGGAGCGGTCCGACCGCCAAGAAGCGATCCGACCAAGCTCACCTGAGCGGTCGGCCGGTAATAACTTGAACGTTGGCCAACTTCGTGGCGATGTTGTTTTGTTAGGTCAAAGTCATTGGTTCCATGGCATATGATTTGCATGATGCATGTTTTGACTAACATGGGTCAAGTTGTGAAGAACTTGTTCCCGAATTCGTGTTTGCTTGTCTGTGGTTGTGCAGGTTGCTTGGTGGTCAACGACGGTCAACGGCGAGGAGAATCGGGACTAGACTTGAAGAGTTGAGGTCCAGAACGATCGACGATGCCGGGTGAGGTCAACGACTCAAGCGTGACACAAGATGGACAAGGGTGACCTATTGGCGAATCCATGGCGCGTGGTGAAGCGGTTTAGGTCAAAAAGTTAAAAACGGCGCTTCACGAAGCGTGCGTGTGTGACCCGTTTGTTAGTGGGCCTTAACGGGAGCCCAAGAGAGTCAAACCCTAAGAGTTTTAGGCCTCCACTATAAATAGGAGGAGATGGTGGCTGCACCTCTCTCTCTCGCCTTTTTATGTTTCAAAACCCTAATTGTCTTTAGGGGAGTTGAGGTGGAGGCTAGGGCTTTTCATGGTTTGAGGAGAATTTCGTGATCTTTGATTGTCCACTGATCCATGATGGTGTGGATGTAATCTAGCATCAATCACGAAATCAATCTATGCAAGGTTTGCTTGAGATAAGTCTCTTTTCGTTCTTGCTTTCAATTTCGTGTTTTTAGGGCTTTCTTTGATCCGCGAGTTTGTGATTGATTCTTTCACGTGAATTAGCTTGCTGTGATGTGTGTGAATCTATCTAGCATCATCTTGATCATCAATCACTCACGAACAAGCATTAGGATCAAGTTTTCGTTCTTGCCCGCTTTTAGACCTTCATTAATCAATTGACAATTGCTCAAGATCGCTCCAAGAATTATCATAATAGTCGATTGAATAGGTCCTCAATAGCATAGAGAAGGTGTGTGCAAAGTTTCGTGAAGTTTGGAGTTGAGAATCAAAAGTTAGACCTAATTGCATCTTCGTCATCGGCCGATTTTTCTTGTTTGGATCGGTTCAGAGGCTGCGGTCCGATCACCGTCACCACCGGTCCGACCGATTTTGAGCGGTCCGACCGCAAAGACTAACGCCGGTCGGACCGCCGCAATCGGTCCGACAGGTTCAAGATCTGAGGTCGACCGCTTGAGATTTGTGTTGCTTTGATTCTTGCTGATTATTGTCGCATTGCTTTGGGGTTTTAATTGGATTCAATACTAGTCTTCCGCTGTACTGGTATATTGATCTTCATAGCTTTCTAATAGCTACTGGAGTGAAATTGTATTGAGTTCATAATTTGTGAAAAAGTGAGCGTACTCCTATTCACCCCCCCTCTAGTCGCCTTTACGGTCCAACAGTAATACTTGATTATTGGTTAAAATTTGGTAGTGTTAGTAGTTGTATGTGATATCTTGGGCTTTTGTTAAGCGGGGGTGTTACAGGACCTTTCGTTTAGGTAAAGTGTCCACACAAAATCGAACCTCAAGATGGGCCATGTTAAAAACTCCTTTCGAAAATCCAGTGAGAAAAATGGTAAGAAGAATACAGTACATAGTTCACATTCTTGCCATTGCATATGTTGCCTCGTTGAAAACTTCAATTGAGAAAACCCAACGGGACCAAAATCAATCAAGGAAATAAGAGAAAATCATCCTTTCATCCTAATGATGAACATATATGAAGATCATATTGTAGGATCGTGGGAAGGCTACGATAACTAAAAAAATTCTACCGCGCAACCAAGAAACCTCCACTAGTAATAGATCACGAGATTACCACTAGACGCGCCGACTCATAGCGGAAGTAGAGTCAATATAGCGAGTTGATGCAGTAGTGGTCGTACTTGTCACACGTCTTCTCCTCCTACTCTGATGATCGTCACGAGTTGCAGTTCGTCCAAGTGTTGATGCTTCGCAACAACACCTCCAAGGTATCCACACGTACGGGGTAGGGACACCACGCGCTAGAGTGCTAGCGCCGAGCGTGGTTGAGGAAGGCGTGGCTATTAGGGTTTCAGGAATTCTTCAAAATGATTACTGCACCTCTTGCCACCATTCCTCTATTTATAGGCATCCATAATGGGTCTCGAACTTGAGACCCATTAGGAACTCATGGCCTACAAGAATTCGGATCACTATCCAAATCAAATCATTGCCCTTTAAGTGTGAGACCCTATAGTTTCATGTGTAATCGGTTGTGACTTGGAAACTCTTTTCCGACCACAAGTCGTCAGCGGTACCTAGCAGCACATAATGATTCCCGAACACACATAGAATATATCGGACGAACCTTAATGCAATATGATCTAAGACCATGTCCTTATCACCTACGACCAGATCGCACTTAGTCACGACCAGTCCATACTTAGTTACAACCAGTTTGTAACTCCTTACGACCAGTTGGTGATTACGTTCGACCAATCTATGACCAGCTTCGACCACGTACGGGGCAGGGACACCACGCGCTGGAGTGCTAGCGCCGGTGGTGTGGTTGAGGAAGGCGTGGCTATTAGGGTTTCGGGAATTCTTTAAAAGGATTACTGCACCTCTTGCTACCGTTTCTCTATTTATAAGCATCCATAATGGGCCTCGAACTTGAGACCCATTAGGAACTCATGGCCTACAAGAATTCGGATCACTATCCAAATCAAATCCTTACCCTTTAAGTGTGAGACCCTATAATTTCATGTGTAATCGATTGTGACTTCAAAAGGATTACTGCACCTCGGATTACTGCACCTCTTGCCACCGTTCCTCTATTTACAACGAGGGGCCCAGAGACATCTCTCTTATTATATTAGGAGGAGCAAATCCCATATCCGATCAGTCACATTTCTCCTACTCCTTGTTAGACTCTACATCAAATTGCAAATATGAGCAACCGATCCGGTATTAAATACCCAAGAGTTAACAGAAGAATCAGTAAGAAAAATATCTATAACATTAATACCTGAAGTGGATGGTTTAGTCCCACAAATCATTTTCAGATCAGCCAGGTATTTCTTGTAGTTCCTCTTCTAATGACCAGGCTCCTTGCAGTAAAAGCATTCATTCTCTTGAGTCGGGCCGGACTTAGTCTTGGGTTTAAGCTTGTTAGCTTGGATCCCATCCGAAACTTTAGTCTTGCCCTTACCTTTGACCCAAGTCTTAGCCTTCTTCTTGAAGCTTGTACTCTTTTGCACCATCATCACATGACTGTTGCTTTTCTTAATGTCGTTCTCCGTAGTCTTGAGCTTCATATGTAGCTCGATGAGATTCTTATCTAAGTCATTCATATAGAAGTTCAGAATGAACTGCCCATAGCTCGTAGGAAGCGAAGTAAGAATTAAATCTGTAGCCAACACTTGACTAAGTGGAAAACTAAGTTTTTCCAAGCTTTGTGTGTAATCAACCATTTTGATCACATGTGGGCTCACCGGACTACCCTTATCTAGCTTACACCCAAATAATTTCTTTGAGATCTCATATCTCTCAGTTCTTGCTTGTGTCTCAAATATGCCTTTAAGCGCCACGATCATATCGTAGGCCTCGATGTTCTCAAACTGCTTCTGAATGTCTGAGTTCATGGCAGCAAGCGTGAGACAGCTAACATCAAGGGACTCATCACATGCCTTTTTATAAGCGGATTTAAGAGTAGTAGTAGCATTTTCATCAGGCACATCTGGACATGGTTCCTCTAGAACATGTTCTTTTTTATCTTGCCTAAGAACAACTCTTAGGTTGCAGGACCAATCTGTAAAATTTGTTACATTCAGTTTTTCCTAATCAAGTATCGAACATAAAGCAAAACTGGATGTAGGTACAACAGTTGGTGCTTAGATGGGATTATTTGATCTTTCAGTCACCTGAGAAGTTGTAGATAAGCTAGTGTAGATTTCAAGAAAATTGGATTAATGACTTTTTTATTTTTTTACTCAAAAGTTATGGATTTTCCTTTGATAGCTGTCAGTTTGGACAGATTGAGATTTGGGAGTGTATTACTAAGTCTCGGGTTGCGATTAAGAGCGATTGACTTCATTTTGTTCCATTGCTATGTTGTATACTTTTGAGAGATATATTTAGTATACTTTACGGTTGCCAGGTGGTGGTGAGCACCGGTGTTAGAGCCTTTCCGTCGTCATCCGTCTCTCGGTTAAGGCAAGTACATGGTAGAGTGGTGAACAATGGGTTGTTCGTCATGATCATTGATATTACTTATCATGCTATTTATTATGCTTTCATTAATATTATTCTTATACATGATATTGATGACCTTGAGTGAATGAGATTATGATATTGAGTTAACGAGAATGAGATATTGAGTTAAGAAGATGAATTATCTTGATGAATAATTAAAGATGTTATATCATTTACATTCATCATGACAGGAGTTGTATGAGCCAGGTCGGTGAGTAAGTCATGTAACTATTCCGGTGAGGTCGGTGAGAAAGATACATGACTATTCCGGAGTGCTCTAGATAAAATCCTACTTCGGTGGGGACTTCACGGGAGTGAAGGATAGAGTGTGCCATTGACGGGTGAACACTCCACTATACCGGTATCAGCTGATGAGATGCATATGAGAATGAGCATGTTGGTGCATTCGCATATGTGAGTAAATTATTAAATTGAGCAACTTTACCTATGGCTTGTTTGTTTGAGTATGAGAATGGCATTAAATAGATGGATGATGATGATAACTTTGATTATAGTTGATAAACTATTGTTTATGGCTTTATTATGTATTTACTGAGTCTTTGACTCATTCTTTCTCTATTGTTGTTTTTAGGTGACCATTGATGACGTTTGACTCGGGAAGGGCTAGCGCACTTGTAATCATACACTACACCCAATTAGTTAATTCATTGGATATGAGAAACTTTTAGTATATTATGATGATTTATATATAGTACATGATGGTATTGAATAACCTTATATGCTTGGTTTGCGTTAATCTTGGTTTATTACCTTACTATGCTCCTAGGACTAAATTATCTATGATTGTCATAGTATTATGCTTGTATTATTGTGACGCGTGGATGGGTTTTATCGTTGATATGCTTGCTGAAATTTTATAGTATGCTGATGTAAATTAAATGGTTAGAGTAGTTTAGTAGCATTCTAGGCTCAATGTTGGGCTAGGGTGTTACAGTTAGTTTCAGAGCATGCTTTAGGTCGGTGGTGAATAGGTTAAAAACTTAGGTAAGTTAATTTGTTAATGGTTAATTAATCTAAAACTTGACACACGGTGTACAGTAGGATGGGATGGGTCAAGCAATACATTTCCATTGTCGTTATGTTGTATTGATGATTCATGTTATGAGATAATCTTATATACTTATAATATGATTCTATGATTATTATGAGTGATGGTAGCGGATGTCGAGGGGTAGAGATTGGTTGTGGTCATGGGCATGGTCAAGGTGTGCCACTATTCGTGGTATGTGGTTAGTGATGGTTTTTCTCGAGTAATTTAGTTACCAAGGTTGGAGATGAGTTCTTTGGGGAAGTTGTTGTCTTCCTTGAGTTTGTATTTGGTTTTCTGGTTGTAGTTTCATGCGGCTGATGAACTTTCCTTGAATGGTGGTTACAATGCTATTGACGGATTTCAATTGGTCTCTATTTGTTTTTTGAAATAAATATTGTTCTTTCGACTATTGATATACTTTTGGCTACTTGTGAACGTTGTTGATTTGCAAGGTTAGTCCCTTCATGGGAGTTTTGTCTTCTTGTTGTGAAGCATGACTCATTTATTCGCTTGACATTTTGGATAATAGAAATTATCTTTTACAAGTTCTTTATCATGTAGAGTTTTGGCCCATGTACTTATTTTAGGAGTAAATGGAGTGATGGAGTTTAATGGCCCATGTACTTATTTTAGGAGTAAATGGAGTGATGGAGTTTAATGCTTCTTATTTAGGAAAGAAATTGTCAAAACTCTTTTGTAACGTTTTGTTGTATTAAAGTGAGAAGTTGTAAGCATGGAAGATGATTGATATGGTATGAGGTATCAAGTTGGGTCAATGGCGTGGTGCCTTATTGATCTAAACTAGTATCCTTGGAAGTGAAGTTGAATAAGTTGATATTATCTTCTTGTAGTTATTGATGATCTGTGTTTATGAGTCGGGCTATTCCTAATTGGAATCGATAGAGTTACTAAGAGGCATGGAGCTTTGATGAACTGGTTGATCATTAAGTGTGACAAATTTGGTGAACTTTTTGAGATAAATTGGAGCAACGGGTCTCAATGGATTAATCTGACCGTTTGGGATAGTTAAATTCAGAAGATGTTAGATTAATGTATTAGTGGATGTTAATCTTGGGGTTATCTTTTGTGGATACTTAGTGTTCATAGGTAATTGCTGATGAGGACATCCCTCCTTCGGATACACGCACGACACAAGACCCTCCAGATCTGGGTACTGAACTACACGGTCCTATGACAAGAGCTAGAGCGCGTCACTTAATCGATTAGGTAATGTCGTTTCTAGGGCTAAGTGTATTATTTGAGAACTCTATGATGCTGCCTAATGGAGATGATTTACTTGTACTCGTGAATCTAGGACTACGACTGGGTTCAAGAAGGTCTACGACCATCGCAAGAAGATCTACGATCACTACAAGAAGACCTACGACTAGTTGATTCGATTGGAGCAATCCACGACCGTAAAAGCGAGCACAAGACTCGTTGGACACAATCTACGACCAAAGATAGCATGGACTCCTCAAGACCACCCTAGGACCGGTCCTACGACTGGATCTTCGACTGTAAATAAGCAACATAAGGTGTTGCACACCGCTTTGGAAACTAATAAGACTTTGTAAACGTAACGAGGTCGGAGTCCGTGTTGTGTACGCTTCATCCCACGGCCGCACAACCCTAGGTCGACCTCCTCACGTTCCCTATATATATATACAAGAGCCACCATAGTTTAGAGGCGGGTTTTCTTAGATTATTACGCCAATTGCGGTTTCGCGATTATCGGTTTGAGGAACCCCACTTGTAAACTTCATCCATATCCGCAATACAATTGATTGCATCTACCTTTTCTTGTGAGTTGCTTCGATTGCTTGCGTGAACAATAACCTTCGTGGTAAGGTCGATCGCAAGCGTGGTCGATAACGACAGCGTGCGGGTGTAGCGAATTGCGCAGGTGACGATCCGTTGGCCGGAAGCCTCAAAGCGCCAACGCCCTCACGACGAACCAAATCGAACCTATCGGAAGATCGGGCCGCGTGACTCATCAAGTGGTATCGAGCAAAGGTTGCCCGTTAGGTAATTTCGTTTATCCCTTTTGTTAGTTGTGTTCCTCACCTAGAGTCCGGAAAAACCGCCCTACAAAAAGTTTTAGATCGTAATTATTCCATTGTCCAAACCACTTTGTGCCTTTCGCAATTTTGTTTTCGCCGCATTGTTGACTTCGAGTCCATCGTCGGTGTCTTTGTTCTTTGGTTTAGAGTAGCATTCTTGGTCTCTAGTCGACTGCTGTTCGCCGTGCCACCATCCATCTGGGACGACGACCTCCTTTTCGAGCGACACCCATTCGACCACCCGCCGGATTTACCATCCGCCTGAATCGAACATCTACTCGGATCCGACCACCTCTTGAGCAACACCCATTCTACCATCCACTCGGGACTACTACCGGTCGATTCGATCCTCGGTCGGATTCAGAGCCGCAAGAGAACTAGCCCAAGTTCAGAGAGAGAGAGAGTATCTTTTAATTACCTATTTATCCCTGCTCTCCGAAAAAAGTTTGTGTCCCAATCACCTCATCGGATCCAGAAAAGGTAACAGAAGAATTTTGGGCTTGGGTCACGTTTGCAAAAAAAAAAAGAGGAAGCAAAAAAGTGCAAAAGAAAAGAAAAGAAGCAAAAAGTACAAAAGACAAGAAAAGAAGCAAAAAGTGCAAAAAAGAAAAGAAGAAGAAGCAATTCGACCACCCCTAGTTGGTCTACAACCAGTTCCAGCCTTGCATCCTTTGGACTCCTTTGTATCGAGTCCTTGTTTCGATCAGTATTGTGCTAGGGCTAGGGGCACTTTTAGACCAGCAACTGTGACGAGTACTGTGGGCTTTGGTTCAGCTTTGCTAATCTGATTTCATTATTGCTATTCCTTGCTACTAAAAACATTGTCTGTCCGAGCTCCACATACTTTCGACCCTCAGATTGGATCCTCGCATTCACCTCCGCCGTGATCGTACATCCCACCTTCGCCGATTAGACCACCTGCTATAATTTGGTAAGAAACTCATAAGAGCTTGGTAAGACGCTTGAGAGTGTGTGATTCCACCCTCCAACCACCTAATAGTGATAGGGATAATACCTTTGTGTTGTCTTTTGTCTCCTACTAACCATGTCAGGTGAAGGATTGGATGCGCAAGAGTGTGTTTTGAGGGAAGAGCTCATGACGCTATTGGATGAACAACGCACTACCGTTAATGAGGACATCGACAGGAAGCTTCAAGCTACCACGATCACATTACAACACTCAATCAACGATAGTATTACGGCGCTCACTACACGCCTCGAAAGAATGGTGAACCGACCACCAAACGTTGGTCGTGTGGAACCTCATGGTGCAGCCCATGACCATGAGTTTGATAATGATAATGAGATGCACGACCACGACGCCTTTGATGCACGACAACGGAACCGACCAAACTTCAACTGTCAAGGTATGAGAGGTAATAATGTTCAGCAACATAATGCACGTGTTAATGATGATCCATATGCTAAAGTTAAGTTATCTATACCATCTTTATGGTGCTTATGATGCTGAAATATATCTAGACCGGGAGATGGCGGTGAGAACGAAATTGAATGCTCACTTAGTTCCCGAAGTGCATAGAGTTAGGCAAGCCACAAGTGAATTTAAAAACTTTGCATCATTTGGTGGAATAGGGTATGCACCGAAGGATTAGCGCCTACTACGTGGGATGGTTTAAAGGTTGCTATCCGTAACAGATTTGTCCCACCTTCTTTTAAACGTGATTTGCGTAATAAATTGCAGCGCTTAAACCAAGGTAATAGATCCGTAGAAGAATATTATCAGGAGCTACAAATTAGCATGTTGCGTTGTGATATTATTGAGGATGAAGAAGGCGCAATGGCACGTTTTATGGAGGATTAAGACGTGAAATTCATGACATAGTGGATTATAAAGAATACGATAGGCCCCTAGATTGTTCCAACTTGCATGTTTGGCGTAAAAGGAATTGCAGGGCGACAACAGAGGCCAAGGAACAACTTTGGGAGCATGTCTACACCACGACTCCGGTCGGGCAAGCCAAAATAGCCCCACCTTCACTACGGTCTGCTGCCCCCTCCACGAGTAGGGCGCGTCAAAGAAGACCTCCGACCACATCACATGCACCCGAGGTAAGTAAAGTTACTAGTGTGCGGGCACCACCAAGAGTTCTTCGTCGGTTGCTTCCACTAGTCGTACCATCGGGATTGTGTGCCACCGTTGAAGGGAATGGGGCACGTCATGAGGGATCGCCCGGTCAATGAGCATACCTTGCCACCAAAGGCGGTGGTTATGTAAGTACTAGTGATATTGAGGACGAATATGTACTTGCAACTAACATTTCGGTGGAGGAGATGAGATAGACAAAGTGATGCCGATGATGTAGAGGAACAAATAGTCTGCTTTGTTGACACCGAGTATCATGTGAGCCTTGTTGCGCAACGAGTGCTTTGAGCGCACAAGTGGAGAGAGCGAGCAAAATCAACGGCACAACTTGTTTTGCACAGATTTTCGTGAAGGACAGAGCTCAGAGAGTCATCATTGATGGAGGAGTCGCAACAACCTTGCAAGCTCCGAGATGGTCGAGAAGCTTGGCTTGACCACACAACCACACCCACGTCCCTACTACATCCAATGGTTCAATTCATGTGGTAAATTAAAGGTACACAAAGTTGTGAAAGTGCAATTTTTAGCAGGTAATTACAAAGATAGTTCTGACTTTGATATCGTGCCTATGCAAGCATGCTCTTTGTTGCTCTCAGAGACCTTGGATATATGACAATGATGTTTTGCACCATGGTAGAGCTAATACCTACTCATTTTCACATAAGGGTAAGAAGATTAAGTTGTTGCCTTTGACACCAGCTGAGATTCTAAAAGATGAAGAAGAGCGCGCTAAATATGAAAGAAACACCGATAAGCAAGATTCTGAAAATCAGCAAGTAGCAAAACATGTTTTCCCACCCAAAAGGGAGAAAGTGGCGTCTAGTCCTAAGTACGAGGGAATTAAATTGAAGGGATGTGTTATGATTGCCACTAAATCTGAACTTGCTGAAATCTGTAATAATGAGCTGCCATGCTATGCTTTGATATGCAAAAATATCTTATATTCGCTTGAGGACATAGCTAGTTCTTTGCCTCCTGCTGTTGCTAACCTTTTGCAGGAGTATGTGGATGTATTTCCAACCGAGGTACCCCCGGGATTACCACCTATTCGAGGAATTGAGCATCAAATTGATTTGATCCCAGGACCGACTTTGCCAAACCGTGCTGCGTATAGGACCAATCCAGAGGAGACTAAGAAAATTCAGCGACAAGTCCAAGATCTTTTGGACCGTGGGTACGTAAGAGAAAGCCTTAGCCCTTGTGCTGTTCCGCAAGGCTAGACGACATGCTAGATGAATTGAGTGGTTCTATTATTTTCACAAAGATTGACTTGCGGAGTGGTTACCACCAGATTAGAATGAAATTAGGAGATGAATGGAAAACTGCTTTTAAAACTAACTTCGGATTATATGAGTGGTTAGTAATGCCTTTCGGTCTAACTAATGCACCTAGTACTTTTATGCGTTTGATGAACGAGGTTTTACGTCCTTTCATTGGAAAATTTGTGGTGGTTTACTTCGATGATATCTTGATTTATAGCAAGTCACATGAGCAACACTTAAATCATATACGTGCTATTTTTAATGCTTTGAGAGACGCGCGTTTGTTTGGTAACCTCGAGAAGTGCACCTTTTGCACCGATCGAGTTGCATTTCTTGGTTATGTTGTGACACCACAGGGCATTGAGGTGGATGAGACAAAGATTGTAGCCATCCAAAGCTGGCCGACGCCTACTATCGTGTCGCAAGTGCGGAGCTTCCATGGCCTTCTTTGGATTCTATCGGCGCTTTGAAAGGGATTTCAGCACCATTGCCGCACCATTGAATGAATTGACAAAGAAAGGAGTGCCTTTCCAATGGGGACCTGCACAAGAGAAGGCATTCAACTTGTTGAAAGAGAAGCTCACTCAAGCACCCCTACTCCAACTCCCTGATTTTGGCAAGACTTTTGAAATTGAATGTGATGCCAGTGGGATTGGGATAGGTGGTGTATTGATTCAAGAAGGTAAACCAGTTGCATATTTCAGCGAAAAACTAAATGGGCCTAGTTTGAATTATTCCACCTATGATAAGGAATTGTATGCTTTAGTTCGAGTGCTTCAAACTTGGCAAAGATTATCTATGGCCCAAAGAATTTGTTATACATTCGGATCATGAATCGCTAAAACATATTAGAAGTCAAGCTAAACTGAATAAACGACATGCTAACTGGGTAGAATTTATTTAGTCATTCACATATGTTATAAAGCATAAGAAAGGTAAGGATAATGTGATTCTTGATGCGCTTCTAGACGTTATACCATGTTATCTCAACTTGACCATAAGATTTTTGGTTTGGAGGCCATTAAGAGTTTATATGTCACCGATTTGGACTTTAAGGAAGTGCTTGAACATTGTAAAGGAGGGAAGACATGGAATAACTATGTGTCAAGGATGGTTTGGTCTATCGTGCTAA
This sequence comes from Hsuehochloa calcarea, assembly GCA_036346395.1. Lineage (NCBI taxonomy): Eukaryota > Viridiplantae > Streptophyta > Magnoliopsida > Poales > Poaceae > Hsuehochloa > Hsuehochloa calcarea. The sequence continues at coordinate 35,160,697 of CM070610.1, forward strand.
CAAGTTATGCGTCCAAGCTAGCTCTGTTCGTCTTTTGTTGTTACAGAGGCACATGGAGGAGGTTTGATGGCGCATTTTGGAGCAAAGAAGATGAAGATGTGCTGGCTACCCACTTCTTTTGGCCAAAGATGAGGCGTGATGTCGAAGCGCCACGTAGCTCATTGCACTACATGCAACAAAGCTAAATCCGCCTCCTTCCACATGGACTTTATATGCCTCTTCCTATTCCTAGCGCCCTTGGGAGGATATTTCTATGGATTTTATTTTAGGATTGCCTAGGACAAAGAGGGGGAGAGATAGTATATTTGTAGTAGTGGATCGATTTTCTAAAATGGCACATTTTATATCTTGTCACAAGAGCAATGATGCTACAAACATAGCTGATTTATTTTTCAGTGGAAATCATTCGCTACATGGAGTGCCCAATACTATTGTCTCGGATCGTGATGCTAAGTTTTGAGCCACTTTTGGAGATCACTTTGGAATAAATTGGGGACAAAGTCGCTGTTTCTCTACATGCCATCCCCAAACCGATGGACAAACGGAGGTTGTCAACCGCACGTTATCCACCATGTTATGGGCTGTTTTAAAGAAGAACTTGAAGATGTGGGAAGAGTGTTTACCGATATTTAGTTTGCTTACAATAGGTCAAGACACTCCACCACCAAGGTAAGTCCATTTCGGGTAGTGTATGGTTTTAACCCCGTGCTCTATTGATTTACTACCTTACCGACCTCTGAAAAAATTAATCTAGATGCTAAGAAGCGTGTTGCATTTATTCTCAAGTTGCATGAAACCACTAAAGAGAATATAGAGCATATGACTGAAAGGTATAAGGTTGCTGGAAGTAAAGGTAGGAAAATTGTCAAATTTGAACCAGGTCATTTAGTTTGGGTTCATTTGAGAAAGGATAGGTTTCCGGAATTAAGAAAATCAAAGTTGATGCCTAGAGCTGAAGGACAGTTTAAGATAATTAAGAAGATAAATGATAATGCATATCAATTAGAATTACTCGCAGATTTTGGGGTTAGCCCACATTTAACATTTCGATTTGAAACCATACGTGGGAGAAGAAGATGAGCTTGAGTCGAGGACGACTCCAATTCAAGAGGGGGAGTATGATGAGGACATCCCTCCTTCGGATACACGCACGACACAAGACCCTCCAGATCTGGGTACTGAACTACACGGTCCTATGACAAGAGCTAGAGCGCGTCACTTAATCGATCAGGTAAAGTCATTTCTAGGGCTAAGTTTATTATTTGAGAACTCTATGATGCTGCCTAATGGAGATGATTTACTTGTACTGGGAATCTAGGACTACGACTCGGTTCAAGAAGGTCTACGACCATCGCAAGAAGATCTACGACCACTACAAGAAGACCTACGACTAGTTGATTCGATTGGAGCAATCACACGACCGTAAAAGCGATCACAAGACTCGTTGGACACAATCTACTACCAAAGATAGCATGGACTCCTCAAGACCACCCTACGACCAAATCCTACGACCGGATCTTCGACCGTAAATACGCAACATAAGGTGTCACACACCGCTTTGGAAACTAATAAGACTTTGTAAACGAACGAGGTCGGAGTCCGTGTTGTGTACGCTTCATCCCACTACCGCACAACCCTAGGTCGACCTCCTCACGCCCCTATATATATACAAGAGCCGCCATAGTTTAGAGGCGGTTTTTCTTAGATTATTCTCGCCAATTGCGATTTACCGATTATCGGTTTGAGGAACCCCACTTGTAAACTTCATCCATATCCGCAATACAATTCAGATTGCATCTACCTTGTTCTTGTGAGTTGCTTCGATTGCTTGCAGGAACAATAACCTTCGTGGTAAGGTCGATCGCGTGCAAGCGTGGTCGATAACGACAGGCGTGCGGATGTAGCGAATTGCGAGGTGACGATCTGTCGGTCGGAAGCCTCAAAGCGTCAACGTCCTCACGACGAACCAAATCGAACCTATTGGAAGATCGGGCCGCCGTGACTCATCAATTGCTAGGTGCAAATATTGTGTAATGAAGATTGGTGTTGAACATCAGTAAGAGAGGAATGTATGGGGTTTAATATGTGATCTATATTTACATGATGTTGGAATAGTCGGATGATAGCATGTCCATGATGAAAGGGTTTTGGTATAACCTTTTAAATTGTGTAGTAGATTCCCTCTAAAATAAAGTGGTTGTTGTAGTGAGGTTGTAAGATTTTGGTCTACTCTTAATTTGAGGATGAGATGATACTAGTAGTATGGAACTATTTGGTGAGCCTTGGAGGCTTTATAATAAAAAGAGTTGATGATAAAGATTCTTGTTAAGAGTGTATTATTCTTGATGTTAGTAAGGTGGTCTGCAATAGATTGTGACTATAGAGAGTGGTGATGATTCTTCACAAGAGAAAGTAAATTGATCGCCATTTGTAATATCGGTTAAATGAAATATTTGGAGTTTTGCATTCGTGATCCTTTTGGAGTTCATGATTTATGTGGTATCTAAAATTAGTTTACGCAGAGTGGCGTATTGGAAGGTTCTATCGGTTCTTAAGTGATTCATGTGATTTGAACTTAAGGATCTTTTGCTTGAGTTAGCAAAGTGATGTTTCAATCAAAGAAAATTATTTTCTTTGTTAAATGGAAGGGTGTAGTAAAGGTATTCGCGGTTGGATTCAAGTTTTGTAGCTTGCATGTTATTGAAGCGTGCTTAACCTTGGTGGTAGGCCGCATAAGAGTTCCTCAAGTTTCAAAAGCAATACTTTATTGGTTGTAGTTTGATATTCTCTTCTTGTGGGACTTGTGTCCTTATCTACGGTCTCATCTTTTATTTTATGAGTTCGTTGCCTAATTGACTATTTCCCTTAGTCCTATGCTTATTACGAGTGGCAAACATTTTTCTTTGTGCTGGAAATCGCTTTCAATTGCCTTTTCCTTTGAGAAAATAATAATAGATTTGTTTTACAAAACCTTATAGAGCGATATACTGGCAGCTGGTTGGTGGTGATCAACTGAATGACTTTGTGAAACTTTGGGAGTTTAGTTGTTTGAGACGTATTGAGTGATAAGTTGATTTCTTGGAGTAATTCTTAGAGAGGGTTTGACTTAAATAAAAGTTTTGTCTTTGGGGCCAAACTGATGGCATTATTGCAACTAATAGAACCTATAGTGGTTTGTGGTCTAAGATCTTTTGTTCCTGTTAAGTGGAACATTAGAATTGTTCAAAGTATGGAAAATCTTGGTCAGTTTCTTAGAGCACTACGATTGGGTACCTTACATGGTTGTGTAAAAGAATTATGACGATGTAGTTTGGTGAGGATAGAATTGTGAAAGAAGAAAAAAAAATCTAATCGTTATGACAACTATGGAGACGGTCGAAAATGTTGAGTTAATGTCAGGTATGACTTGGCCTTAGTGAGTAACCCTCTGAGAGTTAAAATCTTTCTAAAGATAATTTGGTCCTGAAAATATTTCCATATTGATGTTAATGAGTAAGTATGTTTGGATTTTAGGAACTTTAGGGATTTAATCTGAGGATTTCCCTGTCTTTTATATGAAAAGTTCGATATAGGAGTCTTGGAGGTTAATTTTTGGGTTTTGCATTTTTTATGCTAGAACTTTGGTCGCCCAATGATAATGTGTAGAAGAAATAGAATAAGGGTGGATTTTGAACAGTAAAATGTTCATTGATAGAACTCTTTTGATGAAGTACATGAGAATGTGTGATGTGAATTCCAACTTGTTCATTCTTAAAGGATTGAGGTGACGTGATAACATGTGAAGATCCATTTTGGGATGCATTTGGAACTCATTTGTCAAAGTAATTATGTTAGTATAGGAGTTGGCTAGAGTATATTTTTGTGAAAGTCATTAGAACCTCTCTACAAAGGTGTGGATGGTGAATTCGGTTTGAGCATAACGTTGAGGTTGCCAATTTAAGAGAAATGAGTTAGTGTAATATGCGATGAATTGGAATTCTATAATTTGGGAGACATTTTATTTCTAAAAGAGAAATTGAGAAAAAGAGTGTTTCCTCGAGTAGTGAAACGCTCTCTTGATTCTTGTTTGAGCTATGTGTTTATGACGAATGTCTTTCACAAATTGAGTTTGACCTTGTGATCGACATGCGTGGTTCTTATCAGTTCAGAAAGAATAAAGAAAGTATTTGGTTTGGGTATTTGAGTGGTTTCTCTTTTGGCTTGTGAGGTGTTTATTTGTAAGCTGCTTACTGGGAAAGCGGAAGGGATTTCATGATGAATCTTCGCTTTTGAGTTTGACCCTTTTTGGTGTAAAGTTGCCATTTTGTGGTTACGATGAGAATCCGTTATTTTCAATTGGGTTCTGGTTATAAAAGAGTTGTTTAAAGCAAGTTCTGTTGTGTGTTCTTGGTTAAAGGAGGTGCTACTTGTTAAGATGAAGAAATCGATTGAGAAATGGGACAAGTGTTCCGTGTGTGTTGTGCAGGTTGAATGCTTTAGTTGCATGCTTTAGTACCAAGGGGGAGGGTTGGCCCAAGGTACATTGATTGTTCTCGCCAGTTGTAGGGATTAGGAAGTTGGCGTATCGCTATGACCGTCCTGGGTCCATAAGCGGGGTACAAAATGTCTGGTATGTTCTGATGCTGAGTGATGATTTGAGAGCTCCATAACATGAAATTCGCTAGAACCTCTAATCATTGAACAATATCTTACATTCAAATCCCGACCGGTACAAATTCTAGAAGAGTCAGAGAGAGTTCTACAAAACAAGACGCTGACATATGCCGTTGTGCCATGGTTGCATCAGGGTGAGCGAGAAGCGACTTGGGAGTTGGAGCCTTGCATGCGTGAGCAGTACCCAGAGCAGTTCACGTCGAGTATCTACTAAGTTGGTTGATTTCAGATTTGGTGTTCTTGCAAATAGAATGGCGAGAGTAGAATTCGGGGCTGAATTTTTTTAAGGGGGGGGGTAGAATGTAATACCCCAACTGTCATTTGAGAGTGCAATAAAAAATTGAGAGATAATTAAAGGAAATAAGATAGAAAATTCAGAATTTTAGGAGAGGAATGAGCCGCCAACCCATATTCGATAGGAGAGGAGCCGACCATAGAGGCCCAAGGCCCATGAGTGGGCTGGTAGCCCATTAGAGGCAAGGGAGGGGGGTACCAAATCCTATCCACTATTTGCTACAGTAGATGCTGCGCTACAGTAGTGCATGCTGCAGTACCTCCACTACCTGCTGCTCCTTCTCTCCCTGAAGCCATCCTCCCTGCTGCTGCTGCCGGCCATAAGGAAGAGAAGAAGGAGGGAGAGGAAGAGGTAGAAGAAGAAGGGGGAATCTCGCAGGGACTTCAGCAAGATCCAAAGGGTTATCAGTGAGTAAATTCGTGATCCCCAATAGCTATTACAATTCTTTTGATGTGAATTGTTGATAGATGGCAAATCTGCTCCCTGCTGTTAGTAGATCGGAAGTACAGCTATTCTGTTGACACGGGAATTTGAGTTAGATGAAAGCGGATCCAGCAAATAGTGTCTCCTAGAGATTTGTGTGATTTGTTCTCGGCTTTCCATAGAGTCTGATATCACCCAATTCGGAATTGTAGTTTGGGAGATACGTTAGTTTCTTTACTGCTGTCCAGAAATCCACACGAGATTACAACAGTCGTCTTGTTTAATAGATAAAGTTTAGTTAATGGCCGATTCAGATGGGTCTCCCAACACAACTGTCGTAGGAAATTTTATTATCTTTCCAGATTGATAAAGATCAAGAATTTTGGTTCAGACATTTGAAAGATATAGATTTTTCTTGTACTGCTGTTCCTTTAGACTATCAGATTCTGACTTTATGTTTTCAACTGTAGATTAGATCATGTTAAATGCAGAATTAGAGAATCTCACCAACTAAGTTATTGTAGATAGTTTTGTTATATTTTCAGAGAGTCCTAGATCACTGAACTTGGATGTACCAAATAAAAGTTACGAATTTCCCAAGTCAATAGTACCGAAGATGATAGAACAATCTTCGGAATTAAAAACAAAAGGCTTAGATGGGATTATTTGATCTTTCGGTCACCTGAGAAGTTGTAGATATACTAGTGTAGATTTCAGAAAATTAGATTCATGACTTTTTGATTTTTTTACTCAAAAGTTATGGATTTCCTTTGATAGTTGTCTGTTTGGACAGATTGAGGTTTGCGAGTGTATCGGCTAAGTCTCGGGTTGTGATTAAGATCGATTGACTTCATTTTATTCCATTGCTACGTTGTGTACTTTTGAATGATATATTTAGTATACTTTACGGTTGCCAGGTGGTGGTGAGCACCGGGCTTAGAGCCTTTCCATCGTCATTTGTCTCTCGGTTAAGGAAAGTACATGGTAGAGTGGTGAATAATGGGTTGTTCGTCATGATCATTGATATTACTTATCATACTTTTTATTATGCTTTCATTAAGCTTATTCTTATACATGATATTGATGACCTTGAGTGAATGAGATTATGATATTGAGTTAACGAGAATGAGATATTGAGTTAATGAGATGAATTATGTTGATGAATAAATAAAGATGTTGCATCATTTACATTCATCATAACAAGAGTTGCACGAGTTAGGTCAGTGAGTAAGTCATGTAACTATTTCGGTGAGGTCGGTGAGAAAGATACATAACTATTCCGGAGTGCTCTAGATAAAATCCTACTTCGGTGGGGACTTCACGGGAGTGAAGGATAGAGTGTGTCATCGACGGATGAACACTCCGCTATACCAGTATCAGCTGATGGGATGCATATGAGCATGAACATGTCGGTGCATTCGCATATATGAGTAAATTGTTAAATTGTGCAACTCTACCTATGGCTTATTTGTTTGAGTATGAGAATGGCATTAAATAGATGGATGATGATGATAACTTTGATTATGGTTGGTAAACTATTATTTATGGTTTTATTATGTATTTGCCGAGTCTTGGACTTATTCTTGCTCTATTGTTGTTTTTAGGTGACCGTTGATGACGTTTGACTCGCGAAGGGCTAGCGCACTTGGAATCATACACTACACCCAATTAGTTGATTCATTGGACATGAGAAATTTTTAGTATATTGTGATGATTTATATCTAGAACATAATGGTATTGTATAACCTTAGATGCTTAGTTTGCGTTAATCTTGGTTTATTACCATGCTATGCTCGTAGGACTAAATTATCTATGAGTGTCATAGTATTATGCTTGTATTATTGTGACATAGATTAACACAGTAGATTCCAAATTACAAATTTGGGGTCTAACAATTTCGTCATCCCCAAGAAGTCTCCTCCAAAACCTAGCACGTCACAACATATTCCCGAGCACCTTGATCCTACCCCCTCAATCAATTTGGTGATTCTCGTACCCTCTCGCCAGAATCGAGCCTGTTTACTTCGCCGGAGTTCGAGCGCAGCCGCTGGTGATTCTGTCGTTGTCCGTGGAGCTTTGTCGTTGCTATTTACTCCATCACCTTCGCTGTCTCATGTTCTAGCTAAAACACACTTCTTCTTCCACGAAGAATCGTCGTACCATCATCGCCACTGTAACTGAGACCTCTGTCGCTGCCTTCACCTCACCACCGGCCACTACCATCTCTCCCATGTGACCAAAACTTTTCCAATTGCATTCCCGTAACTCCCTCTCTCAATTTCACACCTTGCCGACCATTGCGCTACCAAGCACCAGTGACCATCGGTTCCAGAGTGCCGCCGCCGCCACTGTGTGTTGTGCACTCGGTCCATAGTGGATTGGCACCATCTCATGGACCTAGTCCATAGACTAGGGTCCGCATGTCATAGACCGCCGCCAATTTTCCTTAGGGAAATAAATCCATTATCAATTCAAAAATCCTTCAAGACATCATGATTGTACTCATGAGCACATTGAACTATCCATGTGGCTGAGAGCCCTCACAGCCCAGGCACAACGATGTAATAATCAGGGGCGCTCTCTCCATCCCATTCCTTTTGACATCCCCATGTTGCCATACCACACGGGGGAGGGGGCATGGGGACATAAAAAAGCGGATCCTATCACTATCAACTATTTTTTTCTATAATTCCAAAATTTATTTTAGGAATAAGGACCCAAAAATGAGATGAATAGTATTTTTCCCTCTTTTCTCTTAATTTAATCTTTTGGAAGTCGTTCTCTCTCGTTTTAACTTCTTTTAACCTTGTATTTCTTTTTAAATTTATCTAAAAATGTTAACTATCTGTTTTTGCTAAGTTTATGAATTTTGTAGTTTATTTGAATTTGTATTTATACGTTTAGATACCAGCGTTTCAGAGTAGTATGATTACGACAATCTAGATCAACACTATCCTGACCATGTCAAGTTACATCTTTGACCACGTTGATACCATTAATTTAAATTAATTATATATATTTTTTAATGGTGCATGCGTACTTTTATTGGACATAATTTAAATTCTAGATTTAAATGTTTAGCTAATTCCTACTTGTTGTAGCCCAACCTTGGTATTGTGAAACTTGTACTTTTGTCACCTTAGGAGAAATCTCACTAGTTATTACACTAGTATAGCATTAAGTAGTGCTTTGTATATAGTAATTGGCTTAGACATGATTAGATACGAATTTAGGAATTTTGGGGAATATACCAAAGTAAAAGAAAAATATTTTTTTGTTATCAAACCCATCCTTAGCAAGGCTATTGCTACGGGAGTATTTGGAATGTTTCATAAAATTAAAATATATTTTGTTGGGACTTGGCAATTGTTAGATTTTTTGTATGTGTCGCCTAAGTTGGTTAAGGACTGATATGCGAGCTGCTAATTGTAAGGTCCCTCCGTACTACCACAAGTCTAGTATAGGACAGACATGACCAACTAATTTGCAATGTCCCAATGATGGTTGTGCCATTCGGTTGAATGTGGGTGTCGGTTAGACAGTTATTCCCACACAGTGCAAGAGGGGCTTCCGACTGGGTGGTTTAACCCTTCGGCGGTGAAACCTTAGTGGGCGGGACGGCTTTGGAATAACATATTGTAAAGATCTTATGATAATAACTAAATCACACGCGTAAGGAAGCGTGTTATGGCTGATAATATAAGTTGACTATCTCTTGTGGGTAAAGTTGTACAACCTTTGCAGAGTATAAAATACTATTCGAAACCCACGATCATAGGCATGCTAAGAAAAGACTTTTGTGGATTAGACTTTAAATTTTAAAAATGTTTTGTCAAAAATGATTTTATGGATGGTGTAATCCATGTTGGAAAACTTGGGTGGCAAGCCTCGGATAAAATGGTGTTAGGAGGCTTATCCTTCACCAAAAGTGTAGTTGGTATTAGGAGGATTATCTAGCATTAGTTTTCAACTTTTTTTGCAATAATGTATAACACAGGTTTTCAAACTTACTTAATGTATCTAAAAATGCTAAATATTGCTTTACGCACAAATAACCATAGTAAGACTCCATTTGTTAATATCCATGCATGCACTAACTCTGTTATGGGTGTAACTTTCGGAGTATATTTTGTACTCACAGTTGCTTAATAAATTGTTGTTTAGAGGAAGGAAGACTTTGCAACCGGTGAGGTTCTATGATTAGGCTGCTACCCTAGTTGATTGCTTATGGCAAATCTGTTGGGCCCTACTACTACTTCTACTTCGTCTTCTGTTGTTTACTTTTAATGTTGACTTGTCAGCTGTACTGTAAAACTATGGTACTTATATCAATAAAACTGTGCGTGATATCGATATTATCATATTTGTTTACACTGTGTATACTAGTTGTTACTGGACTGGTGTAGAATACACAAAGAATCCATAATACTTGCTCCTGGGTTCGACATTCGGGCTCGACACACTTCGGCGGGGGTGTAGCAACACGACTTTCATAGCATAGTACAAACCAAGATAGATGAATTTGGTATCTAAGAATCGAAACCCTAGATACTATACGTCCAGTGAACAAGAATTAGCACCACAGCTAGATCAGGCACAGTGGATTAATCTATGATCGGAAATTCACAAGAGCGCACACACACATCGTGGGCACCAATTATGACGATTTGCTGATTTATTCCACTCAAAACTAAACTAATCTGCCTTTACACCCTTAGGGCTTTATACTCACGCAACCCATGTCCTCTCGCCGAAACTAGCCTAAACACGACTCCAATTCTATTTCCACTCGAGCCCACACAAGAACTCACGTACAGAGTCCAACTCGGACTAAAAAACCAACCCACTCGTTTATCTCACGTTTACATCTCATGCACGACTTAAAAACCATAACAGCAATAAAAATAGAAATAAAAAAGGAAACCAACCCTATCTTTATATCCTGACCGAAACCAATAACAAAAGAAGTTTATAACTCAACTAGGAAACCAATTTGTGTGGAATTCGGATCAGGACGATTCCAAATCGAACCGACTTGATGCTCACGCTCTCCCGTGGCACCTCTGGCTCGATTTCCTTTTCCTTCTGGTTCGGACTTTATTTCTGGCTTATCTCCGGCTCCTCGTGCTTGAACTTGTCGTGCACTTGTGCATGACATGGACTCCCGGCTAGGGGCAAAAATGGATCAGATAGTTTTCGAACGATTCGAACGAAAATGGATTCGGATTTTATCAGACTGGAAATGTATACATATTTTTTTTTTGTCGAAAATGAATACGAATACGGTAGCTCTGTTATCCATCGAATGCTGATACAAATACGGATTATCCGGATAACACAAAGGCCGAATATTCGAATTTTGGCCCAAAAGAGAAAATAATATTTTAATTGATTTTCGAATTTTAAAAAATGCAACAAATCAAATAGCCTTTTAGAAAATAGAAAATATAGTTAAAAAATCATAGAAATTCCTTGAATTATTTTAAACTAAAAAAAAATCAATTCCAATTCCAATTTCGTTTTTATTTTTGCACATAAATTATTTTTAATTTCTAAAAAATAGGAAAACATTTTTAAAATCCAAAAAAGTCAAGAAATTAATTAAAATATTCCTTTTCACTTTAAATCAATAAAATCCCAGAAAAATCAATAAATTTTATTTTTGGCATAAAAAACTAGGAAATTAAATAATTGACTTTATTTTATTTTATTTTTCTTTTTAACTAAGAAAAATCTTTTAAATACCCAAAAAATCGAATAAAATAATAATTTTATTAATTTTATTTTTGGTAACATACTTTGGGATGTTACAGTCATTTGTGTATAGATTAACCATCCAACCTGATTGATGTTAGTGTTAACTAAGTTTTATATATGTGATGAACTAAATGTGAATGTGTGGTTGGATTGATGTTAGTGTTAACTAAGTTTTATGTATGTGATGAACTAAATGTGAATATGTGATGACTTGTGACTTTGTGAGTTACGACTTATGAGTTCAATATAGTAAACGAAGTGTTATATTTGTGATGACTAGTTAATATAGCTTGCTAGTGCCAATGTTATGTGTAATTACTAAAAATATGAACAATTCATGATTGTTTGCATCAAATAAATTAGTTATATTTTTTTTAATTTTAGGCATACAATTTAAGGGGTTTTCATGTTCCAAAAAATATCCGCGACCGTATTTGTTTCGATTCATATTCGCTTCGTATTCGTATTCGATATTATTCGTATCCGGGGTATTCGTATCCGGATTTAGAAAAAATATAAAAACAAATATAGCAAAGTCATTATCCGTTCGTATCCGATCTGCTTTCACCCTCCTAACACATGCACTCTGAGTTGTTCATGCACAGTATGGACCCAAGGCGCCCTGATAGTTCCTCAGGGCCTAGTAGTCACATCGGTCTCCTACGCCTGCACGGTTCCATGAGGCCCAACAAGTCCGCAGTTAGGGTTGGCAAGAAAACTCATTATGGGCTCGAATCAAAATTGATTTGATAATAGTAGTTAATTGGTTAAAATTGAAACATGTTAATTTGGAATGAAAAAAAGTTTATGAGGCCCAGCTTGATAGTAGCTAACGTTGATAGTGGCTCGTTAGTTCACTTTTAAAGTAACCACTTAAACAATAAGTAAAATAATTTTAAGTTACTATGTCAAATTTCGAATGAAACTGGGTAACGGATTGCTAAGCTCGATAGCCAGCACTAACCGCAGCTTCCTCCGCACGTCGCATGCGCCCGCTCGGTCTCAGCATGCTACGCGATCCACATGCGCCACCGGCCTCCTTCCTTCGTGTTGCACGCTAACCATGCGCTGCACTAACTAGACCAATGTTATGTACAATTGAATGTGCCACATCTCTTCCACTCGGCCATGCAGTCTCGTGCACACGAGCATTCATATATATATATATATATGCACATTGTATTGTTGCACATTGTATTGTTGCTCCCTTTGTGCATTTTCGTTACTAGGTGCTAGGGATTTACCCCTTTTCTCATCTCCAACAAAGCCGTCCCCCCTCTCGAATGCTCCTATTTCTTTCTCCTTTTTGTTTCTTGTGACAAAACAACGGCAACCGCTGGTTTGACTTTAGTTTGTGATTTGGAAATACAAACCAAAATGGTAGGTGCTAGTTGGCGTATCACTCCTCCGTCCCCACTCCTCGCTGAACCCCCTATAAACATTCATATCCACTTAGATTGATAAATTACATGTCTAATAATATAGTTATTTTGTCTCTAGCCTTTTTTTTTTGTATAATCTATAGTATATTGCGCATTTAGTATCATTTTACAATCTCGTGTGTTAATAAATTTATATATTTCAACGTAATCATAAGATAAATTATGAAATTACCTCAATATCATTCAAATCTATGTTCTCGTTGGGTCCTGTCCTCCGCGCATTCCCCTAGATGAATAGCACCCAATAGTTAGTTAAAGGGAGCCACTAGCGCTCGGACGTACAATCCAAGTGCAAAATCGTGTTATGATAGATGCAATAAAATTCAGAATGTACGCAACATATTAAAAATTCATACGCGTCATTTCAAAAAACATCACCGTGAGTGTTAAATCATCTCAAAGAACATCACTATAAAACATCATCTAAGTTCATAGTAAAAGCAAAGCATCTAAAAAATAACGTGTTGAAAAATCTTACAACATTGTCATGAACAGTATGCAATATTTTTTTTACATATGCAATTTTTTCTACGAGTTGCAACATCTCAAAGAACAGTCACTACTACAAAACATACTATACTAGACGCCCAATCACAGACGGTTCCTTTGGAACCGTCTGCGAAAGTTATGTATCACACACGGTTCCAAAGGAACCATCTGTGATAAGTATAACATTACAGACGGTTCTTAAGAAGAACCGTCTGTGATAAGAACCGTCTGTGAATTATCACAGACAATTCTATTCACGAACCGTCTGTGATAATCGAGACATCACAGACGGTTCTATTCACGAACCGTCTATAATACTTTTGTTTTGTTGGGCGGAAAAATAAAAATTTGGACTTAATGGGCGGCCTGCCGAAACTCGCTTTATATTAACAGAGTCTCCTCACACCTCCATCTCCTCCTCTGTCATTTCTCCTCTAATCGAGTGTCGCCGTCTCGCTCTGACCTTGCGCTCTGGCCTCCCCCGAGCTCATCGCCCGCGGCCTCCTCCACCTCGCCCCAACCTCGTCGCCCCCGGCATCCCCCACTTCGTCGCTCCGTCCTCCCCCGAGCTCGTCGCCCATGGCCTCCTCCACCTCGCCCCGGCCTTGTCGTCGCCGGCCTCCCACGACCTCACTCTCTCTACTCCCCCTTTTGCTTTGTGATGTGGATTACGAAGAAATAGTGTTAGTGCTTTGTGATATGGGTGATGCTGTGGCTATTGTGGGAAGCTCTCTATGCATGTCTGTTCATGCTGAGTTATTTGGTTTCGGTAAAAATATAGATGGCAAATCGCGCACTGTCTAGTAAAACTACCATAACTTTTGCATACGAACTCGGATTGCGATGTTATTTGGCTCGTTGGAAAGCTAACGAAAAGTTTATTCATGAGGCTTAGGGAGCTCCAGATGAAGTGAAAACCCCTCAAAAAGATCGTTTAAGGCCTCAAAATAGCCTCTAAAGTTTTAGCACCCGTTTTCGTTTTATTTTACAATAGAAAAAGCTATAATAGACGGTTCTTATTTAAAACCGTCTGTGAAAAAAGCTATCACAGACGGTTCTGAACAAGAACCGTTTGTGGTAATTAATTATCACAGACAGTTCTTGTTCAGAACCGTCCGTGATAGCTTTTTTAACAGACTGTTATAAACAAGAACCGTCTGTGATATCTTTTTCACAGACGGTTCAAAAACCGTCTGTGATGATCTCATGTCATCACAGACATATAAACTTAGACGGTTCAAAAACCGTCAGAGTAAAAACAAAGCATCTAAAAAAATAACGTGTTGAAAAATCTTGCAACATTGTCATGAACAATATGCAACATTTTTTTTCTACATATACAATATTTTTTTTATAGATCCAATATTTTTTCTACGGGTTGCAACATCTCAAAGAACAGTATGCAACACTCTTTTCAACAGGTCGCAATATTTTTTCAACGGGCCGCAACATCACAACAATTCACCCAGTTTGCAACATCAGACCTAGAAACACACGGAGGATAAGATCAAGTGATTATTTGTCTTACGAATGTGGAGATTTGAGGGTTGCGACGGATGACCTCCTCGCCAGCACTGGCTTGTCCTCACCCGCCCAGCCATCACACCGAAGGGCTGCGGGATGCCGACCCTCTCCAGGTCCAGGCGCTCCCACACGCCATCTAGCAGCAGCAGGAAGCTCTTGTCCCGCAGGAAGCTGAGGATGCTGGTGGCCTACGCCTGCTCGGTGGACGCGTCCAACAAGCCAAGCACGGCCATGACCTCCATCTGGAGCTTGGCCACCGTGCAGTCTCTGGAGGCCGCCACGAGTAGGCCTCCTTCGGTCGTGCTGGATTTGGACTAAGAGATTTGGAGATGGGATCGAGGATGAGGGGATTTGGGGGAGATGAAGATCGCTAGTGCTGGATTTGAACTGAGGGAGTGAATGAAGCAGGGTGGTAGGGACGGAAAAAATAAGTGAAGTAAATAGAAACGAAGCATCCGAAAAATATTACTCGCTTCGGATGGATAACTGTATAGTAAGTACTGTTACCCTTAGTTAAACAGTCCGAAAGCTTGTTAAACAGGATTAGGTCCTGTTCTCCGCGAATTATCGCGCGATTGCTGGTTAAGGAAGTGAAGACGAGAAGACATTCCCCGCGGGTGGCATGTTGCTATCCCTACTCCGACGGTCCCCATTTGTAAGTTACTTGGTTGCTGGCCTCTCCTGCGCATCGCACCTGTCCTCGTCTCCATCCCCATCTTCCAAAAAGCCACACGACCCGTCCTAGGGTTGCCTTCCTTTCCTCCCCGTCCACCGGTTACCAACTCGATCTCCCGCCCCAGCAGCCGGAGGCGGAGGCGCGGGCGGGGGCAAGCAGCGAAGGCGAGCTCCTCCAACGCCCGCGCGCCTCGGGGGTAAGTAAGTGGTCGTTTTCTTTTCCTCGATCTCAGATCCAGCCGTCCGGGGTACCAAATTTTCACTTCAGTTCTTGGTAGGGTTGCGGTGGGGTAGGTAGGCTATGATTATTTGGCCCAACCAGGCATCCATGCTCCTCTGAGGAAGATGAATTCCGTTTCCATGTACTCCTTTCTTATATGCCTCTATAGAACACTAGAAATGAAATTGATTGAGACTATGTTGTGCTGTTCTTGGAAATGAAATTATAGTGCAGATAACCGATTCATTTTTAAGGAAATGCGTGTGAAATTTTGTGTTTTGTTGTTACTATGCTTCGACATATATGCTATTTCAATGGGGGTATCAAGTGCTTACGTTGTTTCCTCCTTTCTAGAAGCTGTCACCATGTCTAACATGGAGTCGGTGGCCACCCTTATGGAGTCGACAAGCTCTAAGATACAGCAGCTTCAGCGGGCATTTGCTGAGCTTGAGAGCCAGAATGCTTTTTCCTTGAACTTGAAGTGGAAGCAACTTGAGGATCATTTCCATGGCCTTGAGCAGTCGCTGAAGAAAAAGTTTGATGAGCTCAAAGAGCAAGAGAAGGAGTTTGAGGAGACGGTCTTAAAGTCGGAGCAGATGCTGGAGCAACAGGAGACTGTTGTTGTAGCTAAGGAACTTACTTCCTTGGAAAAATTACAGGAGAAAAGAGATGCTGCGTTAGCTGCGATCTTTAGCCAGTCCAAGCTGTGCTTACCTGTTCCTGTTATCAACCCAATGAACAATGTACTGACTAATAATACTGTGGCTACTTTTCCTGTAAAGTGGCAGAAACCTGGTCCTCTAGACAATGCACAGCTGCGAGAAGACAACGCTGCTGTGAAGCCTCGCTATGAACTTGTTGTTCTCTGTGAGGAAATGAATGTTAAAGGGCTTCATAAGTTCATATCAGATAACCGGAAGAACTTGACTGCCATCCGTGAGGAAATCCCGAATGCACTTGAGAGAGCATCTCATCCGTACGGCCTAGTGTTAGATTCGCTGGAAGACTTCTATTCTGGAGATAATGTGGTATTGGATGGAAAAAAGGATGGAGACCTCCTGGGCATAAGAAGGACATGCCTCATGTTGATGGAGTCGCTTGGACAACTGCGAACTGATGCTGTCACTGGTTTCGTATCTCAGGGGCAAATGCTTACAACAAATATCAAAGAGCGGGCGAAAACGATTGCATTGGAATGGAAATCCAAGTTAGATAACCTTGACATTGATGCTAGTAATGGGAACTGCCTGGAAGCGCATGCATTTCTTCAACTCCTGGCCACCTTTGGTATTTTTGCTGAATTTAATGAAGATGAGCTGTGCAAGCTACTTCCGTCTGTTAGTCGACGTCGTCAAACACCTGAGCTTTGCAGATTGCTTGGGTTGTCACAGAAGATGCCAGGTCAGTCTTATGATGAACTAATCAATAATCATACATCTAGCTCTAACAAGCATTTATTTCACTTTAGCCCATTGCCATGCTTATAGAACATTAGTTCCACTTGGACTACTATTAATTTGTCAATTTGTCTATAGCTTTGATATTATCACTTGTTGTTCAGTGGGTGCAATGAAAATATGCTCAAACTCAAAAGTTGCAAATTTTCTTATATTACAACTTCCGCAATTTCATTCAAATATCCAAATTGGAGCTTTACTTTTTCTGATACATGGACTGCATGTCAGCCACATCTTAACTAACTAGCCGTGTTGTCTTTGCTTACAATAAAATGCTTATTGCTTGTAAAGCTTGTCCGGTATTGTCTATTCAGGACTTAAGACCTTTAAACTTCAACTGTGTTTGTGCTTACTTATTCTTGAAGAACTAATCATTGTTTAAAATTTGTACTCTCTTTCAAACTTTTGTTGAGTCTGGTGTGATTGTAGTGTATGTCTTGTGTGCTATCAGTTCATTATGCCTGAATTTTAGAGCGAAGCATCCTCCTTTAAATGTTCCAGTCCTTTCTTAGTTCTTGTTACTTTCTTTATCTTATGTACTGATATATAGGGAGCTGATAGGGCTTTATTCAAACCTCGTCATCCATTTTGCCCTCTGCTTTGATTACTTGTTCTTGCTATTGTTGCTAGAGATTATGTAGCCTTAAGCAGTCCCAAATTTGTTATTTTCACATATTTGAGTGAGGAATTATTGTGAAGACAGATTTCCACAAAAAGATCTTCATAGGATTGTTAGGACAGGCCTATATCACATATATTTTGGTGCTTTTGCATCTTCCTCTGTTTTGACAAGTGCAACAATTATTTTTTAAAATGTATTTATGCTTTTATGTAATTTGCCTTATCCTCTCTGCTCTTATTTTTATTTTCCTCTGTGATTCCCACCTCTAGTATGCTATTTGCTTTTTCACATGTTTGAGGATTTTCTCTCTCGACAATAAGTGATTTACTGATGGAGTTTCTTGAGGTCAGGTGTCATTGGAGTTCTGATGGATAGTGGAAGACCTATTGATGCAATTAATTTGGCTTATGCCTTTGGTCTCACTGAACAGTTTGAACCAGTGCAGTTACTGAAAGCATATCTTAGGGAGGTCAGGAAAGTGTCAAATGCCAAGAATGGAAAAATGTCTCCTGGAGCACAGGTGCTTTTTAGTCTTTTCAATATCAAAATTTTATGTTGCCTACTATACTTTTTCTCTGTAGTAAGTAAAAATCTGCTCTGTTCTTCCACCAAATCACCAAATACTGAACTAGTCAAGTAGGTACCAGTAAATTTTTCGGTTATTGAACGTCTCTTCCTTTCGTGGAAGTCAAATAAACCTTTCTGCTAACTATCATAATGTCATCAACTATCACATCAAAAATTTGTTTGCCAGCTTAGCCTTCTTTCTTACCTATCATACTGTGAGGTAGTCTGGCAGAACAACTATATATATATATATATATATATATATATATATATATATATCAAATAATAGTGATGCTTAAGTAGCTATTTCTTTTGTAGTTTTGTTCATGAGCTTGTTCAATATTATTTTTAAAGTATGGCCTATATGTTGTCCCCTCCTTTATTTGTTCTATAGGGAAACTCAGCTAGTTGCACTTTTGGCATTATTCAAATCTCTAATCTCCTTATGTGATTTAGCTAGTCTATGAAGGTCTATGAAGGTCTATGAAGTCCATTCTGTATATGGTAATCTAGACATTTGGTTCTTTCAAATATTTACTTCCGTTGATTCTGAGTTATTAGTATTATTGACCCTACAATCTGTTAATGTTTTACTTATAGTATAATTTGATTAATTTAGTGTGTAAATAGACCAGTATTGGATTTGATGTCATCACAGAGGTGGCAAAATATCGAGTCCATTCAGCTGATGTCAGGAGATTGAGCTAGGCTGCGGAATAGAATAATAGAGAGGTATCTTAGGTTGGAAGTAATAGAGAAGTTGGTTGTCTGGTGCTTCTGGTGCTTTTGCTTCATTTTTTTTGTGCTGAATCATAAACAAATTTCTCAAAGGCTGTTGGGTAGGGATGACAATCGGGCACGGCGGGCATGGGTAGTGGTCACCCATACCCATACCCGCTAGGCATTTTCCACCCGTGTTCGCGTTCGTGCCCATGCCCATCACCCATGACGGGCAGTGAACTTTGCCCATGCCCATCACCTATGGGTGCCTGTCGCTCGTGGGCATGCCTGTTTACCCGCCAAACAGATGGTTCCTCAATCCTCATCCTCATTATAAATCACAGATTACAGGAAAACAAGAGAAATCGAAAGAGAAATATCAAACACATCAGAACATTCATGCATACTGCAGGAAACAACAGTGTACTATTGATCTAAAACTTGAAGACTCAAGATGCAACCAGCGTACTCTCTAGATCCTGGAGATAACAGATCCACTAATGGCGACACAACTCCGGCAGTGGCGTGTCTAATGGCTGCTTGCCAGTCCACTATCTCCTTCTCCAGTTGCCTTTATCCATTCTATCCGTTTTCAAGTCTACATGTGTCTTGACTCTCACGTGGCGGCATTGGGATTGCCCTTTAGGGCAGACGTTGGTGAGAATGAGATAGATGTTGGGCACTTAGGCAGTGTAAGGGGCCAGTGGGTGATAATGTTAGGCATTGCCCTTTGGGTCAGCCCAACTGTTGAGTTAGGAGCCAGTAGTTCCCTTTTATTTTTGTATTGCAATTAGAGGATGGCAGACCTAATGTTTTCTTGATAGGCCCATCTGCCAGTCCATTTGGCTTGTAATAGGGTGAAGCGGGCATGGTTGGAGCTCACCCATGCTTTTACCCATCGGCCAGTGATTTGCGCCCACGAACATGCCCACAAGCACCAGAGTAGGAACATACCCACCTCTATTAGAGTTTTTACCCACCGGTAATTGGGCGAGATTGCCATCCCTGCTGTTGGGTTACTCATTTTCTATTTATTTTTGTGTGTGGTAACTGGTAAGCATGGGTGTCTGCATCTATCTAGTACATCTGATCTGTAGTCTGTCGGATTAATGACCACTCTTTTTTTTCAGAATGAGATGAATGAACGTGAGCTATCTGCATTGAAATCTATTATCAAGTGCATCGAGGAGCACAAACTTGAGGAACAATACCCTGTGGATCCACTTCATAAAAGGGTGATTCAGCTGGAGAAAGCCAAGGCAGACAAGAGAAGGGCCGTTGAAGCAGCGAAACCACAATCCAAGAGGCCTCGTGCCAATGGATCGGTCTATGCACCCCGTGTTACCAGCTACCCCGACAAAAGCTTCTACCAGGCAACCCCAGAGAGGCTCCCATACCCTTATGAGAGGCAGTTTGTGTATGGTGCTGAGGCCCATCATCATCCTACAATGATAAGCTCAGCTCCCTACACCATATCACCTGCCCACACAACATATTATGGTAATGGCTATCCAGTTCAGTACCAGGTACCGTATATCCACTAATGGAGAGAGCCGGGTGCATGTGCTCTTTCCTAACTATGTAGCTTTTAACCTGCTGCTCTGTGTTGTAGTTGTATCAGTCGATTATCTAGTTTGCCTAGCCGAAAATAGTTGGACCACTCGTGTGCGTGCTGTGAGTGGCCATTGTGAAAATCTATTAATTTTATGTTCTCACGAGTTATAACATAATTTACTCCTAATGTTTAGTTATGATGAATATGTTTTGACTTTATGTTCTATCTATGGCATGTGGCTTAGCTGGCATTCTATATGGCCTTTCTGTCAATGTTTAGATACTCAGTCGTCCTAACTGAAGAAATGGCCAGGGCATTTGTGCTCACTGCTCTGCATGCAGAATCCTACTCGTTTACAGAAGCTTTGAGTTGCAACTAAAATGGTGGTCCCGTTTCATTTTGGGGGGATGATACAAGTTTTTGGAAACACTATCCATCGCCAAGGATGGGATGTACATTGTATTGTATTTTGTCTTGCTGTTGCCTTGTGTGGGGAGGACTACTGTTCTCGTTTCTATTTCTGACCTATTTTACTCCCACGTTAAAGCCCAGCGGATCTAAAGCTTGTGAAGGCAGGAAAGTTGGGCGCGTCTGTTGAGTTTGAGCGTAATATGAGTATCGTTTTTTACTCTATTACACGTAGTCTTTTATATATCATTATAAATATATCTTAATAGTTCATACAGAAGAGCAAGAGTTTCATATATCTTAATAGTTTATACAGAAGAGCAAGAGTTTGTTTTCATATATCTTAATAGTTCATACAGAAGAGCAAGAGTTTCATTGTAAATATATTTTCATATATCTCAATAGTTCATATAGAAGAGTTATGTTCTTGTACAGTGATATTATCTTCGTGTGTTTATATTTTTTTAAAAATGATTTTTCACTATAAATTATTTACAACAAGTGATATCAGAACCTAGTTATGATCGGGGAAAAAAAAATCCGCTGACTTACGTCTTGGCCTGTCGTCGAATTTGTGGAGGTCGAGATGCGCTTTGGGTCTTCCTTCGCACTGAGTTCAAAGCCAAGGCGTGTCTAAATCCGTGTCAAAGCCGAAGCAATGCTCGAGCCGGACACAGAATCAGAGCAGTGCAACCCCATCTATTTCTCCATCAAAACAGAGGGACAAACGTCAAAATCGAGGAGTAAGAGAGAAGCAAACGTCCAACGCACATTGAACCCTAGGATAGCAACGATAAGAAGCTGTCGGCCAGAGTTTGGTTTCCATGATTTTGGCTAATTTTGTTACACGTACCAGAACTTGGAGGTTCTTCATACCTTTGCTAAGTGCACACGAGCAACCGTACCAGCAACTCCAGTCTTCATTGTTTTGTGTACACAGAAGTGTACCCCAAGATTTCAGGAATTCTTTGCTAGGTACACACAGATTTGCACGGGTAAATTTGGGATTTCTTCCGCATAGCGAATTTGAAGTATGATCTTCTGTTGCTGGATCGAGATACGAGGTTTTCTGTATGGCAAGTTCAGATGCGAGCTGTTCTTGTATAACTCGATTTGGATGACGTTTTATTAGGAATTGACAAGATGCCCACTGTATGGTCTTTTGAGGAGAAACAAAGAAAAGATCATAAGGTCTTATCTCAGTATCGTCTTTATCTATAAAATAATATTCTACATGAGATTTTGAATGAGAAGACCACCGCTATATTATGGTTGAAACTAGATCACATTTGCATGACCAAAGATCTGACCAGTAAGATGCATTTGAAGTAGAAGATTTATTCGCACAAGATGGCGGAAGGCGGATCATTTTTGAACCACCTAACAACGTTCAAAGTAGTCCCGGGTCACGAGTGTAGGGAGGTAAAATATGACGATGAAAATTTGTGTCTTATTCTTTTATGCTCGCTACCTCGATCATACTCTACATTCAGAGATACTATTCTATATAGCCGAGATACTCTTATACTTAATGAAGTCTATAAAGCACTGCATGAGAAGGAAAAGATAAAACTCATGGTTCCGAACGAAAGTTCAAATTCGCATACAGACGGCCTGGTTGTCCGTGGCAAACAATAGGAGAGGAGTTTAAACGGCGATTCAAGTGGCAAAAGCACGAGCAGAAATTACAAAGGCGGATCGAAATCTAGAGGTAGGTATAAGTCGTGTAAGTATTGCAAGAAAGATGAACATAGCATATCTGAGTGCTGGTGGGTAAAGAAAAAGGAGAAAATGAATAGCAATTTCAAGAAAGATCAACAAGAACATGATGGAGATGTTCTTGTTGCCTTTACCGGTAATTCCAAAATCGGTGATAAGTGGATTTTTGATACAGCCTGCACTTTCCACATGAGTCTGAACCAAGATTGCTTTCTTGTAGATCGGTGATAGTTCACCATGCAAGATGGAATTTGAAGATGTTCAACACCTTGCAAATTTGAAGATAAGTCTTATCTCGTTAAATACTCTTGGTACCAAATGGTACAAATATGCAGGTGGAGGTGGAGTTTTGAAGGTCTCAAAAGGTTCTCTTGTTGTGATGAAAGATGATATGAAGGCTACTAACCTATATTATCTGTGAGGCACTACAATTTTAGGTAATGTTGTTATTGTCTCAAATAAATCATCTGATTTTGATGTTGCTAATCTTTGCCATGTGCGTCTGGGCATATGAGTGAAATTGACATGATGGAGTTATGCAAAAGATGATTCTTGATGATCAAAGCATCAACAAGTTGAAGTTTTGTGAGTATTGTGTCTTCGGCAAGGAAAATATGGTGAAGTTCAGCACATCAATTCACTCTACAAAAGGTATATTTAATTATGTTCATTTTGATTTGTGGGGAGAATATCGTGTTTCGTCCCTTGGAGGTGTTGTCTACATATTGGGCATCATTGATGATTATTCAAGAAAGGTTTGGCCATATTTCGTCAAGCACAAATAAGATGTGTTCAAGATATTCACACAATGGAAGATTATTATTGAAAAGCAAACTAGTAAGCATGTTAAGAAGCTATGCACTGATAATGGCTCGCACATCTATTTTAGAGAATTTGAAGCTTTATGTATATTAGAGGGTATTGTGAGACATTACACTATCCCAGGTACTTCACAACAAAATGGTGTAGTCGAACGTATGAACAGAACCATTATGGAGAAGCTACATTGCATGTCATCTAACTTTGGCTTATCTAGGAGTAATTGGGCTAAAGCCGCGTTCATCGTTTATTATTTGGTCAATCGTTTACCTAACCTAGCAATTGATAAGAAAACTCCAATTGAGATATAGTCTTATTCTCCAGTAGATAATTCAAATTTAAGAATATTTGGTTGTCCTACTTATGCTCATGTTAACAATGGTAAATTAGAGCCTAGAGCTGCAAAGTGTATTTTCCTTGGTTATAAACCTGGTGTGAACTGATGTAAATTGTGGGATCCTAAAACTAGAATGGAGATTATTAGCAGGAGTATTTCTTTTGATGAATCTGATGTATTGCATGATAAACTATCTATTGATGTCCCCATTGAGAAGCTGCAGAAATCAAGCGTGTAGGTGGAGCATGTTATTGATTCATGATCTACATCAGAAGCCGAAAAGGAAAATATACAGGATGTTCTTGTTGTTTTGAACCACCACAACATTATATTGCAGCCGATAGACCTTAAAAGAATATTCAAGCTCCCAAGAGATTGATTGCAGAAGCTGATGTTGTTGCTTGTGTTTTGAATGTGGCAGAAGAAATTAAAGGTACCGCAGAAACTTCCACTTAGTTAGCGGTCGTCTCTGTAATACTCCGAAACTTAATCGGGTAATTAGAAAGGGTGCCGGGGGAAGAAAACCAAAGCAAAAGAATGGATTTTTTCTTAAAAAAAGAGGGTTATCTATAAAATTTCGCCAACCTGGGCCGCGGCCTAAGAGGGGAGGCCGGCCTAGGGGGGCTGGCCAAGAGACCCGGGGGGGGGGCACCCCAAACCCTAGCCGCCCCCACTCTCCCCTCTTCCCCCCCCATAGCCGCCACCCCCTCTCCCCCTTGCGCCTCCCCTACGCCACCATCCTCCCGGCGAAGCCCCTCGCTGCTGGCCATTGTAAGAAAGGCGAGAAGGCGACAGTTGGAGGGCCGGCCAAAGAGGAGGAGCACGGAGAGGAGAAAGAAGAGGAGAGGAAGAAGGAAGAGGAGGAGGGAAGGGGAGGAGAAGGGCACCGGCACGCAGCGAGGCGACATCCTCTAGCGATTCATCAAGGGTAACTTCGATCCCCGGTAGATCGATAGCATTTTCAATTCACGTTGGTACTGTCAATAGTAGATCGATTTTTTTTCATTGTTGCTCGCCGTTTTGGGTGGGATGCATACGTTTTCTGATCTGACCACCTCTTAGAAAGTTGTAGCCCAGGAGATGCTGACGAGAATTGGCAGCTTGCTTGTCTAGCTAGTAAGAATTATTTAGAGATCGAATCAGAAAGGTCACTCAACACGAAACTTGTGAGAAATTCAGTAATCTTTCCAAGTTGATAAAGAACACAATTTTTATAGTTGGCAATCAAACGTTATGGAATTTTTACCGCCGCTGTTTTCTGACTGTCAGATTGAAGGGACAGAAAACTTCACCTGAACATTAGGGTTAATAGAAGGCCTAATCAGGGGACTTGCCCAACTAGAGTATCGTAGGAGTTTTTGTCGTGATTCCAGAGAGTCCAAGATCACCCCGTTCTGAGTTTCGTAGTAATAGTTATGATATTTTTAACGCTGCTGTCCCGTGGAGCTTTCTGCTAGTCTGTCTGGAGGATGTAGTAAAACCTTTATTCGAGCTCTAGGTCTCGAGGAGTTGGGTTAAGGGTGTAAACAGAGTTCTTTTTCCTTAGCGTATTTATTGTTAGCGCTACTCTTGTGTAGGAGGCGGAGTTCCGGAGTAGAGGCGTCATCCTCGCCTCCTCGCGCATCGTAACGGAGAAAGGCAAGTACAACTGAATGTTTGAGCTTGATATGTGTTTTACCTGTTTGGTGAATATATGATGAAACATGATGTTATTTACTTGTTCATGATGGATTTGTTTTACTATGGTTTGATTACCGTTGTTTTATTATTCATCATATTCATTCATGCAAGCAAGAGTTGCTCTTGCGACACCCACGGGAGTGGGTAGAGAAGCCCCATTATTCCAACATGGGTACGTAGGACCCACCATTCCATTGTGGGAAATATGGGTCCCCGGTTTGAAATATTCTCAAACGGGCTTTGGATCCTCGCGTTTTGTAGAATGCGGGCATAAGTGAAAACCGACGGGTGTTCACTCTCTATACCGGTATGAGCAAAAGAGAAGAGCGTGTGCATTCATTCTTTCATATGATAACTCTATTCCATATGTTGGTTGGTTATACGATGATGAACGGTATTGTTATGTTCACATAATCTTTTGTACTTTCTGAGTTGTGGACTCACCATTGTTGTTTCTTTGTTTTAGGTGAAACTTGATGGCGGCATTCGTGGGGAAATTAGACACGCTTGTACACACCATAGCAATAATTATTTAATTTTACTCTGCATTTATGGACTGAAATTGTATTAATAAATGACTCTCGTGGTTGAGATCGTTATGCTTAGAATTGTCAAGTTATGAACTCTTGCTCTTCGTTACTAGTCTAGTGGTGTTCTTTTGAATGAGGAATCTTATTTGGATTAAGATGATAGATTGGTTATTGCTAAATTTAGTTGGATTGCTTGCTAAATGTCTCTCAGCTTGTTCCTTAATCCACTCTTATAGTTTAGTATGTTAGACTTTTGTTCAAAAATTGATGAATTGTGGTAATATCTTGGCTTCCGTGATAGCTGTGGTGTTACATCTCTTCCGTGATTCAGAGATAGATGGCAAGATGAATGATGAGATGCAATGTCTTGAGAAGAATGGCACATGAGAGCTGATCAAGTTGCTAATTGATAAGAAGGCTATTCACTGCAAATGGATCTTCAAGAAGAAAGAATGCATTTCACCAACCGAAGAGGTTCGGTACAAGGTAATGCTCATTGCTAAAGGATACAACCAAAATCTAGGCATTGATTTCACATATGTTTGTTCCCCAGTTGTAAAGCATAGTTTCATTCGTACTTTACTCAACATAGTGGCTATGCATGATTATGTGCTTGAACAATTGGACATGAAAACTGCGTTCTTACATAGGGAATTGGATGAAGACATTTATATGGAGCAACTGAAAGGTTTTGTATTTATAGGAAAGGAGAATTATGCTCGCAAGTTGAAGAAATCTTTTTTATTGTCTAAAGGAATCACCCAGACAGTGGTAGAGATTTGACTCCTTTATACTCTCTCGGGATTTCATAAGATCTTATTATAATAGTTGCGTTTATTTGAATAATATTAATAACATGGTAGAAGTATAATTCCCTCACATAATATTAAGTTAAATTGATGCCTTCCCAATTAGCTGCACCATCCAAAGTCTTGTACTTTAATGGTAGGTCTTGCTAAAGTAGAGTGCCATTAATATTCCTTGACTAGATAGGTTTGTGTTGGACACTTACACGCACAACATTGGTTTAACTTGACAAGGTCATCATAATGGTTATAGACTTTGGGGCATAGGGTTAGGTGCTAGAGCATAGAGATGTCGCCAACAACAAGAGTCATATAGAGATATGATTAGCAAAGGGTTGTCTACCAAATTCACTAATCTTCTAGCAGTGATGCAAAAGCTCACTAGTAGATTAACTGATTGTGGATCTTGAATCACTAAATGTCATAAGAGGGATATGGTATTCAGTGGGAATATCTTTATTAAATTGTTTAATAGAAGTTACTTTTCTTGAACATATATCTTAGTTTTGCATATTTTATGTTGTTGATCATGGCACTAATCTGCATCTACATCCAGCTTTTGCTTTACGTTCGATAATTGATAAGGAAAAATTGAACAGGACAAATTTTGTGGATTAGTCCCACAACCTAAGAATTGTTCTTAGGCAAGATAAAAAGGAACATGTTTTAGAGGAACCAATTCCTGATGTGCCTCATCGAGAATGTTGATGCTACTCTTAAAACAAACCTATAAAAGGCATGTGATGAGTCCCTTGATGTTAGCTGTCCCATGCTTGCTGCCATGAACTCAGACCTTCAGAAGTAGTTTGAGAATATTGAGCCCTACGATATGATCGTGGCGCTCAAAAGCATGTTTGAGACACAAGCAAGAACGAGAGATATGAGATCTCAAAGAAATTGTTTGGGAGTAAGCTAGCCGAGGGTAGTTCGGTGAGCCCATATGTGATCAAGATGGTTGGTTACACAGAGCTTGGAAAATTTAGTGCAAGGGAAGATGACAAGATCTCGAGTATGAGGTTGGGTTCAATAACTGTGCGTTTTGTACCGGTAGTGGCGAATTACGATAGGGATAAGGCTAAGAGGTTCCGATGGGGCCTCAACCAGGAGTATCGCCAAATTCTAGGGGTGACAGTGGTGCGACTTCACCAAAGTGGTCGAAAGCAGCGGAGGGATGGAGTTGGAGAAAGGTCCTTCTTCGCAGGGGCAAGCTGCTATTGGCTCTGTCGCCACCGGTGGTGGGCAGAAGCGGAGTTTTGGTGGAGGGGGTGGGTCTTTTCAGCGACCCGCTCCGAAGAGGTTTCAAGGGGGTCACATCTCACGCCCTGCTCAAAGAGGGCGCCTTCCTCTTGGCGCCACGTTCTTCGTCTTCCACCCCACCGATGCGTCCTGTTCCAGGTCAGGGCATGAAGTGTTTCCGGTGTGGTGAGGGGCATCGAGCTTTAGAGTGTTCCTTCAGGGGGACATACCATCAGTGTGGTAGGGAGGCCACAAGTCGTCAGTATGCAAGCAGAATCCAGCAAGTATTATCAGATGGGAGCCAGTCCCAGCAGTTTCTTCCTCAGCGTTCATCGGGGTTCGCCTGCACCTAGCGGCGATTTCAAAGACCACGCTTTCTCGTGGTGGGTACCTCCTCAGCGCCACTCCAAAGATGTCTTGCGGGTTCTACTCGAACCCCAGGCTGCCTCGCACTCGTCTGCTCGCTCCTCCCAGTGATTTTTGGTGACTACTCAGGCGAGGCAACCACATCCCAGAATCATTCCCTTTACTGCACGATCATTCGCCTGAGTATGAAACCATTTTTGGTTCAACCCGACCAAATGACAACCCTTGCCATGGCACAACAAATTTTAATAACAGTGGCCCCACCATAATTCCATATATTATTAGGTCAAATTTATCACTATAGAACATGTGATTATGAATCCCATCGTACAACTAAACATGGCTAAGCATAATAGCACCCATGTTGGTAATTAAATATACCCAACTAAAATTAACCCAATCTATGGTGTTCAAGGATACATGCCAATAGCAATTATTCAAGGTGGCATAATGTCGAACAAGACTTTAACTACTCCCGAAAGCAGTTATTATAAAACTAGATATGCATGTTTATATAAAATAATATAATTTTATAAAGATGGGTTTGACATAATCAAAGGGCCAAATAAATACAACAATGCAAAATAAAATCAAAAAAATATCAAATTAGAACCAAAATAAAGGTACTGGATTTAGATGAATTTAGAAACAAAAATCGACAGAATTGGAGTTTGTATGAAGGAGAACGAACATCCGAAAAATTGACATCACATGAAATGATAGAACAAGAAAATAGAGAATATTCCTTGGCATCTTCTTTTTGTTGGAATTTTGGATTTAAGAGAGTATGGCAGGTGGGACCCAGCTGCCATTGGCTTAAAGCAAGCAATCAAATGAAGAACGAATTTGCATAACAGAGGAGCTCCCTGGGCTTGCGCGTAGGCGGCACTGGTGGCGGCCGACGACGGCGAGGGGGAGGCCAAGGGAGACTAGGCAAGGGGCAAAATGGAGATGTGGGGTCCTGGGGAGGGGATGGCCAGTGGCGATGTAGGTCGGCGTGGCCGGTGGCGGTGGCGACGGCGCAAGAAGCGGCCGGCGGTACGGGTTGGCGAGGGTGATGAGGCTCCAACGAGGAACCCTGAGAAGTGAGGTGAGCACGGGCATGGCCTCAGCCCAAGGAACGCGTAGGTGTGGCTGCATTGGCTGGGGGATGCCCGAAACAAGGTAGCAATAGTGACGTGCTTCGGTCACAAGGGGTGCTCTAGTGGTCGAGTTCCTTAGTGATGCATTGGACAAGAGGAGGTATGGAATGCGTAGAGTAGATCATGGTGATCATGCAACAGCAAGGAACCAGATTTTGGCTCACTAGAAGCAACGAATTGACAACAGAAGACGATACAGACCGGTTTTGAGAAAAACTCGATTCCCGTCAAATGGTTGCACGACAATCAAATTAATTCACAAGAGGGTGCAAGATTCTCGGGAACATGATGTGATGTGGTTGCTTGAACAAGAAGATCACCAAAGCGGCAAGAACACGAAGTGGGGCGTGGTGAACTCGGGAAGAACGGAAGTACATGCGAAGGACCTGTGGCTCAGGGGGAGTTTGAGGGGTGGGATGTGTAGAGGAGGGGCAGAGAGGGGTGTCCTGTTGGATTTTATAGAGGAAGGTAGGGGGCAATGTGGCATGGCAGACGCGGGCGACATGGGTGTGAAGTCGGCACGCTGACAGGCGACAAGGGCAGGGCGTGGGGGCAGCGTGGCGCGCTCATGCGGGCGATGTGGTGGGAAGGCAATAGCTGGTGGGCGGCATGGTGCGTGGCATGGGCGTGAAGGCTCAGACGGGCAAAGGCTCGCACGAGCCAAAGCAGAGACCAGGGGAAAAGAAAGAAAGGAGAAAGAAAGAAAAGAAAAACGGAAGGGAAAGAAAAGGAGTAAAGGAAAATGAAGAAAAGAAAGGGCTGGGAAAATTCAAATCCCAATATTTGAATTTGGAATTTGGCGATGAGCTTTGAATTGAGACGATGGAATTTGAATTCAAAAAGGTCGCGAAAAGATTTGATTTCAGAATTAAGGATTTGAATTGAAAAAAAGGAATTAATTTGGAGTTAAGATGAGATTCAGGTTCTGGTTTGAATAGAGATTATTTAAGCA
This sequence comes from Hsuehochloa calcarea, assembly GCA_036346395.1. NCBI lineage: Eukaryota > Viridiplantae > Streptophyta > Magnoliopsida > Poales > Poaceae > Hsuehochloa > Hsuehochloa calcarea. The sequence continues at coordinate 35,191,091 of CM070610.1, forward strand.
AGAACTCCAAACTAAAAGCCAACACTTTGAAGTAATTAATTTAAATTAATTTTTTCAACAAGGAAACAAAATTTTGGGAAACTGAAAAGAAATAAACAGAACTCAAAAGAAATAACAAGAAGATTATTGGAAAAAGGAAAACCAAAATAAAACCAAAAAATCAAATAAAATATTTTTTATTTAATTAAAGTTTGATTTACTCACATTAAATTGTTCTTAATTTATGAAATTTCAAATTAAACTTTAACAAATCAAGAAAATTCGACTAGTTCATTTTATTTTGAAATTTTCAAAAAGACCAAAAAATTGGGATGTTACAAACCTACCCAACTTAAATGGAATCTTGACCCCGAGATTCAAGCTGGTTAGAGAATAGGTTCGGGAAATTGGACTTTGCTCACTCTTCCCAGCGACTTTCTCTTTTGAGTCAAACGAAACTACAACGGTGGCTGTACTGACAAGAGACTTACCAGGGATGATATTTTGAGCTGATTGGGCTGGCTCTGTGGTGACATGATTCACTTATCGTCTTGCAGAAGGCGGTGGAGTCTTGCTGGCTTGATCTGAATTCTGAGGTGTTCCTTGGCCTGCTCCTAACGTAGCGGTTCTGGCTGGTGTAGCTCCCAAGTTGAATGGAATTGATGCTAACACTTTCTTTACAGGCAATTGTGAGTATAATGACCTGTCTTGTCGCACCTGTAACAAAGGACTCCTGAGAGTGGACTATCTGTTGATGAAGCTTTCTTTAGTGGGCACTTGTTGGTATAATGTCCCATCTTATGGCAGTTGAAAGACATGATTCCTGCGGCATGAGAGGAGTTCTTCTGTGATGGGCCTCCAATGGATGTGTTGGGGAACGACAAGCTGGCTGGATGGTTCACGGTTGTTTTTTGAGGCATTGGCAACCCCAAACTTTTGTATTTTGGCAATTGTGACAAGTACCTTCTATTGTTTTTACTACCTACTGCTGGTGTTATTGTTGTGATCAAAGTATCTTCTGGAATGCTGTCTGGGGTGACTGCTAAGTGTCTTTGCTGGCATTCACTTGCAAAATGTCTCTTATCCTAACACCTGTAACATTGTATTCCTACCGTTGATATTTTGTTCTGCCGAGATTTGCCACCATTGTTGCTGCTAAACATCTACATCGGTGGATGTAAAATGATCCCGTGTCAAAAGTGTGGTTGTTGCTGGTACTTGGTTGGGTTGAGTTTAATCACACGAGCCTTGGAGTTTCTTGCAATATTTTGCTCTTGATCCACCATCTTCCTCTTGTGATAATTGTCTTGCTGATGGTAGGTAGCTTCTGAATTGAGTATCCTGGGATTTATCTTGTTGGAATTTTGTTCCTATGATTCTTGGGGTATCTTGGTAGAAGTAACCATGGTCTGGCCTTCCTTGACATGGATGAGAGCAGCTTGAAAATTTTCACGCTGTTGTTATAATATAGAGGTCAACATTGTCTTCAAAGGGCATTGAGCTAGCTAATGATCTTCACACTCACATAAATAACATGTAATCTTGTTCATTAGATATTCTCCGAGTGGATGATTTCTTTCACAGCTTGAGCAATTGATTTTGTGCTCACTAGCACCATGTCTTATTTATCCACAACAGATACAAGCACAATCCTTAGACTCATTCTTGCAAGGTAACCACAATTGCCTTCGCCGATTGAGCTTCTTTTATAACGACATGACTCGATTGACTTCTTATGACCGACCTCCAATGTTGAAGTTGCTCGTGGCGCCAAGAATGCTTGTTTATGTAAGGGTGTTGTTTGATAAAGTGCCCTTCCTTGCCACAATAGTTACGCATTTTATATCAATCATCTCCTCTTGGAACACTTGGAGAAATAGTGTCCCGTGCTATTGCAGTTAGCAGAATGATTATCTTGTTTTGGCTTGCCCTTTTGAGAGCATTCGCAGATGAAGTGCCCTTGTTCACCACATCTGTGACAGATAACGTTCTTCTATGGATGGTGATTTTTAGGAAGAAAGTGACTCGTGTCATCGGAATGAGATACTTGTAGTGGCGGGATCCTTGGTAACTCATTTTTCTTCCTTTCTACTATACCCTCTAGGACATGAGAGTGGCGAAAAGCTACTCAAAACTCGGCCCAGGTAATATCTTTTGGCTTCTCATGGGTTGCACAGTACTTCTCCCATAAATCTACAGCAATGCCTTCAAGCTGATGCATGGCGTATAGAACCTTTTCGCGATCATTACACTGAGCAATGGTGAGTTTCTTCCTAATAGAGCATAGCCAATCATCGGCGCCCAGTGGTTTGGAGGAGTTGGAAAATGTAGGTGGATGTGTCCGCATGAACCTTGCAAATTTTGATTGCGGAAAAAGTGGTGGTGGTGGTGGCATGGCAGTGACCTCATGGTTCTGGTTCATATTGCTAATTTAAAAATCTAATTTTAGTTATGGATTAAAGAACTGTCTTGAACTTAGTAAAAGTATTTAAATTTGAAAATGCAGCTTTGTGCAAAATAACCATACACCATTATTCGTTGATATTATCCAGCATGCATTATAATCTATTAATTGGGTGTATCATGGTTGTTGTGTTCACTCTTGCTTAATGCAATTATCCAGGAGAAGAGTATTATTAGGATGGTGGGAACTTGGAGGACTAGGCTGTGTCCCCAGATGATTGCCTGTGGCGAATCGTGTGGCCTACTTTTTTTTTTGCTTTCTGTTGTGTCTTTTTATTTGGCTTTGTGCCCAATTTGTATTAAACTCTGAATAATAATCAATAAAGACGTGATATGATTTCGCTATCACTTTTGTTTGGACTGTATATACTAGCTATTCTTGGACTAGTGTGTGAAACATAGAGAATCTGTGATCCTTCTGATGAGGCCCTAAGTACATCTACTACGGTAGTCAATATCCCTAAGTGGCAAGTGTGTATTAAGCCTCAAGTTGAACCTATTATGCATCAATGGAGAAAAAAACAAGAACCAGGTTCGGCAAAGAGCAAGGATAGGGAGGAATGCCGACCGGGGAGCTTTAGCGGACATGGAAAGACACAAGAAAAAAAGGACTTTACATGTTGCAAAGTATACAAGAGAATTCCGCCAAGAAAAGACAGAAGAACCAAATTAAAACTCTATTCCGAAATCAATACATTTTCAGCCTAAGAATCCAAAATGGGTTTGGATTGGTGCCATTCCAATTCGGATCATTCTTTAAAAGAATTTAATTATAAATTACTTGTAATAGGATAGTTTAATCTATTTTCAGCAATTAGAGTAGTTTAAATTTCGAATAAAGGAGTTTGCAATAAAAAACCCGTTGGGTACAGTTCATGAAAGTAACCCAGCCGCCATCGCTCATTGCTACAAGAATTAACTCGGATTCATCGTCATGCTCTGCATGCCGAGACGGTTTTACTGTTCATGCCTATATATTTAGGGGTAGAGCCCCATTGTAAGCAAGTTAGAGTTGAATAAAATACAGAAAAGTCACAGGTTTATGTGGCGCAAAAATGAATATATGCGTTTCGGAAATTCCCATCTAGGGTTTTGTGATTGCGTGAATATTGGAGGGAGGTTGTTCTTCCAAGATCCGTGATTCCTTGTGGATCATCTCACCAATTCGTAGCATCCTCAAATTGCTCACGGTTTGGTGTTGTTCTTCCGGTTTGATTTTGTTTCTCTCTTCGGATTGACTCAACATCAACCAAGTGTTACTTGCTTTGGAGATATACTTGCTCTTCTATTTTGCCAAATCAAGAGAGAGGAAATGTAACACCCTGGCTATTCGGAAGCCAAGATGTCACGCAAAACTATCAAACTACTAAGAATAGCATTAAAGCTGGATTATACAGATTCAATCAACAATAATATCTAAAGAATGACAATAAACGATCACCAGATTCATGGAAAAGAATGGATAAACAGATATAATACCACGAACAGTCAAGCAATACCAAAGTTGGATTATTACAAATCTGGAAATTTATTTAACAAGTTGGCTTGACTGAAAGGTAATAATAATTATTCTGATTGGATAAAAGTGAAGTGCAGTGTGCCGAACTACCCCACCAAATCACCTTGTCTTCTCCTCAATTACCTAATTAAAACATACAAAGCAAGGGTGAGTCGAAGATGTAACGCACCCTGACTATAAGGAAGTCAAGATGTCACCTACAATCACTACTCTTTAGAATAATAACATCAAAACGCATGACAAGGTGAAGGAGTTAATAAGGATATACGGAAACAAGGATTCATCATCAAGTTTAATCAACGGAATGAAAATAAACAATTCAGAGGGATACGGTAGTTATGACCAAAATGGATTATTACAATTCAACACAAGACATAAATAACGACAATAAAAGTTCTCAAAATATTTGGATTATGGTAGTGAGTGCATCGTGTTGAACTACCCTCCACGAGATCATTCTTCCTTCTCATTTACCTAAATAAAACAACAAAGCAAGAATGAGCCAAAGACTCAGCAAGTACTTGTATGTAACAATCAAACATACCATGAACAATTTATCACAATCATAACTTGAACATTGATTGGAAACAACTTTATGAATGGATGAAATGAAATGATGCATTGAAGGAATTGAACATATCGCAGCATATACCGGTATAGCGAGTGAAACACCCGTCGGTGTTCACTTAAAGTAACCGTATGAAGAACGTTTCATACGGCCGTCCAACGTGGCCCACATTGGAATGGTGGACTCACGTAACGTGGCCCACATTGGAATGGTGGACTCACGTACCCATTCTGGAATTGATGGGTGTAATACCTCATAAATCCAGCTAGGTTGTATCGTTTCGAATGTCTGGGAATTTTATTCGAAAACGAGATTTAAAACTTTCCGGAATCGAATCGGTAAAAAGAAAGAAGTCGGAGGGAGTAAAAGAAACAACTTTAGGCGGATTTTTCCAATCAGCGGGGCTAAACGCTATTGTATCGCCAACTTTGGGCCGCAGTCGCGACCAGAGGCCCAAGAGGGGCAAAAGGGGGCCACTCCCCTAAACCCTAGCCGCCACCTTGCCTCCTCCCTCCCCTTGGCCGCCTCCTCCTCCCCAAGCCGGCCTCCTTGCTGCTCCTTGGCACCTCCTCGCTGTGGTGGTGCCATCTCCGTGATCCCGGCGCTCCTCCTCAAGGTCCCTCCAACATCGCTGCTCTCGCCGCCGACGCCTGCTCGCTGCCCCCGTGGCCGCCCTAAGAGAAGGAAGAGAGGGAAGGGAGGAAGGCCGTGTGCAACGGATCATAGTCGTTCTCACGGGTCTTCAAGGGTAACGAAGGTTCCGATTCGCTGTTTGTATTAGTTTTGTTGCTCTTTGTTCGTTTGATTTGGTTTAGTCTGCGAATCCAGATCTGTCCAGTTTAGAGCAGTAGGTTGCACGGCAGATTGAAGGCCTTTAGAGGCCGAATCTCAGGTCGATGTCTTCTGGAGATATGATCCTGGTCTCATTAGATTTCTTTTGGCACCTGGATCACGAATTTTCACCCAGTAGATTAAAAGTTATGACTGTTTTACTACGTGCTGGTCTGTCTGTCAGAAATGTTGGATATAGTCGGTTGCACCTAGGTTTTGATCTAGTTAGAGTCAGAATCAGGTCGGCCACCCAACTAGGTTTATGAAGATAATTTCACCATATTTCCAGGCTGATAAAGATCACTTTATTTGGATCAGTGGTTTAAAAGTTAGAGCCTTTTCTTTAGGGCTGTTCTGAATTCTGGACAGATTGCAGTTATAGTTTTTCATTGGATGGTTAGACCTCTGTTTTGGCCGAATTAGAGTTTACCATCAACTAGAGTTTCGTAGCCTGTTACATTAAGAAAATCTGGGCACTGGTTTCGTGTCGTTTCGAGTTCCAGATAATTAAATATGTTTTTTCTCGTACCGCTGCTCATAAGGGCTGAAATCTGGCAGAATAGTTTATTTTTTCAATTTGGGTCTATGCGGTATATTGAATAGTCAGGGGTTATTGTAGAACATAGGTAGCAGTGTTATATCGTTGTTCTTATTTTGGGAACATGCTTGTGTAGGCGGTGAGACATCCCGTGGGAACACCTCCGCTGCTCGCTAACGAGTCACTACGCAAAAGGTAAATCTTGTATGCATAATGATATGTTGTTTACATGAATGTTTTGTGCCTTGTTCATGATGTTGATATACTGGAAGTACCTTGTATACTATGTTTGATGCAAAATGTGATGTGTGAGTGAATGATTATATTTGTTCGTACTTGTAGATGAATGCCATGTGTTTCTTTTCAATTATGAGTACTATTCAATATTGCCATGGGATCACATCATGACATGCATAAATTACATTTGTAAGACCCATCAATTCCAGTATGGGCACTTGAAAATCCCATCAATTCCAGAATGGGTACATGAGTCCACCATTCCAATGTGGGCCACGTTGGACGGTCGTATGAAACGTTCTTCATACGATTACTTTAAGTGAACACCGACGGGTGATTCACTCGCTATACCGCAGATATGCAAAGAATATGTCCATTTCCTTCAATGCATCATTCCACTTCATCCATTCATAAATTCGTTTCCAGTAAATGTTCAAATGATGATTGTGATATATTGCTCATGGAATGTTTGATTGTTACATACAGTTACTTGCTGAGTCTTTGGCTCATTCTTGCTTTGTTGTTTTATTTAGGTAAATGACAAGGAAGAATGATCTTGTGGAGGGTAGTTCATCACGATGCACTCACTACCATAAACCAAACATTTTGAGGACTTTTACTGTCGTTAATTATGACTTGTGTTAAATTGTAATAAGCCAGTTTGGTCATAACTAGCTTATCTCTCAGAATTGTTTATTTCTATTCCATTGATTAAACCTGATGATGAATTCTTGTTTCCGTATAATCTTTCTACTTGATTAACCTGGTCATGTGATTTGATGTTATTCTTCTAAAGAGTAGTGGTTGTAGGTGACATCTTGACTTCCTTATAGTCAGGGTGCTACAATGGGATTTTCAAGTGCCCATACTGGAATTGATGGGTCTTACAAAGGTAATTTATGCATGTCATGATGTGATCCCATGGCAAGATTGAATAGTACTCATAAATGAAAAGATACACATGGCATTCATCTACAAATACGTACAAATATAATCATTCATTCACACATCACATAATGCATCAATCATAGTATACAAGTTACTTGCTCGCTGCATGACGGTTTGGGAGGTAACTGAGGTACCCCTCCACTCACCGCTTCACCGCCAACAATATAAATTGATCGATTTGGGGCCAACCGAGTACGACAGTGCTACACGTGCCCTCCCACAATCTCTAACCAAACCAACCAAACAAAAGGTTCAATTTGATCCTCTACACAAAAAGTCCAGATTACCTAACTTCTGGCAGTCGTACGAGAAAATTCACCATTAATTGTCTGTAACTCTAAATGACATGAAACTAGTGCTCGCTGATTCTTAACTGATCAGGCTACAAAACATTAGTTGACGGAATCCCCTGATTCGGCCAAAACAGAGGGCTAATTATCAGTTAAACACAACCCATCTACGTTTGTCCAGAATACAGATCAGTAATAAAGAAAATGGCGTAACTTTTAGCCTACTGATCCAATAAGAATGATCCTTATCAACTTGGAAAGATAAATTCGAGGACTACAATAACTTAGTTGGGTGAAGCTTCTAATGCGGCCCCTAATTTGAACAAAACCGAGGGACAAACCTACTGACCCTAGTTTTCAGGCAGACTGAACAGATCGCAATCAAAAATTCATATCTCCCAAACTACAGATCGGATTTTCCTGATCTTGGTGCCAAAAGAAAGCTAACGTTCCCAGGAATAAAACTCTAGAAGGAAAAATCCCCAGATTCGGCCTCTACAGTAGTCTACACAATAGATGAAAACGATAACATTTATCTGCCCAGAATTCAGAACAGTGGTAAAGAAAATATCATAACTTTTATTATACAGATCCCATGGAGATGATCTTTATCAGATTTGAAAGATAATTTAAAGGGCTACAATAACTTATTTGGGTGGAGGTTCTGGAAATGCCTCTAACTAAATTAAAACCTAGGATCAAGCCGACAGATCCTTCTCGTCAGACAGACAGAACAGCTCGCACTAAAAAAATCATATCTCCTAAACCGTAAGCCGGAATCACGTGATCTCGGTGGCTATGGAAAGCTAAGAACAATACCTACAACTTTCTAAGAGATAAACAGGACAGAAAACGAACGCATCTTACCCAAAATCGACGTACATGGCGGCACACAGCAATGGGGAAAGGTGGCGGTGGCTCCAAAGGGGGGGAGGGGGAGAGAAATGTGGAGTTTAGGGTTTGGGGGGGAACCTCCCCTTATGGCCAGCCACCACATGGGCCCCTCTGGGCCGTGGCCTGAGCCCAAAGTTGCCGTGAAATCACAGAAACCCCGGTGAAAAGATGATTCGGTTTTTCGATTAGCTCCTCTTCCAAACTTCTTCTAATAAGTCAATCACCTTCGGTATTACATTCTACCCTCAACGGAATTCGACCTCGAATTCTAACCGGCAACTAATACCAGAACAAATTTCCAAGGAGTTGAAATCAACGGATTTAACCTATACCGTAAAACAAACGGTTCGATATCGCCGCGCATGCGAGACTCTATCTCCCAAGTGGCCTCTCTCTAATAGAGAAACCACAAAGCAAAGATGTGAAGCAACGTCGACCTAACAATCAACTTGAACTTTCTAGGTACACTCATCGAAGAGTATCAAGGTAAGACCATACTCGATGGTCAACGCCTTAAACTAAAACTCGAACCTTGAATGGTTCAATGCCCACTCAAAGACTGAACACACCCGACGCGTTGTGTACTTCGCACAGATACCCGAGACGGTCAAAACGAAATACCAACTTTCTAATTTCGCAACTTTCAAAACGAAGAGAATCCATTGAAAATAGAGAGTCCTCATCGCCTACTCAATGCTAACTCTCCACCAAAAGATTAAATTCCAAATTTGACAATTCATCTCAAAACAAATCCATTTTCTAAATATGCGGTTTACAAATGAACACCACTACAACCAAAGGAGAAATTATCGAACGCCCAAACCAAACACTTTGGCGCTTGTCCGAATTGGAAAGAATCTACATGCCAACACACCTCAACTCAAATTGCGAAAAACAGGTCAACAATACCAAACTCAAACGAATCAAGAAAACACCTAATTATCCGATGAACATTTCTTTCCACGCTTTCTCTTCTAGGGATAAAATTTCTCTCGAACCTTGAATTTGACTTCATCGCATACTACACGAGCTTAAACCTCTTAGTTAAATATCCTCAAATCGTGCTCAAACTGAATTAAATCATCCACACCATTGTGAAGAGACTCTATGAAATCTACCTGATACTCTAGGTAATACAAAATCGATTTGATTGAAGGCATTCATAACACCACGAGTAGGCACACGCAATCACATTACCTTCAATTTCCAATAACAACAATTCAAGATCCTTAGCACGCATACGGACATGTATTACATCGTAAGAGTTCTATCAATGACCATTCATTGCTCAGAAACTCTATTATCCCACTTCCTCTACGCACAATCATCGCGTGACCAATGGTCTAGCATAAAAATGCACAACCTTGATCCAACTTCCAAAACCTCTACAACGGATTGCTCTTATAACCGATTGTGAAATCATCGAATTAAATCTCCAACATTACCACCATACTAACATACTCACTCATTGACATCATCGTAAATCACCCACACCATCTCGCAATGCTATCCAATCATGCTACTCTAAAAATTCAATGAAGCTTTCCATACCTCCGATAATCACCAACCTTTCAATCTCGAATTGAAGTTCTAGAATTTCACTATACTGTGTTAATCGGTAGTAACACTTTTCGGACTTACTCAAGTCAAACATCTCGTGAATCAATTTCTCCAAGAGATACAGATCAAAACTATTTCACATTCTACTACTCCTCCGATAACTTGGTAGCAAAATATCGCCGCTACGATTACTCATCCACCACCAAACAGGTTGCCAAACTTTCACCTTGCAAACACTTTGCAACACGAAACCGTGATCCTTTCTCAAAAGGAAGAGGCGAACAAAAACAAGTTCATTCATACAGGAAGCGTTGCTCACCACTACGCCAAGAAACCAAAAGAAATATTCTGCTAAAGGTGATCTTAGAAAACGAAAACTAAGTTCGTGGTTGAGGGAACACATTCCTCAGAAGATAATAGCAAATAACAACCGATAAGAAAACGGCATTACGATTGAAACTCGAAATCTTTGGAGTGAAAAGGCGTAAAATTTAGGCATGTTTTAAAACCTCAAGTTACAAAACTTGACTCTGACTAACAAACTACTTCACTGCACTTTCCTTTAACACAACAATTAGTCCTTGAACGAATAACACCTTGCCACATGAACAAGGTAAGTTCTTTAGTCCAATCCACGGAACTACTTAAGAACCAATAACATTTTTTCAACCCGCCAAATTTGTTCGGAACAGTTCATCTACTCATGAAACATGAGATCCAAATGCCTTTAGCCACAAAATTCGAAGCATTTCCCTTTACAAGACTTCAGGGAAAACAAGCGGATTCTCAACAAATCGACGATAATTTACTTTGATTGTAACTCTCTTAGCTTAACCCAAACCAAGGAGCCTTTAGGGCTAAATCACACGAAACTCTTAAGAAGCAATAGGATAATCCTATACCTCAAGTTACCCAAAATATTTTCAGTTTCCAGATGATTCATGAACTCCCAAAAGGTCACGAAAACTAAACTCGAAGTATTCTCATGTTAAGCGATATCACCAAGGGCGATCAAATTTCCACATGTATCAACATCAAACTCACTACAACATTTAGAAAGTATTTCGAAAGACCCACGTGGAAAGAATGGGTTGATTCTTTCTCAAAAGAAGAGGCAAATAGAAACGACCTTCACCAACTAGAGAATTGCTTACCACTCGCAGTGAACACAGAACCAAGAGGAAAACCAATTACGCAATGAACTCATTGAACATAGGTGGAGTCCACAATTGAAAACATGAGCCTCACAAGAAGAGAATGTCGGATCTTTACAGATAAGAACAACGATCATTCAAGATCAAAATGATCGCATCACTGAAGAACCATTATAACTCTGCACAAATCGTTTTACGTGGCAAACTTCGTTTATCATAATAAACTAGGACCTCCAATAGGTCATGAACACAAAACTCGAAATTGAATCATTTTGGAAACATCAAGAAGGTGGTCAAACTTCTTTCTCTACAAAAGAATCAACCTTACTCTCACATTACTGATCGTGTCAATAAACCTTCTAAAGGAAACATGATAAATCGGGTCATAAAAATTTTCAGCATCACATGGAATTATAATAACAACTTGTTCTAGAAAAGAATTTCGCACGAAACCACAAAGTTGAACAAACGTCACACCCAAAGACTTCAAAACTCTAGAGAAAGGGGTTTCAAACTTTTCTTTTCCAAAGGAGGTTCTAAACTCCAACACTCCAAATATTCCAAAGAAATGAACATAGTCGAAATTTCTCAATGAACTTTGTGAAAGGAAATTTTCATTCTCCGAATCACAAACGGATAACCGAGCTGCCCTTATCAACAAGAGAGATAGGGCTAACATAAGGAGATCGATCTTGTCAAAATAACGCTCACAAACAAAGAATGAGAGCTCAAAGAAACGTAAAGGCAAGAAACTATTTTGAAAAGCAAATAGGGTCTAATAGAAACCCGTAGCCCACAATCTTTGTTTGGGTACAACCCCGACTTAAGCATAACCAAGCACTCCAAAAGGGTTTTAACGCTTTTCTTCGTAAAAGAGATGCATCAAATTTCAACAAGCAGAGGGTTCCAAAAGGAATACATTGAGCCAAAGCTTTCGTGTTAACGAACTTGCAACAAGAATTCTCATTAGGCAAACCATCAAACGAGTAAATGAGTCGCTCTTTTCCAATGAGAAAGAAAGAACAACCATGAAAATATCAATGTTGCCAATTTACAAAGATCATTCGTAGTAAAAGCAATTCGACAATCAAAAACAATAATGTTTTTGGAGTACCATTAAAGGCCTTTTAAACTCGTCTACCAAAATTATGAACCCAAGAGAAATTCATCAATCGCCACCGGACAAGAATTTGTCAAATTCAAAATCAAGGAAGAGAACGACTTACTAAAGCACTCAAGAGAAATATGCAAGATCAATACACACTTGATAAAGAACTTGCAAAAGAAGTTTTCCAATCTGAGATTCCAAACGAACGAATGAGTAAAATTTCCCAATAGGGTAAAACAAGTCTTTTGTGAAAAGAGGAATCTTGCATTTGAACTATGCTCACGTGGAGCGAAATATCACAATAGTCGAAAGGGCAATATTTGTTTCAAAGAACGAATCGTAGAATGCTGGAGCTTGCCTTCTTCATTAAAACCCCAATTTCAAAAGAATTCACGAATCGCCAGAACCACAACCAGAAACGGATATCGGTTCGAGAAAGGCAACAAGTTCATCAATGAGCTCATGCTCAATACAGAGCTTATGGAACAGAGGTAAGAAGTTCTCTAATATCATACTACAAACAAGGTGTAGCCTGGCAAAACCTGTGACATCAACCACGAACTCAATCGATCAACGCCGCTAGCTAAACGCATAACTAATGCAATCAATTATGAATATATATATTTATATCGGATCATCTCATGACGATCATAGAATAATTTCATAGATAGAGGTTATCAAATCATATCATGGATTAACACATCATAGCACAACATAATTTAACAACGACTCAATACTCGAGTCACCACAATTGAAATGCGGAAGCAACAGTTTACCCAACCCCTCCTAATGTGCACAGTGTGTCAATTTAATATGTTTGAATGAACCACGGACCTAAAGCCCGCCTCGATACCAATCGTAACACCTCGCTATTGGAAGCCAAGATGTCACGCAAAACAATCAAACTACTAAGAATAGCATTAAAGCTGGATTATACAGATTTAATCAACAATAATTTCTAAAGAATGACAATAAACGATCACCAGATTCATGGAAAAGAATGGATAAACAGATATAATACCACGAACAATCAAGCAATACCAAAGTTGGATTATTACAACTGAAATTTATTTAACAAGTTGGCTTGATGAAAGGTAATAATAATTATTCGATTGGATAAAAGTGAAATGCAGTGTGCCGAACTACCCCACCAAATCACCTTGTCTTCTCCTCAATTACCTAATTAAAACATACAAAGCAAGGGTGAGTCGAAGACTCAGCAAGTACATACAAGAATAATCAAACATAGAGTGGACAACACAATCCAGCTTGAATTACGAACAAATCTTGGAACACATATATGATTGAATGGAATGAATACATGAATGGATGGAATGAAAGAATGCATTGAAGGAATGGACTAATCACACTTATAATGCAGATAGCGAGTGATACACCGTCGGTGTCACTTAAGCCCGCATTTCACAAAGCACGGGACCCAATCACCGTATGAAGAACGTTTCATACGGGTGTCCAAGTTGCCATATTGGAATGGTGGTCAACACTACCCACATTGGAATGGTGGGTTTTCAAATGCCCATGCTGGAATTGATGGGTCTTTCAAATGCCCATACTGGAATTGATGGGACTTACTAAAAGAATCCACTCCGTGGTCATAATGAATTTTATGAATGAATATGATGATTTCTCATGGTATGAATGAATAACACACATTAGTGGAAAAGACACATGGCATTCAACAACATGTGTAAACAAGTATGAGTATGCATTCCCACACAACATAATATATCAAGGATGCCATACAAGTTAGTTGCATGTAATGGAATGCAACAACCAAATGAATGCTAATTCTTTAATCACAAGAATCATCTTCTTGAAATGAAATAAACATCAGGATGGATAGAAAAAGGCATTCACAATTTATCCCAACATCAAGCAAACAATTGGAAACATCACCAAACAAAGATAGGGTACTTGCCTTCCGCGATGTGACGTAATAAGAGGACACGAAGATGCCTCTCCACTCACCGCTCACCGCCTACACAAATGTATAATCGAAATAAGAATAACAAGGTATGACATTGCTACAAGAGCCCTTCCATCCTCTATCTCTCCCATCAAACAACGGATCAATTTTACCAAGTTTACCCAATGACCTGATTACCGCTAAACTGGCAGCGATACTAGAAAAATCACCATTAATTATCTGTAACTCCAAAAGACCTGAAACTAATGCTCACTGAATCTTAACAGATCAGGCTACAAAACATTAGTTGGCGGAATCCCTGATTCGCCAAAACAGAGGGCTAATTAACAGCTAAACACAACCCATCTACGCCTGTCCGCAATACGATCGTAGATAAAGAAAATAGCGTAACTTTCAACCTATTGATCCAATGAGAATGATTCTTATCAGCTTGGAAATATAATTTTAAGGGATAAAATAACTTAGTTGGGTGAAGGTTCTGATTCGGCCCCTAATTTTAACAAAACCGAGGGACAAACCTACTGACCTCAGTTTTCAGACAGACCGGACAGTTCGTAATAAAAAATTCATATCTCCCAAACTAAAGATCGGATTTTCCTGATCTCGGTGTCAAAAGAAAGCTAACGTTCCCAGGAATAAAACTCTAGAAGGGAAAAACCCCAGATTCGGCCTCTACAGTAGTCTAAACAATAGATGAAAACACTAACAATTATCTGCCCAAAATTCAGAACAGTGGTAAAGAAAATATCATAACTTTCATTATACAGATCCAATGGAGATGATCTTTATCAGCTTTGAAAGATAATTTAAAGGGCTACAATAACTTATTTGGGTGGAGGTTCTGAAAATGCATCTAACGAAATCAAAACCTAGGATCAAGCCGACAGATCTTTCTCGTCAGACAGACAGAATAGCGCGCACTAAAAAAATCATATCTCCTAAACCGTAAGGCGGAATCACGTGATCTCGGTGGCTGTGGAAAGCTAAGAACAATACATACAACGTTCTAAGAGATGGACAGGACAGAAAATGAACGCATCTTACCCAAAATCGACGTACAAGGCGGTGCACAGCAAGGGGGAAGGGGGGCGGCGGCTCCAAAGGGGGGGAGGGGGAGAGAAATGTGGAGTTTAGGGTTTGGGGGGTGGGAACCCCCCCTCTTATGGCCACCCACCACATGGGCCCCTCCTGGGCCGTGGCCCAGGCCTAGGTTGCCGTGAAATCACAGAAAACCCCCCGGTGAAAAGATGATTCTGGTTTTTCGATTAGCTCCCTCTTCCGAAACTTTTTCTAATAAGCCGAATCACCTTCGGGGTATTACAGGAAAGCGGGAGTTTCACTTCATTCAGAATTGAAATACAAGTACCGTGAAAGATTGGGCCACATTACACATCAACACACGTTGATCCGTATCATCTTGGTATCAGAGCGTGGTTGATCACGGTACGTGGAATTTTTCATCTTTGTACATTGAGGTTGATCATCACGTCAAAAAGTTGCCAGGATGGTTCTAATGGTGGATCGGACGAGGAGCCTACGACGGAGATACACTATTACCAGACGTACGTGCTCAGTTTGATGCTACTACCGGCTATTTTCTTCGCCGCGAGAAGGTTTTACGCCATCAACTTGAAGCTCAAATCCAAGGAGTGCAAGACACACTGAACGATCGTCTCAACGCAAATGAACGTCGTATGATGGAAGGTTTTGACCGTCAATCTTGCTATCCTTCGCTTGAGGAGAGGCTACCACCGCCACGAGGAGCAAATGTACCGGTGTCGCCCAACCGTAACATGGACGTGCACAACGTGTTGTACGCCATGCCGAGATGACTTCTATGCCGTTGATTCGAGGAGGTGTTTTTGATAATCGTGAAAGACATCAACGACGCCCACGACGTGAATACTTTGATCGCCGAGGTGCCGGACATGGTGTTCGCTCATAATGGAGGTGAATATGAAGATGGCGTATCGGAGAATCAAGATCACCATACCGGAGTTTAAGGGCGATCCGATCCGAGGCTTATTTGGAGTGGGAGATGCGTGTCAATCAAATTTTTGACAACCACTACTACTCCGAAGAGAAGAAGGTTCGTGTTGCCTCTATTGAGTTCACCGAATATGCTATTATTTGGTGGGATCAATTGAATCGTGCAGGGGAACGTACTAACACTTGGGAAGTAATGAAACAAGCTATGCGGGAACGATTTGTGTCGGCATACTATACAAGGACACTGCATACAAAGCTACGACGACTTACACAAGGTGCTAAGACGGTGAGCGAGTACTATCAAGAGATGCAAGTGCTCATGATCCGTACAAGTGTGCGTGAGTCGGCGGAGGTGACCATGACACGTTTCTTTGTAGGGCTGAATGAAGATGTGCGAAACCGTGTTGATTTAATGCAATATAACACTGTGCAAGAATTACTTCATCAAGCGGAGCGTGCTGAACAATGGGTGAAGGACACTCAAGCAAGGGTTGACCGTACCACTCATAGCACTTTGAGACGTGCAACTTCGCATGATGGAGATGCGGGATCAACTCCTAAACCGGTTGCATCCACTATACCGATTCGTAGTACATTCAAGGAAGCTTCGAAACCTATTACTGTTGCAGGCAAGGATGCCTCACATGCTGATTTGAGTGCATTCTCTACGGCTAGAACTAGCAACATTGAATGTTTCAAGTGCAAGGGCCGAGGTCATATGAAGAAGGATTGTCCAAACATGAAGACGGTGTTGCTTACACATGATGGCTATGCAACAGAGAGCGACAATGATAAATCTGAACCTTTTGATGAATCTGAGAAGCTAGAGCAAATCATTTGTTATCCCGAACAAGGTATTAGCTTGATGGCTCAAACGGTGCAGCGTGATAACACCGTTATTGTGAGGAAGGGAGAGCGACATCATATCTTTCAAACCGATTGCAAGATCAAAGAAAAGGTGTGTAAGTTGATTATTGATAATGGGAGTTCGACCAACATGATTGGCAAGAATGTGGTGGAATCACTCTCATTGTCCACTTGGAGGCATCCTAAACCATATTATATCCAATGGCTCAACAACGTCGGCAAAGTCAAGATCACACACAAGGTGAGAGTGCCACTTACTATTGATGGCTATGTCGATAAAGTGGAGTGTGATGTGGTACCAATGCATACTGGTCATATTCTATTGGGACGTCCATGGCAATTTGATCTGAATGCTACACATCAAGGACGGTCCAACCGATATACATTCATGCACAAGGGAGAGTTCCATGCTTTGGTGTCAAAGACAAATGAAGAAATCAAGAGTGATTTGGTTATGGTTAGCAAGAAGAAGGCCGTAAAGACTACACTAAAACCCAGGACGGTTTTGCTTCAAGAAGGGGAGGATGATGAGGCTCTAAGTGCATCTACTACGGTAGTCAATATCCATAAGCGGCAAGTGTATATTAAGCCACAAGTTGAACCTATTATGCATCAATGGAGAAAAACAAGAACCGTGTTCTAAGAAAGAGCAAGGATAGGGAGGAATGCCGACCAGGGAGCTTTAGCGGACATGGGAAGACACAAGAACAAAGGACTTTGCATGTTGCAAAGTATACAAGAGAATTCCGCCAAGAAAAGACAGAAGAACCAAATTCAAACTCTATTCAAATCAATACATTTTCAAATTTAAGAATCCAAAATGGGTTTGGATTGGTGCCATTCCAATTCGGATCATTCTTTAAAAGAAGTTAATTATAAATTACTTGTAATAGGATAGTTTAATCTATTTTCAGCAATTAGAGTAGTTTAAATTTCGAATAAAGGAGTTTGCAATAAAAACCGTCGGTATCGTTCATGAACGAAGAACCAGCCTACATCGTTCATTGCTACAAGAATCGACTCGGACATCGGTCATGCTACAAAGACTCGAGACGGTTTTTACTGTTCATGCCTATATATTTAGGGGTAGAGCCCCATTGTAAGCAAGTTAGAGTTGAATAAAATACAGAAAAGTCACAGGTTTATGTGACGCAAAAATGAATATATGCGTTTCGGAAATTCCCATCTAGGGTTTTGTGATTGCGTGAATATTGGAGGGAGGTTGTTCTTCCAAGATCCGTGATTCCTTGTGGATCATCTCACCAATTCGTAGCATCCTCAAATTGCTCACGGTTTAGTGTTGTTCTTCCGGTTTGATTTTGTTTCTCTCTTCGGATTGACTCAACATCAACCAAGTGTTACTTGCTTTGGAGATATACTTGCTCTTCTATTTTGCCAAATCAAGAGAGAGGAAAGCGGGAGTTTCACTTCATTCAGAATTGAAATACAAGTACCGTGAAAGATTGGGCCACATTACGCATCAACACACGTTGATCCGTATCACCTTCGTTCCCGGGTTCGACAGAGAATCCAGGTCTGCCATCGCCGTCTCTCGCTACTCGAATCTGGAGGCCTTGTCGCCGTCTGCTCAACATTGTCAGTCGAGATTGACCTTCGCCTCATCATCGTTCCTGCTCCAGCCGTAGCAGTGGTTGCCTGCGTCAAAATCGATTGCCCATGTGATGATTTGGACGGTGATGGTGTGGACCGTGTAGCATAGCGGGGAATCAGGATGGACATGAGAGGATGGGAATCAGGTGTGAAAGCGGGGGAGTTGAAGTCTTGAAGAAAATGGCAACTGACTAGTAATGGGGGAGAGATGGAAAGATGCAAGAACGGAAAAGGTGGCGAGGCAGTTTTAAGCTGAAAGGACTCGCGGGGAGCAAAGTAGGGAGGACGGAAGACCACCAACTCTATTTTTTAAGTAGTAGAGATATATTGGTATTCTAGACGCAAAACCCTAAACCCCTATACATTGTTTAGGTAAACATTTTGGATAGCAATGAAATTCTGAAGTCCAAGTATTGACTTCGGGAGATACTTTAACGAAACACAGATGATTGGATCAATGTTTAAAAGAAAGAGATGCCAAATTGTCAATTCGACATCAATGTACTAAGTACTAGGGTGTCAACAGATCGAATATGAACAAAATAGTTTGGATGCAGATGCCGGATAAATTGGATAATCAAGATCTGATTGACACTCTTTGAGTCTCAACATATCGAATAAGAATCGAATAGTCCAGATACGGATGTTGGATAAAACAGATAATCCAGATCCAATTGACACCCTACTAAGTACTAACTCAATTGCATTTGTGTAAATGTGCCACACATACGCAGGCATAAAGTGTCCATATCTAAAGGCTGTATGGAGTTATTTTTATTGGAATAATACATCGGAGTGATTGATAATGATAAGTACTACCAAAGGACACTATCAACTCGGGATCTGACTCACATAAGCTTTACATTTATTGGAAAAATATAAACAAGACATGATCTCATACCATCCACTCATCCAAGTTTCCACTATTTGTAAAAAAAAAATTGTTTCCAGCGGTAAATCATGTTACAACTCCACAATCCACAATTCAAATGTATGTAAGTTCTCATTATGGTAATGTTTGTGTCATATTCAAATTCAATTACTTTGCACTGGTCTAAGCACAACCAATAGTTATTTTTGTTAAACTAACCCGAGTTTTACTCATGTAGTAATTATCCTTAAGGCGACAAGGAATAAGGGTTATCAACAATCAAGGAGGGGAATAATAATCATCAAACTTTTGCATATCTAGGTATCAACCTTTAATATAGCATTTCCCAAATAATAAAAAGCATGCAAGTAATAATTTGAATTGAAATACTTTGTATTTGAAATATAGGTGCAATATGATCAATGGTAAGGACTTGCCTTCCTCAAATGTGGATTGGTATTGGTCTTGGCTTGAAGAAGTAACGAAGTCTTCTGTGATGTTTGGATCTATTTAATGCAAAAATGACAACTTTGAATAAATGCTCATTAAATAATTAAATTCAAATTAGATTCAAATGAACTCCAAAATTTATGATTTTCATAATGTTGGAAAGATCTTGAATTTAGATAAATTTAGAAACCAAAATTAAATCATTTGGATTTAAAATGAGGGCGAACGAGCTCTCCAAAGTTTAACCCTAGAAAAATTCTAGAAAATCTGGAATCTCTGACAGGTGGGTTCCACTGGGGTCTACCGATGTTTCTATTTTTTTATTCTATTTATTTGTAGCTGAGAAAGTCCCGAGAGACTGACAAGTAAGGCCATGGTCCACTAGACTAGATCCACACGGTTGCACACTAGGGCTGGGGCCCACTAGTCAGCGGCTAGGGTCTACAGATTCGGTCCATGCACATATTCTTAACCCTACAGATTTAAGTAAGTTCTTAACGTTGTTGAGCCCACATGACATACGCTAACTAACTAACTTATTAACTAACACTAACTACTGTATTATCCTAATGATTGCCACGTGCCGATGCCACGTCATTACCTTCCTCAGAACAGAGGAGTGCACAGGGGGCTCCATGGTCGCTCAGTTGGGAGTAGACCTGTTCAAAGTTCAAATCCAAGGCTGGGCCAGGAAAAGCCTGGTCTTGAATGTGCAGGCTCGAGCCTGGCTTGAAACCTATGTTTCCCCTTAAAATATAATTCTTTTAATTCTTTTTTGGAATAAATATTAATATTTAATTCATTTCAAGAATAATTTTTTATTACTTTTATTGTCATTGTGTGGCTTTTCCGGGCTTCGGGTCGAAAGTCAAGGCCCGAGCCCGAAAAATCGAGTCGGAATCGGGTCGGGTCACTGGGCTGGGCCGCCCATGAACAGGTCTAGTTGGAAGCACGTCGCCAACGAGTTGAGGAACGGCGGACTCTCGGGACCAGCAAAATGGAATGCGACAAAGACAGTGAAGCAAATGGTCGTGATAAATAGCGTTGGGAGGTGGCCCGAGGGCAAAGATGACGACGAGGACAATGGCGATGCATCAGGTTACTGGGAAACTACACCAACATGCTATTGGTTAGTAACTAATTCTCAAGTGACCATCTACACGCTATGGGAAGCTAAAAGGGGCTCGGGAACAGCACGAGCTACAGTGCCCGACAGCGAGGAACAAAGGGCTCATGGTGGCGGCGCTGCAGAGGCTACGAGGTCTCACCATCTAGCCTATCTAGCTTGCGGGAACGAGAAATACCATATGACACCAAGAAAAGGGCAAGGTACTTACCGGAGGAGGAGTAAGGAAGATGGAGCTCGGTGGCGGCACTATACCGGTGGCGAGGAAGAAGGAGCTCCGGCTGCTCTGGTGCTCAAACTGGAAGAAGAAAGAGAGCATCAGTAAGAGGGAATCGAGGTGAACCTGAAGGACATGACCATCAAGGTCGAAGCTCACAGGAGCGGCGAGGAACTGGCGGCGACGGTGAGGATAGAGGTGGATCTGAGGCGTGATCGTTGACGTATTCGGGGCGATTGAGAGAGAGAGATGGTTAGTGGAGGGGAAAGGCATAGGGGTCGATGGCGGTCTTGGTGACGCGCACATGACAATATTTAAAGGGGAGAAGAGGGGAGGACAAGGTGGCAAGGTTGCGGCCGTCTCAGCGATATCTCACGATTGCATGAGCTTTAATATCATGCGATCTGGAGCAGCGACGTGACAAGGTCACGGTGATGCAACGCTCGAGGCCTACCGCAGCAGGAGCACTCGATTGCTCTCTACTGCTAATAGAGAAAGAGAGAGAGGGAGAGTGGTGGTGAATAGGATGCGATGAACAGTAGCGGCTGACAGGTGGGGTCGGGGTCACTGCTAGCTAGAACGGGTAAAGGAGCTAGCGAGCGTGGACTGGCACAACTTCGAGTGCGCGCAGAGGCAGCTCAGCAGTTGTCTAAGCCGCACAAGGGAAAGAAGGGAGAGGGGGGAGGTGGCGTGCGCGTTGGGCCGAGGCGAAAGATGAGTGGGTTTGGGGAAAAGGAGAAGGGAATTGGGCCACGCTGGGTTGCGCCGAACAAGAGAGGAAAGAAAGCTTTGGATTTTTTTTTGGAATTTTTCAAGATTAAATTTGAATCAGAAAGTCAAATTTATAGGGGTTTCAACAATTACATTTTCTTGTAGTTTTTTATTAGATTAATTTGGAGAATGGATTTTGATTTGTCTTTTTGAAATGCAACCAATATTTTGTAAATTCACAAAATGCATCATAAGTTTTTGAAAATCCATAAAATTCAAGGAAAATTCAGATTAAGCAAAAATGAGCTATTACATAGACCTATTTTCCCAAACTGTGCAGGATTAAGGATTTTTTTTAAAATAATATTATTTAAAATAAAAATTAAACAATTAAATAGTAAAAAATATAAAAAATAACATCATATCGTCATTTCAAATGGCTATGTAATCTCATCACGGATGAACGGCAATAGAATGTCGCTTGCTAGTGCTACGCTTCAAATAGTACTTTTGTCATTTCAATTGGCGAGAGGTTCCCAATTAGCGACATGTTCCCTGTTGCCAATTGAAATGGCGAGAGGAGCTTGTCGCCAATTCAAATGGCTAGATGGAACCTGTCGCCAATTCAAATGGCAATAAGAGGCTATTTTTGAAATAAAATTAAATTTATAATTTTAGTATATCTTTAAGTGTCCGCGCAACCGATAAATTTCAAAAAGATAAGGAAATATAAAAGCAAAGAACAATTTAGGAGCTTTGATGTGACTAAATATATTTGGAATGCGTTTTGGCGGCGCAATATAAAAAATAGCCCCTTCGATGGCGAAATATAAAAAAACAACCCTGTTTGGCAACGCAATATGAAAAATAGCCCCGTTCGACGGCGCCGCAAACGGCGGACGCCCGATCTACTTCTCCCCATCTCTCTCTCCTCTGCTACGAACCAGCAGAACTTCGCTCCTCACTTTCCCCCATCTCCTCTTCTTCTTTCCCTCGTCTCTTTTCTCAGAATGAAATGAGCTTTGAGTGGATTTTCAGGGGTTTTATCGCTAATTCACGGGCGGTAGGAACCCGCCCCCCTCCTGTTGCCATTTCATTAGGTGAGTTAGTACTGTTTACCTTTCTATCGCCAGCATGAAATAGCAACAGAGGCTGAACCGGCCAGCTCCTCTCGCCGTTTGAATTTTGTAATAAAAATAACTATTTAATTTTATAATTTTTATTTTAAATAATATTATTTTAAAAAGAGGATGTACAGACTAGTTTATTCTTGTTGGCTGGAGTCTGGATGGATCGGAAAAGAACTGGCAGCTGACCCCCCACCCCCAGCCCCCGAGGCCCCGGGCTCGCTTCCCATCTCAAAATTCTCCACGCGCAGCCACAGCAAGAGCAATCAGCAAAGCAACACCCCTGTCCTACCTACTGATCGTACCCCCTGCGGCGCCGTGCTGCGCCATGTCCTCCTCGTCGTCGTTCAAGCCCAACCCGCTCTCGCTGAGCGTGCCGGATCCCGCTCTCGACCGCTGGCTCCGCGACTCCGGCTACCTCGACCTCCTCGACTCCTCCGCCTCCGTGTCCACCGCCGCCGCCACCAGTTCCGCGCCCGCCAACCCCACGTCCGCCTCCTCCGGCGCCGCCGCCGACGTCCTCGCCTTCGCCCGCACCCTAGCCTCGCTCCTCGCGCTCAACCCCTTCGCGCGCCTCTCCGCGGCCGACCTCGCCGCGCCCACCCCTTCCTGGTCCCTCGCCTTCCTGGGCCCCCCCAGCGCCGCCTCCTACTCCTGGCCCCCGACCCCTACCCAGGCCCGACTCCGCGTCCAGGAGAACGTCCGCCGCTACGCCCGCAACTACGCCGCGCTCTCCATCCTCGTCTTCGCGTGCTGCCTGTATGCCATCTGCATGCCTTCCTGCCTACATTTGTTATTAATTCTCTCTCTCTCTCTCTCTCTCTGCGCGCGCGCGTGTGTATTCGGATAATTAAAGCAGCTGCCTGTTGGTGGTGTGAGCAGGTACCGGATGCCGATGGCGCTGCTGGGGATGTTGGCCAGCCTCGCGGTGTGGGAGGGCGTGCGGTACTGCCGGGAGCGGTGGGGGCTCGCCACACGGGCGCCCGGGGTTGGGCAGGCTATCCTGCACTGTGCTCAGATTGGTGAGTTTTTGGTTGCAAATGCTGTTTGTGCACAAACACGCGGTTTGATTTTTTTTTCTTTTTGAGGCGTAATTGGGCTTGCGCAGGCAAGTTCGAATAGGTGATTAGAGAGGCTGCATTATGTTGCAAGTGGAACAGGGAAATTCACAACTCGTGGATTGCAATCGCAGCAGCCTTCCTGACAGTTAGTTCTTGAAATAAGAAGGTAGTGAAGAAATAAGGAATCCATTTTAAGATTCTTGTGGTCTAGAAAGGGTATCTTTCACAAAGCAAGGTGATGTTGTGGAAACATTAACAGCCTCAATTATTAAAGGAGGCTTGTCTACAAAAAATTGTTAGACATAGAGCAAAGGGAAAGGTAGATGCAAATTTAAAGCCTGAAGACAATACTTGCCTACTTTGTTATTTTTTAAGATGACATCATACAGTTAAGTTGGTCTTACCAAATTACATTTTTATTCATAGAAACATGTACATTTTTTTTCCTTACGATGATTATGACCATTTGTCTCTTTCAAAAGTTCAATAACTTCATCTGAATGCTCCGAGCAAAAGAGTCCCCACAAAGTTTTGTATAAACCTTATGTTCTTCAAGAAATTCTTGATATGCTTGAAGATTCCCAAACACATTCCTTGCAGTGTATTGTTTTTTCTTCCTTTTCACGCAAGTCTATTCCATGGGTCATATCAGGACTGAGGTTCCATTTGCATGCTTTCCATATAGTATAAATGAAGAATAATACCTCATTTGTTTCTCATGTATTCATTTCTTGATCAAGTGGAAAATGTTTTTAGGAAATTGCAGAATGTTAGTTATCAATTGAAGTGCACTGCATAAACTTGTGCACAAAAACCTTCTGAAGTTTGAACTCATCTTCTCATGGAATGCATAAATCAAGCAAGAGATAAAACATTGCAAATGCGACAAACTTTACATTCACCTTTTTAGTTCTATGTTGCTTATTTACGTCCTTTCTCAGAGTTGCTGTGCATCTTGCTCCACTTCCTTCATTTTTCTATTTACTTTTTTTTGTTAGACATATTTTTGCAATATCTTTATTCAATTCAGATTCTTTGCAAACTGTTAAAACATATGAGTGGAGGATGATTGGAATAGGTTAGATATGGGTTCAATGTCTTCATGTTATCATAACTTTGCAAACTGTGGTGGTCATTAACAGCATGCTTTTCAAGCAACTACCTTGCTGTTCCTGTTGTGACTATTTGGGCCTAGACAATATTTCTTGGATGCATGCATGACGTAATAGATTAACAGATAAGCATTTCTATGAAATTGACACATTTTTTGTGATTGTGTGGTGCAAATCTTGAGAAACAAACGAGGCAGTATGTGCTTTATATCTGTCATAAAATGAGGATTCAACGTACTGAAAGAAATATATCTCAATATAGAAGAAAAAAACAACAAAGAACATAGCATAACAATCTTGTATTTGTAATCAATTTTTTATCGAATATATATTCCGAAGAATATTGTTTTAGAATGAAAGGGAGTATGCCCCTGAATTGAAACTAAAAACTGTCTTACCCATCTGGAAAAGAAATAGAGAAAAGGTGAGAATAAAGTTAAGAGCATACAGAGACACACCAGAGGTCCAGAAACCTGTGAGATCTAAAACAGAAAAAACCCAGCTCACAAATATTGTGGTGTGTATGATCTATAAAAAAACAAAAACAGGGATGGTTACTTCGGCTACACTAGATATATGTGTCATGTTAAAAATTCAACACCAAAGGTCAGCAAGTAATAAATTTGAAACTTTAGACAATCAATAGAAAAGGGCTGAAGTAATCAATAGAAAAGGGCTGAAGTGCCCTTGTGGCCAACCAAGGTTCGGTCCCCTCTTCCCTTTTTTTTTTTGTTTGCCAATCTCAGGACCAGGCTGCTAAGCCAGAAACTAGCAGTTACAGATCTGTTTTCTAGGTGGCTTTGTTCAATTATTTGTAGTATTTGTGCAATTCAGTTTTTGTTGTGAGCATAGAAGTACTACTGCTATTTTTATTTAGCTTTCATTTGTATTTTTTTACGGGCTTCTTGTTTTCTCAACCTTGTAATTTTTGTTCTCCAATAACATCATTTCTAGCAAAAGCAACAATGTTTCCACTCGGTATTGTCGAAACCAGTAGGTTTTGATACTTCCGGTAACCGGTCGGTTAATGTTCTAAGAGCAGGTCTACTCGGCCAAATACTCATAACAGGTTGCCTCCCCGGTCACGAGTATACAAAATACTGAAATAGGGTAGTTAACAGGTTTAACTACGTGATTAATCGGGCTACCCGGGTAGCCAGGCTATTACAAGGTGGTTAGATGAGTTTTGGACACATGAATCTCAGCCCATTAGTGCTCAGTTCGGATTGTGTCCACCAGACCACAACATGCTCCAAGCCTCACACCCTTTAGTCCTTTATATGTGCTACCATGATGGGATCATCTTAAGCAGCAGTGGAGGCCTTAGATTAGATGAAATGGAGTTTGATGGTACCGAAAGCGAAGAGGAAGATGATGATGATTTGATGCTTGATAACAATAATTCGGGCTGTGTTGCCAGTGATGCGGGAGAGTAGGCTAGCAGTCTAGTACTTACAAGTATAGTTGATTACTTGATATCTATAAGCATTAGTTTAGTCATATAATAGCTTTTGGTTTGGTTGCTAACTTGCTATATAGAAGGCTGTTAGGAAAATGAACATTTAATGAGAAGGCAAACAATAGATCTTGTTTTTGTGAAAGGGATTTGGCGACAAGGTATGTCACTGATTTGTGAAAGGAATTTAGTGATTAAAGCAAGTCAATAGTTATGTCACTTATTTGTGAAAGAGATTTAGTGATGAGAGATGCATTTCATGATATATGAATGCCTATACTACTATATAATACACGAGTTTTGAATTTGGATTTCAAATCCCTTTTCTATTTTCCCGCCCAAACAAGTACCAACAGTTGATTTGCTTTCTCACACTAATCTCTGTCCTCCATCAACTCTAAACTCACAAAATCTAACTGTCAGAACCTGCCGGATGTGCCTCCTGGCTCACCTAGATGCTTGCGCTAGACCACTCCACCACTTTTCCAGTGACTTCCAACGCCCCTATGTGTGGTGCATTTAAAAAAAAAACGAATTAACACATCTCTCTGGCTCTTCTCCTAGCAATTCGCTTGCCTATCGTAGCTTACTCTTCACATTCAACTGCATCGCTCTCACCTGCTGATTGCAGCTCTCGGCACACACGGACCATGTGTCTTAAACTGCAAAGGCCAAATTGGTGATCAGAACGATGAATGCGGATAACTTTTTTATTATTAGGGACTTTTCTAATCCAACAGTAGCTCCTTTTTTTTGTAAAGGACGGATTTGCTTTGAAAACCAATATGTGCTTGATGCAAGAAGCTTTGTTTCATAGATTTGCGCTGCTGGCTTGAAAGCTAATTTTAGTTATGGTGAGATTGTTCCAGTTTATTTATCCACCAATTGCCCTATTCCATTTCAGGTCCAGTTTAAAACACATGAATAAATTTCATAAGATTTGTGCAAGATTATGTTATTTCCTACAAATTCATGTGAAAATCCAAGTTCTAAACATGACATTAATGTCAATTCACACGTCTGGAACTGTGTAGCCACTGGGCATCTACGTGACTGTTCATCAACTTTTCGGAGTATTTCTATTTTATGATGTGAATGCTCCTATTTTGTGACATGTTTTGTGGTGTTTTCTTACTTATCACATGAATTCCATGTGCAAGATTACTAGTGTGTGTGTATGTATGATTAATACTTTCTATTCCCGGGTATACTTACTCCCACCTTTGATATACTATCTAATAGAACTTGACATACTCATTTATCACTTTTGGTATACTCATATACTAATTATAAGATACTCAAATGCGAACCACGCGAAAATTTGTAAGAGAGTATAGTTTTTAGCATATTTTGTAAATACCTTCATATTCGCACTAAAAAGGAGTATACCTAAAAAATTGTACATACCACCCCTGAAAAGGTGTGAATACCACTTAGATAGTCTTATATATTCGTATACTACACATACATACTCTCGGTTGCGATACGGAATAGGGAGTAACTACACATACATATATATATATTCAAAATTTAAATAGAAAACTGTTTACAAGGCTGAGTACTAGGCCGGCTACCACATAGTTGCTAAAAGGTGGGGTGACCATACCTGTTACTGAGTTTTGGAACGCTCACATTCTCCTGATGACACATGGAGCTTGCCATCTAATAGCCCTATGCTAAAGATGGTTTTTGCGTGGACTGATGTTACCTACTCTTGTTAGGAAACAGTGCCAAATTTTCCGTTTTCTTTTTCACCCCTGCGTCCCACATGTGCAACTTATAAGTTTAGTCCCATGGGCCTTGTTCATCTTTGTTTTCATTTTGAATATCTTACCTGTAGTTTTGTACTGTCGTCTCTGTAATTTTCTAATTGTTTTGTTTCAGAACAGTTACTGCTATACTACTGTATGTGTGCAACCTGCAGTTTGCTCTTGTATATGCCATTGGGTTGAGTTATGCAGGTGAATAATCCTTTAGGCTTTATCCCCTTCCTTCTCCCTTGTTTTTTCAGATTCTTCTAATAATTCAGTGTGCTATGTTTTGTAGTGACGATGTTGCATGCGTCTCTTCGAAAGTTGACTCCCTCAAGCCTACCTGATCTGGGTAATAAGAACAGGAGGGCACAGCCAAAACGAATGTAGTTATGGATGGAGTTAGACTGCTTTTCCATGTCACAGTACAGAGGAGTCACTGCCGCGCTGGTGCTGTTGGAGACTAGAGGCTTCATAAAAAAATAGGATGGTGTCGGCACAAAATAGGAACCCTTCTACAAATGCTACAAATGTACAGCATTATGCTAGCTGTGTTATCATGCTTAGTGCTTTTCTTACCTTTTATTCTATCGGTAGACAGAACAAAGACGGTTACCGGCCGAGACCAGTAAAACAAATACCGGTTCAGAAGACAGTGATTTTTTACTAATTTGAATGAAGCCTTGATGTTGATGTTCATAGAAACGTGGTCGAAGATCAATTGATCACCGGTACTACTGGCATGAAAAATTCGGTACTACTAGCATAAAATTGCGGTACTACTGCGTTGATTGGTGAATTACATTAACCGCCTTCGCAAGGGGTTTTATCTTATCTCTTCCAAATCGGTCATTCCACCGTCCCGACCTTTTTCTCTCACTCACACACACTCTCTCTCTCTCTCTCTCTCTCTCCCTCTCTCCCGTGCTTCTCCTCCAAGAATAACTCTTCCAAATCTCTTGATTCTTTGGAGCTTTCTTGAATCTGATTGTTGGATGTGTCTCTTGTGATCGAATCTCTTCCAATCTCTGGGGTATTTCCTTTGATTCACTCATTTCTCATCTACTTTTGAGATCTATCTCTCTTCTAGGGTTTGAATCAAAATATGCATGATTAAGTTAATTTCTCTTGGGAAAATTGGTAGTAATTAGTGTTTGATGACTTATTATGTTGATTTCATGCATTCATTCCTGTCAAACATTAGTTACAATCAAAATAGAAGGAGAACCTTAAACCTTCTAGAACTGCGGTACTACCGCCCCGTGGTCGTGTAATACCTCGAAATTTGATTTGAGAGTCTTTTAGTTGGGAGAGAGTTTTAGCCGAAAAATTCAAGTTGTTTGAGAGGATTTTGGACCCCGGGCCTCCGGCCCAGGCTAGGCCAGCCTGTTGGCCGGCCATGTGTGGGCCAAGAAGGGGGGAGGCGCACAAGGCCCAAGCCCATGCGCCCCCACTTCCCCTTAACCCTAACTGGCCACCTCTTTCCCCCCTTGAGCCGCCTCCTCTTCCCCCCGCCACCTCCCTTGTCCCTTGGCGCCTCCCCTGCTACTCCTGGTGCCGCCCCTCCCTACCATTGGTGCCGCTCCTCCCTACCCTTGGTGCTGTACTACCGGCCTTCGCGAGGAAAGGAGGAGGACAACACATGTTTCGGCCAAAGGAAGGAAGGAGAAGGGGAATCGTCTTCACCAACTGCTCGTCCATCGCCTCTCTGGGATCATCAAGGGTAACAATAATCACCAACTGCTCGTCCATCGCCTCTCTGGGATCATCAAGGGTAACAATAATCGTTCTGGGTCATTTGACAATTTGGTAGATGCGAATTCGAATAAATTTGGTTGGATCGAATCTGTTCCTAGTAGATCTGTTCTGTCCAGTCTGTTGCGCGCCCGGTTTCGACTTCTTAGAGGCTGATCTAGAGGTTTTCACCTCCTAGAGATTTGTAGTCACCGTTCTTACCTTTCCATAGCCGCCAAGATCACCAGATTCTGATCTACGGTTCAAAAGTTACGATAGATTCTTTCCTACTGTCCTAAGAAACCTGACGAGAATTGTCAGTAAAGTTGTTTAATGAAATATGATTTGGTTAGGATCAGATTCATATTTGTCACCCAAAATGATTTCTGTAGATAATTTTATCATATTTTTAGATTGATAAAGAGCACTCTAATTGTATTTATATATTAAAAGTTATGTTATGTTCTTCGATGCTGTTCTGTTCGTCTAGACAGATTTCTGTCAGGCACCTTCACCTACTGTTTAGTTAGTTATTTTGGCCGAATCAGGAAATCTTGTCAACTAGAGTTTTGTAGGTTTGCTTGTTAAGTTTCTTTGGGCACTGGATAGTCAGTGAGTTATTATAGATCATTGGTAGTTTTCTCCGGTATCATGTTGTTCTTATTTCGAGTACATAATTGTGTAGGCGGTGAGGTAGCGAGTGTAGGAGCACCTTCGTTGCCTCCTAGCGCGTCACATCGCGGAAGGCAAGTACAATGTGTTAATGTATATTGATTTCGGTTGAATGATTGTTGATGTATTGTTAATCTTGTGGTCTATGTTCATATTCCATGTTATATATTCCGTTCTTAATTGATAATCCATGTGGAAGAAAGTTGTGACATTCATTACATATGTTTCATTCCATTCATGCGTTATTCATGTTCCATCCACGGGAGTGGATTTGTAAAGACCCATCAACTTCAGTATGGGCACGTAAGACCTGTAATACCCCGGAAATCGGATCGGTAAATTAAAGAATTAGTCGGGAGGAGAAAAGGGAATAAGAGTAATAGTAAAATCCAAAAAGACAGGGGGTTATCTGCTTTTATTCGACAACCTGGGCCTGGGCCGCGGCCCAGGAGGGACCCAAGTGTGGCCGGCCATGAGGGGGGAGTTTCCACCCCCCAAAACCCTAATCCCCCTCCCCTCTCCCCTTTCCTCCCACTTGAGCCGCCGGCCTCCCCTACCCTGTGCGCCGCCACCACCTCTCCCCTGTGCCTCCATCTCCACCACAGAACCTTCTCCCTCCCCGGTGAAGCCTGTTGCTGCGGTCCATTGGAAGGAAGGCGAGGAGGCTATTTTTGGAGGGCCGGTCAAGGAGAGATAGCAGATCAGATTTGTTCGACGTTGTTGCTCGTCAGTTTTGGGTAAGATGTGTACGTTTTCTGATCTGTCCACCTCTTAGAAAGTTGTAGCCCTCAGTTTTAGCTTTCTTTTGGAACTTAGATCACTTGATTTGGACTTACGGTTTAGGAGTTATGGTAGTTTTACCGCGACTGTCCAGGAGATCTGACGAGAATTGACAGATTGTCTTGTCTGGAAATTATGAATTTTTTAGATGCCGAATCAGGAAGGCCACCCAAAATTAATGTTGTAGATAATTCAGTAAGTTTTCCAAGTTGATAAATAACACAATTTTTAGAGTTGGCAATCAAAAGTTATGGAATTTTTACCGTCGCTGTTTTCTGACTGACAGATTGTAAGGACAGAGAACTTCACATGTATTTTGGGGTTATTATAAGGCCGAATCAGGGGACTTGCCCAACTAGGTTTTTGTAGATGGTTTTGTCGTGGTTCCAGAGAGACCAAGATCACCCTGATCCGAGTTTCGTAGTGAAAGTTATGGTGTTTTTAATACTGCTGTTCTGGGAAGTTTTATGCTAGACTGCCGGGGAAATTGGGTAGAACATCTATTCAAGCCCTAGGTCTCGAGGTTTTGGGTTGAAGGGCGTAAACAGAGTCCACTTTTCAGCGTATTTATTGTTAGCGTTATTCTTGTGTAGGAGGCGGAGTCCCGGAGTAGAGGCACCATCTTTGCTTCTTCGCGCGCTGTAGCGGAAAAAGGCAAGTACAATTTTAGTACGGTATTGTGTGTTGACAATATTGTTGAGGTGATGTGTGCATATTATGATTAAGCGAGATGAATGTGTTTATTTCACATTGTTTATATGATGATTGATAATTGATAATTCTTATGAGAACATATTGTGGATTGTCCATGTCATTTCATATCAAGCATGCATGTTGGCATGATGTACCCACGGGAGTGGGCATTGAGGTCCCCATATTTAAGATATGGGCAATGGGTCCTCATCTGAAAAGGATGGGCAATGGGTCCCCGCATTTGATAATGCAGGCATGAGTGGACACGACGGGTGTAACACTCCGCAATACCGGTATATGCAAAAGAGAAAAGAGAAGTACATTTGAGCATCTTGCATAGCATGAGCATATGAAACGTTTATTATTGAGAATTGTGGATGGTTGATGATGGTCATAGTTGTTTATGTTATTGTCTTGCTAATTGTACTTTACTGAGTCTTGGACTCACTCTTGCTGATGTGTTTTTAGGTACCTCGATTGTGGACAGCATGCATGGGAGGGAGTAGAATTAAGCTTGGTTGCACATTGGCACGAACAATCTCTCTAATGAATAAACAAATTTAATGATAGCCTAGAACTTGAGTGAACTACTTGAGATTTGGTTTGTTATGTTTTACATCGTGGATATCTTCGGTTAGGGTTGAGCATTATATATTGGATGTTTGTTTCTTTTTATGGTTATGTCTTAGACTGTGCGTCTTGATAATTGTTTATTATTATTGTTAGCTGTGCAAACCTGTAATATCCCGGAATTGAATCGGGTAATTAGAAAATCAACTGAAAGAAGAGAGGGCAAAAAAAGGAGTAAAAATTCTAAAATTAAAAGAGGGTTTTCCGCATTATTTGGACAACCTGGGCCTTGGGCCACGGCCCAAGTGGCCCAAGAGGGGGGCCAGCCAAAGGGGGGTGACTTCCCCCCCTAAACCCTAGCCACCCTCCCCCTTTCCCCTCTCTTTCCCCCATAGCCGCCACCCCCCTCTCTCCCTTGCACCTCCCCTGCGCCACCACCTCCCCAGCAGCAGCATGTCCCTCCCCGGCGAAGATCCTTGCTGCGGTCCATTGAAGGAAAGGCGAGGAGACCACCGTTGGAGGTCCGGCTAAGTGGAGGTAGCAGATCGGATTTGTTTAGCGCTGTTG
This sequence comes from Hsuehochloa calcarea, assembly GCA_036346395.1. Lineage (NCBI taxonomy): Eukaryota > Viridiplantae > Streptophyta > Magnoliopsida > Poales > Poaceae > Hsuehochloa > Hsuehochloa calcarea. The sequence continues at coordinate 35,224,493 of CM070610.1, forward strand.
CTCGTCAGTTTTGGGTAAGATTCGTACGTTTTCTGATCTGTCTGCCTCTTAGAAAGTTGTAGCTCTCAGTTTTAGCTTTCTTTGGGCACTGAGATCACCTGATTTGGACTTACGGTTTAAGAGTTATGGTAATTTTACCGCGACTGTCCAGGGGAGCTGACGTGATTTGGCAGATTGTCTTGTCTGGCCATTATGAAGTATCTAGAGGCCGAATCAGAAAAGCCACTCAAAATTAATATTGTAGATAATTAAGTACGCTTTCCAAGTTGATAAAGAACATAATTTTTAGAGTTGGCAATCAAAAGTTATGAAATTTTTACCATCGCTGTATCACTGACTGTCAGATTGCAGAGACAGAAAACTTAGAAAAACTTTACCTGAATATAAGAATTAGTAGGAGGCCGAATCAGGAGACTTGTCCAACTGGACTGTTGTAGCTGGTTTTGTCGTGATTCCAGAGAGTCCAAGATCACCCCGTTCCGAGCTGCGTAGTAAAAGTTATGGTGGTTTTAGTGCTCTGTCCAGAGAACCCGACGTGAAGTTGATGTTTTATTAATTGGCCTGGTAGGGGTATTACTTGGCTGATTCAGTAAGTCTCACCAACTAGACTTAGTTGGAGAATTTAATTACCTTTCTAGAAAGTCTAAGAACATATTATTTGAACTCCTGTACTAATAGATATAGATTTTTTAAGTTGACTGTCCACCGAGGGGACAGATCGACGTTTAGGAATTTGGGGACGGGATCGGGTTAGAAGTTTTGCAAGTCCATAGTTGTTGTTATATAGTTTGTTTTGGTCCGCTGCTGTGTCTTAGAGTGTGTTATAATTATTATTCAGGTGGTGGACTGGTACCGGGAGCAGCACCTTCTGTACATCCCTCGTTCTCTCGTGGTTAAAGCAAGTATAACGATGAATATAATATGTATTATTGAATGGCAATGTTTGATATATATTATGAGTACTTGTGTGTTCATGTTTGTGATGATGATGACATAATTGGTATTGTTCATGGTTGTTAGAGATATGAATCACGTGTTATTCATGGTTGGTGGTCTATGGTTATGATATTTTGGAGTAAGGATAGGTTATTCATATGCAATGTTGTTGTGGATGCATATTTGTATTACTTTGAGAATTCATACATATGCATTATGTTGGGTTACCGAAGTCTTGGTCATGTGAGTACCAAGCAACTCTTGAGGTCCCCGTCATGTTAATGACGGGCTAAAGGTTCCCATGCTTGAAGAGCATGGGCTCAGGTCCCCATACACGTAGAGTATGGGCAAAGGTCCATGTACCAGATGTTACAGGCATGGGTGTGCATTACCGGTAAAATGCAAAAGGGAAAGAGAAAGAGAAAGACCATGTTGAGCATATTGCATTGCATACATGTGTAAAGTGATTAATAAGTGATTTTGTGAAGTATAGTTGATGTGTTACATGCTTGTATCTTGTTGATGCCATTTTATTATATTTGTTGAGTCTTTGGACTCACCTCTTGCTTTGGTTGTGCTTTTAGGTACCACTTGCAAGAACAGCATGCATGGGAGGGAGTAGAATTGCTTTGGATGCACTCACTACCACACAATCTTTTAAAGATGATTATCATTTAGGTCGTACCTTAATAATAAGCCAACTGGTTAAGGATTAATTCTGGTTATGCTTGAATGCATTGGATTATTTGTAATAATGAGAGCGGTAAATTGTAGTTATGCTTGCTTATGCATTAGCTGGATAGGTTATTTAAGAATGCTTTGATGAACTTTGGATGTTGAGATATTGATAATAGTTTATGCATCTGTTGGAACCTCCGCTACACTTAATTATACAAAGGAGGTTCTGCCGAAATTAGCAAAATATCTTAGCTTATTTTATATTTATGTTAGTGTGGTAGCATTCCGTGCTCGAGTTAATGGGTGTTACAAAACCTTGGTATGGTTAGGTATTCAAAGAAGATTCTGTCGAAAATTAGCAAAATGTCTTAGTTTAGCATGTAATTATCTTAGTGTGGTAGCATTCCAGGCTTAGTTTGGGCTGGGGTGTTACAGTTGGTATCAGAGCGGGCTTCAGGTCTGTGGTAGCTAGAAAAGAAAAAGAAAATTAAATTGACACACTGTGCACAGTAGGATGGGAATGGGTAAAGCATTGCATTTACGTTTCTGTTATATCGTATTAATGATTGATGATGTTAATTGAGTATGATTGCTTATTAATTGATTATATGATTATTATGTGTGGAGATAATCGATGTCGAGAGGTAGAGTTTGGTTGTGGCCATGGGCATGGCCAGGTTGTACCGCCAGTTAGGGTATAAGAATAGTGGAGTGTTACCTTGGCAAACCTACTTCCAGCCGTCGAGCATGAATTCCTTTGGGAAGGTTATTGACTCCCTTGGGTTGTACTAGGATTTTCTGACCAACCGCTGGTGGTTATTTAATTTCCTTGGGTTAATGGTTTCAATGCAGTTGGACGTTTTCCCCGGTTTTATTGGTTATATAAGGCAATGGTTTGTTCTTTGGACTATCGAGAGTTGTGCTTCTTGTTAGCGTTTTTGATTCGCAAGGTTGACATTTTATAGTGAAGGTTTGCTTTTCCTGTTGGGAAAACATGACTCACTTTTTCACTTGGTACCTTGGATAATGTGAACTATCTTTTGTGAGTTCTTTAGCATGTGAAAGCTTTGGATTTATGTATTTCTCTTGGATTATTTCGAGTGTTGAAGTTTAATGCCTCTTCTTCATAAAAGAGTTAAAAACCTTTTGTAATGTCTTGTTATGTTTAAGCGAGAGGTAGTAAACATAGAAGTTCATTGATAAGGCATGAGTACCAAGTCGGATTTGTAGCGTGACACATGATTGGTCTTAAACTGGACCCTTGGAATTAAACTTGATTATTGGGATGTAGCCATAAAGTAACTACCTGAGGAGTAGTGACTACGAGTTGCCCATACCTAATTGGAATCATAAGGGTTATTAAGAAGTATGGAACGTTGATGAACTGGTTAGACATTAAAAAATTGTTTAGTTGGCTAAACTTGTTGGGTTATCCGGTCTCAATGGATTAATCTAACCATGAAGGAAGGAAAAGATAATGATGTGTTGGATTGCTGTCGTAGTAGATAATAATCTAGGGATTTTCTTTAATTGGCTATATGATGATGTTATACTTGCTCGTGGGAATGCAAATCGACAAGGGACTAACAAATTGTCTAGGATTGGACAGTTGTCAATGGTTATGATAACCTCTATATTGGAATTAGTGTGTACCAAATTAGTGTGAGCATTGGTAAGAGGTGAAGTATTGAAATTTAAAAGTAATTTATTCATGTGTGTTTTATGAGGATGACTTGTGGCGGCATGCCCTTGTTAAAAGAGGTTTGCCTTGATAGTGTGGTTTGTGTATCAGATAATTTCTAGGACAAGTTGATTGCTAGAATCTTATTGGGATAATAGAAATATTATGAAACAAACTATTGTATTTCTTTTAGAAGTGTTTATGATAGGATTTCATAGGTGATCTATGTTTGCATGATGGTGAAATTGTTGGGGAAATAGACTGCCTTTGGTGAAAAGAGTTTTGGTATAACCTTTTAGATTGTGTGGTAGGTTCCCTCTAAAATAAAGTGGTTGATATGGTGAGGTTGTAAGATTTTACTGTACTCTCAATGTGAGGATGAGATGATAAAGTGGTATACACCGATTTGGTGAACTTTTAGGGCATTATAATGGAAAAGTTGACGGTAAGGAATTATGTTAAGAGTGTGTTATTCTAAATGTTAGTACGATTGTCTGTAAGAGATTGTGACTTGTGGGAGTGGTGATGATTCTATTAGAAAGGAAGTAATTCGACCGCCTTGTGTAATATCGGATGAATGAAAAGTTTAGAGTTTTGTATTCAAGAACCTTTGATAAATCATGATTAGTATGGTAGCTGAAATGGTTGAGAAAATCGAGTTGTGAGAATGTCTCATTGGGTTCTTAAATGATTAGTGTGCTCTGGTTTTAAAGGCACTTCTTGTTAGAGGTGGCAAGGGATGTGGTACATAAAGAAAAAAAATATTTTCGTGGTTAAGGAAAAGAGTATGGCAGAGGTATTTGAAGTTGGAGTTAAGTTTTGCAGCTGGCAACTTATTAAAGTGCATTTAACATTTTGGTTGTAGTCGCTTAAGAGTTTCTTGAGTTTCAATGGCAATATTTTATTCTTGTTCGTTGAGGGTTGAAAATTCGCTTCTAGTGAAACTTGTGCACTCAATTGTGGTCTCGTCTTCTGTTTTCCGAGATCTTGGCTATTTGACTCTCTCCCTTGATCTTGTGTCCACTGCGAGTGGTAAATGTTTTTACGTGCTAAAACGTGTTTCTACCTATATCTTCTTTTGAGAAGGTGTTAACCGATTCGTGTTGCAATGTCTCTTAGGATGTATAATGGCAACCTGATAGTGGTGGTCCAGTAGATGATTTTGGTGAGACTCTGGGTGTCAATATTGTTTGAGATGCATTGAGTGATAAGTAAGGGCTTAGGTGAACACCGACGGGTGTATCACTCGTTATACCGGTATGAGCATGTGTGCAGTCCATCCCTTTCAATGCATCCATTCATTCCATCCATCTGCATAAGCTTTGAGTAATATGTTCATAATTCGTATTGTGGTTGATTTGTTTATAATTTTGTATGATCACTTAATTATTGTACTTGCTGAGTCTCGACTCATTCTTGTTTTGTTTATTTATCTAGGTGATCGTTGATGATGACTATGTTGGGTGGGAGTAGACAAGCACTTTTCACTCAGTTCACCATATTTTTATTCTTCAATAATAAGTTTTGATTATGTCTTCCATCCGTCAATTGAGGAACTGTAATAAATGCAGTTAAGATTGGTTGATATTTCTCTCCATGATATGTTTATTTAAGTGCTACTAGTGGTCCTTAATCACTTTCTGTTTATACACTAATGAATTTAGAATTTAGTTCTGCTGTGGTTTTAATGTATGATGATTCCTTTCTGCCATTATATGAGTTATTGTTTAAAATACTTCTCAAGTGTAGTTGTATGTTCGATCTTTTAAGTAGTATTTTGGCTTCTGAATAGCCAGGGTGTTACAGTTGGTATCAGAGCGAGCTTTAGATCCGTGGTTAGTAGAAAAATCTTAAAATGACACACTGTGCACAGTAGGAAGGGATAGGTAATTCATTGCTTCTGCATTTCTGTTGATGTCACTCGATTAATGAGCCATTGTTGAATCATTTTGTGCTATGTTCTTGTTAATCTATGATATGATGTGATATCCTATATCTATGAATTTATTATATGATTGTCATGAGATGATCCTATATATTCATAATTGATTACATTAGTTATGCGTGTTGATAACGGATGTTAAGAAGTTGAGGCCGTGGTTGTTACTCTGGGATTCACCAGGTTACACTATCATTCGTGGTGTGTGGTTAGGGGAGTAATTATCCCGAGTACCATAGTTTCAGGTGTTGAGCGTGAGTTGCTTTAGAAAGTTGTTCTCTTCCTTGATATCTGAATTTGGTAAACTCTTGTCCGGTGGTGGTTGATGAATTTCTCTTGGGGTTCATGGTTCGTGGTAGTTGATGAGTTTCAATGGGTTTTTAATGGTTCTCTGAAACAATTATTATTTTTCTACTGTTAGGTTGCTTTTACTACTGGTGTAACACCCTGTCTATTCGGAAGACAAGATGTCACCTAACAAGACAACCTACTATTCAATTCATAAGATTAACATCGCATTCAATGCTAAAGAAACGATTAACCAAGATAACAATCTATAGCTTAATAACAGTTCATCTATAAATTTAAACAAGAATTAACCAAAACGATAATAATGAACCTCCAAGTGACAATTATTACAGTCCATTACATTATAAATAAAACTGAAGAAACGTAAATAGAATTTTAACGAATGAATGTTTTATTCATGTGCATGGAACGTGCTGGACTACACCCTCCCGCTAGCAAACCGTCTCACTGAATTCACCTAAAATAAATAAAAGCAAGAGTGAGTCGAAACTCAGCAAGCACAACATATACATTCACAAAGAATACTTGAATCGAACAATTTTCCAAGTACATCATTTACTTCATGAATTTAAGAAAGCATGGTATGAATGAATGAATGCATTGAAGGAGAATGGACTTTCCACATGTTTATACCGGTATAACTAGTGACACACCCGTCGGTGTTCACTTAAGCCCGCTCTTAACCAAGAGCGGGGATCCAAGTCCGTATGAAGAACGTTTCATACGGAATGTCCGAAACTGCCTACATTGGAATGGTAGGTCTTACATGCCCATATTGGAATTAATGGGACTTAATCAAGTTTCCACTCCCGTGGACAGCAACTGAATTATGTATGCATGGAATGAAAAGCATAACTTGGCATTCAACTCAATGTATCATCGAATAAGGTATTGAACTCTACCACATCAAACTCAAATCACAGGAATATTCATAATTTATCAAGTTATCATGAAATCAACGAATTCACACAAATTGAACACTGCACTTGCCTTCCGTGTTGTGACGTGTTGGGAAACAACGAAGGTGTCCTTCCACCCACCGTCTCACCGCCTACACAAGCATTACCACGTATTACGGATAATAGAATATGGTACAGCTACAAGTGTTCTACGATGCTCTCTAATCAACCCACCCATCCCAAGGGTTCAATTTGACATCTACACCAAAAGTCCAGATTATCGATCTACGGGCAGTTGCACGAGAAAATTCGCCATTAATTATCTGTAACTCTAAAAGACCTGAAACCAGTTCTCACGGATTCTTAACTGATCAGGCTACAAAACATTAGTTGATGGAATCCCCTGATTCGGCCAAAACAGAGGGCTAATTAACTGCTAAACCCAACCCATCTACGTCTGTCCAGAAAACAGATCAGCAGTAAAGAAAATGGTGTAACTTTTAGCCTACTGATCCAAATGGAATGATCTTTATCAACTTGGAAATATAATTTCGAGAGCTACAATAACTTAGTTGGGTGAAGATTCTGATTAGGCCTCTAATGTGAACAAAAACGAGGGACAAACCTACTGACCTCAGTTTTCAGACAGATTGGACAGTTCGTATTCAAAAATTCATATCTCCCAAACTACTGATCGGATTTTCCTGATCTCGGTGCCAAAAGAAATCTAACGAAACCAGGAACAAATATCTAGAAAGGAAAAACCCCAAATTCGGCCTTTTAAAGTACTGTAACAAGCCGCGCAACATTCTGATCCAATCTGTAATTTCTGGAACTCTAATCCGACGCGAATCAAATGGTCTCTACCGCAACAAAAATCGATCAAACAAATAACCGGGGTGCTCGTTACTTTTGAAGACCCGTAGCACGATGAAGAACCACTCCCCGCTGGTCTCCCTTCTTCTTCCTTGGCCGGCCACACCACAGCGAACAACCGGCGAGGAAAACGGCCCGCCGGAGGACAGATCGGAGGAGGAGCGCCCGGGGATCTTGGAGACCAACTTCGGGAGCACCAATGGCCGGCCACCAAGGGAGGAGGCGGCGCCCAACCAGGGGAGGAGGCGCCGGCAATGGAGGGTGGAGAGGGGAGGGGGTGGCGGCTAGGTGGGGAGGGATGGGGGCCGGCTAGGGTTTGGGGGGAGTGGCGCCCCCCTTTATGGCCGGCCACTTCATGGGCCGGCCGGCCCCCTCTTGGGCCTCCTGGGTTGCGGACTGCGGCCCAGGTTGCCGGAAAATCACGATAACCCCCCCTGCTAATTAGAATTTCCGACGAAAACTATTTCTTTTTCTCCCTCTGACTTCTTTCTTTTTACCGAATGCGATTCCGGAAACTTTTAAATCTCGTTTTCAACTAACTTCCAACTATACGAACTAGCTGGATTTATGAGGTATTACAACTGGTGATCTTCGTCAATTGGCAATATCAATATCTCCATGGTTGTTCCTTCTTTTTCATTGGAAAAGAGCGACTCATTTACTCGTTTGATAGTTTGGATAATGAGAGTTTTTTATTGCAAGTTCGTTAACATGAGAAAGCTTTGGGCTCTATGTATTTCTTTTGGATCATTCTGCGTGTTGAAGTTTAATGCATCTCTTTTTTGAAGAAAAGTGTTAAAACCTTTTTTTTGTGCCTTGTTGTGATTAAGCGGGAGATTGTAATCAAACAAAATGGTTGGCTACAAGTTCCTATTGGTCCCTGTTTGTCTTTCAAAAACAATTCTTGTCTTTCTGACTGTTGAGCTCTCTTGGCTACTTGTAAACGTTATTATTGACAAGATCGTCCTCTTTTATGATAGTCCTATCTTTCTTGTTGATAAAGGTAACCTAGTTATCCGTTTGATATTTTGCAGAATGAGAATTATCTTTTACAAAGTTCATTGAAGAAAGTTTTGACTCTGCTCATTTCTTTTGGAGTAGTTAGAGGGTTGAAGTTTAGAACCTCTCTTTGAAAAAAATAAAAGTGTCGAAACCCTTTATATGGTTTTGTGGTGTTATGTGGGGGTTGTAAGTAAATAAGCTAATTGATAATCTATGAAATCAAGTTGGATTATTAGCGTGGTGCATAACTAAACTTGACAGATGTCCTCAGCAGTGTAGCTGGTTAATTTTTGTTGCCTTGCAATGATTGCATGGCGAGCTGTGATTTAGAATATATTTATTCCTGATTAGAATCAACAGGGCTCTAAGAAGAGTGAATATTAATACGAAACTATCTCGTAAACATCTACATGATGATCTTACATAAGTGCTAGACTTACCTATTTTCTTGACATGCTAAGATTGATGAAACCTTATGCTTGTCCTCAGCAGTGTAGCTGGTTAATTTTTGTTGCCTTGCAATGATTGCATGGCGAGCTGTGATTTAGAATATATTTATTCCTGATTAGAATCAACAGGGCTCTAAGAAGAGTGAATATTAATACGAAACTATCTCGTAAACATCTACATGATGATCTTACATAAGTGCTAGACTTACCTATTTTCTTGACATGCTAAGATTGATGAAACCTTATGCTTTTGCTACATTGAGATTTCTAACTTTCAAAGTCAATACATTCTTCTCATTTAGAGTTTGATCTTCTTTTCGTGCGGGTCATGTGGCCTCAACTGTGGACTCCACGTAGGTTTTCTGAGTTCATTGCCTAATTGGTTTTCCCCTTGGTCATGTGTTCATTGCGAGTGGTAAATGACTTTCTGGTTGGCGAAAATCGTTTTCCTGTGCCTCTTCTCTTGATAAAGACTCAACTCATTCTTTTCGCATGGGTCTTTCGAGGTGTTTTCTAATTGTTGTTGTGAGATTGATGTTAATGCTTGTAGTAAATTGATCGCCTCTGGTGATATCGCTTAAATGAGAATACTTCAAGTTTAGTTTTGTGATCTTTTGGAGCTCACGAATGTTCTGGTAGCTAAAATTATTTTAAATAAAATGGTGTGGGGGGATGTCCTATTGCTTCTTAAGAGTTTCATGTGACTTAGTCTTAAAGGCTCTTTGGTTTGAGCTCGCCAAGTGAGGTTGCAATCAAAGAAATTTTTTGTTGATTTCTTCAAGGAGAAAATTAATCCGTTTGTTTTTCGAGAAATCCTGTAAATGAAAATGTTTCGAGTTTTGTGGCTGAGATCATTTGGATCTCATATTTCGTGAGTAGATGAACTGTTATAAGCAAATTTGGCGTGTTGAAGAATTTTATTGGTTCTTAAGTAGCTCTATGGGTTGGACTAAATAACTTACCTTGTTCGTTGTGGCAAAGTGTTGTTAGTTCAAGGACTAATTACTGTGTTAAAGGAAAGAGTGCATTAGAAGTGTTTGATAATTTGAGTCAAGTTTTGTAACTTGTGGTTTTTGAATCATGTTTAACCTTTCTGCTCTCTCCGCTCAAGAGATGTCGAGTTTCAATCATATTGTCATTTTCTTATTAGTTGTTACTTGTTAATTCCTTTTTGAGGGATGTGTGCCCTCAGCTGTGAACTCAACTTTTGTTTTTCCAAGATCCTCGTTACTAGATTGTTTCTTTTGGTTTCGTGCTCGCTGTAAGAAGCAACGTTTTCCTGTGTGACCAAAACTTGTCCTTGTTCGCCTCTTTCTTTTGAGAAATAATCAACAGTTTTATATTGCAAAGTTTTACAAAGCGTAAATTGGCAACTGTTTTGTGGTGGTTAAGTAAAGGTAGTGGTGAGATTTTGCTACCAATCTATTGGAGGAGTAGTAGAAGATGAATTGGGTTTGATCTGTACCCCTTGGAGGAAATTTGATTCACAAGAAATGTTTGGCTTCAAAATAAATCTGAATAGTGTTACAACAGAGTAGAACCTATGGTATAGTGACATTCCAGAACTTCAGTTCATGTTGAAAGGTCGGGGATTATCGAATGTATGGAAACCTTGATTAATTTTATAGAGTAACGCAATTGGATAGTATTGCGAGATTGTGTGGGTGATTTCTGATGATGTCAATGAGTGAGTATGTTAGAATTGTGGGAATGTTAGAGATTTAATCCGATGATTTCACTATCTGTTACAAGAGAAATTTGTTGTAGAGGTCTTGGAAGTTAAATATGGGCTTTGTATTTTTATGCTAGACCTTTGGTCTCACAATGATTATGTGTAGAGAAAGTGGAATAATGGAGTTTCTTGGGTAGTGGAATGATCATTGATAGAACCCTTCTGATGAAGTACATGAACGTGCGTACTAAGGATTTTGGGTTGTTCTTGAAGATTTGCGGTAATGTGATTGTGTGGGACCTATTTTGTGGTGCTTTGGGTACCTTCTATCAAATTAATTTTGTTAGTAGAATAAGTTGCCTAGAGTATTCGGTGGATTCAATGGAGCCTCTCCACAATGGTGTGGATGATACATTTCAGTTTGAGCATAATTTGAGGATGTTTAATTAAGAGGTTTAAGCTCATGTGGTATACGATGAATTCGAATTCCAAGGTTCGAGTGAAGTTTTATTCCTAAAAGAGAAACTGAGAAAAAGGATGTTTCCTCGGATAGTGAAGTGTTTTCTTGATTCTCGTTGGAGTTTTGTGTTGTTGACTGGTGACTTTCACAATTTGAGATGGCGCTGTGTTGGCATGTTTGATTCTTCCAATTCAGACAAACCAAAAGAAATATTTAGTTTGAGCATTATAGTGATTTCTCTTTTGGTTGTCCTAGTGTTCATTCGTAAATTACCTATTTAAAAAACGGATTTGTCTTCGTGATGAATTGTCAAATTTGGGATTTAACCCTTTTGGGTGGAGAGTTAGTATTGCATGGATGCGATGCAGACTAACTATTTCCAGTTGGATTCTCTTTGTGAGTCGGTGGTATAAGAAACAATTCTGTTGTGCATTCTTGTTTAAAGGAGGTGTCTCTTGTTAGATGAAGTGTTCGATTTGGAGCATGTTGTGTGCTTTCGTACCAAAGGGGAAGGTGGCCCTGGTACACTCGTTTGTTTCCGACAGTTGTAGAAATTAGGAAGTTAGCATATCGCTTTGACTGTCTCGGGTACATACGCGAAGTACGCAACGTCTGGTGTGTTCTGGTGCTGAGTGAGAACCTCGAGAAAAAAATTCAGGATTTGAGGTTCGTTAGAGCCGTTGACCATTAAGTAAGACCCCACGTCCAAGTCTCATCCGGTACGTATACTGAAGAGGTCGAGACGAGCATTCGGGCATAAAACATTGATATCCGTTGAGGTGCCATGGGCACACCCGTGTGAACGTGAAGCGACATGGGAGCTGGAGGCTCGCATGCGCGAGCAGTATCGAGACATGTTTGCTCCTAGTACGTGTTAATTCGTTGTTTCCAATTCCGTGGTATTCTGTTGCCGTATTCACACCGATAGTTAGAATTCGGGGTCGAATTCTGTTAAGGGTGGTAGAATGTAATACCTCGAAATTCGATTTGAGAGTCTTTTAGTCGGGAGAGAGATTTAGCTGAAAAATTCAAGTTGTTTGAGAGGATTTTGGACCCCGGACCTCGGCCGGGCTAGGCCAGCCTGTTGGCCGGTCATGTGTGGGCCAAGAAGGGGGAGGCGCACAAGGCCCAAGCGCATGCGCCCCCACTCCCCCTTAACCCTAACCGGCCACCTCTTTCCCCCCTTGAGCCGCCTCCTCTTCCCCCCCCCCAAGCCACCACCTCCCTTGTCCCTCCCATGCTGCTCCTGGTGCCGCCCCTCCCTACTATTGGTTCCGCTCCTCCCTACCCTTGGCGCTGCACTCCCGCTGCCGGCCTTCGCGACGAAAGGAGGAGGAGGACAGCACATGTTTTAGCCAAAGGAGGGAAGGAGAGGTTGAGGAGAAGGGGGATCGTCTTAACCAAGTGATCGTCCATCGCCTCTCTGGGATCATCAAGGGTAACAATCACCGTTCTTGGTCATTTGGCAATTTGGTAGATGCGAATTCGAATAAATTTGGTTGGATCGAATCTGTCCCTAGTAGATCTGTTCTGTCCAGTCTGTTTCTGTCCAGTTTCGGCTTCTTAGAGGCCGATCTAGAGGTTTTCACCTGCTAGATATTTGTAGTCACGGTTTTTACCTTTCCATAGCCGCCGAGATTACCAGATTCTTATCTACGGTTCAAAAGTTACGATAGATTCTTTTCTACTGTCCTGGGAAACCTGAAGAGAATTGTCAGTAAATTTGTTTAATGAAATATCATTTGGTTAGGATCAGATTCAGATTTGTCACCCAAAACGATTTCTGTAGATCATTTTATCATCTTTCCATATTGATAAAGAAAACTCTAATTGGATTTATATATTAAAAGTTATGTTATGTTCTTCGCTACTATTCTGTTCGTCTAGACAGATTTCTGTCAGGCACCTTCACCTACTGTTTAGTTAATTATTTTGGACTAATCAGGAAATCGTGTCAACTAGAGTTTTGTAGGTTTTCTTGTTAAGTTTCTTTGGGCACTGGACTCACCTCGTTCCAAGTCCTGGATCAATAGATATGAATTTTTCCGTGCCGCTGTCCAGTGTCGTTTCAGGTGGCTGAATTGTCTGATTTCAGTTTTGGGTCTATTCGTTATATTAGATAGTTAGTGAGTTATTGTAGATCATTGGTAGTTTTTCCGGTATCATGTTGTTCTTATTTCGAGTACATAATTGTGTAGGCGATGAGGCGACGAGTGTAGGACTACCTTCGTTGCCTCCTAGCGCGTCACATCGCGAAATGCAAGTACCATGTGTTAATGTATATTGATTTCGGTTGAATGATTGTTGATGTACTGTTAATCTTGTGGTCTATGTTCATATTCCATGTTATATATTCCGTTCTTAATTGGTAATCCATGTGGAAGAAAGTGGTGACATTCATTACATATGTTTTATTCCATTCATGCGTTATTCATGTTCCATCCACGGGAGTGGATTTGTAAAGACCCATCAACTTCAGTATGGGCACGTAAGACCCACCATTCCAATGTGGGCAATTTCGGACACCCGTATGAAACGTTCTTCATACGGTAATTGAATCCGGACTTTGTTGAGTACGGGCTTAGTTGAACACCGACGGGTGTATCACTCGCTATACCGGTATGAGCATGTGTGCAGTCCATCCCTTTCAATGCATCCATTCATTCCATCCATCTGCATAAGCTTTGAGTAATATGTTCATAATTCGTATTGTGGTTGACTTGTTCATAATTTTGTATGATCACTTAATTATTGTACTTGCTGAGTCTCGACTCATTCTTGTTTTGTTTATTTATTTAGGTGATCGTTGATGATGACTATGTTGGGTGGGAGTAGACAAGCACTTTTCACTCAGTTCACCATATTTTTATTCTTCAATAATAAGTTTTGATTATGTCTTCCATTCGTCAATTGAGGAACTGTAATAAATGCAGTTAAGATTGGTTGATATTTTTCTCCATGATATATTTATTTAAGTGCTACTAGTGGTCCTCAATCACTTCCTGTTTATACACTAATGAATTTAGAATTTAGTTCTGCTGTGGTTTTAATGTATGATGATTCCTTTCTGCCATTATATGAGTTATTGTTTAAAATACTTCTGATGTGTAGTTGTATGTTCGATCTTTTGAGTAGCATTTTGGCTTCCGAATAGCCAGGGTGTTACAGGTCGTCGGTACTACCGACTTGTGATAATGCCGTGATGTCAACAGCGATACTACCGCTCCAGAAGAGAAAATTTGATTTAATCATTTTCTTTTGCATAAAATATTTTTGAATTTTCTCTTCTTATCTTAGCAATCATGCCAAGGATGAAGACAACTTTTCTTCGCAAATGGGCATCTCCCGATGGAGATCCTGAAGAGCGCTATGATCTCCCAACCTCAAGCGCTGGACCTTCTCACCAAAAGAGACCTTCAAAGAAGATAGCAGCAAGAAGACCTCCAAGGGGAGCTAGCGACTCAGAGACAAAAGCGACTGATAGCAACAATGAGGGATCCTCACAAGAAGCGACTACTAGTGATGAGGAAATGGGCGAGGCCGAAGAGCCTCAAGTAGACCTTATCCTGATTCCAAGTGAGGAATATGCACTATTTCGCAATGTCAATTAGTATGAGAAGCCTAGAAATTCAACAGGTGCCAAATTCCATACATGGTTTCAACAAAAAGTATTTGCGCATCTCCACGGTCCAAAATGACAATTCTCTAATCACAAGTATGCGGAGTGGGCTCACTTGAATTCTCTCAATAAATATGATGGAGCCTACATGTTATTTCAGAATATCGATCTACATGACATTGTGGCCTTGAAGTGTGACTACAATGAGGAAATTATAAGACAATTCTATGACATTGTTTATGTGTCAGAATATTTTGATTACTTGATAGGGATGACGGGTACCCAAAGATATCAAGCATCCAATGCTGAGTTTTAGCGTGTCGTGAGAACTTATATGGGGACCCAACACAAACTTTATGACAGAGATGCTCTAAGGATTTCAACTTATATGTAGTTTTATGATAAAGATGTCAATTTTGTGCCTGGATGGATTGGAGGCCTTCTCCCCTTGCCCAGTTTGATCAACATAATAATCAACCAGACTTTCTTTCCAAAGAGTGAAAACTTTGATGCCATTCGAGGGTATGCTTGGAACATCATTGATAATATTATGAATGGCAGAAAGTTTGATGTGGTTGATGTGATTATAAGAGAGATCAGTACCTCCAAGAATGACAATCAAAAGGATTTACTTTGCGCCATATATTATGACACTCATCTTGACAGTGACTCAACTTAGAGGAGTAAGGCCAGGAGTGTATAAAGCTTACAAGCCAAGGGTAGGGACTCGAGTGCCTGTAGCTATACCACCTCCTGCTCCAGCATCACCCCCTCGGCCTCCAACAGCAACTCCAGAAGACCAAGTCTCCTTTTTTTAGATCTACTCGGCTATCCTCCAGCTCCATGACAATCAAGCCGAGGGGTTTGCATCTCTTTCCTCTAGGATGGACTCTTTTGATGGTCAAGTGGCTTCCCTCACTGAGAGAGTCACTTCCATTGAGCGCACCTTGGCTCGTCCTCCCTTTCCAGTCCATTATAGCCACCGTCGCCGCCATGATCCTTCTCCTCAGGGACCGCAGGAGTAACCCTTTTTGATATTTTGATACCAAAGGGGGACAAGAAAATGAGAAGAAAAGGAGAGAAAGATGCGAGATGGGGAGAAGCAAAGAAGAAGGAAGATTAGAAATTTGTTGTCTACTATATATTGTGGTGTAATGAACTTTGTTATGACATTATGTTTTTATGATATTATCGTAATATTGTTGAACTTGGTAATATGATTAAATTATTCTCTATGTATGGCAATCTCTATCTTATGTATGGTTATGGTTTTGTCAAAATTCCCTCAAGTTCAACAAACAAAAGAAACTCCACCAAAATTTTCAAAAATCTATGCATGTGCTTACAAAAATATCTTTCCTTTTTGCAAAAATAAGCATGGTATCTTCATGAAAAATATTTTTTTGGGAAGATTTCAAAAGTGGGTTTCCTTGAGAGTATTTCAAATGTCATTTCCTCTAGTTAAACTCAAATATGGCATCATTTCAAGTTGATTTGCTTTTTTCGGCCATAAAAACGGGGTTTATGACCTATTTCAGGGTTTTTTCTCAAATATCTTAAAAACAAAAACTTATTTCGAAAAGGGGAGAATATTTCAGTGATCAAAATAAAATGAATTCAATTGCCAAGATCATTGTTTTGCATAGACTCTTTTTGCCCAAGATTTTTTTTTTGTGTTTAATGCCAAAAGGGGATAATATTTATATGATCAATATTTTCACATTTGGATGAGTAATATGTTCTCTCTTGTGATTTCACCTTTTCATGCATGTCTCATTCATATGCTTAAGAATGCATTATGTGCATAAGTCTTAAATTGGTTAATGATATGCATAGATATAGTTCAATTAGCTTAAATTCTTATCTTATGATGATTTATATCCAAATATTGTTATTGATAAAGAATTTATCATCAATCACCAAAAAGGGGGAGATTGAAAAATCTAGACCCGCTATTATGAGTTAATAGAGTATTTTAGTGATTAATGATAAATCCATATGTGAGACTGACACTTCTATTGATATACCTATTGTGTAGTCTTATTTGGATGAAAAGGTGATAATCAAAAAGGTATGTATTTGACAGCAAATTCATATATCTTGTTGCATTCCTCGGATACAAAATATAGGTTGAACTCCACCAAAAGTCCAACTTGAATATGTGGATATGTTCTTTTTACACATTCATGTATGCACACATTTAGGGGGAGTTCACTCTATGTTTTGTAGTTTCATGAGTATTGATCTATATTTCTTTATCCACATATACTTGGGATCTCTACTTTGAAACATATCCTTGAGTATATAAAACTTATGTAGTTCATATATACTCATTTGTTCTTATATTCAATTATTTGTAATTGTGATGGTTGTCATCAATACCAAAGAGGGAAAGATTGAAGTATCTCGACCCACCATTATGAGTTAATGGTACATTGTGGTAATTAATGATAATCATATTGAGGAACTAATATTTTCCATAAGTTGGTGAAATAGGTTGAGTTCTATGATGATGATGACTTGGGATGACATCATGTGTTAATTGTCATCAAATAAGTGAAGGATGCATCATGTGTTGATGTGTATCAAGATCTCGAAGAGAAAATAATCATGAGTTGGCCATCAAGTCAAGAGAAGACCAATCATGTGTTGATGGAGGTCAAGTGAAGAAGATCATCATGTGTCGATGATATTCAAGTCAAGATTCGGGATGAAGGATGTCATCATATGTTGATGAGCATCAAGACAAGATCTCGGAGTGAAGAAAATCATAATGCGTTGATGATATTCAAATCAAGAACGCGGACTTGAAGTGAAGATGTGCGTCATCAAGCTTCAAGAGGATGTGCAAGGCAGAGGTATGACTAGCTAGGCTAAGGATGTGTTCCTAGTCTTTTTACCGGCCTTGGTCTTTGGTTGAAAGACCGGATTGCTAGTATAGGTTGTCGTACTATTAAGAGTAGTCTTGCCTAGTAGCTTGAGTCTTATCATGTGTTGATAGCTCAATCTCGCTTGCTCTAGCTCACCATAACATGATGCTATTATTTGCAAATGTGTTTTGCAAATAGTCGAGACTCATGCGTTTAATCCCTGTAGCATGTGACTATACTTTGCAAATGGTTGAAGTCCATGTACCTACTCCTTGTTGGGTGATCTAAGTTTGTAAATGTGTCTTGCAAGTTGTTAGGATTCATGCATTATCTTGATTTGAGCTTCTGAAAAAACTATTTTTAAAATCGGTATGACCAATGTTGATAAGCGGTACTACAGCAAGTCGGTAGTACCGATATTTTTATGGTGGTACATATTTTCCAGTGAGCGTGTTTTCGAGTGGTTTGCTACTCTTTGAAAATCGGAACGACCACACTTCAACTGTGGTGCCGAAAAACAATGGTGGTACGTATATTACAGAGAGCGTGTTTTGGGAGTTTTGATCTCCCTTAAATTGGTATGACCGCAATTCCTCGAGTGGTACTACCAGAGTGCGGTAGTACCAATATTTACATGGCGATATGAGCTTTCAGAGAAGGTGTTTTGAGAAATCTTGAGCTCTGGAAAACGCTAGCTCCGTTCTAGTCGAGCGGTACGACCGCGATGCGGTTGTATCGATTTCTAGTTTGTAGTAGTACCGCAACTTTATGTGTAATAGCTAGTTTAGAGCATTAAATGCTATTGTTCCAATCGTTAAGCTAAAAATCGGTAGTACCATGTTTCAACAACGGTACTACCGTAAATCCTGATTTTTTCAGGATGCTTTTTCCAACGGCTAGTTTTTGTGGTGGGGGCTATAAATACCCCCTTGGCCGGTTGTAAAATAATTTTTGACACTTCATTTCATTCTATTGAGCTCGTGTGAGCTTCTCCTCTCAATTGTGCAAGTGTTGTACCTTGTGAGTAAGGATAGAGGTCTCTAGTTGCATGTGTTGCATCTAGAGTTGGATTTTGTATCCACTTGAGTTTGTGCATTCCTTGCACGTAGTAAGAGTCAAGCAAGGGGCTTGACTTGTTACTCTTGGAGTTTGCCGACTCCTAGACGGCGTTGGAGGCATCGTGCCCGGTGATCTCTTCAAAGAAGATTGTGAAGAGGCCCGGCGTGTTGCGAAGATTAGAGCTCACCTACCCGGTGCGGGAAAGAGCTACCACTAGTAGAATTGAGGTGTTTGGCTTAATTCGTGAAGCCGGTCCAATTAGTTTAGGCTTACCTCAATGTGGATTAGGGCAGACCAGCAAGCCTTCGAGCACCACGATAAAAAGTCATTATGTCATTATGATTTGCTCTCTAGGGATTTACTTTGTGCAATTTACATTCTTAGAATTAAATTGTCTTCATGTCTTCGTGTATTTGCTCTCATAGATATAGTTTTATATTATTGGCGCACTTAGTGAAACTAGTTGTTTCAGGCTTTAATTTTATAAAAATCAATTTAGCTTACTTTTCCGCATTATAAATCGGTTTTAACCAAAATAAAAAAAAAAAACCGCCTATTCAACCCCAAGGATCATGGCTAACATGAAAGGAACCAAACTGCGCACTGGGAATAGCGCTATATACGCCAGGGCAAAGAATGGGGCAATAGAAAGGAGCGGGAAGCAAGAACGGCAAGTCAGGCATAAAAGGGGTGTAAAAGCATGCGGTAGAATGTAGGTAGCATAGAAGCTGCTAAACACCGACTATGTATATACCGATGTCCCAAAGCACGGACGAATTTAGTTAACTAAATGTAGCCGAGCCCAGCACCCCAAAAAAGGGGGAAACATCATACCAGATAGGATGACAGCGAAAACAGCATATTCGATTCACAGAAAGACTATGAGGCTAGTACGAGCTTTCCAAAGACGATGGAACATAAACATTCATTGATGAAACAGGCAAACACAGGGCGATGATAGAGAGGAAAGAAAGTGTGGGTCTCGCTAGGAAAAGAAACAAACGCTGAAACGAGAGAAGCATGCATGAACAGGCAACTACAGCTAGACGACGCATCCACACGAAATTGTTGGAACTAAGCAATGGCGATCTAAACATGACAGTGATAGACGAAAGATGGAAAGCAAACACACATATCGAAATAAGGCAGGACGTACGCTTGCGCGGATAGCACATCGGCTGGAAGCATTGAGTGCAAAGCAGATGCGTGGCAACCTACTGGAATCTAACTAAAGTAAGCAGAACGAAGGAGGATGGACGAAATCGGATGAGCTCCAGAAGGGAGGACGTACGGCGAAAGATCAGCAAGCTGGGTAAACTCTAGACCAATTCACTGACGCGCCTCCTTGCCAGAGCGCACGAACGGGGTACCAGTAGGCAAAATCTAGAAAGCTGGCAAAGCATGCACGAGACAACGAGCAGAACAAAGGGCACGACAAGGATGCAAGACAGGGGCGCAGAAGCTAACAGGGAAACCTAATAAGCATGGAGCATATGCAAGGGCGCGTAATGTGGCAACACAAATGGGCAGGAAGCAAGAACTGACAAGTCAGGGTGAAAAGTGGGTGAAAAGCATGCGTTAGAATCTAGGCAGCACAGAAGCTGCTAAATACCGACAATGTACTGATGTCCAAAAGCACGAACGAATTTAGTTGAATAACCGTATCTGAGCACAGCAATTAAAAAATAACAAACCATCATACCAGATAGCATGACAGGGAAAACAGCATATTCGTTTCACAAAAAGACGATGAGGCCAGTACGGGCTCTGGAAAGACAATAGAACAAAAACATTCGTTGACGAAATAGGCAAACACAAGACGGCGATAGAGAAGAAAGAAACCATGAATCTTGCTAGGAAAAGAAACATGTGCTGAAACGCGAAAAGCACACATGAACAGGTAACCACATCTACATGGTGCATCCACCGGATAGCGCTGAAATCGAGGACTACGGAACAAAACTTGACAGCGAAAGACGCCAACGGAAAGCAAGCATATAAATCTAACTAAGGTAGGATGCATGTGCGGATAGCACATCGGCTAGAAGCACTGAGAGCAAAGCAGATGCGTAGCAACCTACTGGAAGCTAATTAAAATAAGCAGAACGAAAGAGGCTGAATGAAATGGGATGAGCTCCAGAACGAAGGTCGTACGACGAAAGCTCGCCAAGCTGGAGAAACACAAAAAAGATTCGTCGACACACCTCCTTGCCAGAGCGCACGAACGGGATACCAGTAGGCACAATCTGACAAGCCGACGAAGGATGCACAAAACAACGAGCATAACAAAGGGCACGACAAAGGCGCAACACAGGTAGACCAAATTTGTAGGCAAACAACGACAAGCAATTAATAAGACCGTTAAAGAAACGACCAACCGACCAGTTAGGCCAACTAGGAAACCTAATAAGCATGGACCAGCCGAGCTCAGAGGCCAAACAGCGAGAACACAAGACAAAGCATTCGTGTGTAAGCAATTAATGGGCTGAGGGAAAAAAGCAACAATAAAAATAAATCTACGACCGTTGCCGCAGGCCTAAAGCAACAACCGCCCCTTTTTTTATGCAACCCGACACCTCGATCATAAGCACAGAGCAGATGCACAACAATCTAACGTAAATGTAAGGAAGACGAGAACAACCAAGGAGGATGTAGTACTTGTGCTGTGTTCAAGAAGAAAGGCTGAGCGGCGACAGGTCAACACGGCAGACGAGTACTAAACCGAATCGTGAATGTATATCTTAGACATAACGCAACAACAGGATACCGGTAGTAGTAACAATCTGCAAAAATGCGAAGGACGCATGAAGCAACGACAAGAACATAGGGCATGACAAAGACTAAAGGCACATACAAAGATAGAACCGAAAACGAAACAACAAGCAACTAAGAAGAAATGGGCAATAAAAATGGACTAACCCGATAACACAAGACAAAATGTAACCAGTATGAACCGGACGTGGTTGGATTTCTGAAAGCGATAACATACTACCAAGCATGGACACATAAGCAACTAATGGATAAACAAAACAAAAGCAACAATAAAGGTTAATCCACTCAAACCACTAAATAAAACGTTAATTACTTGAGCGTCGAGATGTAAGCATTTCTACTCCTCAAATGTTGGAGTAAGATGATCCAATAGAGGAGAAAGCCTACATCTACAATCCGCCATATGTTTAGGCCCATGTCCATAAAATAACATGACATACGGATTTTTCAATTAGCATAGTTTGTGCCATCAAATAGAGGTGCGTCACCCAAGTACACTAAATCACTAGTCGCCATCCTTTACTCTCTAGACGGTTAAGTCTGATAAATGAGAGATCAAACTCTTATACCACTTGTAAGATCGAGGAGGCCGACTAGAGGGGGTGAATAGGCAGTTTTAAAAACTTCTTTGGTTAAAACCAATTTATAATACGGAAGCTAATAACAATTTGGTTTTGCACAATAAAAACCTAAATCAATTAGTCTTTACTAAGTGCATCAACAACATACAACAAATGAAGTCTAGCAAACATACAAAGATATATAAGCAATTAATACAAGAAATGTAAATTGCACAAAGTAGAACAAACCACAATAGACACGGTGAATTTTATCATGGTGTTCGGAGACTTGCCGGTCTCCCCTAATCCACGTTGAGGTAAACCCAAACGAATTGGACCGGCTCCACAATTAAGCCAACACCTCCGAGGTAAGTCCAACCACTTGGACCGGTTCCAACACGAACCAATATTTAAACTCACACTTCAACTAATCAAGTGTTTAAGCTCAATAGATACACAATCCATTACATAAGGCAACACATGCACTTAGGGTTTACTCTCCAAGCTCACTAAGTGCAACACATGCACATAAAAGATGAGAGAGCTTGCTCTTTGCCCAAGGGAATGAATAGAGGTGACAAAGATCATTTTCCAACTGGCCAAGGTGGGTATATATAGCCCACACACAAAAACTAGCCGTTGGAAACAAAATGCTGAAAAATTAGCACAAGCGGTACTACCGCCGTTCAATGGCCGATACTACCGCACCTATACAACAAGCACAGTAATGGCTATATTAGACGAGAAATTAGCCGTTGAAAAGTGCAGTGTAATACTATCTCCAACCAATACGCGGTAGTTCCGATCTTCGGTCATTCTGTTTCTGAAAGGCGGTACTACCGCTTCCACTTAGGTCCAACACATGGCACCTACTGGAAAAAACATACCACCATTCTTTTTTCAAAATTACCGATCTGTGGTAGTTCCGCTCAAAGCACAGCGGTACTATCGACTTTCAAAGAGCAGACCAAAACTCTAAAAGGCGTCAACCAGATAAAGTTACTCGACACTTGATCGAGAAAGTATTGAACAGTCCATGGATGATACAACATCTCACCTGGAGTTCAACCAGACATCGTGAGGCATCGTGAGGCAAAGGGAGAATACACGAGAAGGCTTTTCAATTCGATCATATACGGACTAGTCGTATGGAGATACGAGCTGGTCGTAGGCTGGTCGAACATGGTCACTAAGTGGTCGAAACCTGGTCGTAAGGAGTTACGAATTGGTCGAGACCAAATATGAACTGGTCGTATAGAGATACAAGCTGGTCATTAGTGATATGGACTGGTCGTTGATCATATTGTATTAAGATTCGTCCGAAATATTCTATGTGTGTTTGGGAATCGTTATGTGCTGCTAGGTACCGCTAACGACTAGTGGTCGGAAAAGAGTTTTCGAGTCACAGCTGATTACACATGAACCTATAGGGTCGCACACTTAAAGGGCTGGGATTTGATTTGGATGGTGATCCGAATTCTTGTAGGCCTCGAGTTTGTAATGGGCCTCAAGTTCGAGACCCATCATGGATGCCTATAAATAGAAGGGCGGTGGCAAGTGGTGTGATGACGATCTTTTGAAGAACTTCCCAAAACACTAATAGCCACGCCTTCCTCAACCATGCTGTCGGTGCTAGCACTCTAGCGCGTGGTGTCCCTACCCCGTACATGTGGATACCTTGGAGGTGTTGTTGCGAAGCATCAGCACTAGGATGATCCGCAACTCAGTACGACCACTCGGAAGAACAGACGCGCGGCGAGTACATCTACTTGGAGGAGCAGGCGCGCGGCGAGTACGATTACTCGGACACTACTACAGAAAAGCTCATCACAGACGGTTCGTAACAGTCATCACAGACGGTTTTTGAACTGTCTAGAATTTTATGTCTGTGATAATAGGCGGTTATCACAGACGGTTGAAAAACCGTATGTGATAAGTCTTCAGACCTAATTAATTTTTATCGTATTTTCAGCTAGCCTCAGGAATTGCTAGCCATGCCCTCTGAAAACTAGCAAGAAGAAACATATCACAGATAATTGTTGACAACTCAAAGTGATCATTTAACTCAAAATCAATTACAAAAGAATGTTTCAAGTATATATTGTCGCTAGAGTTACAAATTGAATTACAACCAGTCAAAGTGAATTACAATATTGAATCAATTGTTTCGAGGTCATTTATCGGTGTCGACGGCGTGAAACTCTCCGGTGGTGTTAACTATGTCTGCCTTGATGAAGCCGCAGAGCTCCCCTCGAACGTGCGTGACCTGGTCCATCTCGAGTGCATTTAACTCTATGTTCAAGCCCTGTCGCTAGCAGGAGTAAAGTAGTAAGCATATATATTTAAATGTATAGTTAGGAAATAATTATTACGAGATTGACAAACCTGGGGATCGTGCGTACTAGAAGCAATCAATAGCTGCATATGATGGCATACGTAGAAAGCGCATAGGTGATCTCGTTTTTGCTGGCGGCACTGCAAAAATAGAATTACATATATATGTACAGTCAGTTCAAGACGCAATATTACGGAGTATGATATATGATTATTGTGTTGTAGCGCGTACCGAAAATCGCATCCTGTGAGTCAGTGTGGCGCTCGTTCCCTTGTATAAACCTCCCTCGGCAACATAGCCGATGAATGTCCTACATGATTCAAAAAAGTTATCCTTGTCCATTTCAAACGAAGTAAAACTATAATAGAGTTATGTGCGGAGGAAATAAACATACCTGTCGAGTATTCCTTTCAGAAGGGTGAAGTTATAATTTTTGTTGAGTAGAGAATCAAGGTACAATACCATGTTCCTCTTTGGCACAAGAATCAGAAGAATCCAGTGGAACCTACTCATGTATGTCGCTATAGTCATAAACCTATGTTGAAACGTAATTTGTATAGCAAATATTGAAGCACTTACTTCTGGTTGTAGGGCATAATTATGTAGTCATTTTCGTCCAGAGCAAGCAATCCTATTTTTATGTAATTCTCGACGTAGGACGCGTCTTGGTTGATTGTTTGCTCAGAGACCACGTGTGGGTCGAGGAAACACACCGGTTCTTTGATTCGACGGGCACATTTCATAATGTATATGTACATAAGCAATGAGTTATGATATTTATCGGTATCACGTGAGTGTAGAAATTGATTGTACACACTTACAATGTCCAGCATCGTAGAAGTGAGGTATCGAGGGCAGTTAGGTTGTACAGGTCAAATAAGTCTTCGAAGCCCACAACGAAGTGGCCAGGCTCGTGGAGAAAATGATCCCTCCCGTATCTGACGGTGATTCCAGGTTGGCCCCCTCCTCTAGGGTCTTGCGCAAGTACCAATCATGCAAAGCTTGGAAGCTAGTCCTGAGCTCTTTATTTCTGCGCCGAAGACTAACGGACTTCCGAGGGAGTATTTCACGGGTTTGGGAGGTGCCTTAATGTTCTTCGATTTCAATTTCTCCTTCACGAGGCGGCTGAGGGACGTCTTCCCATGAGACACCTCAGGGACCGATATGGTGACACGCTTTTCTTGTCCCTTCGCCGTCTTCTCGACGGGAAGCGATGTGGAGGCCTTCTGAAGCTTTGGTTGAGGTGGACTCATCGAGTGTCCTATTGGAGAGACGGGGTCCTGTCGATATCGCATCACTGAAGGGTCCAGTGCTATGTCCTTCTTGGGCCACTGGATAAAAGTGTGTGTGGCATCCCCTAGTGTTCTGATTTCTTCGTTCGGGGGAATCTCCAGCGGGATGGCCATGAAATTGTCATGTACCATGTCCACTGCACTCGGCGTAACCTCGTGCCATCTCGGGAACCGTCTTTGATTGCCCCTTCCTGGTATGGATACACCATACCCCGCCCAGCCTCAATAGGAATCGACCCAACCATCCTCACTTGGAGCTTGCAGGGCGTCGGCCCCTACAAAATGGTACACAATTAGCTAAGGCGTCCTATAGGTCTATCTTTTGAGCATTCCAGAGATGTACATTACCTCGATGTCGTCGATCGGTAATTGCACATCGTCATGTCCAGAATTATATGTGGACACGATGCTACTCTGATGTCGAGCAGGACTTGCTCCCAAATTAACAGGGGCGGCTTGCGCCTGCATGAGTTGATTTACTTGGTTCTGCAAGTTTGTTATTTATTCTTGAAATTTTTCAATAATCACATGTTCCAACCGAGCGTCGTGCTAGTCCTTGGATCTCTTCCTACTCCTATATGTGTCGGAGTTGTGTGGGAATCCATCCCTCCAAGGTACATAAACCCCAACGCCTCGTTAATGCACCGGTGCTCCTTGTATCCTGGGCGAGATGCAGTACATCCTTCTCTCTGTCTACTTCGAAGGAACCTTGGCAAGATGCGGAAGTCAATGCTTCCTGCAAGAGGACATCATGTTATTGTAGAAACCATAAAGTTATGGACAATTAAGTGGTTCGACAAATTTACCAGGCGTTGAGACACTGCCTCGTCTGCCGGGTTTGTGAAAGAGATGCTGTCCGAAGACGTGGCTGATGCCCTCGCTCTTAACGAGCTCGGCGCTTCGTCGAGATCTCGACAAGCGGACGGGCAGCGGTCTCGTCCTCCGCCGCCCATTGCGTGGCTTTACCCGCGTACCCAGCGGTGCCGAGTCTGTGGGGGTGAGTGTTTTGTGCCTGAATACCTCTGTGCGCCGCACTTTGCTCCTGAAATTCGGCCGTCGTCTTCATCTGCACGAATGCGTCCCATGTATCCCGCGACAAAAATTGATATGTCGTGAAGGGCGTCCGACCCGTGTTCACGTACTGCGTTACAAGCGTGCTCTTGAAGGTCCTCCACGCTGGGACATCGCGGCGGCGCGTGCCATCGCACACGCGTGCGGTACGCCGGGGAAAGTGAACGAGGCGAAAGTTCACCCACTGGCTGGTCTCTCTGTACATCCGTCAGAGACTTCCAGGTTGGGGTGGTAATGGGGACCCGTTCCCTTGCAAGTACCCCGCAGACGGTCCGGAATCTCGCAGCTGCTTTCTTGGGACTCAGCGGGATCCCGACGCCATCGACCTCGTGATCGTCATGCGCCCGAGGGCAATTTGGAGATTTCTACCTTCTCGCCACGTACCACCTTGATCGGAGATCGGCGCATTTAGCGGCGCCATCGACGGCGGCGAAGACGGTGCCTCTGCCATCTATATAAGTTATGTACGCAATGATTACATAATCAAATAGAAGTTACCCATTGAACCTAAATATATGATACGTAGTAAATAAAATATATGAAATTGCACACAAAAACTGCAAAGGAGAAAGAAATATTGCAAACACACATACAGGGATGTAGCGGTAAGTACATGTTAAACTTATAGCGGTCAGCAGGTTCGATTCCTGACAGATGCAGGTGCACAGCATAAAACGATAAGAGCAGCCGGTGTCTAAACTCGTATACCTTTTTACGAGGGGGTAAAACCCAGGTAAAGACACGTCTGTCTAATAGCTTTGCGGATATAAAATAACACATTTTTTTATTTTGGACTAAATGCAATTTAAGGCATTGCATTTATAAACAAGGATGAACTATTCTCATCAATGGCAAATGATGCGGCCTCTATTGTATAATATAAGATCATCTACACACTATATTCCCTCTACAAATATTGCTGCAGAGCTAGACCTAATTTCGGTAGCACAAACAAGCATCGTACCATTACTTGCGCAGGACCTCACCAAACTACCAAGCTCTTCGTACGACACAGCTAGATCAAACACAGATTTTCCAAGGTGCCAAATTACTCCAGCCACTGCTGCTAAACAACAAACACTGCCACTGATGATTCCCATAGCTCTCTTAACAAAACACTCAACTTGAGAAGTAAGAGTCACAGTTAACAATCCACACTCAATTCACTGCCAACAACCATCCATTGACATTCAAGATCACTGCCAACCCCTATCTATCAATGAACTGAGGAGGCAATAAACCTCAACCAACAATCAATACCCCCGGCTTGACCAACAAGCGGCCTCAGTTAGATTCATGGTAGCAAAATACTCAGACATTACTGACGTTGTTCAAACCATAATCAAATAACAGAGATTCACCAAATATTTGCAAGTTTTACCACCAAAGCTAATTGCCAGATTAGCTAAGCAAAGAGCCTCTCGCCACGATGAGAGGGGCCATCGCCGCACAGAGGTGCCGAGAGTGAGAGAGGGCACAGAGGTGGGGCAGTCGGTAGAGAAGCATGCGAGAAAAGGGGGACGCTCTCGGGCGGCGGCTACCGGCGGCGGGGCCGGTGAAATGGGATGCCGAGGATAGGAGGAGGCCAAGGGAGGTGGTGGCGTGGTCGAAACGGCGCTGAGCAGGGAGCAGTGGCGGTGGGAGCGAACGGCCGCAGGGGTCGGTTAGTGGCGATGGCGGACAAAGGGAGTGGAGAGGAAATGGAGGTGCGCAAGGGCATGAGGGAGGAGAGGGGATGCTCACCAAGCCTTCGGTGGAGGCGGGGGTGCACCGGAGCGGGCCGGCGATGGGAGCCGAGGCGGTTGGAGGGGAGGCGCACGGCGGTGGAGGCCCACAGCGGTGGGGAGCGTCGGCCGACTTGAGGGGATGGCCGAGGGCGGTGTGGCGAAGCTTCCGGCGGCACCGAATCGGCCAGAGGAGCACCGGTGGCCAAAACGGGGGAGGCGGCGTTGGGTGGAGCCGGATCGGGGGAGGCGGTGTTGGGCGATTTTGGGAAGTGTTAAGAACTAGGGCAACTGCACAACAATTCGAGCGGACCACTTATATAGAATAACATCACAGACGGTTCTTTAATAGAACCGTCTGGGATGATTTATCACAGACGGTTCTATTAAAGAACCATCTATGATAACTCTAACATCACAGACGGTTCATTAATAGAAGCATGCGCGATTATTTATCACAGACGGTTCTATTAAAGAACCGTCTGTGATAATCCTAAACATCATAGACGGTTCTTTAATGGAGCCGTCTGTGATGTGAGTAATCACAGACGGACGGTTCTATTAAAGAACCGTCTATGATAACTCTAACATCACAGACGGTTCATTAATAGAACTGTCTGTGATTATTTATCACAGACGGTTCTATTAAAGAACCGTCTGTGATAATCCTAAACATCATAGACGGTTCTTTAATGGAGCCGTTTGTGATGTGAGTAATCACAGACGGTTCCATTAAAGAACCGTCTGTGCTATGCATAGATGGACCACCAACTAATTGCCGGTCTGACCGACACCAAATCGGTCAGACCGCCAAGGGTGGTCGGTCCGACCGCACGACACATGGCAGTCTGACCGATTTAGCACCGGTCAGACCGCCAGGCCACAGAAGCAATGCACTTTTAACTTTGCTCAAATGACAAAACACATTTGCTCATGTTGGACCGAAAAGGCGACTAGAGGGGGGGTGAATAGGAGCACGCTCACTTTTTCCCAAATAATGAATTCAACACAATTTCACTCCAATAGCTATTAGGAAGCTATGAAGATCAATATACCAGTACAGCGGAAGACTAGTATTGAATCCAATTAAATCCCCTAAGCAAAATCACAAAATCAACTAAGATTGCAAAGACTCACAGCACGGGCGGTCTGACCTCTGGACCCAACCGGTCGGACCGATTGTCGCGGTCGGACCATTGTTGTCTTGGCGGTCGGACCGCTCAAAATCGGTCGACCGGTGATGACGGCGGTCCGACCGCCGACTCGTAACCGATCCGCAATGAAAGAAATCGGCCCGATGACGAAGTTACAATTAGGTCAAACTTTTGATTCTCAACTCCAATCTTTACGAAACTTTGCACACACCTTCTCTATACTATTGAGGATCTATTCCAATCGAATATTATGATAATTCTTGGAAAAATCTTGAGCAATTATCAATTGAAAAACAGAAGGTATAAAACCGAGCAAGAACGAAAACTTGATCCTAATGCTTGTTCGTGAGAGATTGATGATCAAGATGATGCTAGATAGATTCACACATATCACAGCAAGCTAATTCACGTGAAAGAATCAATCACAAACTCGCGGATCAAAGAAAGCCCTAAAATCACGAAATCGAAAGCAAGAACGAAAAGAGACTTATCTCAAGCAAACCTTGCATAGATTAAGAACGTGATCGTCGCTGGATTACACCCACGCCATCATGGATCAGAGGTCAATCCAAGATCACGAAATTCACCTCAAACCATAAAGAGCCCTAGCCTCCACCTCAACTCCCCTAAGCCAATTAGGGTTTCGCAACAAAAGAGGCGAGAGAGAAAAGAGCTACTTGGTGCAGCCACCACCTCCCCCTATTTATAGTGGAGGCCTAGACTCCTAGGGTTTGACTCCATTGGGCTCCCGTTAAGGCCCACTAACAAACGGGTCACACACGCACGCTTCGCAAAGCGCCGTCTTTAACCTTTTGACCTAAACCGCTTCACCATGCGCCATGGATTTGCCAATAGGTCACCCTTGTCCATCTTGTGTCACACTTGAGTCATTGACCTCACCCGGCATCGTCGATCGTTCTGGACCTCAACTCTCCAAGTCTAGTCCCGATTCTCCTCGCCGTTGACCGTCGTTGACCACCAAGCAACCTGCACAACCATAGACAAGCAAACACGAATTCGGGAATAAGTTCTTCACAACTTGACCCATGTTAGTCAAAACATGCATCATGCAAACCATATGCCACGATACCAATGACTTTGACCTAACAAATCAACATCGCCACGAAGTTGGCCGACGTTCAAGTCAATACCGGTCCGACCGCTCCCTGTGAGCCGGTCGGACTGCCCTCTGGCCGGTCGGACCACTCCCTGTGAGCCGTTCGGACCGCCTTTGGGACTTAGCGAATTTCAACCTGAAAATCCAAACCCACTGGAAACTTTAAACCAATAGAACTTTTCTTGGAGACTCCAAAATCATGAGACCAAGTGCATTGGGATCCCTCACTTGCCTACAACACCTATTTTTGGCCCGACTCGTTTTGACCACTTTAGGTCACAACCGGTCCGATCGCCCACATGGCCGGTCCGACCGATTTGGGACCGGTCGGACCGCCGATGCTAGGACCGGTCGGACCGCCCTTGTCCATATGCCCTGTAGCTTTGTCGAAAACACGTGAAACGACAAACCGTAAACACCATTGCCAATTGTCACATCATCCTAAGATCTGGAACATATCCCCATGATATCCACAATCTCCCCCTTGATGAACACATTGGCAATTATCCAGAAAATGTAAGTAAGAGGTTTGAAAACGAGTTTACTCGCGGCAGACAAAGGCACAACTTGGTCCATAAGCAAGAAAAAGCAATGTAAATGACCAAGCTGGCATCAGAATAGTATAGGCATGTGAGACAAGGCAAAAGAAAGCATAAAAACTTTGATTTCCAGAAAAAGGTCAAAATTCTCACATGATGTCCATATGAAAGAACAATTGTTCAATTGACCTATGATCATTGTGAGGATAAAAGAATGCAATTCAAGTTCAGAATATTCAATAAGACAATAAGAATGCAACTCAAGAACTCCCCCTCACTATGATCCTTAATTTTCAAACTTCAAATTTTCAGTTTCTCCCCCTTTGTAAAACAAAGATATATATATCTTCAAATTTCTCCCCTTTGTAAAAACTTCTCCCCTAACAAAGAAATATCTTCTCATTAACACATCTTCTCCAAATAAAAATAGCAAAGAAATATAACACATCTTCTCCCAAAGAAATATCTTCTCATTAATTAACACATCTTCTCCCCCTTTGACAATGGATTCATCAAGGAATCACGCCTTCCTCTCATCCAGAGATAACCAATAGATGATAAAGAAAGAAGCAGAAATAAAAGAAGCATAAACAGGAGTATGCATGAAGTGCAATGGAGTGGCTTCATTTTTGTATTTTTCAATTTTTGATTACAAGCAGAAAGACTTATATTACAATGCATCTTTTTGGATTTTTCATACCACTTGTTGTAACCACTTGTTGGATTTTTCATATGAATGCAATATGACACAATGAGATGCAATTAAAAAAAACCTAAAAACCTAAAAAGTTCAAAAAGATCACTAAGTTCAGAAAAAGAACAATAAAAGATCAAAAGAACAAGGAAAGATCAGAAAAGATCAAACTCCCCCTCAAACCAACCCATAGGGATAAATTACCCCTAACTCGCTTCTCAAGGTGGCAAACCTAGTTAGGTCTAAAGATTTGGTGAGGATAAAAACAAAAGACAAGAGAAGTGCCTAGTGGGTGACAAGCGCCTGAGGTACTCTTCCTATCTAGCCGACAGCCCGCACAATTAGGATAAGAAAAACTCTCGAATGGACAAGGATAAATAACAGGAATATCAAATGCCATACAAAGAGAGTAGAGTGTAAGTACCTGAATAAGAGCTTAACGGCCTGGCGATGGGAAGTTCTCGGAGATGCTTGAAACCCGTCGACCGCGTGAAGGAGGTGAACCATCTTGAGTCTCCGGTAATATGACGTGAACAGTCGGAGTCGACAAAGCACGTGCCCTTCCTCTTCCGCGGCAATCACGAAAAATCAAAGGCGCGGAAGAACGATGTGTCTCGATACTGGGGTTAGTTAAACAAGACTTGGGAACCCAGTACTGAGACACACGTCTGAAAGGAGTATACAAACCAGAAGTACTATCCTTGACTTTATCTAAAATTCTGTTATGAGCAATGTTTAAATTAACATGGGAATGAAAGCGTCGGTGATCGGCCCGACCGTTGTGGTGGGTCGGGCCGGTGACCAAATCGGTCGGACCGGTGACCATCGTGGTCGGACCGTGACTGAAGAACATGAGAATTAGGATATGTAGAAACATAATGATTAGCATGTGAGAAAAATCCTAATCCAGGTTTATTCCTTTCAGTGTTACCATGCCTCACAAAAACTCTAGGTTGCCTGAATGAAATTCTATCAAGATTTTTCCTATCATTTTCAACCTTCATAACAGAATTCAATCAAATGCCCACCTTTCTTGCAATAAGTGCAATGGTACTTGGTACCACTAGAAGAAGCACCATTTGAGTTAATACAAGGTTGGGCAAAACCTGCAGATTTAAAGGATGTTTTTGCAGGTTGGGTTTTGAATTCAATTAAGCCTTTTTCCAAGACTTGAATGACTTTTGGGTTTGAATTGTCTTGAAAAGAATTGAATCCTAAACCTTGCTTCTTATAAGGAGTTTTAGACTTGTCAAGAATCATGTTTAATTGTTTCTTACCTTTAGAAAATTTCTCTAATGTATCATGAAGGTAAGCATTTTCTTTTCTCAAGTTAACACAAGCATCACAAGTTTTATTCATAGATTTCTCCTTATACAAAGCAATTTCAAGCTTAAGAGTGGAACAAGAAGCACAAGTAGTATTTTTAATATTGTCCTTAAGCTTAGCATATTTGACTCTAGCAGCTTCTAAGATATCTTTGATTTCACGTTCTTTTTCTAAGCATGAAGTGCAAGGGCTAGAATCAATCACATCAAAAGCAATCAACTTGCTAGACTCTAAGCATTTTTCACAAGGAGCAGATTTAATTTCAATTAGCTCGGTTCTAGCATTTTCAAGTTGTTGTAAAGCAATATTATGAGCAGATTGTAAATTGGTAATTTCTGAATGCATAGCATGACAAGATAAACATTCATCAGGTTCAAGAGTCTTAACATTTGCAAGTTCTAGTTTTAGTTTACCAATTTTTGACTCTAGTTTCTTATTTTTAGTCATGACAAATTCTAGCGCTTCATCTTGACTAAGCACTTGCTCAACTATATAATCATATTTAGCAGAAAGCTCATCATAAGAAAAAGATACCTCATCATTATCAATGTCGTCGATTATCGACCATGAAGCACATCTTGGTGAAGTCCTTGGCCTTCCCTTTCTTATCCTCTTCGCTCCGGAGTCCACATCGCTAACGGATTGCTCTCCAAAGCGGCAAGGACCGGTGGCGGCCTTTATGAGCTTGACAAAGATCATACTCAAAGTTGTTCTCATGAGACTTCTTCCAAGTCGTCTTCTCCTCCTGTGCTTACCCTTACCTTTTAGCTTGGGGCAATTGGCGGATGTGGTAAAGCTCTCCACACTCATAGCAAATAACAGGACCACCTCTCTTTTTATTTCTCACATTGTTGTAAGCCGTGTGAATTTTTTAGCTAAAGGGCTAACTCAACCTCGGGGATATTCTCAAGCTCCTCTTCATGAATAGCGAGATAAACAAGCAAATGAAAATCCGATAGAAGATTCAAAAGAGTCATCAAAAGCCTTTTGAGAGGATCACGCTACCAAAGCTAAATTATCTTTCTTGGGATGATCAACTCTTTTAATTTCATGAGTCTTGAGTTTACTATAAAGCAATTCTAAAGTAAGACTTGAAAGATCAACATTCTCTTCTATAGCAGTAGCCTTCATCTCCCACTCCTTGGTGTTGATTGCAGCCAAGAGGTGGGTGGCATTTTCAGATTGAGAGTATTCAATATCAACAGCTTTCATTTGATTAATTACTTTATTAAAACGACTGAAAATATCATCGATGCTCTCTCTAGGACGCATCTCAAATTTGTTATAATCACGCTTATAGATCGTTTGGCGCACTTTCTTAATTTGGGACGAACCCTCATGATATGTTTCGAGAGTGTTCCAAATCTCGTGCGCAGTCGCAAAATTACAAATCCTATCATATTCTTGTCTACCAAGCGCACCATATAAAAGGTTCTTGGCCTTGTTGTTGTTAGCCAAAAGAATCGCAGAAGCAGGAGTTGCAACTTCAGGAATAATGAGCGGGGATCGAACAACGTCCCACATAGCTTGTCCCTCGCTCTCAAGGAATACATGCATACGATTCTTCCAATAGGCATAGTCTTGTCCATTGAACATATGCGGTTTTGTAGAGAATCTATCCATCGCCAAAGTTCGAAGTGACGGTTAAGATCAAGATTGAACTAGCAAGGCTCGATACCACTTGTTGGACCGAAAAGGCGACTAGAGGGGGTGAATAGAGCACGCTCACTTTTTCCCAAATAATGAATTCAACACAATTTCACTCCAATAGCTATTAGGAAGCTATGAAGATCAATATACCAGTACAGCGGAAGACTAGTATTGAATCCAATTAAATCCCCTAAGCAAAATCACAAAATCAACTAAGATTGCAAAGACTCGCAGCACGGGCGGTCTGACCTCTGGACCCAACCGGTCGGACCGATTCTTCGGGCGGTCGGACATTGTTGTCTTGGCGGTCGGACCGCTCTAAAATCGATCGACCGGTGATGACGGGCGATCGACCGGCGACTCGAACCGATCCGCAGCGACAAAAATCAGCCCGATGACGAAGTTACAATTATGTCAAACTTTTGATTCTCAACTCCAATCTTTACGAAACTTGGCACACACCTTCTCTATGCTATTGAGGATCTATTCCAATCGAATATTATGATAATTCTTGAAAAGATCTTGAGCAATTATCAATTGAAAAACAGAAGGTATAAAACCGAGCAAGAACGAAAACTTGATCCTAATGCTTGTTCGTGAGAGATTGATGATCAAGATGATGCTAGATAGATTCACATATATCACAGCAAGCTAATT
Organism: Hsuehochloa calcarea; assembly: GCA_036346395.1. Classification (NCBI taxonomy): domain Eukaryota; kingdom Viridiplantae; phylum Streptophyta; class Magnoliopsida; order Poales; family Poaceae; genus Hsuehochloa; species Hsuehochloa calcarea. Next base: position 35,259,833 of record CM070610.1, read on the forward strand.
CACGTGAAAGAATCAATCACAAACTCGCGGATCAAAGAAAGCCCTAAAATCACGAAATCGAAAGCAAGAACGAAAAGAGACTTATCTCAAGCAAACCTTGCATAGATTAAGAACGTGATCGTCGCTGGATTACACCCACGCCATCATGGATCAGTGGTCAATCCAAGATCATGAAATTCACCTCAAACCATAAAGAGCCCTAGCCTCCACCTCAACTCCCCTAAGCCAATTAGGGTTTCGCAACAAAAGAGGCGAGAGAGAAAAGAGCTACTTGGTGCAGCCACCACCTCCCCCTATTTATAGTGGAGGCCTAGACTCCTAGGGTTTGACTCCATTGGGCTCCCGTTAAGACCCACTAACAAACGGGTCACACACGCACGCTTCGCAAAGCGCCGTCTTTAACCTTTTGACCTAAACCGCTTCACCATGCGCCATGGATTTTCCAATAGGTCACCCTTGTCCATCTTGTGTCACACTTGAGTCATTGACCTCACCCGGCATCGTCGATCGTTCTGGACCTCAACTCTCCAAGTCTAATCCCGATCCTCCTCGCCGTTGACCGTCGTTGACCACCAAGCAACCTGCACAACCACAGACAAGCAAACACGAATTCGGGAACAAGTTCTTCACAACTTGACCCATGTTAGTCAAAACATGCATCATGCAAACCATATGCCACGATACCAATGACTTTGACCTAACAAATCAACATCGCCACGAAGTTGGCCGACGTTCAAGTCAATACCGGTCCGACCGCTCCTTGTGAGCCGGTCGGACTGCCCTCTGGCCGGTCGGACCGCTCCCTGTGAGCCGGTCGGACCGCCCCTTGGGACTTAGCCGAATTTCAACCCCTGAAAATCCGAAACCTACTGGAAACTTTAAACCAATAGAACTTTTTACTGGAGACTCCAAAAATCATGAGACCAAGTGCATTGGGATCCCCTCACTTGCCTACAACACCTATTTTTGGCCCAGCTCGTTTTGACCACTTTAGGTCACAGCCGGTCCGACCGCCCCACATGGCCGGTCCGACCGATTTGGGACCGGTCGGACCGCCGTGCTAGGACCGGTCGGACCGCCCCTGTCCAGTATGCTTGTAGCTTTGTCGAAAACACGTGAAATGACAAACCGTAAACACCATTGCCAATTGTCACATCATCCTAAGATCTGGAACATATCCCCATGATATCCACAGCTCATTTGTGTGCATTTCCAACAAGGTTTCAAAGATGATATTCTCAACAAGTTGATAACTCTAACAAGTCTGCATTAACATCAACATTAGAGATGACAAGTCCATAACACATGTTAACATCAAATTACAATGGAATACATGCATAATTGAAATATAGTCCTTCATGATGATCGACGCGCGTATAGCTAGCTTCCTCACTGGGCTCTTCCTCCAGTCTGATGTCGTCTCCGAAAGGAGGTAACTCGTCAAATTGATTGTACTCTTCCTCATCCACGACATTCTCAACTTCGACAATCCTTCTTTTCCCATGAAGAACTACGTGGCGGTTCTTATTTGCTAGGTCCGTTACATAAAAAACATGAGCAACTTGCTTAGCGAGTACGAATGGTTCATCCTTGTATCCGACACGTTTGAGGTCCACAGTAGTGACGTCGTACTTGTCGACCTTCATGCCATGCAGAAGTTTAACCCAATGACATCGAAACAGGGGGATCTTGAAAAGTACATAGTCGAACTCCTAAATCTCCTCTACGAACCCATAGTATGAGTTCAACCCGCGTGCCCCCGCGGTATTGAACCCCTCGTGAAATGCATCTATGCGGACACTGCTGTTCTGGACTATGCTCTTCCTATCCTGAGCTGCCGTATAAAACGTGTACCCATTTATGTCGTATCCTTGCCATGTCACAATTGTAAATTTTGGTCCTTTGGCCAACCATAGCAGCGTTTCATCACTTGATGACCTCCAAGTGAATCGCATCTTTAACCATTCGTTCAACTGACGGTTGTGCTCTCTCGTTATCCATACCTCCGACCGGTCTAGATTCTGTTGGCGTACCATGTCTTTGTGCTTGTCGATGTACGGAGACACTTAGGTCATGTGTTGCAAGACCGTGAAATGGGCCTGCGCGTATGTATCTAGATCGGGAGTGATTGCTTTCCTAACGATGGTCCCGATACCCTCCAGTCTCCCCTCGTGACGAGATAGAGGCACACCTATCGGTTCCACCTGAGCCATGTAGTCGACGCAGAACTCAATGACCTCTTCGGTTGCATAACCTTCGATGATAATGCCCTCCGGCCGAGATCGATTCCGTATGTAGGACTTCAGAATTCCCATGTATCTCTCGAAAGGGTACATATGACGTAGGAACACAGGGCCGCATATCTTTATCTCTTTCACAAGGTGAACAATGAGATGGACCATGATATCAAAAAATGACAGAGGGAAATACATCTCAAGATGACATAGAGTCGTCACCACCTCGGCCTACAGAGCATCGAGTCCTTCGGGATCGATGACCTTCTAAGCAATTGAGTTAAAGAAATAACACAGCCTAAATATTGCCACTCGGACCTTGTTTGGCAAGATACTCCTAATTGCAACAGGAAGCATCTGTGTCATCAGCACATGACAATCATGAGACTTCATACCAATTAATTTTAAATCTTTCATGGAAACAAGTTTCTTAATATTGACGGAGTAACCGAACGGAACTTTTACACCATGCAAGCTTTGACACAGTTCATTTCTCACGGCCTTAGACAAAGTGTAGCAAGCTGGGGGAAGGTACGTTCATCCTTTATCGGTCTCTTTCGGTGCTAACTTGGTTCTTATGTTCATATCAATCAAGTCACGCCGTGTGTTAACACCGTCTTTTGTTTTGCCACTAATGTTCAGTAAGAGACCAATCAAGCTATCACATACATTCTTCTCCACCTGCATGACGTCGATGCAGTGGTGAACTTCTAAGTGCTCCCAATAAGGTAAGTCCCAAAAAATTGACCGCTTCTTCCAGATGTTTTTCTGAGGGGTACTTAATTTACGTCCCTTTCCAAGCACAACATCGATATCCTTAACCATATCATAGACCTCTTTCCCTCTAAAAGCCGTTGGAGTTGAACCGTCCTTCTTATTTCCGTCGAATTGTTTCTTCATCTTGCGGTATGGGTGAATCCTGGGAAGGTGTGGATTTCATCGGGATATGTTCCAGATCTTAGGATGATGTGACAATTGGCAATGGCGTTTACGGTTTGTCGTTTCACGCGTTTTCGACAAAGTTCTGAGCTTATCGACGAGGCGGTCCGACCGGTCCTTGCACTGCGGTCCGATCGGTCCCAAATCGGTCGGACCGGCCATGTAGGGCGGTCGGACCGCGATGACCAAAGTGGTCAAAATGAGTGGGCCAAAAATAGGTGTTGTAGGCAAGTGAGGGATCCCAATGCACTTGGTCTCATGATTTTGGAGTCTCCAAGAAAAGTTATATTGGTTTAAAGTTTCCGATGGGTTTCGGATTTTCGGGGTTGAATTTGGCTAAGTCTAAGGCGGTCCGACCGCTCATTGTGGAGCGTCCGACCGCCATGGGCGATCGGACGGCTCACTGGAGCGGTCGGACCAGTAACTTGAACGTCGGCCAACCGTGGCGATGTTGTTTTGTTAGGTCAAAGTCATTGGTTTCATGGCATATGATTTGCATGATGCATGTTTTGACTAACATGGGTCAAGTTGTGAAGAACTTGTTCCCGAATCGTGTTTTCTTATGTGTGGTTGTGCAGGTAGCTTGGTGGTCAACGACGGTCAACGGCGAGGAGAATCGGGACTAGACTTGAAGAGTTGAGGTCCGGAACGATCGACGGTGCCGGGTGAGGTCAACGACTCAAGCGTGACACAAGATGGACAAGGGTGACCTATTGGCAAATCCATGACGCATGGTGAAGCGGTTTAGGTCAAAAGGTTAAAGACGGCGCTTTGCGAAGCGTGCGTGTGTGACCCGTTTGTTAGTGGGCCTTAACGGGAGCCCAATGGAGTCAAACCCTAGGAGTCTAGGCCTCCACTATAAATAGGGGGAGGTGGTGGCTGCACCACCTAGCTTTCTCTCTCTCGCCTTTTTATGTTTCAAAACCCTAATCGTCTTTAGGGGAGTTGAGGTGGAGGCTAGGGCTCTTGATGGTTTGTGGTGAATTTCGTGATCTTTGATTGTCTACTGATCCATGATGGTGTGTATGTAATCCAGCTTCAATCACGAAATCAATCTATGCAAGGTTTGCTTGAGATAAGTCTCTTTTCGTTCTTGCTTTAAATTTGGTGATTTTAGGGCTTTCTTTGATCCGCGAGTTTGTGATTGATTCTTTCACGTGAATTAGCTTGCTGTGATATGTGTGAATCTATCTAGTATCATCTTGATCATCAATCTCTCACGAACAAGCTTTAGGATCAAGTTTTCGTTCTTGCCCGGTTTTAGACCTTCTAATATTCAATTGACAATTGCTCAAGATCGTTCCAAGAATTATCATATTATTCGATTGGAATAGGTCCTCAATAGCATATAGAAGGTGTGTGCAAAGTTTCATAAAGATTGGAGTTGAGAATCAAAAGTTTCACCTAATTGCAACTTCGTCATCGGGCTGATTTTACTGTTGTAGATCGGTTCTGGAGTCGGCCGGTCAGACCGCCCGTCATCACCGGTCAGACCGATTTTGGAGCGGTCCGACCGCCAAAGATAACGGTCAGACCGCCAAAGAATCGGTCCGACCGGTTGAGTATAACGATCGACCGCCGTCTTTGTGAGTCTTGGTAATCTTAGTTGATTTTGTTATATTGCTTAGGGGTTTAATTGGATTCAATACTAGTCTTCCGCTGTACTGGTATATTGATCTTCATAGCTTTCTAATAGCTACTGGAGTTAAATTGTATTGAGTTCATAATTTGTGAAAAAGTGAGCGTGCTCCTATTCACCCCCTCTAATCGCCTTTACGGTCCAACAAGTGGTATCGAGCCGGTTAGTTCAATCTTGATCTTAACCGGTCCACGAACTTTGGCGATGGATAAGTTTTCTACTAAACCGCATATCTTCGATGGGCACGACTATGCCTATTGGAAGAATCGTATGCTGCGTCTTTCTTGAGAGCGAGGACAAGCTATTTGGGATGTTGTTAGAGCCCATTGGTTATTCTGAAATTGCTACACCGCTTCGCAATTCTTTTGGCTAACAACAATAAGGCTAAGAATCTTTTATATGGTGCACTTGGTAGACAAGAATATGATAGAATTTGCAATCTTTCAATCACAAGCATGAAATTTGGAACACTCTCAAACATATCATGAGGGTTCGTCCCAAATCAAAAAGGTGCGTCAAAGCTGTTTACAAGCGTGAGTACAATAAATTCGAGATGCGCCTGGAGAGAGCATCGATGACATTTTCGATCGCTTTAATAAAGTAATTAATCAAATGAAAGTGTTGATATTGAATATTCTCAATCTGAAAATGACACCCATCTCTTGGCCGCAATCAACACCAAGGAGTGGGAGATGAAAGCTCCGCTATAGAAGAAAATGTTGATCTTTCAAGTCTTACTTTAGAATTGCTTTATAGTAAACTCAAGACTCATGAAATTAAAAGAGTTGATCATCCTAAGAAAGATAATTTAGCTTTGGTAGCGATCCTCTCAAAAGGCTTTTGATGACTCTTGTGAATCTTCTTACGGATTTTCATTTGCTTGTTTATCCGCTATTCATGAAGAGGAGCTTGAAAGTATTCTGAAAGCGAGTTAGCTCTTCTAGCTAAGAAATTCACACGGCCTACAATAATGTGAGAAACAAAAGAGAGGTGGTCCGGTAACATGCTATGAATGTGGTGAGCTCAATCATATCAAGCAAATTGCCCCAAGTGAAAGGTAAGAACAATCATAAGGAAGGAAAGCCGACTTGGAAGAAGCCTCCTTTCAACAAATCAAGGTATGAGGCAAATAAGCTTGTGAAGGCTGCCACCGGGTCCTTGCCGCTTTTGAGGATCAATCCTTGAGTGATGTGGATACTTGGGAGTGAGGAGGACAAGGAGGAGGAGATCCTCAAGGAAAAAGAAAGGGAAGGCCAAAGACTTCACCGGCATGTGCTTCATGGTCGACACCGACGACATTGATGATGAAGAGGTATCTTTTTCTTATGATGAGCTTTACGCTAAATATGATTCTATAGTTGAGCAATTGCTTAGTCAAGATGAAGCGCTAGAATTTGTTATGACAAAAATAAGAAATTAGAGTCAAAGATTAACAAATTGAAAGTAGAGCTTAAAACTGCTAAGACTCTTGAACTCGATGAATGTTTATCTTGTCATGCTATGCATTCGAAATTACCAAGTTACAATCTGCTCATAATATTTGTGTACAACAACTTGAGAATGCTAAATCTGAACTAAATGAAATTAAAAGTACTCCTTGTGAAAATGTTTAGAATCTAGTAAATTGATTGCTTTTGATGTTTTGATTCTAGCCCTTGCACTTCATGCTTAGAAAAGAACGTGAAATCAAAGATATCTTAGAAGTCGCTAGAGTCAAATATGCAAAGCTTAAGGACAATATTGAAAATACTACTTGTGCTTCATGTTCCACTCTTAAACTTGAAATTGCTTTGTATAAGGAAAATCTATGGATAAAACTTGTGATTCTTGTGTTAACTTGAGAAAAGAAAATGCTTACCTTCATGATACATTAGAAAAATTTCTAAAGGTAAGAAACAATTAAACATGATTCTTGACAAGTCTAAAACTCCTTATAAGAAGCAAGGTTTAGGATTCAATTCTTTTCAAGACAATTCAAACCCAAAAGTCATTCAAGTCTTGGAAAAAGGTTTAATTGAATTCAAAACCCAACCTGCAAAAACATCTTTTAAATCTGCGGTTTTGCCCAACCTTGTATTAATTCAAATGGTGCGTCTTCTAGTGGTACCAAGTACCATTGCACTTATTGCAAAAAGGGTGGACATTTGATTGAATATTATTGGCGTAGGTTGAAAAATGATAGGAAAAATTTTGATAGAATTTCATTCATGCAACCTAGAGCTTCTATGAGACATGGTAACACTGAAAAGAATAAACCTGGATTAGGATTTTTATCTCATGCAAATCATTATGTTTCTAGACATCCTAATTCTAATGTGTATCAGACTGGCGGTCTGACCGCTGGTGGTCACCGGTCTGACCGGTTTGGTCACCGGTCTGACCGCCAGCACAAAGCCGGTCAGACCGCCCATGGACAGTTCAAGTCTCATTTCAATTTAAACATTGCTCATAACCGAATGTTAAATGAAATCAAGGATAGTACTTCTGGTTTGTATACTCCTTGCAGACGTGTGTCTCAGTACTGGATTCCTAAATCTTGTTTATCTAATCCCAAAGATTGAGACACATCGTTCTTTACTCCTTGATTTTAGGATTACCGCGGAAAGGGAAGAACACGTGGTTCGTTGACTCCGGATGTTCACGCCACATGACCGGGAACTCAAAATGGTTCACCTCTTTCACGCGAGCAACAGGTGATGACTTCATCACCTTTGGAGATGATACACAAGGGCGAATTGAAGGAACAGGATCAATTAGGGTAAACAACAAATTCATTCTAAAAGATGTCGCTCTTGTGGACAAGCTTAGATAATTTACAGGTGACAGAGAGCATTTTTGTGGAGGAAGATGAGGACGAAGCTAATGTCATTCCCTCATCTGCTGCTGCCGAGGCGCCCATATTGATACAAGAACCTGCTACGTCTACCTCACCTTCAGTTGAGGCTCCTGCTGCATCATCATCATCAGCAGTACCTGCGGAGGTCGAAGAAACGACATCTCACCCGGGCGCTCCACTTCGCATTCAGAGACAGCATCCTCCGGAACAGATAATAGGTAATCTACATGAGCGAGACACTCGCTCCAGGTATAATGATCCAAATCTCTACTCTCATTCGGCTTTTGTTGCTTCTTTTGAACCCCGCGATATATCACATGCTTTATCTGATTCTAGCTGGGTAAATGCCATGCATGAGGAGTTAGAGAATTTTGAAAGAAACAAAGTTTGGAACCTAGTAGAACCTCCTAGTGGTCATAATGTTATAGGAACCCGTTGGGTGTTTAAGAATAAACAAGGTGAGGATGGTTACGTGGTTAGAAATAAGGCCGATTGGTAGCTCAGTGGTTTGACCAAGTTGAGGGGTTAGATTTTGATGAGACATTTGCTCCTGTTGCTAGACTAGAAGCCATTCAGATTTCGCTTGCATTTGCTACATCAAAAGGTTTTAAATTATATCGGATGGATGTTAAAAGTGCCTTTTAAATGGTTTCATAGATGAGGAAGTGTATGTTAAGCAACCCCTGGTTTTGAGGATCCTAAATATCCAAATCGTGTTTTCAAGCTATCTAAAGCATTATATGGTCTTAAACAAGCCCCTAGAGCACGGTATGATAGACTTAAGACCTTCTTGCTTAAAAATAATTTTGAGATGGGTAAAGTGGATAAAACTCTATTTATTACGAGGCGTGACAATGACTTCGCTTGCTCAAATTTATGTGGATGATATTATCTTTGGTGGTTCCTCTAATGCTCTTGTTTCAGCGATTTTCCGACACTATGTCCGTGGAATTTGAGATGAGTATGATGGGAGAGCTTAATTACTTTTTGGGACTTCAAATCAAGCAATGCAAGGAAGGAACTTTCATCCATCGACGAAGTACACTAAAGATCTACTCAAACGCTTCAACATGGGTATTTGCAAGCCAATTTCCACTCCCATGGCAACTTCGATCGCTTTGGATCCGGATGAGGAAGGAGAAGTCGTGGATCAACGCGAGTACCGCAGATGATCGGCTCTTTCAGATGTCGACGGCCTCGAGACCGGACATTCACTTCACGGTATGCCTTTGTGCAAGATTTGAGCATCTCCGAGAACTTCCCATCGCCAAGCCGTTAAGCGTTTATATTCGGTATTTACACTCTACTCTCTTATATGGCATTTGGTATTCATGCTCTTGACTTTGTCTATTAGAGGTTTTTGATTCGATTTTGCGGGTGTCGGTTAGATAGGAAGAGTACCTCGCACTGTCACTTTCTAGGCACGTCTCTTGTATCTTGGTCTTACGGGAAGCGGTCTTACATTGCACAATCCATCGCCGAGGCGGAGTATGTAGTCTTTGCTAGTTGTTTGAGCTGATTTTGTGGATGACGTCTACTTTGAAAGATTATGGGTTAAACTTTGCTAGTGTTCCTCTTTTACGTGATAGCATACGCTATTAATATTGCTAAAAACCCGAAGGCAACATTCTAGGACTAAGCACATAGACATTCGCTTTCACTTCCTTAAAGATCATGTTGAAAAAGGTGATATTGTGATGCACTTCAGAGAGTCAGAAGCTCAATTGGCGGATATTCTTACCAAGCCTTTAGATCAAACCAGATTTTCCTCCTTAAGAAGCGAGTTAGGGGTAATTTATCCTTATGGGTTGGTTTGAGGGGGAGTTTGATGTTTTTCTTATCTTTCCTTGTTCTTTTGATCTTTTATTGTTCTTTTTCTGAACTTAGTGATCCTTTTGAACCCTTTAGGTTTTTAGGATTTTTAATTGCATCTCATTGTGTCATATTGCATTCATATGAAAAATCCAACAAGTGGTTACAACAAGTGGTATGAAAAATCCAAAAAGATGCATTGTAATATAAGTCTTTCTGCTTATCTTTTAAAATTGATGAAGCTTTGCCTATTACCCTTTGGAGCTGTTGTATTTCAATTCTTGCTCAATGTCATGTCTAGTTCTTTGACTTGCTAGAATTATCATGCTTTTACATGTGTAGCTGAGTCTTTGCTATATGAGCTAGAATCTTTTAAACAACTCAAACTAAGAAATTGCAATTTGTGGATGTTTTAGCGAGTTGCGTAATTAGTGCTCCTCTTGTGACATTGGCCCTGTCAGAATTGCTTTGTTAGCTCTTTGATCTAAAATTGACCATTACTTGAGCTTTTGTGTTCTTGAGATTCTAAAAATGCTCTTGTGAAAAATGAAAATCAAGATTGTCTTATGCTTAAATTGTGCCAAACTATTCTTACGAGACTGCTTGTCAAATGACATGAACTTGGAGATAGTTTGATGAACCAGACGATCTCATGGGGACCGCTTGTCGAAATGACATGAACCTCAAGATTTGTCGCCGGTAGAAGCTTAGAAAGAGTTTGTGGATGGCTCCTAGTCCAGATCTTCTTTACTAAGATATACCTTTAATCAACTTTTGGTCGAAGCTTAGGATGAGTTTGTGGATGGCTCCTAGTCCGGGATCTTGTCACTAAGTTAGATCATTAGTCAACTTCAATATTCAATGCAAATGAGAAAATGTTGACAAATGGGCGTTTACCAAATATTGAGCAAAATGATTCAATACGGGACTTGATTGACTCTTAATGTGGTCTTTGTTAGATTTTTGATCTCACTTTGATATTTTGACATGGCCAATTTCACTTTAGGATCCTGTTGATGAACTTCTTTGAATTTGAAGCGTTGCTTAAATTGATCAAATCTACTGCTTTACTTTTGAGCCTTTGTGCTTAGCTTTGATATATATGTCTTACCATGATCTTGCTAGCTATTTGTCGGAGCTTGATATCTTTGTTTGTGCAATATTAGAGATACTAGCTTGTTCTTTTGGGTAATCTCCAAAGCTTCTTGTAATCAAAAATTGAAAAATTCAAAAAATGAAGCCACTCCATTGCACTTCATGCATACTCCTGTTTATGCTTCTTTTATTTCTGCTTCTTTCTTTATCATCTATTGGTTATCTCTGGATGAGAGGAAGGCGTGATTCCTTGATGAATCCATTGTCAAAGGGGGAGAAGATGTGTTAATTAATGAGAAGATATTTCTTTGGGAGAAGATGTGTTATATTTCTTTGCTATGTTTATTTGGAGAAGATGTGTTAATGAGAAGATATTTCTTTGTTGGGGGAGAAGATTAAACAAAGGGGGAGTAACTGAAAAGTTAAAAGTTTTTGAAAATCGAGGATCATAGTGAGGGGGAGTTCTTGAGTTGCATTCTTATTGTTTTATTGAATATTCTGAACTTGAATTGCATTCTTTTATCCTCACAATGATCATAGGTCAATTGAACAATTGTTGTTTCATATGGACCTCATGTGAGAATTTTGACCCTTTTCTGGAAATCAAAGTTTTATACTTACTTTTGCCTTGTCTCACATGCCTATACTATTCTGATGCCAGCTTGGTCATTTTCATTGCTTTTTCTTGCTTATGGACCAAGTTGTGCCTTTGTGCTAAAAACCGAGTAAACTCGTTTTCAAACCTCTTACTTACATTTTCTGGATAATTGCCAATGTGTTCATCAAGGGGGAGATTGTGGATTTCATGGGGATATGTTCCAGATCTTAGGATGATGTGACAATTGGCAATGGCGTTTACGGTTTGTCGTTTCACGCATTTTCGACAAAGTTACAGGCTTACTGGACAGGGGCGGTCCGACCGTGTAATACTCTGAAAATAAAATTAATATTAATAAAAGCGTCTTAAGGGTCGGAGAGTAACTAAATTAATTAGTTAAAGAATTTAGGGCTTGTGCGTAATTAAAGAATTTAGTATACGTGGAAATAGGATATTTCAGAATTTTAGGGGCTGTATAAATAGTGGTGGAATTATTTTAGAAAAAAAACCCTAGCCACATTTTTCTATCCGCCTTGACTTCTTTTTCCCCTGGAGATTTTTGTGCGCCAATGCCACCACGCTTGCTACCGGTCGCCGAAGCTCCCGCCAGCTAGGCGTGGAAGTCAACGGTTGCCGCTGGAAGCCTGCGCCTGGGAGGAGCCGAGCCAGCCAAACCTCAGACCTGCTTCATCATTGTTTTCTTTTACGCTGCGTCTTATTGCGTGGTGGCGACCAAGGTCGCCTTTGTGCATCGCTGCGCCTCTTTGAGCCGAAGGCTGCTTGGCGCCCGACCAGTCTTGTGCCGTGCCTCTGCGCTAAGTCTTCTTTGCCGCCCGCTGTCTTTGCCGATTCGCGCGTGAAGCCGATCGCATTCGCCGCCATTCTTGTTTCCACCGACGCCAAGTGCTACTCTTTGCTGCGTCGTGCGTGGGTGAAGGCGGTGGTGACTAGGTAAGTAAGGACGTAGTGTTTAATTGGGTTTACTGCCGAATTAGAAATAGATGAATTAGACTCTGCTAATTAGTAGTTGATTAGCTTGGCCGTAGAGCTATATGCATGCAGACTAGAATGTCTGGTCGGAACGGTAAGGTAGTTTGTTTTGATGTTTTAGTCGGGAAGAAATCGAACAGTAGATTGGTTTAGCCTGCTGTTTTGTTGTACGATTTATTCGGATATCTTAGTGGCGAATTTTGGAAATCTCATCTACTAGTTAATTGTAGATAATGTCGATATCTTTCTATAGCATATTTTATCATGTCAATTGGACAAGTATACTTCAAGTTATGTTTTTCGGAAGACCGCTGTTTTTACGGTTGTCGTCTTTCGGCGCTGTTTTGGTAGACTGTAGATTAAAAATAGTAAATAGCTTAATTAGAGTTTTTGATCTATATGAAAGATGTAGATAATTGTCCAATGATTCTGTAGGATCTGAGAACACGCATTTTGGTTGAGTAAAACAAAAGTTATGAATTTAATAAGACTGCTGTTCCGAAGCGGACAGACCGACTTTCTGGGCTAAATACGGAGGGTTAGATGATTTAATTAGAAGTCTCCGTAATCTAAGAAAATGTGGGTAATTTTATGAAGAATCCAGAATGGGGCGGTTTGTGGTGATCGGACTTTCGAGTCAAAAGTTACGCTCTTTTTAGTAACAGGACAGCAATGGGTAACTATTCGGTACCGGGGTAGCGTGGTATATTTGGGGACGTGTAGGAGCGAAGCATATTGATTGCTATTCTTGTTGCTGTAATTTGTATTGAAGTTGGTGTATTTAATATAGGAGAGGCGTCGTGCTTGTTGCCGTCTTCTAATCAAATCGTGCGTCGCAACTAGTAAAGGCAAGTGCATGGTAGACGATCAATGATCGATCACTCGCTTTCTTTATCTTCTATTACCATTATTGTTGTGCTTTTATTTTGTTTAATTGCAAACAAATAATTGGTATGTTTATATCTTTGTTGATAAGCATGATGGAAAGTTGGATATGATGTTTATGATGGAGTTTTGCATATTTTGCATACATAAGCATCGTTGCATATGAGAAGGTGATCATGATTGATCACAACTCCACGGGAGTGGAGGAGGTCCCCGATCCTTATGGAGGAACGGGCTTGAGAGTGAATGTTGTCGCGAGCATTCACTCATGCTATACCGGTATACGCGAAAGAAGTGCATGTGGACATGTAGAATAGATTTGCATTGGTACATGAGATTAATGGATGTGTATCAAAGAGAATATAACTGCATGAGAATCTTATTAGAAGTACCTGTGATGATAATGAAGTTATTGAATGCTGTTGGTTTATTATTGTTCGTTGTTTATGGAGGTGTTTGCTGAGTCGTGGACTCACCCTTGCTTTATTGTTGTCTTTAGGTGATCTTCGAGGAGGCCGTAACTGAGAGCGAATAGGACACATGAGCAACACATGATCATTTACCTTCATAATCTTTTCATTCAGAGTTGGATTACACTTGGACATGTTAGAGATTGAATAATGTTTAGGACATCATTTGGACTAGACTATTTGCTTTATTAATTTGGATTCATTGGTTGATGCTATGTTGGATTATTTACCTGGTTATAATTCCCATTGCTTATTTATTACCACATGATCCATAATTATGCATTGCTCTTTTGTGGTCCATGGATTTGATTATCATTGATTTCTTGCTGTATTTATAAAGTGTGTCAATAATTATTAATTGGAAGGTAGTTTAGTGGCATTCCAGGCTCAGTGTTGGGCTGGGGTGTTACAGTTGGTATCAGAGCGGGCTTTAGGTCCGTGGTGAATAGATTAACAACTTAGGCAAACTAAAATTGTTAAAATTTGTTTTAGTATTAGTAAATCAACTAAAATTTGCTAATGGTTAAACAACCTAAAACTTGACACACTAGTGCACAGTACGTTAGAGAGAGGTACGAATATAGTTTTACGCTTCCGTTATGTTGTTTATTGATGGATGATTTTATTTTGAGCTTTGAACTCAATGTGTATTGTTGATTGTGGTTGATAGCTATGCCGAGGGGTAGAGGACGTGGTCGTGGTGGCCGCGGTCGTGGAGGTCGGGGTCGCGGAAGAGGTTCCGTGGAGCCACCTCCTGAAAGTGTATGAGTCGATGGTCGAGGGGTTGCTGTTGACCCGCCTCCGGTTGGGGTCCAGGATGAGACGCCCGCTTTGCTGAGAGAGTTGGTGGGAGAGATCCGTGCTCTTCGTCAACAGGCGCCGGCAGCTCCTGTTGCTGCGGCATCTGTTGTTGCTCCTGTCGCACATCCACCGGTTCCTGAGGCGCGGATGACACTTCGAGAGTGGATGGGGTTGAGGTTTGATTCGTTTGACGGGTCGGGCACACCGGTCCAGGCAGCGGACTGGTTGCGCTACATGGAGAGGCGCTTGGAGCTTTAGAGATGTCTTCACCTCGTAGGGTCCGTTTGTAGCCTTTCATTGAAAGGGCAAGCAGATATTTGGTGGAGGGCGTGTTGTCTTCGAGGACCGCCACTCAAGGGCCGACCACTTGGGAGGACTGTTGATCGGTTCAAGGGAAGTTCTACCCCTACTCGTTTGTTGAGAAGATGGAGGTTGCCTTGACGACCTTTGCTCAGGGGAAGAGGTCTATTGCGGAGTATGAGGCTGAGTTCAACAACTTGGTTCGCTTTGTTCCTTGAAGAGCGTAACGATGATCCGCAGAAGCCAAGAGGTTCCGTCGGGTCTCAACTCGAAAATCGACATGTGTTGGGAGCTACTCCACTCCGTGATTACAGCTCCGTGGTGGAGCAAGCTAGGGGCATGGAGTTGGAGATGCAGCTCACAAAGGGCGCAAGCCTCGGTGGATCGGTAGCTTCGTGGTGACGTAAGAGGAGCTCTAGTGAGGGAAGTGGGTCATGCTCACACTTTCCAAGAAATTCAAGGAGGACCGCATCTTTGAGTCTCAAGCGATCGAGGCCGTTCTCTTCTTGGCGCCTCGTTCTTTTGCGGTACTCGGCTCTTCGTCTGCCCCCGAGCGGGGCATGCTTTGCTTTAAGTGCGGTGATGGACACCGTCTTCTTGAGTGCACTTGGACGGAGATTGCCGCGGTGTGGCCGCCGGGTCACAAGGAGCGGTGTGTCGTAACCCCGCTTAGCGTGATCAAGTGGGAGCTGTGCCATCTTCTTCTTGATGGGTCGCCGAGGATCTTTCCGATGATGATCGCTCCTCCGGCGATGCCATTTCCTTGACTTAGGCGCCCCAATAGGTACCATCGGGTACCGCCACCTTCGCACCGTCAGTCGCACGACCGCCTTACCTACACCGCCACAAGCAGATTGTTGGGGCTCGCCGCCCGCATCGTCTTTTTCGCCATGGCGCCACCGGAGTGTACGCCATGCCCACAATGAAGTCCGCGGGTCGCCCTGACGTGGTGATGTACTTTGCTTGTGGATTCGTTTGATGCTTTAGTCCTTTTCGATTCGGGGCTACCTTTTCGCTTGTTTCGTCGGCGTTTGCTAGAGAGCGAACTTGAGTATGCTGATGGATTTCTCATCGGTGTTGGTTAGTTCTCCTGGGGGTATTATTGCTAGTTCTACTGTCTGTCCTCGGTGTTCTATTATTATTGATGGAGAGAAGTTCACGGCGAATTTGATAGTTATACAAATGGAGCCGTTCGATGTTATCTTGGGTATGGATTGGTTGCACTCTTATCGAGCCGTGATATCTGTTTTCAGAGAAACGGTCGTCTATGCGCACTCCGCCCGGGAGACGTTGACTTTTCAGGGGAGTGCGCCTCCGCGCTCTCTTTCAGTTTTGGCTGGATTGTTTCCGGGTCAACGCGCAGTGAAAACTGGGCTTCTTTTAGCTCTTGCTGAGAAACCGAGTGTGGCTTCGCAGATTGAGGAGATTCCGGTGGTTAGTGATTACCCAGATGTGTTCCCAGCTGAGCTTCCGGGCTTGCCACTGCGCGAGACGTGGAGTTTCGCATTGATCTTGTTCCGGGTACTCGTCCCATCTCGATGTCTCCATATCGATTAGCACGTCCGTTTCAGGACGAGTTGAAGAAGCAATTGGATGATTTGTTGGCTAAAGGTTTGATCAGGCGTAGTGTATCGCCATGGGGAGCTCCTGATACATTCACGTAAAAGAAGGATGGGAGTTGGCGTATGTGTATTGATTACCGTGCGCTTAATGCAGTCACAATCAAGAACAAATATCCATTGCCCCGCATTGAGGACTTGTTTGATCGGTTGAATGGAGCTCAAGTATTCTCCAAGATTGATCTCCAGTCAGGGTATAATCAAATCCGTGTGCGTGAGCAGGATGTTGAGAAGACTGCTTTCTCCACCAGGTATGGGCATTATGAGTATAAAGTTATGTCTTTTGGATTGACTAATGCACCTGCCATTTTTATGGAGACCATGAACAACATGTTACACGAGTATCTAGATGACTTCGTGGTGGTGTTCATTGATGATATTCTTATCTATTCCAAGACCAATGAGGATCATGAGCGTCATTTGAGGTTGGTTTTAGATACTTTGAGAGAGCACAAGTTCTATGCTAAATTGAAGAAGTGTGAGTTCGGATTTGAAGTGGGTTTTCGGGTCATGTGATAAATCCTCGTGGCATTCTTTGTTGATCCTAGTAAGGTCTCCACGGTGGTGGATTGGAAGAGGCCGACTAATGTGAAGGAGGTGAGGAGTTTCTTGGGTTTGGTGGTTATTATCGGCGTTTTGTGTGGATTTCTCTATCATCGCCAAACCGATGTCTCACTTACTCGTAAAGGTGTGAGATTCCAGTGGATCGATGAGTGTGAGCGCAGCTTTACGATTTTGAAGGACAGGTTGGTGACCTCTCCTATTCTCACTCTTCCCGAGCCGGAAAGCGATTCACGCCTTTTCAGATCGCCTCGAGTGGGTCTTGGCTGTGTTCTCATGCAAGACGGTAAGGTGATTGCTTATGCGCCGAGGCGCTTAAAGAAGCACGGCGTAATTATCCCACTCATGATTTGGAGTTGGCGCGGTTGTTTTTGCTCTCAAGATTTGGAGGCATTATCTATACTGGCGAGCCTTGTGATATTTTCACGGATCACAAGAGTCTCAAATATATCTTCACTCGTAAAGATCTGAATTTGAGGCAAAGGAGGTGGTTGGAGTTGATCAAGGATTATGATCTTACTATTCAAGATCATCCGAGCAAGGCCAATGTTGTTATGATGCTCTTAGTCGCAAGGCGACTCGCTACTCTAGATTGCCTCATTGCTGATTTTGATCGCATGGGAATATCTTATTGTTATGCGGGCACATCACATGTTGAGACACGCTTGATTCTTGAGTCAGCTATTCCGCATCGTGTCTGGGAAGCATGCAGAGTGACCGGCTACTACAGGAGGTTAGGAAGCGTCTGGATGAAGGCAAAGAGGGTGATTTTAGCATGGATGATTTTGGTGCTTTGAGGTTTAAAGGACGTCTTTGCGTGCCGCAAAAGGCGGAGGTCAAAGATGATATCTTGAGGGAGGCACATCGTACTCCATACACTGTTCATCCTGGCGAGACAAGTGGAGACCGGACTAGACGCAGGCGGCGTTGAGGTCAGAACGGTCAAGGTGTGTCGAAGACGGCGTGTACTCGAGGCGGTTGCGAGTCGTGGACAACAAGGAATGCGGGACCTTCCAGAAGGTGCACGAGGGGCGAAAGGGTAATTTCGCAAGGCGGCACAAGTGGAAGCGGGATCCGTTAGGGTTTAGTCGGCGTAACGGGTTGGAGACCCGTTAGACAAGGGCTATAAATAGAGGTGAACCCCTGGTTGTTTTGGGTGACTTTTTGGAGAGAATTAGGGTTAGCTTTTTCTAAAGAGCCTTTGGAGAGGTAGTTTTGCTTTGTGGCTTTAGTTGTTGAGATTGAGATGATGAACTGAATTTCTTGTAATCATTCCTCTGTGTTTTCCTCTGTAATCTTTGATTACGAGAAATGAAATCTCTGATGTTTGTTTCTTTGAGTATGCCTCTTTTCTTCTCTCTGTTCTTGTGTTGAATATCTAGGGTTTTGGTAGAAATCTTGATTTGTTTTGTGAGATGGCATGAAACTTGATATCTAGAATCTTATGGATATTGCTAACATATCCTCAAAGTTTCATAAGCTAAGAATCTAAGAATCTTGCGAATTTTGGTTTTTGGTCTCTTTCGCGAAATATTCAAGAAATCCGATTTTGCTTTGATTAATGGATCTTTGTCTGCGATTCCTTCTCAATGAGGTCAAGGTGTTGTTTAGGATGATGTCTTGTGAGACTTGACCCGAGAAGAGTAGCAATCTTTGAGTATTTCAGATTTTTGAAAATTTCCAGTACGTGTTGTTCTTCTGTCTGGAACAATCGGAACTTCCGATATTACACGGCGGAACTTCTGCAGTGCGGAACTATCGCAGGGATAATCGGAACTTCCGATTTCCAACAGAACAGCCCAGATTTCTTTTCAAGTTCTAGCTTTGGGCATTTCTCTTTTCTTGATTATCTGTGGGTACTGTTAGCAGTCTGAATACTTAAGAGGGGAAGATCTTAATTTTTAAGGCACCATTCACCCCCCCTCTGTTGCCATTTCGTTCCTTCACCTTCATAATGACCAAACACATTAGTGATTAGTCTAGAGCAAATATAAAGAGTTACAGATTGTTACACATTAGTGATTAGTCTAGAGCAAAAATAAAGGGTTACAGATCGTTACCCTTCTCTCCAAGGTGGCGCAATGTGGGAGGAGGCAACAGAGGTGCCGCAATGGGGGGAGGAGGCAGGGGTGACAGCTCAAAACGGAATGGATAGCAATGTGCATGGAAGGAGGCAGCAGCAGTAGGGTGGCGTAACGGGGGAGGAGGCAGCAGCAGCAGGGTGGCACAACGGGGGAGGAGGCAGCAGCAGCAGGGTGGCGGCGCGTCGTCGTTCTTGTGGCCGGCCATTGGAGAGGGAAGAGAGGAGAAGGGAGGGAGGTCTTCGGGAAGCGGATCAACGTCGTCCTTCAGGTCTACAAGGGTAACGAGGAGTCTCACCAGCTGTTTGATATTGTTTGGAGGTAGATTGATCGATTAGTGGTAAACCGTTATGTTGTCTGTCAGATTCTAGATTAGATCCAGTAGTTTGTGCGCCCAGTTTCGGTATCTTATAAGCAGAATTTGATATTTTAGTCTCCTAGAGTTTTGTAGCCCTGATTTTTATCTTTCCATAGCCTTTGAGATCTCGAGATTCCGCCTTACGGTTTAGGCGATATGATTTTTTTTGCGCACTGTTCTGTCTGTCTGACGAGAAGGAACTGTCTGTTTGTTCCTTAATGTTTACCTTGTTATTGTGGGATTCAGAACCTCCACCCAACTAGGTTATTGTATAATTTTTAATAATATTTCCATATTGATAAATATCACCTCCATTGGATTTGTAGAATGAAAGTTATGCCATTTTTCTTTACTGCTGTTATGTGGTCTGGACAGATGTCTGTCAGACATTTACAACTGATGGTTAGCCAATTGTATTAGCCGAATCGTTAAACCCCGTCAACTAGAGTTTCGTAGTTCTGTGCGTTAAGTTTCATTGGGCATTGGTTTCATGTCGTTTCGAATTCCAGATAATTAATTATGATTTTTCTCGTACTGCTGTCTAGTAGAGATGAACGATGGCTGATTAGTGTAATTGTCAATTGGAACCCGTGGGTTGTGTTGGATAGATAGAGGGTTATGGTAGCACACTTGTAGCTTTGTCATACCTTGTTATCCTTATTCTGATTATATATATTTGTGTAAGCGGTGAGGCGGTGAGTGGAGGAGTACCTTCGCTGCCTCCTAACACGTCGCCACGCGGGAGGCAAGTACTTTGTCTTTTAATATGAAATGTTGATGATTGTGTGTGGATGTATTGCTAGACTTGCTATTCATGTTCCTATGCAACGTAGTATTTTCATTCTTATGTGATAAAGATTCAATGCATGTGATTCATTCCATACACGCATCGTTTTCGTTTTGACCACGGGAATGGAAATTGAAAGACCCATCAACTCCAGTATGGGCATGTAAGTCCCACCACTCCAATATGGGCAATCTTGGACACCCGTATGAAACGTTCTTCATACGGTATTTGGGTCCCCGGACTTTGCTAAGTACGGGCTTAAGTGAACACCGACGGGTGTATCACTCGTTATACCGGTATAAGCTATTGAGCAGTCCATTCCTTCAATGCATTCTTTCATTCCATTCATTCATATATGTGTTCCAAGAATTGTTCATGTTTCGGTTGTAGTTGGCTTGCCCACTTTATGCTTGATTTAACATGTTTAGTACTTGCTGAGTTTTGACGCATTCTTGCTTTGTTGTTTATTTTAGGTGATCATTGATGTTGACGCTGGGCGGGAGTAGTCACACCCACACTAGACACTCTTTTCACCTTCCTTCAGTTTTGTTAATAAGATCTGTTTATATCTTTCATTCGTAGAATGTTGAACTGTAATAAATAATATTGATGTAGTTGATAATTCTCCCGATGCCATGGTTGTTTAGTACTGTTGGTGGTCCTTGATCACTCCATTGTTTTAATCGTTTGGATTCAATCTTTATTACTGATATTACTTTATGAAAGTTTGACTTCTTTATGTCCTCCTAGGAGTTATGTTTTGAATTCTTCCGCTTGATGATTACATGTTAGATCCTTTAGGTAACATTTTAGCTTCCGAATAGCCAGGGTGTTACAGTTGGTATCAGAGCGGGCTTTAGGTCCGTGGTTAATGAAAAAGTATTAAAAATGACACACTGTGCACAGTAGGTGGGGTTTGGGAAAATCCATTGCATCCGCATTTCTAGTGATGTGGTTCATTATGTTGTACTGTATCGAATTGCCTCGGTACTATCTTTCTCGTTGTTAATCTATGTTATGATGTGATATCTTTTATATATGAATTTATTCTATGACTATCATGAGATGATCCTATATATATTCGTAATCGATTACATTGGGCTATGCGTATTAGTAGCGGACGTTGAGTAGTTGAGTTCGTGGTTGTTGTCCTAGGTTTTGCCAGGCTACACCACTATTCGTGGTATTAAAAAAAGAAAATTTCTTACCCCTGTTCCATAAGTTCTGTGTTGAGTATGAGCTCGCTGATGAATTTATTGTCTTTCTCGAGCTTGTATCTGGTTCCTGGTTGTAGTTCCTTGTAGTTCATGAATTTCTTTTGAATGGGGGGATTATAATGAAGTGGACAAGCTCCAGTAGGTCTCTGATCATTCTTTGAAACAATTATTGTTCTTTCGATTATTATGATATTTCTGCTCCACGTGAGCGTAGTTAAATTGTAAGATTTATCTTTTCACGGAAGTTCTGTTTTACCCATGTTGGAAAATTTAACTCATTTGTTCGCTTGGAATTTCGGGCATTGGAAGATTTCTTTTGTAAGTTCTTTATTAAGGGTGCATCGACCTTGCATATTTCTTTTGGGGTGCTTTAGAAAGTTGTTCTTTTCCTTGATTTCTGAATTTGACAAAATCTTGTCCGGTGGTGTTGGTAAATCTCTCTTGGGTTCATAATTCATGGTAATTGATGAGATTCAATGGGACTTTAATGGTTCTCTAAAAGCATTATTATTTTTCGATTGTTGAGTTGCTTTTACTACTGGTGATCTTCGTCAATTGGCAATATTGTTATTTCCATGGTTGTTCCTTCTTTCTTATTGTAAAAGGACGACTCATTTACTCGTTTGATAGTTTGAATAACGAGAGTTTTCTGTTGCAAGTTCGTTGACACAAGAAAGCGTTGGCTCCATGTATTTCTTTTGGATCATTCCGCTTGTTGAAAGTTAATGCATCTCTTTTCTGAAGAAAAATATTAAAACCCTTCGGTGGTGCTGTGTTGTGATTAAGTCGGAGGTTGTACTCAAATAAAAATTGTGGGCTACAGGTTTCTATTGGTCCTTGTTTATTTTTCAAAATAATTTCTTGTCTTTCTGACTGCTGAGCTCTATTTACTATTTGTAAACTTATTATTGACAAGATCGTTCTCTTTTATGATAGTCCTATCTTTCTTGCTGGTAAAGGTGACCTGGTTATCCGTTTGGTATTTTGGTAAAGTTCATTGAAGAAATTTTTGACTCAGCTCATTCCTTTTGGAGTAGTTGGAGTGTTCTTCTCATAAACATCTACTTGTTGATCTTACATAAGTGCTAGATCTACTTATTTTTCTTGGCATGCTAAGATTGTTGAAAACTTATGCTTTTGTCACATTGAGATTTCTAACTTTCAAAGGCAGTACTTTCTTCTCATTTAAAGTTTGATCTTCTTCTCGTGCGGGTCATGTGGCCTCAACTGTGGACTTCACATATATTTTCTGAGTTCTTCGCTTAATTGGTTTTTCCCTTGGTCCTGTATTCATTGCGAGTGGTAAATGATTTCCTAGTTGGCGAAAATCGTTTTCATGTGCCTTTTCTTTTGAGAAAGATTCGACCCATTCTTTTCGCATGAGTCTTTCTAGGTGTTTTCTAATTGTAGTTGTGAGATTGATGTTAATCCTTGTAGTAAATTGATCGCCACTGGTGAAATCGCTTAAATGAGAATACTTCAAGTTTCGTTTTTGCGATCGTTTGGAGCTCATGAATATTCTGGTCGCTAAAATGGTGTATGGGAAAGTCCTATTGCTTCTTAAGAGCTTCGTGCGATTTGGTCTTAAAATGCTCTTTGGTTTGAGTTCGCAAAGTAAGGTTGCAATCAAAGAAAACTTTCGTTGAATTCTTCAAGAGGAAATTAATCCATTTGCTTTCCGTGAAATCCAGTAAATGAAAATGTTTCGCGTATTGTGGCTGAGGTCATTTGGATCTCATGTTTCATGAGTAGATGAACTGTCCCGAACAAATTTGGCGTGTCGAAGAATTTTATTGGTTCTTAAGTAGTTCTATGGGTAGGACTAAAGAACTTAAAGAATTTTATTGGTTCTTAAGTAGTTCTATGGGTAGGACTAAAGAACTTACCTTGTTCGTTGTAGCAAGTGTTGTTAGTTTAAGGACCAATTGCTGTGTTAAAGAAAAGAGTGCAGTAGAAGTATTTGATAATTTGAATCAAGTTTTGTAACATGTGGTTGTTGGAATCATGCCTAAATTTTCTGCTCTTTCCACTCAAGAGATATCGAGTTTCAATCGTAATGTCATTTTTTCTTATCGGTTGTTATTTGCTATTCCCTTTTGAGGAATGTGCGCCCTCAACCGTGAATTCAACTTTTGTTTTTTTTCCAAAATCCTCGTTACCAGATTATTTCTTTTGGTTTCGTGCTCGCTGTGAGGAGCAACTTTTTCCTGTGTGACGAAACTCGTCCTTGTTCACTGCTTTCTTTTGAAAAGGATTCAACTGTTTTTTTTTTGTTGCCAAGTTTTGCAAAGTATAAATTGGCAACTGTTTGGCAGTGGTTAAGTAGTGGTAGTGGTTTAGTAATGGTAGTGGTGAGATTTTGCTACCAAACTATTGGAGGAGTAGTAGAAAATGAATTGGTTTTGATCTGTACTTCTTGGAGGGAAATTGATTCGCATGGAATGTTTGGCTTCGAAGTAAGTCTGAATAGTGTTACGATTGAGTAGAACCTATGGTATAGAGAAATTCCAGAACTTCAGTTCATGTTGATAGGTTGGGGATTATCGAAGGTATGGTGACCTTGATTAATTTTTATAGAGTAACGCAATTGGATAATATTGCGAGTTTATATGGGTAATTTCTGAGGATGTTAATAAGTGAGTATGTTAGAATTGTGGGAATGTTGGGGATTCAATCCGTTGATTTCCCTATCTGTTATAATTGCAATTTATTGTATAAGTTTTGGAGGTTAAATCTGGGCTTTACATTTTTATGCTAGACTTTTGGTCACTCAATGATTGTGTGTAGAGAGAGTGGAATAATAGAGTTTCCTGAGCAGTGGAATGATAATTGATAGAACCCTTCTGATGTAGTTTATGAACGTGCGTGCTAAGGATTCTGAGTTGTTGTTCTTGGAAATTGGAGGTAATATGATTGTGTGGGATCTATTCAGTGGTGATTTGAATGACTTCTATCAAATTGATTTTGGTTAGTAGAATGAGTTATCTCGAGTATTCGGTGGATTCAATATAGCCTCTGCAAAATGGTGTGGATGATGTACTTCAGTTTGAACATAATTTGAGGATGTTTAACTAATAGGCTTAATCTCAGGTGGTATGAGATGAATTTGAATTTCAAGGTTCGAGAGAAATTTTATTCCTGGAAGAAAGAAACTGAGGAAAATGATGTTTCATCGGATAATGAGTCGTTTTCTTGATTCTCGTTTGAGTTTTGTGTCGTTGACCTGTGTTTTCTGCAATTTGAGTTGGGGCGGTGTTGGCATGTTGATTCTTTCCAATTCAGAAAGATCGCAAGTATTTGGTTTGGGCGTTTGAGTGATTTCTCCTTTGGTTGTCGTGGTGTTCATTTCTAAGCTGCCTATTTAGAAAATGAATTTGTTTTCGAGATGAATTGTCAAATTTACAATTTAACCTTAGGTGGAGAGTTAGCATTGCGTGGATGCGATGGGGACTCTCTATTTCTAGTTGGATTCTCTTCGTTTTCGAAAGTTGCAGAAATTAAGAAGTTGGCATATAATTTTGTCCGTCTCGGGTACATACGCGAAGTATGCATCGTCTGTTGTGTGCTGGTGCTGAGTGAGCAGTTGGGCCATTCAAAGTTCAAGATTTAGTTAAAGACGTTGACCATCGAGTTAGGTCTCACTTTCGATTCTCTTCTGACGAGTGTACCTATAAAGTTGCGATTGAGAGATAGGTCAGACGTCATTTTACGTCTTTGTGTTGTGGTCTCGCTAGTCCGGGAGGGAGGCCACTTGGGATCTAGAGTCCCACTTGCGCGATCGAAATTCAGAATTGTTCATGTTAGGTATGTGCTATTTGTTGTTGTCCTTTGAGAAAAATGGCAGATAGAATTCGGGGTCGAATTCTGTTTAAGGGGGGTAGAATGTAATACCCAGAAATTTTTATAAATGAGAGAACAAATGAGTATACAGGAACTACACAAGTTTTATATACTCAAGGATATGCTTCAAAGTAGAGATCTCAAATATATGTGGAGAACGGAATATGGATCAATAGTAATGAAACCACAAAATATAGAGTGAACTCCCCCTAATGTGTGCATATACAAATGTGTAAATAGGAACATATGCACAAAAATCATCTACATTCACAATTTCCTAATTTTGAGACCTAGGGTTCAAAAAGCAAGGTAAAACGAGGATTAAACCAGATTTTACCTTGAGGGTCGAGGGAGGTGAACCCTAGAGATGCAAGAAATCAACTGGAGTCAATGAAAAAAACAGACGAAACGAGAGGTTCTTCGGTGGAGTTTTTGGGTGTTCTTCGGAGGGAGGGAGAAACCGAGAGAGAGAAAGATGAACAGGTGCGGAAGGAACTGTGCGAAAGGACCGCTCGGGGTGGATAAGGAGAGAGAGAGACCGAGATAGAGCAGTTAATGCTTTCAACTGTCGAACCCTGGAACGAAGGATCTGTGCATTGAGCAATATTCAGCTTCTTACCAATAGCCCTGAGCCAATCATCTGCGTCCATGGGTTCCGTGCTACTAGAAAACGTCGGTGGACGCATCCTCATGAACTCTGACAAAGTCACTCTTGCGGGAGGTGGAGGAGCATGATAAGCTACTGACGCTGAGTACTGTTCTTTGTTGAGAGCGGGCTAGCAATTCAATCAGATGAGTCTGATTGGCCATCATTTGGCGCCAGTCGGGAGCTTCAGTTGGAGGAGGTGGTGGCTGTTGAACTGGGTTTTCTTGATAATCAGTATTCTCATTTCCTTACCCTTTGGCACTGCCACTTCCAGTGCGGGTGGTCACCATCTGGTGGACTCTTCACAGATTAGACAAGAGAGACAGGAATTTCCAAGGGGTATAGGTCTAAAATAGCCCAAAATCAACAAGCGCAAGGCAAGAACACTTCGGCAAAATAATTTATTTTATTTTATTTTATTAATTCATTACGGCTACCACAAAGGTATTGTAGCTCATAATTCGCAACTAAAGGACAATTTAAGGACATATCTATGGTGTTACTGGGGTATAATCTGGTTCACTAGAACTAGCCTACTTTGCCTTGTAGTAGGCCGCTTTTTTTCTCGCATCTTCAACTTTTCTTCTGCGTCTTGTAATTTCCCTTGTATGAGAGATAGCTCATCTAGGTTATTCCCGTAGGCATAATCCATGGCTCTAGCCAGATCCACCTGATGAGTGAGATCGGGACCGTCTTAATCTCTAGTTGAGCAGAAGGTACTGTCATGCCGGGTTGGAATGTGCATCGGGTAATAGTGGAACCCAGTGCCGTTGAGGTGGTGATCGTAGATGTAGCAAAGTCGGCGAGTTGCTTCCCTGGCTGCATCCTGGATGCCTTCGGCGAAGGTGTCTCGTCGCATTGGGGCATCGAAGATATGGAAGTCTGTGTTCGGCGATAGGTTGGAGTAGAGGATCACTTCTACCCTCCACCGACCCTGATTTCCCACCTTATACTTGTATCCTTGATACGTCGGTCTTTCTTCAAAGTCCAAGTGCTGCATGATCTTCCAGAGAACTGCGGCCCAATGACCAGCAAAGACACCATGGAAAATGGCATTCGGAACTTCAGCCATCTACAATTTTTTGAGAAGGAGATGAGTTAATAAATATTTTTCAAGAGAAAAGTTGAGAAATGACTCCAGAAGACCAAGTTATTTTTAAATTTTTAAAAATAAATCCTTAGGGGTTTGATTTCCTTCGAAGTCACGACCTACAGTCGATATGCTCTGATACCACTTTTGTCGAACCCGGGAACGAAGGATCCCGAATTCTCTATGTTCATACACTAGTCCACGATTTCCAGTGTACACAGTCACAAAAATGTTATCACAAACATATCCAGCATGTTTATTAATAAGCATAGAGTTTATTACAATTTGGGCCTGAGGCCAAATAAAACATTAAGCGGAAGCAAAATATAATGGTAAGCCACACGATACGCCACAGGCAATCGTCTGGAGGTCGCTGCCTAAACGTCCTGCTCCTCACCTTCCGGATAGAAGTCTTCTCCTGAATAATAATATTCAGGAAGAGTGAGCACTACAACTGTGCTCACAAATTACACCCAATACAGAATTTATAATGCATGCATAAGTTATTCAAGGGAAGGTTGTATGGTTTATTTGCGTAATTCAGTATTTTTGGGTTTTAAATAGTTATACTAAGTTTCAAGGCACATTTTTATTCCATAGCTAAAATCAGATTTTAAAATTTGATCATTTTATAGTGGATAACCTCCATATGAAACATGGTGAAGGATACCCTCCTATCACAAGGCTACCCGCCCAATTTTAACGCAAGGATCAACCATCCTCAAATCATGTCCAGAGTTATTTTAAAACCAAAAACAAATTCCAACTTAGAGTGGCTTTGCTCAGCATGTCCATGACCGTGGACACGGCTATTCGAATAGATTTACACTCTGCAGAGGGGTACAACTTTACCCACACGAGATAATTTGCCCGTTATGTCGGCCAATGCACGCTTCCTTAGGCGTGTGATTAGGCAATTATCACAAGGCGTTTCCAATGCACTACCTCACTACCAATATGCCCGCTAAGGTTTCACTTCCATTAGGCTAACCACCTGCCGGAAGCCCCCTCTTGCGCCACGTGGGAATAAAGTATAACCGACACCCACACAACAAAAATGGCATAAACAATAATGAGGTAAGACAAATTATTAAGCCTGGTTCTGCCCATACAGAACATGTGGTAGTACGATGGAGCTTTGCAAGATGCGGCTCAAAGCCCGGTCCTTAACCTACTTGGGCAACTTTCAATACAAACCCTGGGTCTCAGTCCTAACCAGACGAGCCTGTACATAAACCTGCACCCACCAACGGTCCATTTTTGCCCAAGTACAAACCATTTTCTTTTATTTTTATAATTTTCAAAGACATTTGCAAAAGTCCACCATGACATAACAATGTCATAGGCTTTTTATCAAATTTTGAAGTTTTGGCTAAATTCTCCCAAAATCAAATATTTCCCGGTCTAAGCATTTGCTAAGCATATGTTTATTTTTAAATTCATTTGACTAAGGTGACAAGGAATTGGTAATACAACATTCAAATGTGGCTATACAAAGGAATTGGAATAATTAAGTATTTAAAACAGGAATTTAAAATAATTAAATACAATTATGCATGCAATAATAATTTAAAACAGAAATTAAATAATTTTAAAATATTGGGGGCAAAATGGTCAATGGTGAAACTTGCCTTGTTCAAAATCTTGGTATTCTACTTCTTCAATAGGGTCAAGCTCTCCGGAGTCGTCAAAATCTATACGCGAGAATAATCCAAATTCAAACAGAATTCAAATGAACTCAAATAAATTCAAATGAAAATTCAAATGAACTCCAAATTAAATAATTTTGGTTTAGTTAGCTAGATCTTAATTTTATACAAATTTAGAAATTTGAATCACCTAAATCGGAGTTTGTGTGAAGAAATACGAGCTCCTGGAAGTTTAAATCTAAATTAAATTCCAAATTTTAGAATTTCTTTTAATTTTTGAATTATTTTTCTAAAGGAAATTTGATTTATTGCGCAAGCGGGCGTCAGCGGTACTGTTCACAGGGGCTGACAAGTGGGCCCGCACAGTATGGACTGAGTCCACGGCGCCTTCCGAGTCCACGGTGGACTCGGCCACAAAGACTGAAGGCGAGGGAGGCGGTCGGGCTGGCGGCGTTTGTCTTGGCATCCACGCGGCTGCCACGCATGCGGCAGGGGTGAGGTGGCGCTGGTGTGGCGTTGAGGTGGCGAGCCACGCCGGGCCGGAGGAGGAGGCGCCGGAGCCGAGGGCACCGCGAACGGCGGCGCTGGTGGCTCCGGTGAGTGCGCAAAGGTTCTGGGGAGACACTGAGGCGAATGCGCTACCTGGCGGTGGCGAAGTGTGGCCGAAGGGTGGTCGGCGACGGTGAGAGGCGGCGAGGAGTTTCGGTCGTCGGCGGGCAGGGTGCTCCGGGGGTGCTTCGGTGACGAGAAGGTGTGCTCGAGGATCACCGGAGGGTGCTGATGCCGGTGGAGTAGTCGAGGTGGCCGGGGAGGGCTTGCTGTCACCGGAATCGAAGAAGAACGAGCTTCGGCCGCCGGCGGGGAATTGCGAAATGCGGGCGACTGAGGGCGATCGAGGGGACAGGAGGTGGGGGAATGAGATGCGGGAGAAGAGGCGCAGTTGGGGGTGCCTTTTATAGGGCGAGGGGAGGCCGGGAGTGGGAGATTGGGTGCGGCGTTAATGGCGGAGGCGAGAGGCGTGGGGACGTTACCGGCGTTAAGAAGGAGGGGTAATGCCGGGTGTGAATGCGGGAGGAGCTGGCGATGCTAATGCGCGTAAATGCGGGGGTTAAGGCGGAGGGAATCGCGGAGGAGACGGAGCTCCGAGGCGCGGCAATGGCGGCGTTGTCTCGGGCACGAGAGGGAGAAGAAGGGGGCGAGGAAGAAGACGCTGGTGGGGCCCACATGGCGGTCGGATGAACTGGTCGGGAGGAGTGACGATCGTTGGATTTTGATCGAACGGCCTGAGATGGTAACACGCACGCGAAACTGGTCGGGCGAAGCGGTGATCGTTGGATTTTGATCGAACGGCCGAGGCGATAGAGCGCGAGAAGGTTTGATGTCGGCCGTCCGATTTCGATCGGACGGCCCGCATTAAACACGCGCGGGGAGGAATTGGGACGAGGCGCGAACAGTCTTTGGGCTTCGCCCGATCTTTGTCGAGGATTTTAAATTCTTTTTCCAATTTATTTAATCCTAGAAATTCAAATAAGCTTTAGAAAATATCAAATAAAGTCCAAAAATTTTGAGAAAATTCACAGAAATTCTCAAGAGCATTCTGGACTTAAATAAAATGATTCCAACTTTTAATTGGTAATAGATTTTGCACATAAACTATTTTAGCTTTAAAATAATTAGGGAAAAGCTTTTAAAATTTCCAGAAAATCCACAAAAATAATTAAAGTCTTATTTTCAACTGAAACTGAAATTTTTGGGCTGTTACATCAACCACCCGACGCGGTAGTACCGCAGGTTGCACTCCGGTACGACCGGGATCCGGTAGTACCGGAGATATGCCTCCGGTAGTTCCGAAAAATCCTGGAACTTCAAGGATAAGATCTGGATTTTGACAATTTTGCAAATGATCCTTAGTTTTGCACTCAGATAAATATCATTGAAGAGACTAACGTCTATTTAACAATAAAGTTTTTATGAATTAATTTTTTTGTTTTCGCAAATGAAACATATTTTGATAAAATTTCTTCAAAAGATCCAAATTGAGCAAAATAAGAATTTTAACGCATCCAATTTTATGTGTGAGTCATTAATACCATGATGGACCTATTCTTGTGAACAATTTTGGCTCACATGGCAAAACTCACATAAGTGCTAGAAAGTGACCACTTAGGTCAAAATAGGATTTTAGACGAGTTTCAAAATCAAATAACTTTTGCTAGGATGAACTTCTGGAAATCATTTGAATACCAAAAATGTTTATAATAGCCAACTCTAAGATTTTCCTTTTGGGAATATTTTCAAATTCCTTTTAGAATAGATTTTACACACAAAAAATCTAGTTTTGGTCAAAAACAAGATACTATGATCTAGAATTTTGGTTAAAAACTCATTTTCACTTAAAATAGATTTTTCTTGAACCAAAACCTTTGTAAAACCTTTAAAAAGCATTTCCATACATTTTACAACTAGTTTTTTAAAGAATTACCGATAGTTATGAAATTTTTGACCATTGGCTAAAAGGCTCAATTTTGAATAACAATACTAGCACTTAATTTATTTGGGCACACTTAGGGATGTGATATACATGTATATGACTTAGCACTCCCCCTTAATGTGTCACCTCCATCTTGCTCAAGATTTTAATAAAGAATATTATGAACAAGAGCAAGAATACCATTTTTTAATATTTTCATGAAATACAACCTACACAAGGCATAAAGGGCTAGAAACTTCAATGTAAATACTTGTTACCGAGATGGCATTGGTTTTTTTATATGACATGATCATCCTTAAGCTTGGCTCCAGTTTTGATATATGATGGATTCCACCTTTATATGAATAAGCCAAGCTTCCAATGCATCTCCAAGTACCTATTAAACATTAAAGCGTATTTTGGTACCCAATACTTGGTTGGGTCCACGAATGTTAATGACAATATTTTTGGGCACCCAGATGGCCCTCGCAATAGTCTTAGTAACAATTCTAACAAACACATTGCCATATTTATCCTTCCTAAGCAAATAATGATCATTATAAATAATTGGCTTAGGAGAGATACCTTTAGGACATTGTTTACCAATATGTCCCTTTTCCCAGCAATTGTAGCAAGTTGGGCTTTTGCTTACCCTACTTGTCTTCATTTCTTACTTCTTGCCGGTTTGTCTTATTTTTTTAATGTCTTGTCTTGACATCCATTTGATTAGGGCACACCGAGGCATAGTGGTCCTTTCCATTGCGTCCATGGCACTTGACATATTTCTTCGTATGTCTTGCGTTGTGCTTTGTCTTGCTATTCTCCCTTTTCTTAGGAGTGTAGCCAATACCAGTCTTATCTTACAAGCGTCTTTGCTTGCTCAATATATCGTCGAGAGTAGCCTTTCCTTTGGAGCTTCTTTCCAAGTCAACTTTTAATTTGTGACTTGGGCCGTGAGCTCTTTATTTCTCTATACAAGGTTAGTATCACAAGACATAGAGGAAATAGGAGTATCTATTTTTGAGCAACAAGGCATATCTAGTAAATCACCACAACAGGTGGATATGCTAACCTTAGATGTAATGCAAGAGCTAGGAGCTACATACGACATATCATCTAGTAAATGCATGCAATATCTATATCCACCTTAGACTTGTATATCTTATTTTGGAGGAGAGTTTCATGTTCATCCTTTAGAACATCATAAGTATTTTGAAGTGAGACATACTCTTTCTTCAAAACTTTGAATTTTAATTTCGCCTCTCCTAAATATTCATCAAGCTCTTCTAACATGTCCATCAACTCATCATAAGTAGGCTCATCATTATTTACCTCTTTATTACCTTTAGCCATAAAGTAATGAGGTGATGTGGATGGAGTTGAGAACTCATCATTGTTGGAGCTAGAGGTTGAGCATTCTTCTCCCGACATCCATTCTTCTATGCAATCATCACTAGTAGAGATGGACATTTAGTAATGAACTTGAAAATATGTCCACATCTCATTAGCGCTCTTGAGATTGCATACCTCATCGAATACCTCTACACTCAAAGCACTAAATAAAACGTTAATTGCTTAAATGTCGAGATGTAAGTATTTCTCTTCCTTAAATGTTGGAGTAAGATGATCCAATAGAGGAGAAAAGCCTACATCTACAATCCACCATATGTTTAGGCCCATGGCCTTAAAATAACATGACATGCGGATTTTTCAATTAGCATAGTTTGTATCATAAAATTGAGGTGCTTCACCCAAGTACACTAAATCACTAGTCGCCATCCTTTCCTCTCTAGACGGTTAAGTCTGATAAATGAGAGACCAAACTCTGATACCACTTGTAAGATCGAGGAGGCCGACTAGAGGGGGTGAATAGGCAGTTTTAAAAACTTCTTTGGCTAAAACCAATTTATAATACGGAAGCTAATAACAATTTGGTTTTGCACAATAAAAACCTAAATAAATTAGTATTTACTAAGTGCATCAACAATATACAACAAATGAAGTCTAGCAAACATACAAAGATATATAAGCAATTAATACAAGAAATATAAATTGCACAAAGTAGAACAAACCACAATAGACACGGTGATGTTTTATCATGGTGTTCGGAGACTTGCCGGTCTCCCCTAATCCACGTTGAGGTAAACCCAAACGAATTGGACCGACTCCACAAATTAAGCCAACACCGAGGTAAGTCCAACCACTTGTACCGGTTCCAACATGAACCAATACCTCGATCCACTCGGGGTTGCTCTTCCTCCACTCCAGAGATGGTGAGCACCAAACCACTCACAACCACACCGGGCCTTCTCACAAGTTTTTTGAGAAGATCAATGATACACGACTCCTCTACTCCGTCTAGGTGTCGGCAAACACCAAGAGTAACAAGTCTCAACTCTCACTTGAACTAATCAAGTGTCTAAGCTCAATGGATAAACAATCTACCTAAGGCAACACATGCACTTGAGGTTTGCTCTCCATGCTCACTAAGTGCAACACATGCACATAAGAGATGAGAGGGCTTGCTCTTTGCTCAAGGGAATGAATAGAGGTGCCAAATATCATTTCTCAACCGGCCAAGGTAGGTATATATAGCTGTAGGATCAAGGATAACCGACTAGAGGGGGGTGAATAGGAGGTTTCTAAAAATTCTAGATCAAACTACTCAATTTAGCAAGATACACTAAGCAAAGCTATCTATTACAAGCTATGTGCTACAAAATTAAATGCAATAAGTAAAGACAAGAAATAACCGCATAGGGACAAAGAGGTTATTCCCGTGGTATCGAAGATTTGTCGATCTTCACTAGTCCACGTTGAGGAAGCTTGACTCGATCAAGCCGGCTCCATAAATTAAGCCTTCCCTCGTAATCACTTGGTTGTTCTTCCTCCTCTCCAGAGTTGGTGAACACCGACCAATCACAACCGGCGTCGGGTCTCTTCACAAACTTCTTGAAGAGATCACCGCGCAACCTCCGCCAAGTCGTCTAGGTGCCGACAAGCACCAAGAGAATAGACCTTGACCTTCGCTTGACGGCAATCAAGAGCCAAAGGATCAACTAAAATGCAATGCTCTTGGTTTTGCTCACAACCTCACAAATATGTGCAAAGAGAGTAAATGAGGAGTGAGAGGAGTGCTCAAAGCTCAAATGTATTGAATGAATGCTCAACAACATCACCTTGAGCTGGTGGGGGTGCATTTATACCTCCCACAACCAAATATGACCGTTATACAAAAATTCAGAAACAATAAGGGAAATCGAAACTTCCGCCGTGTAATTTGCGAAACTTCCGCTTTTCAATCGAGTGCACTGTAACGGTCATTACTGTGGCAATAAATGCTCTGATTATAGCCGTTGGATTTATGTGCGGAACTTCCGCCAGCTAAAGTTCGGTTCTTCCGATAATCGGAAGATCCGCCTAGCGGAAGTTCCGCAGGTACAACGCAGGAACTTCCGATTGTGTACTGAGAAAGAGATTTTTGTTTTGAAACCAGACCGAAAGAGCATGCATGATCCTAAGTTGATCCAAAGGCATAATGAAGTGCTTTCAAACTACTAGACAAGCTCCCCCTTAATAGTACGATATTTATCCTAAAATCCGGTCTTCCTCCATACTCCAAAGACCGGTAAAATCCAAAAGGGGTCCTAGTCTATTTGTACCATGCCCTTGAGACAAACTCCATCTTCTCAACATTCTTTGACATGCAGCTCCTTGATTTGACTTTGTCATCTAGGACTATGCCTTGTAATCACTTCAACAAACATATTAGTCCCATATTCACATAATGTCATTAATTACCAAAAACACATTTTTAGGGGCCTAGATGCTTTCAATCTCCCCCTTTTTTGTAATTGATGACAACACAATAAAGATGTGAGAGATATTTAGATTGAAACAGAAAGCTCCCCCTTAACATGTGCATATTGAGTAGAAGATAATGTAAAGCACATGTTTGGATTTTTAGGAAATTTTGGCGGAGTTTCTGTAGATTGTTGATACTTGAAAAGAGAAAATGACAATAAATAGAGATAAAACATTCACATATCATGGTCATTCATCATCAATCAAAGATCCAAGTACAACAAAAATATAAGATAAGCATTTTGATATCATCACAGCCAAAATATTATCGAAGTCATTACAGACACCATGCATTATAAACATCCAAATACCATAACAGCATAGTTTAATACAAAAGATAAGATCATATATAAGTTCCCCTTTTAAGCTCTCACACTGACTCACTCACTCCTCTCCCCCTTTGTCATCAAGAGGCCAAAAAGAGCTTCACTCTGCGGGAGGGTCTTGTGGAGGATCACTTGGAGGATCACTAGGAGGAGAGCGGAGGTGATGTCGTCCAAAAGCAATTTGGAGGAGGAAAGCGTCGCAAATCTTCTTTGAGAGAGTGTCGAGTCTGGCGGTGTTGGCGTCAAGTCTTGAGGTGGTGGCAGCCTCAAAAGCATCTAGTCTGACGGAGGAAGCATCCAGACGGGAAGAGGTCGCTGCCTGGAAGGCCTCCTGAGATGCCTTCATCTCCAATAATGTGGTATAGATTTGATCAAGTGAGGCCTGTTCTTGTGAAGGGGCGACAGCAGGTGCGGCTTCCGGGTCTTCTGCTGGAGGGCGCTGAAGGTTGGCCGGAATAGGAGGACCTTCACTAGGCTTATAGAACTTGTGGTGTGAAGGTGTAGCTCCATTATAATCAGTTTGACGAATAATCAGGGCCATAATATATGGAGCAAAATTTATCCTCTTGACCCGATCATTCTTGGTGGCTGCTATCTCCCTTATAATGACATCAACTACATCAAATTTTCTCCCATGCATGATGCAGTCCAAAATGTTCCATACATGGCCCCTTATTGCATCATAATTCCCGCTTTTTGGTAATATAGTATGATTAATTATCCGATTCACCAAGCTGGGAATAGGGAGAAGACTGGTTATCTTACCAGGGATAAACCTTTGAGTAGTGTCATAAAATTCATCCAAGAAGAAAGAGGAAGAACCGGTCTATCATAAATCGCTCAAATCGCTTGACTCGATATCAATGCATTCTCAAAAGCACGTTTTGAGCGAGAGTATTTGATTGTCGATCATCCGTAAGCTCAGAGAAACGAGGAATGTGCCTCGTGGCATAAAATTGACGAATGATTTCATCACTATAATTGCATTTGAGTGCCACAAAGTTATGGATCCCCGCTCGCTGAAAGAGTCTATATGTGCCCTCATACTTGTCCAGCCCGTTAAGATATGACCAATTTATGCACTTATGGTCGGCAAAGGGTTTGTTGGGTCCATAGAAGAGTTCATACACTTGCCTCTGAAAGATGGTATGAAAGCGAGGATCATCACAGTTGCGAGGAAGTGTATACTGATTCTTAAGCCGAAGAAGAGTGTAATCATCAGCTGTCAGTGACTTAAGATCAATCTGAAGATCTTCAGGCTCTCCCAAATCATAATCAGATTCTGACTGAGAGCCCTCACCCGATGCACTTGCCTCAGTATCTGAATTCTCAGAGGATTCCCTTTGGTCCTCAATTGCTTTCATTTCTTCCTCTTGCCCTAAGGGAGGAGTTCTCGAAGATGATTGGCCGGCATCGGTATAGCGCTTCTTGATAGTATCTTTTGTCTTAGGCATCTTCAAAAACAAGAATGAATGAAGTGTCAAAGATAGATTCAAAAAGGAGATGAAAGTTCTGTTTTTGTCAGGACAATCGGAAGCTCCGCAATTTTGAGCGCGGAACTACATTGGCGGAAGTTCGCGTTTTCAACGCGGAAGTTCCGATTATCTGGGCGATTCTAGAGCAACAAGATTTTTGGATTTTCAGTATCTTTGATGGATTGAGTCCATGAAATCGATGCATATACATCATACAATACTGAATAAACCTATTTGCCCAAGAAGTTTCCACAGATTTCATCTATATTTGCATTTCCCCAAAAATTCAAAACTATGGTTCATGAGAGGAAGAAATTCGAAGGGGATTGATTATACCTTGAGGAAAGAAGTGAATGAACCCTGGAGATGCAAATGATCGGACGGGATTGAGGAAAAGCCGAAGAAAAATCAATGTTTTCGGTGGAGCTTTGGGAGAGAAGAGGGCGACGGGGAGAGAGGTGCGGCGGCTGGAGAGAATGAGAAACGGAGGAACCGCAGGGAAGTTAAAGCCTCTCAACTGCCGAAAAACGGAAGTTCCGCAATTCAACAGCGGAAGTTCCAGAAATCGAAAGTTCCGCGCCTGGAAGGCCGGTAGTTCCGATTATCCTGACACTTCAGGAAGAGAGAGCTGAAAAACGGAAGTTCCGCTATTCAACAGCGGAAGTTCCAGAAATAAAGTTCGCGCTGGAAGGCGGTAGTTCGATTATCGACACTGCCGAGGAGAGAGTGAATTTGAAGATTTTGCAAATAATCCTTAGTTTTGCACTCAACCAAGTATCATTCAGGATTATTATGCAATGAAAAGACTAATGTCTATTTAAGAAAGTAATTTTTACGAATATATCACATTTTGAGCAAAAAATTTGAGAAAAGACATCTTAAAAAATAACAAAAATGCAACTAAGACCCAAGGTGCATGTGACAAGAGTTCAAGCGACATTTGAATAGTCAATGACATTTAACTCATTCCTCAATAGGCAAAAACGGTCTTCATCTAAAGGTTTGGTAAAAATATCCGCTAATTGATTTTCAGTGCAAATATGGCTAATTTCAATATCTCCCTTGCATACATGATCTCTAAGGAAATGATGGCGGATATCTATATGCTTGGTTCTTGAATGTTGGACAGGGTTGTTGGCTATTTTTACTGCACTATCATTATCACACAAAAAAGGCATTTTATCAAATGTTATTCCATAGTCCATCAATGTTTGCCTCATCCAAAGCAATTGTGCACAACAACTACCTGCATATACAAATTCGGCTTCGGCGGTGGAAAGAGCAACAGAGTTTTGTTTCTTAGAAGACCATGCCACTAAGGATCTACCTAAGAATTGACAACTCCCTGAGGTGTTCTTTCTATCCACTTTACAACCCGCATAATCCGAATCCGAATATCCAATCAAATCAAATTTAGCACCTTTCGGATACCAAAGGCCAATGCTTGAGGAATGCTTTAAATATCTTAATATTCTTTTAACAGCCATTAAATAACATTCTTTTGGTGCCGATTGAAAACGTGCACACATGCAAACGCTAAACATAATATCGGGCCTAGATGCGGTAAGATAAAGTAAACTACCAATCATAGACCTATAAAGCTTTAAATCAATAGATTTACCTCCTTCATTTAGATCAAGATGGCCATTTGTAGCCATGGGAGTCTTGATGGGCTTTGCGTCATCCATGCCAAATCTTTTGAGTAAATCCTTCACATGCTTGGATTGACTTTTGAAGATCTCATCATTGAGTTGTTTGATTTGAAGTCCAAGGAAGAAACTAAGTTCTCCTATCATTGACATCTCAAACTCCCTAGACATCATATCACCAAATTCTTTGTAAAAATCTTGATTAGTGGAACCAAAAATTATATCATCAACATAAATTTGACAAACAAAGAAATCACCATCAATAATTTTAGTAAACAAAGTTGTATCAACCTTTTCGATTTTGAATCCCTTAGAGAGTAGAAAATCTCGAAGGCGCTCATACCATGCTCTAGGAGCTTGCTTTAAACCATATAGCGCCTTTGAGAGTTTATACACATGATTAGGATTTTTGGGATCTTCAAAACCCAGAGGTTGTTCAACAAAAATAAGTTCAGATATTTTGCCATTTAAGAAAGCACTTTTAACATCCATTTGAAATAATTTAATATCAAAGCATGATGCAAAAGCAAGTAAAATACGAATAGACTCAAGTCTTGCTACGGGTGCAAATGTTTCATCATAATCTAAACCCTCGACTTGAGTATATCCTTGAGCAACTAACCTTGCCTTATTTCTTACCACAACTCCATTTTCATCTTGTTTATTTCGAAAGACCCATTTTGTGCCAATAACATTATGCTCCTTGGGTCTTTCTACTATTGTCCAAACATCATTCCGGGTGAAGTTATTTAGCTCTTCATGCATATCATTCACCCAATCCGGATCTTCTAGTGCTTCATCTATACGTTTTGGTTCAAGAGAGGAAACAAAAGAGTAATATTCACAAAAAGAAGCAATACGAGAGCGAATTTGGACACCTTTACTTACTTCACCCAATATTTGGTCTATTGGATGGTCTTTAGCTATAGCGTTGTGGATTCTTGGAGGTAGATTCAATGATTGATCATCTTCCTTGACATCTTCTTCATTATGATTAACTTCATTTGTCACGGAAGAGGTAGGCGGCTCGACTTTCGTGGACGATGATGATTCATTTTGATCTTCTTTAGGCTTAATATCTCCAATTTGCATGTTCTTCATTGCTTCCATAAGAGCTCTATTACCTACATCATCAAAATCTTCTTGCTCTTCTTGAGAGCCGTTAGTTTTATCAAATTGTACATCGTATCTTTATTCAACAATACCACTAGTTCTGTTAAGGACACGATATGCTTTACTATTTGAAGAATAACCTAGTAGAAAATCAACATCACAACGACTTGCAAATTTAGAAAGTCGAACACCCTTTCTTAAGATATAGCATTTGCAACCAAATACTCTAAAGTAAGAGATGTTTGGTTTTCTTCCAATAAGGAGTTCATAGGAAGTCTTTTTCAAAAGCCTATGCAAATAAAGACGGTTTATGGCATGACAAGCGGTATTAATGGCTTCCGCCCAAAAGCGATCGGAAGTATTATACTCATCAAGCATTGTCCTAGCCATTTCTATTAATGTACGATTTTTCCTCTCTACAACTCCATTTTGCTCGAGTGTAGGTAGTGGAAAGCTCATGCTTTATTCCCAGTTCATCACAATAATCTTCAATATTAGTGTTTTTGAACTCGGAACCATTATCACTACGGATTTTCTTTATTTTGAAATCAAATTCATTTTGAGCCCTTTTTGCAAAACTTTTAAAATTCTTGGAGGCTTCACCTTTGTCATATAAGAAGAATACCCATGTATATCTAGAGTAATCATCTACAACGACTAAACAATAGCTATTGCCCCCAATGCTCTTATAGGTTGTTGGCCCGAACAAATCCATATGTAAGAGCTCCAATGGCCTAGAGGTTGTCATGATACTTTTGGAAGGATGAGAGTTAGCAACTTGCTTCCCGGCTTGGCAAGCGCTACACAGTCTATTTTTCTCAAACTTCACATCCTTCAGGGCAACCACTAAGTCATGTTTGAAAAGCTTTTTGAGTTGAATCATTCCCACATGATCTAATCTTCTATGCCATAACAAACCCATTGAAGGTTTTGCAATCAAACAAGTTTTCAAACAAGATTCATTTGAGGAGAAATCAACCAAATAAAGATTGCCAAATCTAAAACCTTTAAAAATCATTTCTTTTTCTTTTTCCTTAAAAATGGTAACTTCCCTTTTAGAGAATGAGCAAGTTAATCCAAGATCACATAATTGAGCAACGGATAGCAAATTGAAATTTAATGTTTCCACTAAAGACACATTTGAAATGGAAAGGTCATTTGAGATAGCAATTTTACCTAAGCCAATTACCTTTCCTTTGCTATTGTCACCAAAAGTGATCTTTTCATTTCCGCTCCCGTTCTCAAATGAGGTGAACATTTTCCGGTCTCCGGTCATGTGTTGAGTGCAACCACTATCGAGCACCCAATGCCTTCCACTGGTCTTGTAGTTTACCTACAAAAGGAATCAAGTTCTTTTAGGTACTCATATTTGTTTGGGTCCTTGGAGGTTAGTTATCAATGATTTGGGCACCCAAATAGCATTCTTCTTAACACCTAAAATTGAGGTGCCAACAAATCTAGCTATTACTTTTCCATCTTTGGCCTTTTTGAGCATATAGCATGAGTCAAACAAGCCAATCGATGAAACCTTACCAATAGGACAATTTTGTTGTACATATCCTATTTCCCGGCATTTATGGCAATACTTACCATTTTGATTAACAAACCTTACGGGCTTGTTTACCGGTTTCTTACCTTTCTTGGGCACATACCCAAGTCCTTCCTTGTTGAATGAGCACCTTTGCTCACTCAAAAGCTTATCAAGGGTAGATTTGCCCTTAAAACATCTTTCCAAGCTCTTACTTAGCTTGGTAACTTGCTCCTTTAGCTCACTATTCTCTACAAATAGCTTATCACAGGATTTAGCATTTTCAATTTTAGAATCAACACTTGAGCTACATGGCATAGCAAGCAAATCATTGCAAGAAGTAGATATGCTAGTTCTAGCAACATTTACACTAGGCATTCTTTCTTGAATATCACAAGTAATACCAATGCTAGTGTAAGACTTATCTTGGATAAGCAAATCATGAGCTTCTTTTAGTTCATCATAAGAAATCTTTAAGGACATGTGTTCTTTCTTTAAGACTCTAAATTTAGCTTTTTCCTTTCCAAGATATTCATTTAATTCTTCAAGCATATCCATAAGCTCATCATCAGAGGGTTCTTCTGTAACACCCCAGCCCAACACTGAGCCTAGAATGCCACCACACTACACTTCCAACTAATAATTATCGACACACTATAAAAACTACAGCAAGGAAACAATGATAATCATATCAATGGACCACAAGAAGGACATGCATAATTATGGAACAAGCGACAATAAATAAGCAATGGGAATTAAAACCAGGTAAATAATCCAAAATAGCATCAACCAATGAATCCAAATTAATAAAGCAATTAGTCTAGTCCAAACGATGTCCTAAATTTTATTCAACCTCTAACATGTCCAAGTGTAATCCAATATTGAATGAAAAGATTATTATGGCGAATGATCATGTGTTGTCCATGTGCTCTACTCGCTCTCAGTTACGGCATCCTCGAAGATCACCTAAAGACAACAATAGAGCAAGGGTGAGTCCACGACTCAGCAAACACATCCATAAACAACGAACAATAATAAATCAATAGCATTCAATAACTTCATTATCATCACAGGTACTTCTATTTGATTCACATCCATTAATTTCATGTATCAATGCAAATCTAATCTATATGTCCACATGCACTTCTTTCGCGTATACCGGTATAGCATGAGTGAATGCTCGCGACAACATTCACTCTCAAGCCCGTTCCTCCATAAGGATCGGGGACCTCCTCCACTCCCGTGGAGTTGTGATCATTCATGATCACCTGCTCATATGCAAAGATGCTTATGAATGCAAACATGCAAACTCCATCATAAACATCATATCCAACTTTTCATCATGCTTGTCAACAACGATATAAACATACCAATTATTTGTTTGCAATTAAACAAAATAAAAGCACAACAATAATGGTAATAGAAGATAAAGAAAACAGTGATCGATCATTGATCGATGTCTACCATGCACTTGCCTTTACTAGTTGCGACGCACAATTTGGCTAGCAGATGGCAACAAGTACGACGCCTCTCCTACATTAAATACACAAATCTCAATACAAGATACAGCATCATAAGAACAACAATCACTCGACATCGCTCCTACACGTCCCCAAATATACCACGTTACGCTGGTATCGAAAAGTTACCCGTAGCTGTCTTAGTACTAAAACGAACGTAACTTTTGACTCGAAAGTCCGATCACCACAAACCACCCCATTCTGGATTCTTCATAAAATTATCCACATTTTCTTAGATTACACAGTCTTCTAATTAAATCATCTAACCCTCCGTATTTAGCCCAGAAAGCCGATCTGTCCGCTTCGGAACAGCGGTCTTACTAAATTCATAACTTTTGTTTTTATCAACCAAAATTCGCGTTCTCGGATTCTACAGAACCATTGGACAATTATCTACATCTTTCATATAGATCAAAAACTCTAATTAGTCTATTTACTATTTTTAATCCGCAATCTACTAAAACAGCGCCGAAAGACGACAACCGTAAAAACAGCAGTCTTCCGAAAATCATAACTCGAATTATACTTGTCCGATTGACATGCTAAAATATGCTAAAGAAAACTATCGACATTATCTACAATTAACTAGTAGATGATATTTTCAAAATTTGCCACTAAGGTACCCGAATAAATCGTTCAACGGACAGCAGGTTAAACAAATTCATTAATCGGCCTCTCTATTAGAAAATTATAAAACCTCACTAATTAAATATACAAAATCGAGGGAAAATACTATATCGTTACCCACTATTTGGCGTACTGTGCAAAGGAATTGCTGGGCCCTTCCCGGCGTTCTCTTGGCGGTAAAACAAGATGGCAATAGATCGGCAAGACAAAGAACAAAAATCGCAGCAGCTCTCATTTGAAGGCTACAGCAGCGGTGCGGGGCGGTCTTGATCGGCTCGGCTCGGCTTCCACGCGCGGCAGCAGCAACAACGCACAGGGCGTTTGGGCGGTACTCGCGGCGCAGCGAAGAATACAACAGAACGCAGCAGCGGCGATCCACGGATCGTGGCGGAAGAATCGGCCTGCAGCAAAGCAAAAATCGGCAACCACGGGCGTGGCGACCCTCACGCCAGCGGCGGAAGCGGGAGAGCGCAACGCGACACACGCTTGCAAAGACACGCGGCGGCT
The DNA here is from genome assembly GCA_036346395.1 of Hsuehochloa calcarea. NCBI lineage: Eukaryota > Viridiplantae > Streptophyta > Magnoliopsida > Poales > Poaceae > Hsuehochloa > Hsuehochloa calcarea. The sequence goes on from CM070610.1 coordinate 35,303,359, forward strand.
CGAGCGAAAGCTGCGCAGAGGCTCGGCGATGCGAGAACGCCCACGCAGCGTTGGCGCAACAGCACCTCGGGCGACGTCCACGCAGGAAAAGGCGGCGCGGAGGAAAATTGCTGGGGGCGGCGCGGCTTGGAAAGAAAAAAGAAAAGCTAGGGTTTCTAGAGAACCCAAAATCTATTTATATAGCTCATAAAAATTCTGAAATATTCTATTTTTCACAAATTCTTTTTATTTAATTACGCACAAGCCCTTAAGACGTTTTTATTAATATTATTTTCAGAGTATTACATCTTCATTATCAAGAGATTTTACCTTTTCTTCTTTTGCCATAAGGCAAGTAGGAGTGGAAAATAGCGATGGAGCCTCCTTGATAGCGATACCGACAAGTCCTCTCTTCTTGGAGGACCCCTCAACATCGGAGTGGGAGTCGAAATCCGAATACTCCTTGTCGGAGTCTCATTCTCCGATATGGGCTTCATTCTTGCCATCCTTGTGGAGCTTCTTGAAAAGCTTCTTCTTACCATTGAATTCTTTCTTCTTTGATGACTTGCCCTTGTCGTCCTTCTTGGTTGGACAATGAGAGGCAATGTGACCCTTCTCATCACACTCATAGCAACGAATGTTGCTATAGCGCTTCTTCTCATTTGATGATTGTCCTTTTGCAATCTTATCGAAATTGAAGCTTCGATGAGGACGTCTCCTCATGAACTTCTTCATTCTCCTCACAAGAAGAGCAAATTCCTCTTCGAAATCTTCATCTTCATCTTCTTCATCACTTGATTCCGCTTTTGCCTTAAAAGCGGTAACTTTCTTCCCTGAAGAAGTTGACTCATGAGCTCTTCTTTGTCTTTCTTGTAAAGCTCATTTGTGATGAGATTTCCTAAAAACCCAATTGGTGTCATTCTCGGCAACTCGGGAGAGTTGAGAAACAATGTCACCAACATTTCGTACTTGTCGGGAAGAGCCCTAAGCATCTTGCGCACAACATCAATGTCAAGCAAATTAGTACCAAGACCCTTGAGCTCATTTACAATGTTGTTAAGTCTAGAATACATCTTGGTGATGCTTTCTTGAGGCAACATTGTAAATGTCTCATATTTGATCCTAAGCCTATGAAATTTGGCTTCTTTAACCGTGGATGTGCCCTCATGAATTTCAGATAGCGTAGTCCATATCTCATGAGCGGTTTCAAGGTTGCTCACTCGATTGAACTCATCCGCGTTTAAAGCTCCAAAGAGAGCGTTCATCGCTTGAGCATTGAGGTGAGAGTTCCGTTCGTCTTGATCCGTGGGGTGTGTGGGATCAAGTGCCATAACAAAACCTTCAATCACAATTCTCCATACGCTTGGGCTCATGGCCTTTAAATAAATAGACATTCTAATTTTTCAATAAGCATAATTTGATCCATCAAATAGAGGAGCCTTGCCTATTGACATACCCTCACTAGCCATCCTTTCTCTCCTAGACGGTTAAGTCTAAAATTAGAGAGACCAAACACTGATACCACTTGTAGGATCAAGGATAACCGACTAGAGGGAGGTGAATAGGAGGTTTCTAAAAATTCTAGATCAAATTACTCAATTTAGCAAGATACACTAAGCAAAGCTATCTATTATAAGCTATGTGCTACAAAATTAAATGCAATAAGTAAAGACAAGAAATAACCGCACAGGGACAAAGAGGTTTTTCCCGTGGTATCGAAGATTTGTCGATCTTCACTAGTCCACGTTGAGGAAGCTTGACTCGATCAAGCCGGCTCCACAAATTAAGCCTTCCCTCGTAATCACTTGGTTGTTCTTCCTCCTCTCCGGAGTTGGTAAACACCAACCAATCACAACCAGCGTCGGGTCTCTTCACAAACTTCTTGAAGAGATCACCGCGCAACCTCCGCCAAGTCGTCTAGGTACCGACAAGCACCAAGAGAATAGACCTTGACCTTCGCTTGACGGCAATCAAGAGCCAAAGGATCAACTAAAATGCAATGCTCTTGGTTTTGCTCACAACCTCACAAATATGTGCAAAGAGAGTAAATGAGGAGTGAGAGGAGTGCTCAAAGCTCAAATGTATTGAATGAATGCTCAACAACATCACCATGAGCTGGTGGGGGTGTATTTATACCTCCCACAACCAAATATGACCGTTATACAAAAAATCAGAAACAATTAGGGAAATCGGAACTTCCGCCGTGTAATTTGCGGAACTTCCGCTCTTCAATCGAGTGCACTGTAACGGTCATTACTGTGACATTAAATGCTCTGATTATAGCCATTGGATTTATGTGCGGAACTTCCGCCAGCTAAAGTTCGGTTCTTCCGATAATCGAAAGATCTGCTCATTTCATGGTGGAACTACCGCACTTGCGAAAATGGCTAAGTCCCTAAAAGGGTGCTCTCTGGAAAAAAAAATGATCCGCGAGAATTTCGGAGCAACCGATAATCGGAACTTCCGCACTTCGAGAAATCGGCTGAGTCCCTAAAAAGGGTGCTCTCTGGAAAAAATGAATCGCAGATATTTCGGAAGATCCACCTAGCGGAAGTTCCGCAGTGACAACGCCGGAACTTCCGATTGTGTACTGAGAAAGAGATTTTGGTTTTGAAACCAGACCAAAAGAGCATGCATGATCCTAAGTTGATCCAAAGACATAATGAAGTGCTTTCAAGCTACTAGACAAGCTCCCCCTTAATAGTACGACATTTATCCTAAAATCCGGTCTTCCTCCATACTCCAAAGACCGGTAAAATCCAAAAGGGGTCCTAGTCTATTTGTACCTTGCCCTTGAGACAAACTCCATCTTCTCGACATTCTTTGACATGCAGCTCCTTGATTTGACTTTGTCATCTAAGACTATGCCTTGTAATCACTTCAACAAACATATTAGTCCCATATTCACATAATATCATTAATTACCAAAACACATTTTTAAGGGCCTAGATGCTTTCAATAGCCTACACACAAAAACTAGCCATTGAAAACAAAATGTTGAAAAATCAGCACAAGCGGTACTACCGCCGTTCAATGACCGGTACGACCGCACCTCTATGACAAGCACAGTAACGGCTATATCAGACGAGAAATAAGCCGTTAAAAAGTGCAGTGCGATACTACCGCCAACCAATACGAGGTAGTTCCGATCTTCGGTCGTTCTGTTTCTGAAGGGCGGTACTACCGCTTCCACTTAGGTCCAACACATGCACCTACTGGAAAAAACATACCCCCGTTCTTTTTTCAGAATTACCGATCTACGGTAGTTCCGCTCAAAGCACAGCGGTACTACCGACTTTCAAAGAGCAGACCAAAACTCCAAAAGGCGTCATTCTGTAAAAACGTACCATAAGGATTTCGGTACAACCGACTTGCGGTAGTTCCGCCCAAATAACTACGGTACTACCGCATTTCCAAGATAGCAATAAAACTCAAAAAGATGTCTCTCTGGAAAAAATGTACCACTGGATTTTTGGTCCATCTGGATTGTGGTAGTTCCGTCACAAGAACTCCGGTACTACCGCACAGTGGTAGTTTCGATTACTTAACGTCGGAACTACCGATATTTTTGAGAAAAACTCAATTTGCATAACACATTTGCCAATTAACTTGCGATTCAAACAAGAGTTAAAGGTGAGATTCTCAACAAGTTGTAAAATACATTTGCCGACTTTTCGAATCACACCGCAAGGAATAAGATACATAGACTTAAACCATTTACAAAACATATTTACAAACTCAAGTCACATGCTACAAGATTCAAGCATGAGCATCAACTATTTGCAAAAACACATTCATAAATAATAGTACCACGCCACAAGACTAAGGTGTATATGGACTTCAACCATTTGCAAAACACATTTGCAAATTATAGTCTCATGCTACAAACATTAAATGCATGAGCCTCGGCTATTTGCAAAACACATTCGTAAATAATAGCACCATGCATAGATGAGCTAGAGCAAACACAATGAGTTATCAACACATGACTATCTCATGCTACTAGTTAAGACCCCTCTTAATAGTATGGTAACCTATACTAGCAATCCGGTCTTCTATCCAAACACTAAGACCGGTAAAAGTCTAGGAACACATCCTTAGCCCTAACTAGTCATACTTTTTCCTTAAGCATCTACTTGAAGCTTGATGACGCACATCTTTACTTCAAGTCCGGGTTCTAGACTTTGATAATCATCAACACATGATTATCTCTTTTTTACTTCGGGATCTTGACTTGATGCTCATCAACTCATGATGACATCCTTCATCCCGAGTCTTTATGCATCAACAAATGATGCATCCTTCACTAAACCTCCATCAACTCATGATGGGTCTACTTCTTGAATATCATCGACACACGATGATTTTCTTTTCTTCAAGCTCTTCATATGCATCAACACATGATGCATCTTCTTCTTAAACTTTGACTTGATGATAATCAACTCATTATGTCATCCCAAGTCTTCATTCCCCTGGAACATAACCTATTCATCTAACTCATAGAAAAATTAGTTCCACAATATGATTACCATTAATTACCACACCATACCATTAACTCATAATGGTGGGACAAGATACATCAATCTTTCTCTCTTTAGTAATTGATGATAATCACTTCAATTGTTCATAATTGAATGTAGATAAATGAGAGAACAAATGAGTATACATGAACTAAACAAGTTTTATATACTCAAGGATATGCTTCAAAGTAGAGATCTCAAATATATACAAAGTAGAGCACAACCAAAAGGTCGTTTAGGTTAGCATGTGTGCACCCAAAAGAGCGGCAAGGACAAGGATAACAAGAAAGGGACTGCACAACCGGGCTACAGCTCCAAACTAAGACCACACTATGTTCCTTCACCAAGGCGAAGGCGAAGGAGCACGAAGATTTTCCGCACCTCCTCTCCAGGCTGCAGGCCAACCACAGCAGGCAGAGCAATCTACAAAAGGGCGGCAAGAAGAGTGCAAGCGCGCGAAAATGATGAGACAAAGACGGAAAGGACAGGAGGCATAGAAGGAAAAAAAAGCTGTGAGAGAAGAGGCGATGAACCGTGGTACAACAACGAAATCCTGCAGCAAGTTGGCTGGCCAAGACGAGGAGGAAGAGGCAATCGACCCGACGAGGCACTCTGGGCGAGCGAAAGCTGAGCAACAGAGAAACCAAGCGGGAGCACATGGGCGAATGAAAGCAGACGGGACGAGGAAAAGTGAGCAACGGAGAAAACAAACTAGAGGGCGAACAGTCGAGAGAAGCCACACATCCTCCAGCCACTAATGATGCACTCGCTTCGACGCAAAAAAGCGAGGGGCGGAAAAAAAAAACCAACGCGAGACTGAATAGTGGAGGGAAGTCACGCGTCCTCCATCCATTAATGGTGCACTACCTTGATGCAGCTCCTGACGAGTCCTGCGATGAACGACGATTATGAACGGGCAAGACACGCGCGGTAGGCACCCAGGTGAGGAGGTCTCAGCGACCAGGAACCGAAGCAATGAAGTGCTGGACCATGTCCACGAAGACCTGGTTCGCAATCCGGACGCGTGCACACAAAGAAGTGGGTGGGAAATGTACAGAATGAGCCTGAGAGCGTCATTATCCCCGCCTTTAGTAAAAGGGGAGATGTTTAGCATCTTTGCTCATCCTAATTTTCAGAGTTTTTGAAGATTTTCAAAAAATAAAAATAATCATTTGATTTATTGCTAAAGCTTAATTGAGAATTTTAAAAAATAAAAATAATTTAATATGAATTATTCAAACTCCAATTAATTAAAACTTAGTTTAATTGGTTTTCTGGTATTTAAAGTCAAATTTTTCTATTTTAGGTATTTTCTTGGATTTATTGGATTTTAAAAATGGTTTTTCCTATTATCCAAAAAATAAAAATACTTTATTTGCAAAATTAAAAGATAAATTAAGTTTCAAATAATTCAAGGAATTTATGTATATTTTTCTAGAATTTTTTGACTTTATTTGCTATTTTCTAAAAAAAGCCTTTTGATTTGTTGTATTTTCTAAAAATCAAAAAAGTTTTAAAATCATTCTACTGTTCCTGAGCCGAATTCCCCCGGCCTGCTGTTGTTCCACTAGCCCGGACCGGCAGTGCCAGCCTTTCCCGCGCGTGCCCGCTCCCCTCTCCTCGCTGACCGATGGGTCCCGCCTGTCAGCCGCTCCGCTTCCTCGCCCGCGCATAGCCATTCGATCTAGATCCGTCCGCTCCACGCGTCCCTGCCCCCGGTCATTGCTGGCCGTTCGATCAAAATTCGGCGGTTCGCCTCGCCCGCGCTCCTGTTCTTTGTCTTCCTCCTGCCTTTCTCGCGCACGCGCGCACCCGCGCGTCTGCCCCCGCCGCCACGATTTCCGCTAGCGCCGCCTCGAGCACGCCGTCGTGCCCGCATCCGCGTCGCCCATCGTCGCATCCCATCGTCACCTCCGCCCCGGTCTTCCGCCTCTTCTCCCCATTTTCCCACCGACGCAGATGCGTCCCTAAATCCCTTGATTTCCCTCGTCCCCACCCGGTGCTCGTCCCCCCTCCTCCGCTATAAAGAGGCGCCGATTCGTCATGGCTCGCCTCGCCCCCCCTCTATTGCCTCTTCCCCTGTGCTGTTGAGAGCCAAAGCTCCTGGAGCTTCCTCCCTTCCCCGGTACTACCGCTCTTCCTTCGCCGGTACTACCATTTCCCTTCGCCGGTACTACCGTCCGTTCCCCGCCGGTACTACCGCCCGCACCTCTCCCATACTTCGCCCCCCCGGTACTACTACCGTGTTCCCTGGAACTACCGTCAGTTCTACCCCGGAACTATCCCCGGAACTACCGCCCGCAACACCCCGGAACTATTGCTCGTGCCTGCGTGGCGTAGTCCACGTGTCACCTAGTCAGCGCCGCACCATCCATTTCGCTGCGTGGCTGCTGACGGTTTTTTATTTTCCTTTTGAAAAATAATTCTAGAAAATGTGATTTCTACCATTTTATGTTATTTCAAACTTCTGGAGGTCATAACTTTTTCATCCGAACTCCGTTTTGGGTTATTCAAATTTCTATATTCATATAAAATCAGCATATTTCATTTTGTTCTAGTTTTGTAATTTTTGGATTTTATTTGTATTGTTTTATTTATTTTGTTCTTTTCGCACGTTTAGATTCCGACGTTTCGGAATAATTCTTCGACCCAGCAACCGACGCATCGCAACTCTTCAACGAAGGCAAGTCGTAGACCTTTGATCATGTTGTACCCATTTAGCAAAATTATATTGTTTTATATCAACATGCATGGCTAGTTGTATAAAAATAGTTTCGGGAATAGTTAATTACCTAATTGCCATTATGTCTTCTTGATAAATTGAGAATGACATGTTTCCTTGAATGACATAAATCCTTAGACACCTTAGGATGGTTAATTATTAGTTGGACATAACTGTATTACCAATATGGGTGCGTATTATGCTTAGCCATGCTTTAGTTACCCGATAGGATTCACGATCACATAATCAAAGACATGTTTGAACTTGACTAAAGGAAATATGGAATTGTGGCGTGGCCACTGTTGTTAAAAGATGTGTACCATGGCAAAGATTGTCATTTGGTCGGTTTGAACCAAAAATGATTTATGCTCGGACGAGTGATCGTGCAGTAAAGGGGGTGCGAAAGCACATTGGGAGTGGTAGTCTCGCTTGAGCAACCACCTAAGGACTTAACTTTGTACACCATTGATCTGGACCATACCGTGCAACCACAAGTCCATTATGGGGTGGATCTGGCAAACTAATTAGCAAAATTTTGAGTCGGTTCTGTTTTGGTTGATCAGCAGCGCAAGAGGGGGCCGGGAAGGCGAATCCTTAGCAAGCAGAACCGAGTCAAAACGAAACTTTGTAAAGGTATTGTCACGTGCTCTAGACTGCTTATCTAAGGTAGTGAGCGGTGGTATCGATGGATGCCAAACAAACTAGAGAAGTCGTGTTCTATGGGAAAAGTTGTACCACCTCTGCAGAGTGTCAAAAACTATTCGAATAGCCGTGTTCCCGATTATGGACATGCCCGGTGATTTCACGCAAATGGTAGCTTTTTCATAAAAACGTTGGAATGGATCAATGAAATGGTTTGGTTGGAATGGTTGGGAAGTGAACAATGTTCACTATTTGTTTCAAATAACTTGATTACTTATGTATTAATCTTTTAAAAAATGTTTTGCAATCTATTTACTGTATTTACTGTCAATATTGCTATCTGCAAAATAGCCATAAAGTTGTCTTTGTACAAGCTTTGCATGAATATTATTTGCATACATTTCTGTTGGACCGAAAAGGCGACTAGAGGGGGTGAATAGGAGCATGCTCACTTTTTCACAGATAATGGATCAATAAAACTTTACTCCAGTAGCTATAAAAGCTATGAAGATCAATATATCAGTACAGCGGAAGACTAATATTGAATCCAATAAAAACCCCAAAGCAATAGGACAAAACCAACAAAGATTGAAGTGAAACAATCTACTGGCGGTCGGACCACTGCCTAACTGGCTGTTGGACCGATTCCTGACCGGTGGCTACGGGCGGTCTGACCGCCGGTGTACAGAACAGAAGAACGGCCAAGATGATGAAGATGAAAATAGATGAAACTTTTGATCTACTAATCCAAACTTGATGAAACTTGGAACACACATTCTCTATGATATCAGGGACCTATTCCAATCGAAGATTATGATAATTCTTGGAGGAATCAAGATCCTTTTCGTTTGATCAAAGAAGGGTTCAAAACCGGGTCAAAACGAAAACTAGGTCAAATCTCTTGCTCGTGGGTGATTGATGATCAAGATGATCCTAGATAGATTCCCACACGTCACAGCAAGCTAGATCACGTGAAGAAACTAAGCAAAAACTCACGGATCAAAGAAAGACCTAAAATCATCAAATAGAGAAAAAGAACGTAATGAGACAAAACATTGAATAAACTTTCCTTGGATTGATTGATATGATCAGGACTTACAGTCACTCCATCAATGGAGGACAATGCTCAATCCAAGAGCATGAAAATCACATCAAATATCAAGAACCCTAGCCTCCACAAAAGCTCTCCCTAAGAAAATTAGGGTTTACAAGAATTGCAAAAGAGACGAAGAGGTGGTCATTACTACAAAACAGGCCATAGAAGACGCATCATCACAGACGGTTCTTGAAAACCGTCTGTGGTAAAATAATCACAGACGGTTCCAAGACGAACCGTCTGTGATATGTCACTATCACAAACGGTTCCAAGACGAACCGTCTGTGATATGTCACTATCGCGAGCGGTTCTAGAGAACCTAACGTGATATGTAGATATCGAGGCGGTTCGTGGTTAGAACTATGCGTGATGCTTCATAGACGGTTCTAACCACGAACCGTCTGTGATGAGATATTCATCACAGACGGTTCGTGGTTGGAACCGTCTGTGATTTTAGGATTTTACCATGGTTTGAATTTTTCCTTACTCTTCGAATTTACCATGGCTTGGATTTTTCCTTACTCTCTAATTTTACCATGGCAACCAATACTCTGCCGCGGTAGGGTTTGGGTAGCCAATCCACTGCCGCGGTACATAATCCTCTGCCGCGGTAGTGTTTGGGTAGCCAATCCTCTACCGCGGTAGGGTTTGGGTAGCCAATCCTCTGCCGCGGCACATAATCCTCTGTGAAAACAGACTATCACAGACGTTATTCACGAACCGTCTGTGATAGCATTTTTCACAGACATAAAAATTCAGACGGTTCAAAAACCGTCTGTGATGATGGTTTAGAACCGTCTGTGATGAGCTTTTCTGTAGTAATGGGTGCAGCCACCACCCTCTCCTATTTATAGTGGAGGCTTATACCTTCTAGAAGTTTGATCCTATTGGGCTCCCGTTAAGGTCCAAAACAAACGGGACACTTACGCACGTATTTTAATGTGCCGTCTTTAACATCCCTTGACCTAACTAGCTGCACCTTGCGCCATCTTGCGCCTCGGATTAGCTAATAGGTCACTCTTATCCATCTTGCACCACGCTTGAGTACATTGACCTCACCCAGCATCGTCGATCGTTCTGGACCTCAGCTCTCCAAGCCTAGTCCCGATCATCCTCGCCGTTGATCGTCGTTGACCACCAAGCAACCTGCACAACAATAGACAAATAAACCAAATTTGAGAACAAGTTTTTCACAACTTGACCCATGTTAGTCAAAACATGCATCATGCAACATATATGCCCTGAAACTCATGACTTTGACCTAACAACCGAACAACGCCGCCACGACGGGCAATGATCAAAGTGAAAACCGGTCAGACCGCCCCCTAGGGCCGGTCAGACCGCCAGCTGGGACTTAGCCGTTTTTCCTCTTTGGAAGACCGAAACTTACTAGAATTTTCAGACCAATAGAACTTTTGACTGGAGACTCCAAAAATTATGAGACCAAGTGCAATAGAATCCCCTCTCTTGCCTACACACTCTATTTTTGGCCTAGCTCAAATCCTCACTTTCTGACATTTTCGATCCGACCGCCCCTTAGGGCCGGTTCGACCGATTTGGGACCGGTCTGACCGTCGCCCTGGCCGGTCAGACCGGTTTTGGCCTGACAGTACACAGCAACTGTGTCGAAAACACGCAAAACGACAAACCGTAAACGTCATTGCCAATTATCACATCATCCTAAGATTTGGAGCATATCCCATGATATCCACAATTTCCCTACGACTTGCTGAGTACTCTATGTACTCACGGTTATACGCCACTTGTTGATCAGCTCCCGCAGAAGAACCAGAGAACACCAAGTTCTACGAGGAGGAATTCTTTGAAGACTTTGCGAACTAGGTCGCGTCCTCCACTTGATTGCCTGTGGGCATGTCGATTGGCCTCCACGAGTTATGTTTTGGATTTCCGCTGCAAGTTACTCCTTTATTGTTAAACCTGCGTGGCGATCTTTGTAAGACTTAACCATAAGATCCTTTTGTTGCTAATTAATACTACTTTGTCTGCTTCATTAGCTTCTTTATTGTATGGATATGATAACATTATTATTGTAACTGTGTGAGCTAGCTACTGATCTGATACTAATTCAGTATACACAGAGAGTCTCGGGGTTGCATACCCAGGCGCCGACAGGAGGCTAGTAGCACTTCCCAACAATGTTTGGAGGCAATCTCAGAGCCATCATTTCTTCTTAAAAAAACATATTATTGATGTGGTTAGTATCAAACTACCAACTCCTTCAAGGTTAGAGGACAACACTGAAAAGTCCATGTCCTCAACGGTACGACTTCGGTAATAGAGTAAAATCAGAAAACTACTTAGTAGTAAAAATCGTTAACTGACCACACATTACACAAGATACAACATCTCATACTCAAAACCGGTATTTCCAACCTACCATAAACAAAAAAAAATTATTAATTAACCCATTTTTTTAATATACTTTTATTACTAACCTCTCACTAACTTTATTATTTTCAAATATGACCATTTTAGCAACATTACTATCCGTAGTGTGGCGAACCAACAACACCACACCACAAAATAAGTCTAGCTAAATAACACTAGTTGCCATATCATTTGTAGTATCACAACCAAACAACACTAGCACACAACTAATGGAGTGACAAGATTTAACAACACAGCGATAACTTGTGTGCTGTTGTTTTGCCATACCTGGCCAAAAAAAGTCAAAATTAAAAATAATGTTGACAATGGGTTAGTAATAAAATATTTTTCAAATAAAAAAATTATTTATTAAAAAAGTTCACAAACCTAGATTTTAGTATTAAAAAACTCCATATCAACACGTTGGATGGAAGTATCAAATCCTATTACCGGTAATAAAGCTTTCTTTGCATTCAACCATGTAGCAAAACTCTTGTAGCAGGCGGTAATTTCCTTCTCCCTTGTATATAGGGAAAATTGAAGAATCTATGAAACTACAGAGGTTGATTACGATAACCACAATAGCAAAACACGAGTGGCAGCAGTACGTGGTCGAGGCCGCCGCCTTTCGCCCACAGCACACGGTTATTAACAATTGGGACATAATCACAGGTATGTAACACCCGAAATTATAGGTTAACACTTAATAGGGCATCTCGATAATCCAAATGAACCACGCGAAATTCTAACCAAGCTTTTTCGATAATAGGGCATTTTGAACACAATAGTGACCGAATTACATGTAAACTCTGAATATTTTGATGATGCCCTACATAATCAACTTCAATTAAGGTTTTCAACAATGCAAATTGGATTGCCAAACCTATTTCTCAATAGCTATACAATTACATTGGCATTCCATTCTAAAAAAATGTGAGAAAAGAATAATTAGCGTTCCTTCAATGATGAACTCAGGCAATTTTTTTGCGAATTTCACAGCAAACACAGGCAGCAACACAGTTCTCAATTCAGCAAATCCAAGCCTGGGGTAGGTTCCAAATACTCTCCCTGCAAATATAAAAGCTGTCATTATAGCTGCAGTTATGTATCAAAACTCGAAAGGATAATTTTCTACAAAAGCGCAAAAAGATAAGATTCACCGCACGCCTCACAATTTATAAGGGTTCAAGAAACCGGTTGATTCTCGCCAAAAACCTAAAGAATGATCGGTCCGGTTTTTATAAGGGGCCCAGTTCAGGGCCTAATTGACACTGTGCCATCCCCATATTTTGCGGAATAGATGTACTTTTACTTCTTGAGAAAATTAACTTTGAAATTTGGAAAGAAAAAAATCAACCAAAAAATGGTTCAGAGTGGATAGGGCCAAAAAAGCAGAGTCCAACAAGGTCTGGATTCCACAAATGTGCCAACTCAAGCTAGGAGCCTAGGAGACAGGAGCAGATCCCAGAAAGTGTTTGCAGCAATAGTTTAATTTCCTGTTTTTTTAAACCAGCCATGACTAGTAGGGATGCGGCATAGCCGTCACTGGATGGTTTCCAGTGGTTTTTTTGTTAACTCAATTTTTCTTTTAGTTTTCTTTCCATTTTCCTCCTTTTTTCCTGATTCTTAAACCTTTCACAGTCCTAAATATCAAATTTTAGAGGCTATCCGGCTGAAACTGTCCATAGATTCCATGACTGGCAAGTGGCAATACATTGCAAAATACTTAAAATTAATGTCGACCAATTATAATTGAGGTACATTTGGGAAGCATTTGGTTTGGTCATTTCACTGCACAATCTGATTACACTGTAAGTTGATTATATTAGTTAAAATTTGGTTCCGGTGGGCCGAAATTGGGTATCGTGGATTATGATAACGACCTAGTACAAAGCCAATTAACCTCCACATCTGGTGTATTAGGAATGCGATACAGCGAAACGCGACGCCCCTCGCGATTCTTCTTCCATGGTGGCTCCAGGAAGCTTCCTCGGCGACGGGCGGCGGCGCGCCCTTGGTGGTCCTGTACCGTGCCGGCCCCCTTGCGACCCCTCCTATACAACCAGCAGGAGCTTCCTTGGTGGCGGCGCGCCCTTGGTGCGCACCAGCAGGATCCTCTCTACCACAGCCAGCAGGAGCTTCCTTAGCTGTGGAGTGTGGAGCGCCCTTGATGGTCCTGGAATGTTGCGATTACCTCCAGATATGGAACCAATTCTACATCCGCACCCACCCCCACCCAGATCAAAATCAAGCTGGTTCTTGGGTTTCATTGCTAGAAGGTTAGTGTTTCATAGATTTCAATTGGTGTTTTGTAGATGTGGATGGTGTTCTTCAGATGAATTAGCATTCCATGCTTTTCATGTTGGGTCATCAAAGATGGGTAAAGTAGAAATTCTTTTTGCTAGTTAACTACAAACCAAACACTGTAATGATATCCGCTACAGTTCCCTTGTGCAACCAAACAAATAAGGTAATAATCTATTACACCACTGAATCCCCTTAATATATGAAAAAACATATAATTTTTGCAAGAATTTCTCAACATCCCTGGGTGCATAGTTTATCTATTAGAGGGCACATCAAAAGAAATGTTGACAGGAGCATCAGACATTCAGATACCACAACTAGAACACCACATTTTATGATTGAACTGAAAAATGAGAGATATAGATAGACTTTTGTTGGCAGTTGGAATTTCACATTAACACTAGCTCAGGAAGGCAGGTATTTTTACACTGACCGTTAGTCTCCTCTTTGCTGAAATAATTCACTTCTAGTAACCCTTATTTTGGCTGATTGCACCTCAGCTTCAACATCATTAACAACTCCTCGGCATTTTGGGAATCCACAGTAACAAGGGAGTCGTTGATCACTCGAAACAAACCTGAATAAAACATCCACATCATTGGTAAAACTACAATGTTAAAAAGGTCAAAAGCAATGTGAAATTCAAATCTGACCTATAATCGTAAGTCAACTCTTCCCATGGACTTATATCCCGCTTTGCAAAAATGATGATATGCTCATCCCCAATAACACTTATGACACGCGAATAACAATTAGGCTGCAACGGTGAAGAAGAATTGTTATGAAAACTGGCTTGCAAAAACACATCTTTGCACACAACATAGGCATGCATTTTTGGTATTCTTCTAACAATTAAGAATTTAAGATACAAACATTAAGGTATCATGAAGTATAATAAAAACAAACTATAAGTGCCAAAACAAAAAATGGCAAAGAAAAGACTAGAGAAGGGAATGAAAGCTATATGATGAAACCCTTACATCAAATAGATTACCCATGCCAGCTGAGAGCTACTATTTGCATTAATGGCATGTTACAGTACACAGTACATTGATAAGTTTCTATGAACAGTGACACCTTTGAATTTTTAGAACAAATCATTTGACCTTTAATAAGCTCATAGAAGATAAGGCCAACAGCCTGTTAGAATAGGAGTTAGAATAGGAACTCTTTTGTATTTCCTTCTATCTTTTGTATTGGCTTATCTGTATATGGCATACACCTCTTGTACTCCTATATATATTGTCCATTGGGGCTCTTCAATATACACACCGTATATTCATAACACAGCCAACCTACTATATATGTTGCCAAGGACAACAATTCCCTTTCCTTTCACAACTCGCTGTGAATAATTATTCTTTGCTTTGTAAGAGTCATCCTCAGCTCAAGCGTATTAACGTTCCTTTTCTTTCCTGTTGCTTTCTCATTTCAGAGAAAGAATGTTAAATATGGCCAGTATTGGCACAATACATGGTCATCATCGGTCTAGTGAAAATATTAATCCATATGTGCAATATATAGTAGCAGAGAATTGAAAGAAGCACCAAACCAAGGTTACAAAACAACTATTGAGAAAATACTGTGGCTGTCCGTACATAGAGCTGCTAACAAAAAATGGAAAGCATCTGCATAATGAACGCATATTTTCTCACCTCACACGAGTGATTGATCAAATGGGCTATGCTTCCTGCCCGTGTAGCATCTATGACACGCTCATCATCTATCCTGAACATGTATGTCCCAGCACCCTGGATAAGTGAGGTACTCTGAATAGTTAACAGAATGTAATTAACATGGAAGCACAGCATGTTTATCAGAACTGGCTGGACCAT
The DNA here is from genome assembly GCA_036346395.1 of Hsuehochloa calcarea. Lineage (NCBI taxonomy): Eukaryota > Viridiplantae > Streptophyta > Magnoliopsida > Poales > Poaceae > Hsuehochloa > Hsuehochloa calcarea. The sequence continues at coordinate 35,318,848 of CM070610.1, forward strand.
AGACTGAGCCAAGGTTTCGAGTCAGTGGGTCACCAGCTCGACCACGCTTTTTGAATATAAAAAGAAAAATAATTCTAACATTGATTCGTGTTATACTAACGTACAGAACATGCAAGCAGCATTTGTCAGCTACAAAAGATGTCCATGTATGAATAGTTATGTCAAAAAAAAATATGATTATCAATAAAAAAAAATGGTATACAGATAAAACAAGCATATAAAATCCACAGCCCAATTATTAAGCCCAAGCTAAGCGCAACTGGGTTTATCAGCCATACAAAAACTACCGAGCATCATGGTTGCTTGAATGGCAAGTTTCGATGTCATGTTGCCTTGCTGCCTAGCTGTGTTCATGCAGGCACAACAAGCCGCACACTGCCACACAGCCAGCTGTAAGCCTGTAACCACGAGGAGCTGCTCTGGTGATGCCCCGTGCAGGTGCAGTGGAGTAGAAGCTAATGCACCAGCGAGTGTTAAAGTATGTGAAGATGGTTGATGAGGGTGGAACTCCAAGAACCAATCAAGCTCAAGTGGCCAGCACCCACACATCGCAATGAACAAGAATCGAGTTCAGCCGCAAAAGCAACATATTTGGCTTGAATCCTATTACTCCTATTAATGGAGTGCAAACCGGCAGCAGCGCACAGAAGATTGCCTCAGGACTTAAGCGAATATGGGTCTTTTCAACTTTATCCTCGTCAAGCAAAACCCAGATGTTTTTGGAAACCTGCCCTTGTCAACCAGCTTTTTCCAGGTCAAATGGTCAATGACCTTTCAGGTCAATTACCTATCGAGCTTTAAGGTCATGACTCATGAGACAAGCTTTTTCCAGTCCAGCTGGCAGGCTATGGAGTGAGCTATCCTCTATGCAACTAACCGCAGGCAGGACAAAAGAAAACGCATGCTCGTATTTTATAGCAGGATAGCTCATTTAAGATATAGTTTTGCAACATCAAATTGTCAATAAAATCTCCCGTACGGCCGTACCAAGTTTGAATCAGTGGAGACCAAAATTGAGTAAACCAAAGTGAGGTGAGCACTGATGAAATAGGGGTTCTGTTAGCTATCTATCAAATATCAACATACTGGAAAATAGTAGTCTGCCCCTCCAATCCAATGAAATAGGTGAGCACTGATGAAATAGGGGTTCATGCCCCTCCAATCCAACAGTGTATTATGAAGTACGTCTTCAAGACCAGTACAAGGACCACTCAAAGTGGCAGCCAAATGTTGATGGCATCAGTTCTACTGAGCAACGATTTACTATTTTACTCTGTTGAGGGTAACAATTAAATATGACAGGAGGCGTAACAGAATGTGCATGTTGCGCCAGGCCAATGATCTTTGATTAATTGCTGACTTCCTTAAAAGAACCAAAAGAACCAATCCAAGTCATATAAGAACTGTGACAGCCACAAAGTCCTGTCCCTTGAAGCTTCATTGTCTCAGCTTTCCACCTTGACATTGAACTTTGTTATTACAGAAATTGAGGACCACAGTTACTTCCTTCACTATTTTTATAATTATTTAGCTAATGATTTCAAAATGATCTTAAGTTATCTTCAATCGATTAGACTAAATACCAACTTTTTCCAAAGCATGAGTTTGGAAAACTGGAGTTTGGTTAGTTCCTAGCCCTTGGCTGGTACATGGGAAAGTGTTATCCTGGGAGTCAACTACTCTATCAGTTTCAGACAACTCACTAACAATAGCCCAATCATACTTTTTACATCATTTTTTATCTATGAAAATATTTCTCAGTTAACAATTTAAATTTCCGTAACCTACCAACAATCAGTCATCTATCCCTTTACTTCTTTATAGCTGAGTGCAAATAGAACTGAGACTGAGCATGGTTATCAAGGCGATAAGGCAAGGAGAGGTGACAGAAGACTCGCAGCCGCAGAATATAGCAGCGATAGAAGAGGAAAAAGGCAAAGGAAATGAGAAAAGGTAAAAAAGAATTAACCAGGCCACCTAGTCCATAAAGCCCAACATCCCAAGTTCCTAACCCACCTCCTCACCCAGGCTTTGTGTGCCCTAAAGAGCCAGCCACCAACCACCAAAATACACAGAGCCGCAGAAGAGGAGCGAGCCAGCGGAGCACCAGCCACTGCTGCTGGAGATCGACCCCCTCTCACTCATAAGGCAAGGCTGTCGTGGCGGCAGCCCTCAGCGCCTAATCGACGACACCTTAATAACCATGGAACTGAGGCATTGTGTCACATCATCCACTCAGGAACCACCATGTCATTCACCAAAGTTACACCCAACCATACACTATTGAAGCAAATATGACATTCCCATCTTAGTTCGAGCATAAAAACCCCCGAAGGTAATGTTCTGATAATGAGTTTGGCGTTGCATGAAGAGAAAAAACCAAACAAAAGTGGCGTCCAGGAAATTAATACACTCCAAAGATATAATATGGTCATGTCTTCTGCTACTTGAACATGAAACTCATGCAAAACACTTAATTTTCCTCTTTATATTATCACAAACTAACTTTCCACTTACCAAGATTATGCCCATTTTGTTTATTTTTCTTGTATGACTAAGTGACCCAACATTTGCACAGGTTGTTCGCTACCAATCATGAATACTAACTTAGCAGTGATGGTCAACCTTGTCCTATACTTTAGGTTTGACCAGCTAGGCAGCTACTAGTAGAAAATGACTGCACAAAAAAAGATGGCAAAATTGGCTACAGAACATCGAACTTTTGTGATATTTGCTCTAGAACATCGGTTTTTTGTGCCTTTGCCTAAACACACTGTAAAATCATGGCTATTTACCAGAAGATACTCTGACCATTAAAATAATATATTTGGTTGACCGAGGAGAGAGGTGGATGGAAAGTCTATTTTGCCCCTATCAATTGGGAAGAGAAAATCTAAAATACGAGCAAATTGCCCCCTTTGTGAGATCAGAAGGAAAAAGGGGACAATTTGGTTATATTTCAGATTCTCTCTCTAGCTGAAAAGGGCAAAATAGACCTTTCACCCACCTCTCCTCTTAGCAAAATATATTATTTTAATAGCAATAGTATCTTCTGGCAAATAACCACGATTTTACAGTGTGTTTGCGCAAAGGCACAAAAAAACTAATGTTCTAGAGCAAATGCCACAAAAAATCAGTGTCATATAATCAATTTTGCCCAAAAAAAAATCAGTTCAATTGACCAATCTACTGTGCATAGTAATCATTTCACGCATCAACCAGTAAACTGATCATAAATCAAACAATGCCTTCCCATATAACCAAAAGATCATGATACAAGCAACCTTATTTAAAGCTGCCAAATTTAGTTTGGCACATTGGTATATCAATGATTCTGTGCAACAAAAAAATGAACAAAATTCTAAACAGAAACATACCACTAAAGAGTTGTATATTCGCCGCTCTCTAATGTCTGATATTGGTGGCCTAACAAGCTCCCCTATGTATTCGATCATCTGAACAAATAGATACAAAATAGATAAAATTAGCCATTATCATCGCATATGTGCAAATTTAGCAAAATAACATCGCAATCGTCCTCGACTATTCAATCATCTGAGCAAGTGATAGGTAAAATTAGCTCGGCAGCATCACAAATGCGCAAAATTAGCAAAATAACATTGAAATCGTCCTCGACACCCCAGTCACACTCAGGGATCAAAATCCCGTTTCCGGAGAAGTTCTCGGCCGACGGCCGGTACCGGTAACCGGCCGGTTACCGGGAAATTTAAAAAACAGACCAAATTTGAATTTCAAATTTTAAACCTTGGTTTTCTCCGGGCCGGTTACCGGCCGATAACCGGGAAAACCGGCGAAAATACCGGGAAAAACCGGAAAATGGTGAAAAATGGTAATTAGCAAATTTAAATTTGGAATAATGCAAAATATTAATGAGAAAGTGTTTCAAGTTGTACATAAAAAGTCTTCCTTAGTAGCTTCACTCTCTAGAGCTAGCTTCCCTTGTGGCTGGTTAATGACCACTATGCCCTTGCCTTATCTCTAAGGCTCTCGAGATATTTTTGGCTATGGACATTTTGATCCATTGATTAGCAATTCACTATGCAAGAGGGAGGCAATGGCATGTGCTGCTGTCCAAAACCACCATGACAGGATGGAGCATACAAAGAGCATCAAAGGATCTTTTGTATATTATAAGTGCTAAATATACTAAAAACCAATGTTTCACTAGATAATCTAGCATAACAATGCCTAAACCAACTGGGGAAGGACATTATGGAATCAAAAATTCAAATTTGAAATGAAAAATTTTTCGGCCGGTTTTTTTTTATCGCCGCCCGCCGGTTACCGGCCCGGTTTTTTACCTCTAGTCACACTACAACCAGCAGAAATTCTGCGAAATAGCATCACCATTAGTTTGTCATCAGTTGGAAGGGGCAGACTACAGAGGTTGCTAGCGTTACCAACTACCTTTGACTCATCTTCTCTACAGTAACAGTAGGGGCATTTCTGTCTCTTTAAAAATAGCATCTTACCTGAGTGTTGCAGCCATTATAAACTAACAGCAGAACTAACGGCAATGCTATTTTGCACCTTTTTTTTTATTTGCAGTACCATTGGGCAGTCAAGGATAATTACAGTTTTATTTCTCCAAATATGCTCCATTGGGATGTTACTGAGAATTTTCCCTACAAACGAATCTAACTCCTTTCAAAAAGCAATTACTCCCTCCGTTCTTTTTTAGATGTCATTTTAGAATTGTGTGCAATCAACCTTTCAAAACTGACCACTAATATACAAAAAAATATATTTGGTTTTGTTATATGGAAATGATATATATACCTAGATTTGTCATAAAAAAATACTTTAATATTATTATAATTTTAATAATTTTTACTAACATATAAAAAAAAGTAATTGTCAAAGGTGTCTATCGGAGACCGTGTCTGTCCAAAACAGGGGGGGGGGAACCGCCAGTAACCGGATTTCCCGGTGGGGTCGGGATCCAAAATCCCGACCGGTTTTCCCGGGTTTTGCAAGTTCAAATTTCGAATTTCGATTGGTTTTTAAGCAAATTCAAGCGAAATTTTCCCGGAAAAATCGGAAACCGCCAGTTCGCCCCGGTTTTTACGGCCACCCGCGGATTTCCCCGGCTGGTTTTGGATCCTTGGTCCAAAACGACAAGTACAAAAGAACAAAAGAACGAAGGTAGTATAATCTTTATAAGGAAAAAATTGCATAACATACCATGTCTCCTGCCTTGTGTGCAACCTTTGCGAAGACACCAAATCCATGAATTCTTGATTTTCCTGAAAAAATAAAAAGATAAGTAAATAAGCCACAATTTGCAGAAAGATAAATGAATATCATAACAACGCCAACTTATTTATATATCAGTCTTTCAAAATCAACATTTCAATCAAAATTTAGAGCGCCAAAGTTCTGACTTCTGATATGCATATCCAAGAGTGATACTGATCGCATCGTCACAATTCATAAGAGAATAAATGCCCAGACCTGGGGTTCTCAGAATCAGTAATATTCAAATCCTATTCCACTCCAAATTACCAGAATACCAAGTTAATACTAAGTTTCAGTTATAATCCATCCACTGGCATGTCTCTTTTGTAATGCTCATGCTGAAATCTCGTACATTTTTTGACCTGACAGGTTTATACCAACATCCTATTCAATTTCTTTCTATAGATTCCAACGTTGACATCAGAGTAAACATAACAGCATAAATGATGAAGCAGGCAAGCAGCAATAGATAAATACTATAGAACAAAGATTATGTGAAGTAATGGCAGTATATGAAACAAACACCAAGTGATTAAGACCACAAAAAGAACATTATCTTACTTTCCTCAAAATATATTTTCTGCAGAAGATCACTCTACGGAGATGCTATTGGATCAAAGATTAATGAAACTCACCGAAAGCTAGTCTCCTCCTGAATGTGGCCTTCATGCTTGTATATTTTTCAACCATAGAAGACACATTAACAACAGCTTCTTGCTGCGCACTATCAGACAAGCCAACTGATTGAATTGGTTCGCTGCTAGTATCACAGCCTAGTTTATTTTGGCAGTAGCCACTAACAATGTAAGGCCTATTCTCTACATATAAACGTTTTACAGAAGCAGTAGCCATAACTTGAGGTTGCTTTTGGCCTCTTCTCCCATGGAAATTATAGGGCTCTGACACAGGAAACAAGAAAATTGAGTTATGAAACAGGATTGAGAACAAAACTTGATAGGTAATCAAAAGAATAGGAAATATTTTCTATTAAAAATTTAAAACAAACAAACATAACATTCCCACAACTAAGTAGCTCCATCCCATAAGACTTAAGGATTCACCATCAAAACCAAACAGCAACAAAAATCTGACTGACAAACCCAAATAAGAAAAATCTAAATAGGATAGCCATATTACATAATCTATATCGTGGTTAAGGTGATTTTTTTAATACACTACAAATTTAATGAACAGAAAACTTTGGAAAACTTGCCATCAAATAAACATTGCTTGTTCTCTTACCAGTCCTTGCACAACCAGATGATGGAGCCACATTCGTCTGAACTACCTGAGTGGGCTCAGCAAGGGCAGTTTCAAGAGAAGGACGTTCAGTTGATGGTTGTCTGTGCTTTTTGCAGTATGAGAATAGACGAATACATGGGTCCTCATCCTCATCAAGTAACATGAGGTGGATCTTGTCGTCATCTTCAAGCTAAAATTAACATAATACATGCACATAGTGGAATAGGTATTAATGAAGGAACAAAATTAGTCCCCAAGAAGGTAATATTCCGCATCATAAAAATCAGCATTCAGCAATGTACCTCGACACAAAGATCAGCAGCACGTGCGCAAAGAGGGTGATATGCAACACGACAGGTAGGATGAGAACACTACATTGACGCATGGAGAAGAGTCATAATATGTTATAATCATCCTAAGTTCCTAACACAAGCTTAAAAAGTTCCTGAAGTACCTGTATGCAAGCTCCATAAGCAACTCCACAAATGCTGCATAGAAGTTTCCAACGGTCCTGGATAGACAACTTAAAACTAATGGTGTTTCTACAGAAACGCTATGCTCCCAATAAGAAGTTCACACCAAAATCAAGAGGGGAAGGGGAAAAAACCTTGTTGATTCTGCTTAATCCATCGATTGGTTCCATTCTCTTTACATCTTTTAGGCAAGTTTCTACAACATATTTAAGATTAAGAGGACTAAAAGCATGTCATGACATAAGAAGATCTATGGATCAATTAGGTGATTATACCAGGAATCCATATAGCACATGCAAGATGAGCCCAACGGCCATCTGTTGTAGGTTTCATCGCACCACCTAAATAAAGAGCTTATATCTCATAAGTATAGCCTCATTTTGCAAGAAAGAGCAATGCAATTCTATACCTGTGACTGGACATAGACAGCATCGTGGGGACACGCGAGGTGCCCCAGGTCGACACAGGTTGCAAAGCCAAAGTACTCCATCCAATGGTTCCAGTTCACCATAACATCTAGCATGAACCTGCAATCATGTTTAAAGAATTTGTAAACACTTCCACATTTGACAATCTTCATGAAGCTGGCAATGAAAGCCTGCATACCATCATACGGCACCTATCGCATTGCAAGAACAAATTGTCTTCATACTCCTGGAAGGCAAAAGAGAGTTTAAATAACTTTCAGTTTGATTACTTACATATCGAATAAACCGCATGAGAAAAGGATCAGGGATTAATGGATTATTTACCTCATCCATATCACAAACACCGCAATAGTCTAGATCTTTCCAATTAACATGAACAGCTCTATAACCAGGAAGTGTATCCCCACCATTTTCAAAATATTTCGAACATGACCTTGCATTGGGCAACTCCTAACAAATGCACAGTTGGACTTGAAGTTAACAAAGATAAAGTATGAAATGCAGTTTCTAAAGCATCAAAAGTACACGAGTGTAAAGTCAAGACAAGGAAGAATGCAAAAGCCTTGATAAAGAATGTCATTTAATGCATGGCTTGAATGATTATCATTTTTAATGAAACTTAAAAACATGCACATACACATCAATGTTTTCCAAAAAAACAAAAAAAAAACATAGCAGTAAACTGTTTTTATGGAAGATGACATACAATGGTGGTAAAGTGAGCACAACATAGCTATATTTACAAAAACAAAAAGATTACTCAATTAGTCAATCTTAAAGATAAACACCCACCATATAAAAGCCAATGTCCTGTCAAAGTTATAAGGTAATATCAAAGCATAAAGGTCAATTAGCCAATATAATGATTTCATGTCAACTTCACCCTCAGTCAGTTAAACATGGTAAACCCAGATTTCCTTTTCTCCTTGTTTTGCTTATGCGGAAGAATCCACAAGCATGGAACAACTTGTTTGCTCTTTCTTACTTGTTAGCATAATGAACCACATGAACAAAACATGGATTTGCAGTAAATGGCTCATGGCACCTTATCCACTACGGGTCTACTTGAAACAATGACAAGCATCAACAAAGTCCGAAACTTCAAACTAAGTAGAACACATTGCAGAGTAAAATGGTGCAGGGACCTATTCTTGAACCAATTGTCCTAAAATAAATTTGAAACAGAAGTTTGACAGGAGTGTATGGCCATCAGCCAATAATATATTCATAAAAACAGAGAAACTTAAGCCTGCCACAAATTCAGTACAGAAACATGGATGGACAGAAACAAATAAAATTGACATGAAATACTAATGACAAGAGGCTTTAGACAATAATTAAGATATGAGAATGATTATGAAAAGAAAAGTAAGGACATAAAAATAAATAGAAGTATGAAACTCATGGGTCAAAGATAAAGTGATCCTCTAGCACCAATGCATTGCCCAACAAAAGTAATAATGATAAATGAAATATGAAAATCTTGAACAGAAAATTGTTTGAAAACCTGAATAAGCTGCCTTATTTGTGGATTTGAAAAGCCAAACATGTAGGAACCAGATCTCTGACAAACATTTCCTTCCAATTCGGAGGCAACATTGCACTGTTTTTCCTTTATTCTGCTGTATATCTCCTTCCAACATGCATTTGGAGTAGAGCCATCAATCTGATCGTCAGTAGGCATCATGTTAGGAAAATGTACAGACTTGAAGCTACTAAATTTGTTAAAATGCTGCTATATCCAAGTCATATAAAGAGAATTTTGCTGACAATCCTCAAAATGCACTCTTTTTTTCATGAACTATGCAGTTATCATTCACAGCAATAAGTAACTTGACTGATTTGAAAAGGCAACAAGTAATACTGAATCGATTGACCGACTTGGATAATGCTGCACGTGTACCACAACTAGGAATGACAGAATAGAAAAGTTTCTACCAGAAGAATACATGAATCGTATCAAAGACAGATGCACCTGAGATATAAGGCTTGCTACTGAAATTTAACTTGACATTCAGAGAAGATAACAAAATGTTACCCAATGAATGCATAAACTATTTTTCAAACTCATGCACCAAGATGATTTATATGCATCTTCATCTTCATTTGAATGCACAAACCCATTTTGGCATGATGTAAAGGCAAGTACTATCATGAGAAGTGCACATTCACATGAAGTACCTCAACTGCACCCAATGAGTTAAAAGTTGAGAGGTACCGTGTTAAGCAATTCAGAGCCCAAATTATTGTTGATGCACTTCAAGAATCCAATGTGATGTACCACTAATGACAAAGCATTAGAAAAGGTTCTATATGCCACTCTGGATGTGAAGATAACTGACACTAGACATAAAAACACACCAACTCATCTAATGATCATTTTCATGCCTATTCCTAGAAGAATAAAATATATGGATAAAAAAGATAAAAACAGTCAAACGAGATGATGATGCAACCAGGAATAATAGGACACCTTCGTAGCTAGGCTAGTTAGTGGAGTCCAAGGGCCATTTAATCACAATTCACAATGCCACCTTAAAAGCTTAACATCAGAAGTGGAGCACCACCTTCTAGTAAAGCACGCATTCAATCACATCGTATGCACAATGACACTAGGTTCTAGAAATTTCTTTACAATGGTAAAACTAAACTGTAGCAAAAGAAACAGACATGAATCTGAATTGTGACAACACAATTAGGTTGCTAAGATGAACTGCCAACAGCATCAGTACTTTCAGCTTTAGGGTATTTAATCCCTACATGTCAATGCAACACAAACATTTCATGATATGCTAGATTCTGAAGATTCAACAAAAAATCGCATCTTTTTTCAGAAGTATCAAGTTATCAACAAAAGGTAAAAAAACATCAATACTGCTGCAAAACTGTTAATCTGCTTACCTGCACTCCATCTTCTGAGATCACCCTAAACAACGGCCGTGCTTTTACATCTGAATTCCTCACTACTTCCATTTTGTAAGATGTTGCTAAATGTGGATCTGCAACAATATCATAATGTATTAGACTGCAACACACTCTAATGAGAGTATACTGAATTTCAAAATGGAAAACAATGTTGCACAAGGTTTGATGACAAAAGTATGAAAATGAACAGCTACCTTTTACTGATGTAAACTTCCTAAAAGCGGTATACCCTTCAGGCCATATATGCTTTTTGTTATGGAAATGGTCCGAATCAGATACTATCCTACCTGGGAAAAACACTCACAGTAGTTTGTTATACGATAGAGAAAGGATTAAGAGAATAAATACACTAGAATAAGAGTATTAAAATGCAAAGCTCAGGCAGCACCAAGAAAAGCGCTCGGCAAACACTAGAATAAGAGTATTAAAATGCAAAGCTCAGGCAGCACCAAGAAAAGCGCTCGGCAAAAGTTGTACATCGGAGCAAACAAAATTATTTAGAAGTTCAATGTTACAAATAAGAGCTCCATATATGCTTTTAGTCAACCAAGTGTTTTTTAAGTAAATCTCAGAATGATGGCTGTGTGAGGAAAACATTTTATTCCTACACCAAATACAACCCAACTGCGTGTTGTTGGTTCGAATTCTGTAGTCATAAAGTTGGAAATTTGCCAATCTTGTATTTTAAAAATGAAGTAGAAAGTGAATGAACCATCATAAGTCATATTATTCCAATCTAGTACCTGCAAGTATATCTCTTAACCTCTAAGGAGTACATCTAAGCATAAGTATATAAAAAAAGGTGCCAGTAAAAATAAACTATAACGGGAACCAGATTGTCTTTTCAAGGGTTCTGGGCTGGGACAATAAACTAAAGCAGGGCAAGGATACATCTTTTATGGGTCCTGGGTTAGGACTAGACAATATATGGTAGCTCCTAGTGCAATCTGAACTTAACCATCCTGTAATACATACCATATCCCTGGAACAAATATGGTATCCACTATCCACTATCCAGAAGTGCCAAATTTTGCTTCGGGTCTCTCATAAAGGAAAGGTTGCAACTTTAATGACCCTTAAGCCTGTTGGAATAACCGGCTTTCAATTTTTAGCATCACAGCTCACAAAGTCAATTCAAGACTCAAAAAAGAAAAGGAAAAAAACAAGGCATACTTGAACTGGGTAGGGACAAGCAGGCTGCCATATTCACAAACAACCTTCAAAATTGGTATCATCGAACAAATTAAAGGGAAAGGAATAAAACATGCTTTTGCTACATTTTTGTATCTTTAAACTTCGCCAGTCAGTGTACTTACAAACATAAACAAAAGATACAACATTCTTATTATTTGTTAGAACATACCTAACTTGCTCACACAAAGATTTCCTAGTTCTATTTGAGTTATTTCAGCATAATCCTCTCCATTTTGTGTTGCTATATCTTCTGATAAATTATCGCAAGAGCCTACCCCATCCTCACGGGAATTACCATAAGAACCGTCATTTTCAATAGATTTCTGAAGTTGCAACATACTTTCTGGAAGCCGCTGTGTGCGGAGAAACCTATACAATCAGAAGCTTTCAGAATGTCATACCAATTGGGCATCACGCAAGATAACAGAAAATCTTTTGCGTCTCTGCCATTTGTGCTCGGAAAATTTTCAATGAGGGTTTAGTACTATAAAGGAGGTTCTGGACACATACTCCTTGGCTTCTTCTAAGCTCCGGTAGAAGCGTGCTTGCTTGCATTTGAGATGCAAGGAAGAAATAAGACCATTCAGAAAGGGCACCGCCTGCTTCAACTTAATCCTGAGATAAAAACACAACTTGTAGGGTACTTTTTCAAAAGAAAAAGAGTCAATATTATATTAGATGTTTTTTATAGAACCAAACCTTGCAAAATCATGAGTACCAAAGAATTGAACAAGTATTGATTGATCTAATCGAACTGGCTTCAACGCCCGGTTAGCAGGAACAGTTGACTCATCCACCACAACAGCTGGCCACATTGCATGACCTGTTGAAGCAAATCAGGCCCATTAGATAAGATAAAATAATTTCAGGTAACTATGAAAAGTGAGCAGCACACTTACTAATGCAAGCAGTTCAGATCAATGCAAAAAAAAAAATATGGCAAATCAATCAAATCACTGAATGGGAGCATTTCAGTATTCCACAGAAAGAAAAATGCATGCTCCTCGTTTTAGTTTAGGAAGAGACAGGAAAATAGGAACCATATGTTTTGAAAGAATAAAAACTTAATGCTTATCTAAAGTAAAAGTGGCCAAGGAACAAAATAATGTCAGGTAATTAAAGAGAAGGTCATCAAGACATCAAAGAAAAACTCCAAGGCAACCCACAGGCTTTAACATGTGGAAACATTTTCTGCAAAAGAGTCATAGTGAAATCATATAGCACATGTGATGTAGCTCAAAAGATAAAATGACTCAATTAGTTCATGCAAAACTTCCTTCAGCACTAGAACCAATCAAGTATCACACGGCCAAAATTCATAAGAATCTGTACTGTCAGTTTGAACAATGGCAATAAAACTTGTAATGACATGCTATGCTACAGGATAAACCTAAAAGCCCATCGGCATCAAGTTCACAGTTAATCGGCTGAAAACATTGGCAATCAGAAATAGAAAACACCAAGAGTAGGAGTACCTGTTATTTTAGCCCACACAAGATCACCTGGATCAAGACCTTGGTAGTCATGAAAGCTGACAGCAAGCGCAAGCAACTCATCATATCCTTTCTTATCCAGATTAGAAATTCCAAATTTCAGGTTCAGGCACTTCATTTCTTCAGATGAAATAGAAAATTTTATCCTTTCATCAGCAAGAGTAAGGTCCTCTGCTTCACCATCATCATACTTCACCTGCAGTTGGTTTAGCTCTAGTTATCAACCACATGATCTTTCAGATTGCAGACTTCAAAATTCAGGCAACAGATGGAAAATTGAAGGATAAATATATTAACACTAAAAAAAAGATGTTATCTAGCATCTGATAACTAAACAAAACGAATCTGCACATTAGGGAAGTGTAGGAAAGATTAGAATAAGCGAGCCTTATCCAATCAACTATGAAAACATTGGAGAATTTGCTGAACCACAACAACATTTTCAAGAACAAAAAAAATCTTTACACCACCAAGGATCGAGAGAGCATACAGAATGCTTCTTGGTTGCTTCATTGTACCCCGTGATGGAACCCTTGTACCAATCATCGTCTAGGGGCCAGAAAACCTGCAATCACCATCAAAATTTTGGAACCAGCTTCCCTGTATTCCCCAGTAAAGAAGAACCAGATGCCACAAAAAAATATTTCTCAAGAACTTGCCTTGCACGCTAATCCGACGAACGCCTGAGGATCCGCACCCTCAATTTCCAACCTGTGACAAAACCAGCGTCAATAATTATTCAACTTTTCATAAAGAAAAGGAAGTATTTTTGTTGATGCCGTCAAGGAAATGTCATTCTCAAGCAAGCACAGATCCAACTCACTCTACCCATCTCCTCCCGGCCGAGGAGGCAGCCTCCTTCTGCCCACCCTGCCGCCGCCTCTTGGGCTCGGAGAAGCAACCCCTCCTCTCAAACGCTCCGCCGCGCCTCGGCCGCCGCCGCCGCGCCGGCTCCTCGCTGTCCCCGTCCCCGTCCCCGTCCAATGCAGGCGGGGCTAGCCCTAGGCTCAGCAACTCGTACTTGAGAGAGCACTTCCGCCGCGAGGCCCCGCCGTCGGCCTCCTCCACCTCCTCCCGCTGCGGCGGCGCGGGCGGAGCCGTCGCGGGCGAGGCCGGCGGCTCCTCTACCCGCGGCCTCTTGTGGCGGCGGCGGTAGTACACGACCACGGGGGGCTTGCCGTCGTCAGCGGCGCGGGGCTTCTTTGGGAGCTGGCACGGGGCGGATGAGGAGTAGACGCGGCCGAGTGGGAGGTAGCGCATGGGGTGGTCCCCCTCCTCCTCCTCGTGCACGAAGCCCCCCTCCACTGCGATCACCATGGCTGGCTAGGGTTTCGGAGGTCGCTCCAGGCTAGCCTAGGGTTTGGCGACTCGTGGTGCTGCGCCTAGCCTAGGGTATTGGGGATTCGGGGAGGGAAGTTTTGGGGCCCTCGCGAAAATTTTTGCCGTTTCCCGCCGGAGGAAGCCCCTCTCCCTCCTCCTCGCCTCACTCGCGCGCGCTCTTCCCCCCCGGGAAGTTGGAGGCTGATGGGGATTTCTCGATTTCTTTTTTCCGCTGCTTTGCCTACTCTCCACCGCTGCGTTGCGGTCTCCACTTGCCAGTGGGCATTGACCACTGTGGTCATCTCTCTTGATTTCTTTTCGTGTCGGCCTCGGGTCTCCGTTGGTCTCTCCCGCTATTCATGGTTGGGACTTGGGGCCGCTGCGACGGGAGGGCTTTTCCTCCCTTTTGCTGATCTAGGACGCATGAAGGCTTCTCGGTGTTCAATCGCAGCCAAGGCAAGGATAGAGCAACTGAACTAGGAAGGTCTGTGCAATCTACATGAACCAAAGGCAAGGGAAATTTTTTTTTGGCAGGCTCACCTTTGAAAGGCACCATCGTTGGTCGGAATTGAAGCTTCTCTCCGTTGCCGTTTGACCTTTACGCTCAAATTTGCCTCTATCGACACCGCCATCACAGTCGGCAAGAGCGCCGTACCACAGCCTCCACACCCTGTCGTCGCTGGAATTGGAGTTCCTTGTCGTTCTTTTTACCTCGTCGCTCGAAATCGCCTTCAATCCCCAACCTAGCCATCACTTTTGGTTGGCGGTTGCCAGGGAAGCGAGCGGCGACAACGGTGGCGAGGAGCAAATGGTAGCAACAGATCTGACACTAGATATGTTGGCTGTCTCCGCCGCCGCCGCCGGCTAGCGCAAACCCTACAAAAGGAAAGATGAGAACATTGAGAATGAGGTATGGGTACCTAGAGAGACAATGGGGGAGGTTTTTATTGCGATGTGGCTGGCCTAGTGAGGGTTACATGTGTTAAACACTGAGCAAAAATGCAAACTTACCTATCTAGCGTGACAGAGCGCATATATTGATTTTATACATCGTGGGTGCTCTAAACATATTTCTTACTTATAGTATTTTTAAAAGGTTCATAAGATCCTTTTTGTCAAGAATTTCATTATTAGGACGTCAATTAGAAGTTGGGTTTATGCGGAAAGTGTGATTATATTGGGCATGGTGGTGGGATGTGGCTTGCCTACTCCACACACATGCTCTTATTGGTAGGGGTGAAAACAGGGCAGATAATTTCCGCCCGATCCGATGTCGTATCCGAAAAAATCTGTCTGGTTTACCATTTTTAGCCCTGATCCACATCCGATATTATCTGTATCCGAAAATCTCATGAAATATGGGTTAGGATATAGGAAGAGCAATATCATATCTTTATCCGTATTTTATATGATATCTGATAAACATCAATATCCTTTAATATCTTCAGTGGTTTTCTAGTCATTAACTAACATATAATATTAATTTACATTTGATTATATTTATATTGTTAAGTATGATAAATAATTCTCTAATAGGTAGTATAACTTCACACTTACGTTAGTGAAGTTGTATCTTTTCTTTATGTACACACTATTCGTCGAGTTATCCGTGACCGATTTGAATCCGATGCTCATCCGTCACGTATCAGTATCCCGAAAAAAGTGTATTTGTATCTGTATCCGACTCTGAATTCGGAGTAAATATATGGGTTAGCGTACGAAAAGAGCAATATTCGCATGTATCCGACCCATTCCCCCCTACTCATTGGTACTCCCTCCCACGTGGTGCTAATCGATTGGTTTAGTCTGTGTGGTAGGCCCCGCAACCACAAGCATCCTCTTCTTAGAGCTGGCCAGATGGGTCGTGCCTATCGGGCCATCCCGAGGCACGGCATTGTAGGCTTGGCCCGAGCACGGCACGACCCACACTATTCATGGGCCAGGCCGGCACGGCATGATGGGCTGGGGCGTGCCTGGGTCATCACCTTGGCACGATGGGTCGGCCCAGCACTACAAGAATAGTGCCAGGCCGTGCCAGGCAAGGCACGAGCACGATGAGCCCAACACATCTGGCCCGAGGGGGAGGCCAGAGCCGGAAGGCTGGGCTACAGGAGCGCGGAGGCTGCGCGGGACGGCGTCGGTGCCGAGGAAGACTAGCGGCGCAGTCTGGGACTGGGAGGAGAAGGAGAGAAATGGTGGCGTGGGAGGGAGCCAGAGCGAAGAGACATAGAGGCGGCTCGACAGTCAGTGGTAAGGAGGCGAGGAGGCAGCTAGGCAGTCAGTGGTGAGGAGGCAAGGAGACGGTTCCGCGGTGAGGAGGCGGCACGGGCTCGGCGGTTGTGCACTTGTGCAGTCTTGCGGACGATGAGGGCAGGAAGCACAGAGGAGAGGAGGCGGCGCGGACGAGGAGGCGCGGAGGAGAGGAGGTGGCGTGGCTGGCCGGAGCTGAGAGGAGGCGGTTCATGGAGCTAAGAGGAGGAGAGGAGGCGTGCGGTGCGATAGTGTGGGTACGGCACACGCACGCCCGGGTAGGGGGGTTGGGGAAGAAGAAGGGGCGGGCAGGGGCAGGCCGGGTAGACGGCACGAGGGCCAAAACGTGCTCGTGGGCCATGCCTGGCACGGCACGGCCCGACTGAAATCAAACCGTTGGGGGCATTTTGACCGTGTTTTTTTTACCATTTTGATCGTTTGAGTCATTAAAAAATAGTAAAAAAAATCCCCCCAAAAATCCTATAAATAGCCACCATGCCCCCATTCATCTCCCTTGCATTCTCCATTCTCTTTTTAAAATTTTGTTGTGTGAATTCAAATTCGTGTTGAGCTAATTTGGCAAAATTCGAAAAAAAACTATGCCCAAATTTGGAAAATTCAATTTTCGGTAGTAAGTTAGTGAAAGAGGTACAATACTATTTTTTGTATACTTTTATTGTTAGTGCTTGTTATGCTAAGATAAAGTAGTAATAGTGTTAGTTTCGATTTTACAGTTTTCGTTATGAACAGTCCTTGCGACAGCTTTTCTCTTGGTGATTACAAACTTTCACTGGAGGAAATTGTGTCCATGGAGACAGCTGCGGTTGCCTCAAACCAACCAGAGGTTTCACCGGAAGTTCCATCATCAGGCTCCACGGCAGCATCAAACTCCACAACAACCGGAGCAAAAAGGTCGAGACCATCTACATCGGGAGTGTGGGAGAATTTCGACAGGACAACCAAGCAAGATACGAGGAAATAAGGTATCATATGCTATTTGTAAAATTTGTCACAATGAATTGTCTACAAAGTCTACAAGTGAAATGCAGCATTTGCTTAGACATGCTACAAGATGTAAGGCGAAGCAAGGATTGGTGATGAGGCGGACGCAGCAGCAGTACAACCTCGATGGTATAGTACGTAGCTGGGACTATGATCCTCAGGTAGCCCGCCAATCTCTCTGTCGTTTAATTGCTTCTAAGAATTTACTGTTAGGCTTTGGCGAGTCTACTTCTTTCCAAAATTACATTAGGATTGTGCATAATCCTAGATTTTCTTCTGTTTCTAGACAGACAACAGTTAGGGATCTAATAAAATACTACAATGAACACCGTAATAAAATAAAGAAACTATTTACTATATGCATATTTTTGTGGCTCTGACCTTGGACATATGGAGTGGTCGGGCTAGAGAGGATTACCTTAGCGTGGTTGCGCATTAAGTTAATGACGACTGGTAATGGAGAAAAGGATTATAGGTTTGAAATTAATTGATGTAGCACACATGTGTGAGAATATTACGAACTGTATTATCAAAGTTGTGGAATACTTTGGTCTTACAGACAAAATATTCTCAATCACTTTAGACAACGCCGATTCAAACTCTAGGGCCATGGACATTCTTACTCCAATGCTGAGTACATAAGCCGATTTCTTCTTGCTACATCAACGATGCGCTTGTCATATTATCAACCTTACAGTCAAATGTGGTTTGAAGAGGTTGAGTCCGTATATTAAAGCTTTTTGCTATGCGATTTCTTTCAACCCCTAAAAATCGGCTAAGTCCTTTCAAGCATCGGACCGCCTATGGTCGGCAATCCGACCGGCAAAAAGTGGCGATTCGACCGACCCGAGGCGGTCGGACTGAATGTCACATGAACGTCAGCCTTCGTGGCGGCGTTGTTCGTTGGTTAGATCAAAGTCATGAGTTTCAGTGCATATGTGTTGCATGATGCATGTTTTGACTAACGTGGGTCAGGTTGTGAAGAACTTGTTCCCATTCGATTTGCTTGTCTATTATTGTGCGGTTGCTTGGTGGTCAACGACGGTCAACGGCGAGGATGATCGGACTAGGCTTGGAGAGTCGAGGTCCAGAACGATCGATGATGCCGGGTGAGGTCAATGAACTCAAGTGTGGTGCAGAATAGACAAGGATGACCGAACAGACAGTTCGGTGCGACTGGTTTGATCAAGCGGCGCGGGAGTCGGTGAAAGTGCCATGGTGATTTCGGTGGGAGCCGGATCGGAGAGACTTGCCGACATGGAGAGAGCCGTTGATCAACCAACACGTGGCGGAGCAAGCGAAGTGCTTCGCGCAGATGGACTCGGTCTTCGGAGAAAGTCCGAGAAGGGGTATTTTGGTAATCTTACCAAATACCACCTTGGTGACCTTTTGCCAATCGCGGTGCAAGACGACGCAAAGAGAAGCGGTTTAGGTCAAGAGGTGTTGAAGACGGCGCTTTGCAATGCGTGCGTGTGCGACCCGTTTGTGTTGGGCCTTAACGGGAGCCCATTTAAGTTAAACTTCTAGAAGGTCTAAGTCTCCACTATAAATAGAGGAGGGAGGTGGCTGCACCCCCTTTAACCCTTTTATTATTGTTGAAACACTAGTTTGGCTTCGGGAGAGGATTAGTGGAGGTTAGGGTTCTAAAGAGTTTTGATTTGATTTCGTGCTCTTGGATTAAGCTTTGTCCTCCATTAATGGAGTGGTTGTAAACCCAAATCGTATCAAATCAATCCAAAGAAAGTTTGCTCAAAGATGTGTCTCTTTGCCTTTTTTTCTCTATTTGGTGATTTTGAGTCTTTCTTTGATTCGTGAGTTTTTGATTGATTTCTTCATGTGATCTAGCTTGCTGTGACATGTGGGAACACATCTATGATCATCTTGATCATCAATCACCCACGAGCAAGTTTTTGGATCTAGTTTTCGTTTTGACTCGGTTTTGAACCATCATCCTCTCAAACTGAAAAAGGTTGTAACTTTTCCAAGGATCTTCATGATCTTCGATTGGAATAGGTTCCTGACATCCTAGAGAAGGTGTGTTCATGTTGGACCGAAAAGGCGACTAGAGGGGGGTGAATAGGAGCACGCTCACTTTTTCACAAATTATGCATTCAACACAATCTCACTCCAATAGCTATGATGAAGCTATGAAGATCAATATACCAGTACAGCGGAAGACTAGTATTGAATTCAATTGAACCCCCAAAGTAAAGCAACAAAATCAACTAAGATTAAAACAAAGACAATGTCTTGGCGGTCGACCTCTCGATCGAGCAGTCGGACCGATTGCGGGCGGTCCTCATCATTGTTATATCACGCGATCGGACACGCTAAATCGGTCGGACCGGTGGTGAGGGGCGGTCGGACCGGTGGTGAGGGGCGGTCGGACCGGCCGACTCCAGAACAGATCTGCAACAGTAAAAACAGCCCGATGACGAAGTTACAATTAGGTCTAACTTTTGATTCTCAACTCCAAACTTCACGAAACTTTGCACACACCTTCTCTATGCTATTGAAGACCTATTCTAATCGAATATTATGATAATTCTTGGATAGATCATGAACAGTTGTCAATTGAGTAACAGAGGGTCTAAAACCAGGTAAGAACGAAAACTTGATCCTAATGCTTGTTCGTGAGTGATTGATGATCAAGATGATCCTAGATAGGTTCACACATATCACAGCAAGCTAATTCACGTGAAGAAATCGATCAAAACTTCGCGGATAAAAGAAAGCCATAAAATCACGAAATTGAAAGCAAGAACGAAAAGAGACTTATCTCAAGCAAACCTTGCATAGATTAAATTCGTGATTGCTGCTGGATTACACCCACTCCATCAATGAACAGTGGTCAATCCAAGATCACGAAGATCACCTCAAACCATCAAAAGCCCTAGCCTCCACCTCAACTCCCCCTAAACCAATTAGGGTTTTGAAACATCAAAGAGGACGCATGAGAGAGATGGTGCACCACCACCTCCTCCTATTTATAGTGGAGACCTAGAACTTTAGGGTTTGACTCTCGTCCGTTAAGGCCCACTAAGGACGCGCCGCAGCGCCGTCTTTGCTTTGATTAACCGCTTCACCATGCGCTATTGATTCGCCAATAGGTCACCCTTGTTCATCTTGTGGTCATTGAAACCCCAATTTTCGAGTGCTTCATCGATATATCGACCTCAATTCCAAGTCTAGTGATCTTCCTTGTTCTTGCTTCGTGTTCTTCGACCATAGACAAGCAAACACGATTAGAACCTTCTTCACAACTTGACCCATGTTAGTCAAACATGCATCATGCAAACCATATGCCATGAAACCCATGACTTTGACCTAACAAAACAACATCACCACGGTTGTCGATGCATAAGTGGAAATCGGTCGAGCGCTCTTTGTGGCTGTCGATTGCGGCGTCGACCGCTCCTCGTGGGATCGGATCGACCGTCGCGCTTCCATTTCAAGCTCGAACATATCAAACCTTCGAAACTTAAAGCGAATAGAACTTTTGTTGGAGGCTCCAAAATTATGAGACCAAGTGCATTGGGATCCTCACTTGCCTACATACTCTATTTTTGGCCCACTGTTCGACCATTCTTGGTCACCGGTCCGTCCCGACCGATTTGGGTCCCGATTTGGGACTACCATGCTATGGCGGTCGGACCGCCCGTCTGAATGCTTGAACTTTGTCGAAAACCCTGTGAACCGACAAACCATAAAAGACATTGCCAATTGTCACATCATCCTAAGATCTAGAGCATATCCCCATGATATCCACAGTTCCAAGTTTCATCAAGTTTGGAGTTGTAGATCAAAAGTTACATCTATTTACAACTTTATTTTTCGGGCTATTTTTCTGCTCATCGATCGAGGTTAGATCGCCCAAGGTGACCCGGTCCGACCTTGAGAATACGCAGGTCGACAGCCCAACACTTAGAATTTTAGCCCATGTTGATTTTGGTTGTTTTACTTCGGGGTTTAGATTGGATTCAATACTAGTCTTCCGCTGTACTCGTATATTGATCTTCATAGCTTCCATAGCTATTGGAGTGAAATTTGGATTGAATCTGATCTTGGTTGAAAAAGTGAGCGTGCTCTTATTCACCCCCCTCTAGTCGTCTTTTCGGTCCAACACCTTAAATACTGGAGAGAAATCCCTTACCTATATGCATTTGAATTTCTTTTAGATCCTAGGGGGTAAACTTAATGCATTTGTGTGGATATCGTGAGGATATGTGCATGATCTTAGGATGATGAGTCAATTGGCAATGGCTTTGTTGGTTTGCAAAATCTCGCGTTTTCGGGGTTTGCTTCAGTCTGTGTCAGACCACAGGCGGTCTGATCGGTGGCATCGGCGGTCAGACCGCCCGTGGAGTGGTCCGACCGGCCGTGGTTGCCGGTCCGACCGGGTATGGTTCATAGTGGGTTTTGAAGCCAGGCCAAAAATAGGTTGTGTAGGCAAGTGAGGGGAGTCTCCTGGATGTGGTCACATAATTTTTGGAACTCCCAGTCAAAAGTTCTATTCATTTGAAAATTCCAGAAGGTTTCGGATTTTCGAGATGAAAATTTGGCTTGTTATTTTAGGCGGTCCCGATAGTTATGGAATCGGTCCGACCGGCCTGAAATCGGTCGGACCGGCTGTGTGGGGCGGTCAGACCGCCGATCACTTGGAGGTTAGCCTTTTTGGCATTGATGTGATTTGAATATCTTTGATGCATGAGTTTCAATGCTTTATTGTTGCATATTGCATTGTTGAACTGACGTGGGTCAAGTTGTGAAGAACTTGTTCCCGGAGACGATTTGTTTGTCTATTGCTATGCAGGTGGCTCGCAGGTCAACGACGTCAACGGTGAGGTGGATCGGGACTACGCTTGGAGAGCTGAGGTCCAGAACGATCATGGATGCCGGGTGAGGTCGTGTGACTCAAGCAGGGTGCAGAATGGGCAAGATGGATCGAACGGGCAGTTCGTGGCAGCTGGTTGGATCAGGCGGTGCGGAAGTCGGTGCAAGTCTCTGGGAGGTTCCGATGGGATTCGGACGGGAGAGACTTGGCGACGTGATGAGAGCCGCTGATCAACCTACACGTGGTGAAGCAGGCGATTGATTCAACAGATATGTGTGAGTGGGTCCTATGTGTGTGTGGGCCTTCATGGGAGCCCATTAGTGGAAACCCTAGGCCTCTCCTATAAATAGAAAGGGGGGAGAGGAAAAAACCCCAAGCATTTATTTGGACCCCTCTTTCTTTTTCTAGGGTTTGGAGAGAGAGAGAGGAGAGGAGAAGCTAGGGTTTGGAGAGATTGTGTGCTCTTTGGTTTGAGCTCTTGTCCTCCTTGAGGGAGTGGCTTTGTAAGCAACTTGTTGAATCAATCAATCTTGTGTTGCTTGCTTAAGAGATTGTTTGTCTCTTTTGTGTTATTCTCCTTTTGATGATTTTGATGCTTCCTTGATTCAAGTGGTTGTGCTTGGTATTTTGACCAATTTTATCTTGCTTTCATGTGGGGGGATACTCCTAGAATCATCTAGATCTTCAACCCCTCACAAGCAAGTCTTGAATCAAGATTTTTATATTTCTAGGTTTTGGAACACTTCTTTGGTAAAACCTAAAGAGATCGTTTATTTGAAGTGGATCTGAACGATTGTAGCTAGAAATAGGACTTAGATATCCTCTGGGAGGTGTGCTCCAAATTTGGTCAAGTTTCATTGGTTGAATCAAAAGTTGGACCAAATTTCGTTTTGGTTTTGGGCATTGTGTTTTGGTACTGGACTAAATCGGTCTGATCGATTTAGGAATGGCGGTTCGACCGCCCGCTTTTCAGACCGCCCGATTGCTGCCGGTCGAACCGATTCCCAACGGTCCGACCGCCCGATCCACGCCCGTCCGACCGCAATCCGCCGATTCGATTCGCCACTTGATCAACCGCCGGTCGACCTCCGATCTCGAGCCGATCTCCTGAGTTCATTTCCCTTTTGTTTGGTTCTTGTGGTTAAGGGGTAATCGGATTTAGCACAAGGCTTCCTCTATGCGTGTACTGATCTTCTTAGCTTTCATAGCTAAAGGAGAAAAGTTCGTGTTGAATTTGATTAAGGCGTAAAATTGAGAAAGTTCCTATTCAACCCCCCTTTAGTCGCCTTTACGGTCCTACAAGTGGTATCAGAGCCGGTTAGCTCTTCTCATAGATCTTAACCGATCTTTGGAGCCATGTCGACTGACAAATACTCAACCAAGCCACATATTTTTGATGGAGTCGATTTTGCCTATTGGAAGGCTCGAATGCAAGCTTATATCGAGGCACAAGGGCACGCTATTTGGCTTAAGGTAAAAAACCCTTATGTCGTGCCAGCCGATGACGATATGATCACTCCAGATGTGGAGGCCAACAGCAAGGCTCGAAATTTCTTGATCCAAGGTCTTAGTCGATCTGAGTTTGAGCGTGTTGCTCATTTGCGGTCTGCTCATGAGATCTGGCGGACTCTTTGTGATTATCACGAGGGGTCCACTGCGATCAAGGAGGTGAGACAGAACCAGTTGAAGAAAGTATACTCTAAGATCGAGCAAAGGCCTGGTGAGTCTTTAGACGAGCTGTGGGGAAGATTTTCTAAGATTCTTCATGATCTCCGCGCTGTTGACCTGGTCTTTTCTGAGTCAGAAAATGCACGCTAGCTTTTGGGTGCTCTTGATGTGAAGGTCTGGGGAATGAAGATCACTTCCATCAATAACAACACTGTCATAAGTGAGCTTACCATGGATAAGCTATACTCGAGGTTGAAGACGCATGAAATTGATTTTATTTCGCGTCTCCTCAAGACAGAGTCGATGGCATTAGTGGTCGACAAATCCAAGGGTTGTTCTTCTGATTCTTTCGATTGTAGCTCATCTGGTTTTTCATTATCTGCTTTGCATTCTTTGAGCGATGAGCAACTTGAGAAATTGCCCGAGGATGATTTAGCCCTCCTATCCACCAAATTCACGAGAGCGTACAACAAGGTGAGGAATATGAGGAGAAGTGAACCTATCACATGCTTCGAATGTGGTGAGTCAAACCACATTCATTTCAGTGCCCCAAGCTAAAGGGCAAGGAGGAGAAGGAGACACGAAGACATCCCCAAGAGAGGATGCAAAACCCAAGAAGACAAACTATCGCAAGTTTGTCAGCCGGATCCTTGCCGCTCTAGAAAATGTGAACATGAGCGATGTGGACTCGGAAACGGAGGACGACGAGAGTGACTCCCGTGGCAAGAAGAACGCTCATGACTTCACAGGCATGTGTTTCATGGCCAAGAACAGCCACGACAGTTCCAGATCTTCCTCTTCTACACTGCATTCTGCTCAGCTAAGACCCACAAGTAGCGGGCAACTATCTACCTATCTAGACAACGATACTATAGATTTTAACTCAGAAGGTTTTAAAATCTTGCAATGGTAGCAAACACATAAGTTAATATACTCCGTACTATCCATACTTGCATGTGATGTGTTAACTGTTCATATTTCGATGGTTTCCTCCTAGTCTGCTTTCAGTCTCTCGAGAAGAATATTGGAGGAGAGAAGAATAAGTCTCACAAGTGAGATGATGGAGATACTTCTATCTGTGAAGGATTGAGAACAAATTGATTCACGAACACAACACACTGTGGAAAATCCAGAGTTGTCGGTGGTGTTCAAAAATCTGTACTCAGACAATGACATCGACACATAGAACAAAGATGTGTCATGCATGTAGAATTATAGAGCTATAAGATGTACTCTTTTTCTTTGTCAAGGTTTTCTCTATTTGAGTTTTTACTTGGCGAAGGTTTTAACGAGGCAGTCAGTTGGACATTAATAAAACTATTTATTATATTTTCAATATGATCGTCTTATTTTTTTGATTTTCATGTATACTTCTGAATTCTACCTACTTTCCTCAATTTTTTTATTTTTTGTTCTGGCAAGTCAAACAAGTTAAACGGGCCAAACTTGGCCCGATAGGTCAAACGGGCTTGTGCTGGCCCGGCATAGCACAAAACTCCAACGGACCATTCCTGGGCCGCCTCCCCGGCACGTAGGCTAACTCAGCACAACTCATCTAATAGCCGGACTGGAATAGACCTTGTCTAGATGGACCATACCCAATCGTACTCGTGACGGGCTAGGCTAGGCTGCCCATTTGGCCATGTGTGCCTTTCTCAACAAAAGAAAATAAGAATCACTCCATCGTCATACCCAAGAACCCGGGTTGGTGAGTCGCTACTCCAGAGCACCATGGCCAAGGCACGCAAGGAGATTTGCCTCGTCCCAGCGTCTAGACTGGGGAAGCCCACTTCTACGGCTCCGGCAACCGCAGCCATGCACTCGGTGTTCCTGTTGTTGCGGCAGAACTATCAGCTTGGAACGACTCCCTCGTCGGTCGGTGTCATCGTCCACATTGTGGGCACTTCCGCCGGTGTTCTGGAGGAGCATTAGTAGGAGCATAGCACATCGGAGGAAATGGAGGGCTTGAGGAGGAGCTTATTTTCCCGGCTAACAGTGTCGCCGTCATCGTTGTTCTTTGGTGCTGTTGGTTGAAACCCGGACTTCGAAGAGCCCCCAACAACTTGCGTTCCATAAGGATGGCCAACACTGGAAACCATCACCAGCGTAATTTTCTTTAAGTATCTTCCCGGACTCCCTCCGTTTGTGTGTGGATGTTTAGCACTTTTTGCAGGCACACATGATCAGGGAAGATGACGACAAAGTCCAGCATAATCTATCCAGCATTTTCCAACTACTGAACTTCCTACTGCCCATCTATGATCAGGAGGGAGCAGAACCTAGCGGGATGACACCCGCAAGACGTAGTGCTTACGTGGATATTATAAGAATATGCTCATAATATCAGTGTGATGAATAATTGATAATATTATTGAGTTGTTTGACGAAACCCTTTTATTCGGCAAATTCATATTTTTGTCAGCTGTCAGGAGATCAGACCGGCATGGTGGCTGTCTGACTGAATGGCCGACGGTCTGACCAGCCAGGATGGCGGTCTGATCACAGGCCAAGGGGCTGGCAGTCAAACCGGCCATGGTGACGATCTGACCGACCAAAAGTAAAAAATAGGATTTTTTAAAATCGGCAAAAAATATAGAGTGTAAGCAAGCGAGAAGATTCATTTGCATTTGGTCCCATAAATTTTGGAGCATCGAGCCGAAAGTACATAGGAAAATACTTTTCCATACAAGTTGTAGATTTTGAGCCTCGGAATTTTGGCTAAGGACCTGAGCGGTCTGATCGGTCTGTAGATGGGCAGTTAGATCGGTGGCGGAGTGACTGGTTAGGGCGGCGGTCATACCAGGCGGTCGGCAATCAGACTGAAATCAAACGATTCAGCCACTTGAAACCCTACTAGACAGCGGTACGAAAAAATTATATTTAATGATCTGGAACTCGGAATGATATGAATTCAGTGCCCAATGAAACTTAACGAGCAACCCTACAAAACTCTAGTTGACAAGATTTTCTAATTATGCAAAACATTTGACTAAACAACAGGTGAAAATGCATGACAAACATCTGTCTAGGCGATCAGAATAGCAGCGAAGAACATAGCATAACTTTTAATCTATAAGTCCAATTTGAGTGTTCTTTATTAATATAGAAAGATGATAAAATTATCTACAGAAATAGTTTTGGGTGACAAATCTGAATCTGATCCTAAACAAGCCATATTTCATTAAACAACTATACTGACAATTCTCGTCAGGTTTCTTAGGACAGCAATAAAGAATCTATCATAACTTTTGAACCACAGATCGGAATTTGGTGATCTTGGTGGATATGGAAAGCTAAGAACCGTGGCTACAATTCTCTAGGAGGGGAGAACCTCCAGATCGGCATCTAAGAGGTCAATACCGGCCGCGCAACATACTGGATAGATTCTGAAAATCGTAAGACAACAATTCGATTTCATCCTGTTAATCAATTTCGCATCCAAACAGTACCAAACGATGAATTAGACCCTTTGTTACCCTTGAAGACCCACAGGGAGGTGATGAACGACACTTGGGAAGATAATCCCCCTTCTCCTCACCTTCTCCTTCCCTCTTTTGGTAAAACAGTCTTGTCCTCCACTTCGTCCTCTCAAGGCGGCGGTGAGAGTGCAACACTAAGGGCAAGGAGGGGCAACACCAATGGCAGGGAGGAGCGGCACCAGGAGCAGCAGGGGAGGCGCGAAGGGCAGGGAGGAGGTGGTGGCTTTGGGGGGAAGAGAGGCGTGGGGGCGGCTGGATGGGGAGAGGGGAAAGAAAGAGGGGTGGCTAGGGTTTAGGGGGGAGGACACCCCCTTTGGCCGGCCCCCCTCATGGGCTACTCTGGGCTGAGGCCCAAAGCCCAGGTTGCCGGAAAAATATTGAAAACCCCCCACTAAAAAGATAAATTCTAGATTTCTGATTAACTCCTTCTCCCGAATTCTTTTCTTGTTTCCCGATTAAAATTCGGGGTATTACAGATATAGCAATCGAGACTAGTACATGAACCAAAGGCAAGTGATTTTTTTTGCAGGCTTACCTTTGAAAGGCGCCATCGTTAGTCAGAACTGAAGCTTCTCTCCATTACTCCTTGGCCTTTCCACTCAAATTCACCTTTGTCGACACGGCCGCCACGGTTGGCGAGAGCGCCATACCCCATCCTGCACACCCTATCACCGCTGGAATATGAGTTCCTTGTCATCCTTCTTGACCTCGTCGATCGAAATCGCCTTCGATCCACAACCTCTCCATCGCTTTTGGTTGGTTGTTGCCAACGAAGCGAGCGACAGAGATGGTGGCAGGAGCAAGTGGTAGCAACAAATCTAATTCTAGATATGTGGGTTGTCCCTGCCGCCGCTAGCTAGCGCAAACCCTACAAGAGGAAAGAGGTGAACAGTGAGAATGAGGGACGGGTACCTAGAGAGACAATGTGATGTGGTCAAGTGTGTTATTGATCCTTTGCAATGTGTTTCAGCATTGGAATTTGAACTGGCAATGCAATGTGGTGCTGATTTGAGAGAAGAAAGGAGAAACAAGCGATGGCCAAGAAGGAGGAGAGGGAGGCCGGCCAAAGAGAGGGAACGTGCTCTCAGGATAAAACCCTAGTGCATGTGGGCGGTCAGGAAAAACATGCGGTGATATGGCAGCATGGATTGCATTGTTGTCAAAAGAAGCATCAAGTGCATGAACCAAGTTGGCCCATGAAGCTAAGAGAAGGAAAGCTCATTGCACAAGGGAAATCGAGAGGGAGACTTGGTTGTGCATGGGGAGGAACTCAGGAACATGGCACGTGGGTTGGTTCAGTTTGGATCAAATTCAGACAACCAATTGGTGTTTAATATTTTATTCCAAAATTAGAGAGTCCCAGTGGTTTGCGTTTAGTCATTAAATCTGAAATTCTTTTTTGCTGATTTTTTATATTTTGAAAATAGGAGAGTTTGAATTGTGTGCATTTAAGATGTTGAGTTGGTTTCAGACACTTTCACATGTACTGTTCACGCTTGGTAGATTCCAATATAGGAGAGTTTGAGTTGTGTGTGTTTAGGAGGTTGAGTTTGTTTCACACACTATTCATGTGGCTGTTTACATGGTACTGTTCATCTGAAGCAAACAATGCTTGTGTGAGAGACTATATAAACCCCCTATGATCGCACCTTGTTAGGGGGACAAGTTATGATTTAGATAATAAAAATCAGAAAAGTCATTTTGACGCATATCATGTGTTCATGAGTTGAGATATGTTCTTGAGAGGAATTAAGAGGGAGGGTTGGAGAGAGGAGGAAGCAAGAGGAAGTTCTCATACGGTGTTTCAGCTTGGGCGCAAAGCAAGGACACCTTGTTCTTGGCTACAACCAAGAAGATCCTTCTACTATTCTATCTTTGCAATTCAACCAAATCAGACCGGTTTGTGAAGTTATTCTCTGTTGTTTCTAATCCTCACGGTTTAGCACAACTAGAGATTGAAGATTTGCTATATAGGGTTTTGGGCACTATTCACCCATGTTGTACTGTTCACGCATATGGTGCTGTTCACCCAAAGTAAAAATAAGGAGATG
Source organism: Hsuehochloa calcarea (assembly GCA_036346395.1). NCBI lineage: Eukaryota > Viridiplantae > Streptophyta > Magnoliopsida > Poales > Poaceae > Hsuehochloa > Hsuehochloa calcarea. Next base: position 35,348,466 of record CM070610.1, read on the forward strand.
ACGAGCTACTAATCTTCGAGTGTGCCGTGAAAGATTAGGCCAACAATCGGGATTTATCAAATCAACTAGGTGGATCCTTATCACAATAGGGGAGGTTCTTATTGCGACATAGGTGGCCTCGTGAGGGTTACATGTGTTAAAGACTAAGCAAAAAGTGCAAACTTACCCTTTCTAGTGTGACATGGCACATGTATTGATTATATACATAGAGGATTCCCTATACATATTTCTTACTTATAGTAATTTTAAAATGTTCATAAGATCTTTTAGCAATAATTTCATTATTTGGACGTCAATTCGAAGTAGGGTTTGTGTGGAACAAGTGTGATTATATTAGGTGGAGTTTTTGGCTCTTTTGGCACTGTTGACGTGCGAATTAGCAATTTTGGCCCTTTGTCCAATCAAAGCCAAAAATGGCACGGTGGAGACGCACGAACGCGCCGCACAACCTAGTTCGTACCTAGGGTCTGTCCTTAGCTCTATCGTGCCCCTGGGGCCGGACACACCTCCACCGTACCCCTAGGGACCGGACATGCCACGTCCACGCCCTTGGACGCCAGACAAGCCTGCACCGTGCTCTGGGGCAAGACCTCCTTCGGTTTGTGCGCCAGGGGCACGGACGCCCCCAACGCCATTTCATGTTATTTTTTATGTTTCGAACTAAAATTCATGATTTTGAGCACGCCTTAGATTCTTGCTGTCCCCCGCATATGAGGAAAACTGCACGATGAATTCCATCCCATCGCTTCACGATCAGCCTCGCACGGTTATAAAACCCGGTGATTCCCTCTCATTCCTTCACACCAAAACCATTCTACTTTGCGTAGAGATATAGAGAGAATTGATTGAGCGAGAACTAGCGTGATCGGCCAAAATTAGTTCTTATTTCGCTGTCGATTTGAGAGTGTTTAGAGCAATGGTTAGCGGTCAGTTTAGTAGAGTTAGTTTAATTAAGATCTTCCAAAGGAGGTAATGTTTCTGCTATGCATTATGTTTATTAATTGTGTAGTTAGTGTTAAATTTTTTAGTCGTAATTAAAATAATTGTAACTAATTAGTCATATTTAATTAGTCGTAATTTATGTGCCCAAATTAGTTAGTTGTAATTAATGTAGTTATAGTTAGTTAGTCGTAATTATTTACTCGCTGTTAGTTAGTCCTAATTAATTAACAATGATTAATTAGTCATAATTAATTAGACTTAATTAAATAATTATAATTAATTAGTGCTAATTATTTAATAGTAATTAATTAGTGCTAATTATTTAGTAGTTATTAATTAGTCATAATTATTTTTTTGTATTTAGTTTGGGAGGAATTAATTACTCACAGTTAGTTAGTCCTAATTAATTTGTCCCAAATAATTAATCTCAATTAATTAGTCATAATTAATTAGTCATAGTTATTTAGTCGTAATTAACTAGTCATCTCGTAATTAACTAGTCATAATTAACTCGCCCACAACTAATTAGTTGTATCTAATTTTGTAGTTTTTTTTGCTATGCACTTAATACTCCAAAGTCGTTATTTTGGTTAGGTTGGGTAGTGTGGTTATTTTTCTGGTGTAGAGAAATGTAGACTACGTGGTGTGGCCCATTTGTTATATTGTGTACAGTAAACTAGGTTGTTGTGAGTTTAGGTAATGTCGAATATGCAAGATTTGCTTGTGTTTTATGGTGACGGTCTCGTACGGGGCGGACCCGATGGGTTGGACCTGTCGAGATGCTAGTACAAGGTGGTCCGGGCAGAGGGCTGGATGCGATGAATATTCACAAGCTGAGGAGTTGCATTCGGAGGGAGTTCGACACAAAGGAAATGATGAAGAACCTAGTCATCGAGGGATCACCTACACGAATAGGGGAGGACAGGGCGTATAGGGGCTACTGAAGGTGAATGGTACCGTTGCATGGGGCTAGTACATGTAGATTGCTACCAATCCCAAGGCGGCGATATACGGGAAGCTGATGGAGTACGTGAATTTTGTGCACAAGGTGCCATCAAACCTTGATGATGCTGCTGCCTCGGGAAGTGGGGAACCGTAGGCGCTGCGTGAGGACGGTAGCATAGAATGTGCTATTTTGGAGGAAAACTAGCTATGAGAGAAGACTTGCACATAATTTTATGTAAAATGAGGGGGCAAGACAATGGTGGTCGGCCCGGATTGACTGCCACAAGTTTCTGCCGGACCAATCTGTTGGGTCGAAGTCCAACGAGGACACCGACCAAGGCTCGGATGGTAGCGAGGAGGACGCACCCCAGGGTAGTGGTCCGACCGGCGGAATTATGCCATCGGAGGTGCTTTAAGTGGCATCCAGACTTGATGATCTCAAGGTGCGGTCGCTCGTACTACCACAAGAAGAAGGGTCACAATGGACGTTTTGATGCTGACACGTTGTTAGTTGGGCAGCACTTCCCTAACAAGGTGGTCGTGCAGCAAGCTATAGCACAGTACGCCTTGTCCATTAACTGTGTTTTCGATGATTTAGTATCGATCTTACAAATAAAAATTTGGGGGTCTCCTAGAATTAGAACCACACAAAGAATAACACAGAGATTTATACATGTTCAGGCCTCCTTCGGAGAGAATAACAACCTTACTCACGTGTTGCTGTATTGAGTATGCTGTTTACAAACAAGAAGACTAAAGCCCAATGTCTCCTATCCTTGATCGCCCCTCCTTTTGTCTACTGACTTCAGACTTTTTATTACGCATGAAGAGGTGACAGTTTATCTAGGCCAGGAGGCGCCTCGATGTTTGGTGTAACACATACGTTGATGGAGGTTACTGTCAGAGAGATAACACCACCACGTCACCTGGCAGTTATCGATGGAGACAGAAGCCTTATTCATGCAGTTATTCCATAGAATAACAACGCACACTAACTGCTCTTTGTATTTGAACACGACATATCATATTCCCTAATCGACTGGGCCTACATGTCTATAGGCCTTATCAATTACAGGGTGTCGTAGCCGACCTGGTCGTAGAAAGACTTACAACCACAAGGTGGTCGTAGAAAAAGCTTACGACCATAGACTGGTCGTAGAAAGGCTTACGACCAGGGGGTAGTCGTAGAAAGACTTAAGACCACCCAATTAAGCTTATCTCTTATGAACAATAAGGAGTATACTTGTGAGTAATACAAAGATGTTGCCATGTATGATAATAATTATAAATTATTAATTAATTGAGGATGATCATATCCTCATCATCTAGCCCCCAACTTAAAGTGAAAATAACTTACTTGGAATAGGGGACGTAGAAAGGTGGTTGGAAGTAAAGCCTTTCCGACTGATATTTCATTTGATTAGAAATAGACTTGGTAAAGAAGGTAATTTCACTTGAGTTGTAAAGACATAATTGGTTTTTTCGAACAGACAAATTAAATAATCCCAATCAACTCTCACAGACCAGTTCGTTGGAGCGATTTCCGCAGAGGTGGCAACTATTGAGTTTCCACGATCTCTAACTCAGGCGTGCGGCTATAAAAATCTACTACAGGTGTGACTTTGGGTTTTTACTTTCTCCATTTGCTAGAACTAATTCTCGAGTTCTTGTTCTCCCCGCCGCCAACCAAATCGAACTCTTTCCAAATCAATCTCACTTAGAGAAGATGGCCGGGACCACTTCTAAGTGGGGCGATATTAGAGATGGACATGACGAAGATGAAAGCTTTGGTCACTACCGAGAAGATCTTGAAGAGGGCCTACATGAAGTGGATAGAAGCTGCTGAACAGCATTAGCCTTCGGGTGAGGAAGGCACCATTCCAGTACTCCAAGCGTACTTTGAATGTGGCTTTCGATTGCCCGCTCACCCTTTTCTTACACTTGTACTCGAATACTTTGGGTAGAACCGGTGAATCTTATTCTTAATTCTATCATAGTGTTAAGCGTATTCGTGTACCTGTGCGAAGCCTATCTAGGAATTCGTCCAGATTTGGAGCTCTTCTAGTATTATCACGGGATGGGTCTGTAGATTGGAATCGCAGGCATCTACGGTCTAAAGCTCTTTGATGGGAAGTCGAAAGAGTACAGTCAGATGTTCACCCGGTCGTCTTGGCTGGGATGGAAGAAGAGGTAGTTCTACTGGGAAATAACTAAGGAAGACATCTTCTTCACTGGGAAAGCTGCTGAGAAGAGTTCCTCCTGGGATTCAATTCCTAGCAACCTCGACCAAATCACCCCCTAGATTCAAGCCATAAAAACCTTGAAGGAAGAGGGGCTTACCGGATGGCACGTGGTGAAAGATTTCATCACGCGTCGCATCAGTCCTTTGAAGAACTGAGCACATCCCATGTGGTTGTACTCGGGGGCAACAGATTCGACTAGAGATTTCGAGGAAGGTAAATAATCTTTCAACTCAACTCTTTTTTTATTAATTTTTAGCTTGATTGTTAAGTAATTTCTTTACCATTGTAGATCTCTCACAAAAAGAGATGAACATCCGAGTCAAACTCATTTGTGAAAAAGCTCCGACACCCATAATGATAGGGGTCCCTCGAATCCTGGCAGTTGTGTCCGCAAAGGAAGGGCAAGAATGCCTAAAGGTAACCAAGAATTGATTTTTTTCTCTTTAGGATTCTGTGGTCGTAGAATTCGACCATCAAGTGATGTTCTTTTCTGCTTTTTACAAAAAGTAGGCATGGCGGATCGTCAAGAGGACCAAGAGGTCAAACCGAAGACTGTCAAAATGGTGCCAGAGGAGGACAGAGTTCCTTCGGCCAAAAAATGTCATCATGTGAAGGCCGCTGACAAGCAAGGTGAAGGCCAAAGCTCTGCTCCTCCTCCGACCAGCCCCCTCAAGAAATTCTTTGCAGATGTGATCGCTGGTTTGGTATTGAAGGGAAGGTCGGCCCAAGGTACATGGATTTGATATTGGAGGTTGGCGCATCGCCATGATTGTCTCGAGTCCATGCGCGGAGTACATAACGTCTTGTATAGTGCTGAGTGAGTGCTTGAGAGCTCCAAAGCTTGAGTTTTCGATAGAGCCTTTGGTCAACTAGTAAGACCTTACATTCGTGTCCTGTGTGTTGAGAGAACCTGTAAAAGTCGCAACGAAGACGTTGGTGTACGAGATGGTCTAAGCGTGTCGAGACTTGAGACTTGGGAAATCACATTCGTGAGCTTTAACCCGGGGTTGTTCGCATCGGGTACATGTTTTTGACATCAATCTCTCAATTGCAAGATTCCTTTCGTAATAGATTGAAACTTAGATTCGGGGTCGAATCATGTTAAGGGGGGTAGAATGTAATACCCCGGAAACGAATTGGGTAATTAGAAAATCAGCCGGGAGAAGAAAAGGCAAATAAAGGAGTAGAAATTTTTGAAACAATAAGAGGTTTTCCGCTTTTATTCGACAACCTAGGCCTGGGCCGCGGCCCAAGAGGGGGCCATAGGGTGGACGGCCAAGGAGGGGGGAATCCCCCTAAAACCCTAGTTTTCCCCCCTCTTTTCCCCCCTCCACCATCCCCTAGCCGCCCTAGCTCCTCCCTTGTTGGGACCCGAAAATACATCTCAGGAACCCTCTGTGTATTCTGAACTAGTCCCAGATCAGTAGCTAACTCACACAGGAAACAGTGATGAAATACCATACATTTATTCGATTTAACTAGAAAGATCTCAAAATAACAAATAATAATAACTGGACCTTATGGTCAATGTTTACTTAACTTGCCACGCAGGGCTAAAGAAACAAATAAACTCTTACAGCGGAACGAGAAACTTGGAAAGGCCAATCAACATGCCCACAGGAAATCGAGTGGAGAACGTATCCTAATCCACAAAACCTTCATAGTCTTCCTTCTGAAAGAACTCCTGTGCAGCTTGATATTCTTCAACTGATCAACAAAAGCATGAGTCGTGAGTACATAAAGCACTCAGCAGGCCGTAGGAAAATGTATGCAAATAGTATTCATGCAAGGTTTACCAAAGGTTGGCTGTATGGTTCTTTTGCAGAAAACAACATTTATGACAAATACAATAAATAGATTGAAATGCGTAATTGAAAAGGATAATAAATACTTAAACAATTTCTTTGAAACAACCAGTGAACTAACCATTCACTTCTCAACCAAACCAATGACAAGTGAATTCCCCATTCACCCATCGACACAAACCACCAAATGAATTACCCATTCACCGAACAAATATTATATTCATCAAGTGAACTTCCCATTCACACTCCGACTTATTTTTAGAAGAAACTCTATCTCCCGTGTGAAATTTCCGAGGACATCCATAATCGCGGACACGGCTATTCGAATAGTTTTACACACTCTGCAGAGGTTGTACAGCTTGACCCACAAGACACGACTTCTCTAGTTGGTTTGGCATCCGTCGATACCACTGCTCACTACCTTGGGTAAGCAGGATAGAGCACGTGACAAAGCCTTTACAAAGCTCCTTCTTAACCCACTTCTACCCGCTAAGGTTTCAACACTGAATGTCTCCATCCGACCAGACAGGGCCCCCCTCTTGCGCCATAGTGAGTACGTACCCCGTAACTCACTCTTCCAATACAGAACCAGAAATAAGATATTGCTAATTAATCAGCAAGGTCCCGCCCATACAGGACATGTGGTTGTACGGTTAAGGCTCAGTTCAATGGCGCACAAGATTAAGTCCTTGACAAGTTACTCAGGCGATCTTTCCACAAACCCACAACGTGTTAAATCCACACCCTCAATCCACCATCCACACGCCTGAGTGAAAACCATTTTGTTTAAAATAAACCAATGACATCCCCTGTCATGGAACACAAATTTTACAAAGTGGCTAACCACCACAATTCCATTTATCATTAAATCAAGATTAATCATTATGACACATGTGATGAACCCATCGGGACTAGGCTTGACTAAGCACTAATACGATACCCATGTTGGTGATACGAATATATCCAACTAAAATTATGCAAGCTAGGGTGACAAAGGATTCATGGTATTCAAATGTTCAATGGAGGCATAACGACAACAGGTAATAACTAAACCCAAAACAATTGATATAAAGATAGCATGCAATTGTATAAAATAATATACTTTTTAAATCATAGGATCAATATGATCAAAGGACTACGGCTTGCCTTGCAATAAATCCTGGGATTGATCTTGATCTTGGTGTACTTCTCCTTGTTCAAAACTTCCCGAAGTAGCAACGTCTACTCGTAAAACAAGCAAATAGAACAAATAAATACCAAAAAGAGATAAAACCAACTTTAAAAATTAAATAAAAATCATAAATAAATAGATCTCGAATTTAGATGAATTTACAAATTTGAATGGGCTCAATCGGAGTTCGGATGCAAAAGATATGGGCTTTGGAAGATTGAAAATAAATTAAAACCCTAATTTGGATTTTAATTTGATTTCCCGAATTATTTTTCAATGGAAAAATCGACTTATAGCGTCGGTGACGTCGAGGAATTACCGCCGGAAAATAAAATAAAAAGAAACTGGCCTGACAGGTGGGACCCACTATCAATGACTGGTGCACCGTGGACTGAGTTCAAGAAGGTTTGGCTTCGGGTGGAAATTGGTCTGCTACATGGCAGCGACACGCAGGCGCCACACCAGCGCTTTCGTCGACGTGGCCACCTAGGTGGCGGTGACTGAGACTGGTATCCCGGCAGAGATGGCTCACGGCGATTGGGCGGAGGCGACGGCGAATCTGCGGTGGCGGCGGAAAGGTACAAAAGCGAGACCACGAGAGAAGGCGGCGGTGTTGGAGGTGGTGGTTTTGCGCGCGTGGCGGCGGCGCAATGGCGGCGGCGACCGATTGTCGGACAAGCGACAGCGGCAATCCGAGTCCTCGGGCAAGGCGCCGGACCACAACGTAGCTCTTGTTATTGCGCACTCGACGCTGGCGGAAACACGACGAGCGAGGGTCGGACGGCGGAGAATTGCGGCGACGAAGGAGCTTCGACCGGCGGCGGTCTTTCGGCGATGGCGCGAACGAAGACGGCGAGGCGAGGTTTAGGCTTCGGCGGAGGAGGAGGCGAGCAAATCACGCAGGGGTCGGGCTTTAAATAACCGGGGAAGGGAGAGATTGGAAAGGAGACGGCGACGGCGGCACATCGGGCGAAACTCGGACTCCCGAGTCCGGGTTGAAGATGAAGACGACGTGGCGTCGGCGGTCCCACACGGCAGAGAGGGAAAGCGGGCACGTGCGCGGGCCCACACGGCAGCGGAAGGGGAAAGCGGCGAGCGCGCGCGAGAGGCTGGGCCGAGGCGCGGGAGTTGGGCCGGAGGTAGGTGGGCTGGTCCTGGAACAGTGATGGGCTTCGGCCTATTACTGTTCTGAGTAAAAATTAATATGTTTTTCTTTTTATAAAATATTGAAAGTCCAAATGGCAATTAGAAAATAGCAAATGCACTCAGAAAAATTCTAGAAAATTCTATAAAATATATCTAAGGCCATAGAATCCAAATAAAATAATTTTGATAATAGTTGATGTTGTAATTAATCATGTTAAATTGTTCTTGCTCTCTGAAACTTCAATTTAAGCTTTAACTTTAGCAGAAAAATTTGAATGGTTATTTTTCTTTTAAAACTTTAAAACATACCAAATTTTTGGGATGTTACATCCCTTGCGTCTCCACCCTCCTCCCATGCGCCTCCCTTTGTGCCACCACCTCCCCAACAGCGCCACCACCCTCCTCGACGAAGCCCTTACTGCTGTCCATTGAAGGAAAGACGAGGAGACGTCCGTTGGAGTGCTGGCCAAAGAGAAGGGACAAGAAGAAGAGGAGAAGCAGGGGGAAAGGAAGGAAGAAGAGGAGAGGGAGGGCACCTGCATTGCAGCGAGGCGCCTTCTCTAGCGATTCATCAAGGGTAGCTTCGATCCCCGATAGATCGATAGCCTTTTCAATTCAATTGGGTGCTGTCAGTAGCAGATCTGATTGGTCCAGTACTGTTGCTCATCTATTTTGGGTAGATTGCGTACGTTTTTTGATCTGTCCATCTCTTAGATCGTTCTTTAGGCACTAAGATCACTTGATTTGGAGTTACGGTTTAGGAGTTATGGTAGTTTCTATGCCCTTTATCGGAAGGGTTGACCGGAAAGTGTGATGCTTGTCTTGTCATCCATTATGAATTATTTAGAGACCGAATCAGAAAGTACACCCAAAATGAATGTTGTAGATAATTCGGTAATATTTACAAGTTGATAAAGAACATAATTTTTAGACGAGTCAATCAAAAGTTATGTAATTTCTACCACCGCTGTTTCGCTGACTGTCAGATTGCAGAGAAAGAAACTTCACCTGAACATAAGAAATATTAGGAAGCCGAATCAGGGGACTTTCCCAAATAGATTATCGTAGACGGTTTTGTTGTGATTCCACAGAGTCTAAGATCACCCCGTTCTGAGTTTTTTAGTGAAAGTTATGGTGATTTCCGTACTGCTATTCCGTTGGCCTTACTGCTAGACCGTCGGGAAATTTGAGTATAACCCTTATTCGAACCCTAGGTTGTGGGGAGTCGGGTTAAGGAGTGTGAGTGGATACATTTTCCTCAGTGTTCTTATTGCTAGTAATATTCTCGTGTAGGGGACGGAGTTCCGGAGTAAGGGGCATCATCCTTGCCTCCCCGCGCGTCGTAGCGGAGAAAGACAAGTACAGCTATACAATTGTGGTTGATATGAGTTCTTATCTATTTGGTGATAATATGATGAATCATGGTGATATGTACTTGTTCATGATGGTTTGCTTTACTAAGATTCGATTACTGTTATCTCATTATTCATCATATTCATTCATGCATGCAAGTTTTGATCTTGCAACACCCACGGGAGTGGGTAGTGATTGTAAGACCCACCATTCCAATGTGGGCAATATGGGTCCCCGATTTGACATGTTCTCAAACGGGCTTTGGGTCCCCACATTTTTTAGAATGCGGGCATAAGTGAACACCGACGGGTATTCACTCGCTATACCGGTATGAGCAAAAGAGAAGAGCATGTGCATTCATTCTTTCGTATGATGACTCTATTCCATATGTTGGTTCATTATACGATGACAAATGGTACTATCGTGTTCACATATTCATTTGTACTTGCTGAGTCGTGGACTCACCCTTGCTGTGTTTTTTTTTGTTTTAGGTGAACCATGATGACATCTTTTGCGGGAGGGAGTAGACACACAGTTGCACACACCCGTTGAGATGACCTTCATTTACTACTTTGCAATTACAATGTTGGACTGTAATAATAAGTATGCATCTGATGGTGGTTCATGGCTATCGTTATGCCTAGGTTATGGAATCGTTCCCTCTAGTTATGGAACTAGTAATTTTATTTGGTATGGAACTCCATGTTCGAATTATTTATGCATTTATGAAATTAGGTTGTTTAATATGCTACTTCCCTTTCGAGCAGAGCGTAGTTGCTCTTTTATTGTAGAATGCTCGAAATTGTTTATAATGTTGATTGGTAGTAGAGATTTTAGGTAATATCTTGGCTCCTGGAAGCCGGGGTGTTACACTGTCACATGTAGTCTTTTTTCTTTCTACTATTTGTCTAGTTCTCACGTGTGCTTTAACCTTTACAGTTTTAAAAGTGACGAAAAGACCTTGGCTGATGCACTCGACTATGAGAAAGTCAAGACATAAAAGTTAAGGGAAGAAAAACAAGGCCTACTGAAGAAACTTCAGCAGGCAAACTCTGCAGAATACGAGTTAGAAAATGAAATAAACAGTAAGTTTTGAACTTAAAACTGTTTACATCGATGACTTTCATTTTTTTCACTTTCATTTTTTTCTCTAACTCTTTGTTCTTTACAGAAAAAGATATCGATATGGGTAAGCTCAACACTGAGGTTGAATCAAAAGCCTCGGTGATCAACGAGCTCACTCGTATCAATAAAGAAAAAGACCACAACATGAAGTCATGGGACGAAAAGTGCATGAAGAATGCTGCATCTCACGACAACGAAGTCAAGAAGTTTGATTCTCAACTAGTAGGTAAGGAATCCTTTACCCACGACCGGTTTTATTAACTAGCCTTTAAGAGGTATTGTTCTGACTAATCTTACTCTATTGGCAGAGCAAGCTGTCGAAATAAAGCGACTCCAAGGAGTTTCGATTCGTAGTCAGGAGGATATGAAGTTGATAAAGATTAACCTTAAAGACAAAATTTCCCTCCTAAATAATGTACTTAGAGGGCTTGGTGCTAAGGAGTCCACTCCTCTTGAAGACACCATGATTGCCCATACGAGTGCCATTGACAACAAGTCAGAACTTTAGAGGAGTTGATAACTATTCTGGAGACCAACCAAGCGGACTCGATAAGAGAGACGGTCAAAAGTGCAATAAATATGCCTTAGCAAAGCATAAGACACATGACTGTAATCTCAATCTTCAACCAATCAAAGCTGACTTCGACTGCCCTGAGGCAGAAGTAGTGTGGCTGATTGAAGAATTGCAACTGATTAGCAAGAAGTTGCGGAGGAGATGCAAATCGGATCTCCTTCGTCAGAGTAGTTCGTAATAGTGAACTTGTAAAGACAAGCTTTTGTTTATGAATATAATCCTTATTTTTCCTACAAGTTATCTCATTGAGTAGTTAGTAACTCATAAGATAATGAATAGAAAATAAATAAATTTAACACTAAGAATTGAAGTCATATGTATAACTTTACCCTAACCCCTGACTATTTGCTTAGTATATTTATATAAACTAAATAAATACTGTGAATAAGGGTTTTCTTAAAGAAAAGGTTTGTCCAACTTTAGTTGTCGATCTCAATTATCATGTACTGGTTGCAAGAGTCAACAACAGATCGACACTAGGAAGTTTTTTCTAGTGGGCATGACCACATGCAGAAAGAAAAGACTTCGACTAGTGGAGTTGCATTCGCTAACCAGATTAATCAAATCAAGAGCATCAACATAAGTTGGACAAACAGTCAGAGTGCCTTAAACATTCATTCGACCTTTCCTTAGTGGACTCAATGGTTTTATACTGATAGCAAGAGTCAGAAACGATACGACATTAGGAAGTTCCTTCTAGTGGGCAGGACCACATGGAGAGAGAAACGTCTTCCACTAGGTGTTGTGTCTTTCTCTGACCAGTTTGAACTAATTGAGTTTACCAAAAAGAGTCGAACAAATTATAAAAGTATACTCCACTTAGAAATTTGTTCAAAAGGAATGAAGAAATAAACTAAGTTGAAAAGAGCTTTCTTGAAATTATTTCGACCATATTTTGTTGAACCTAGTTTCTTTGTGTTGGCAGCAAAAGTTAGGAACGAGTCGATACTAAGAAGTTCCTTCCAGTGGGTAAGACCACGTGTAGAGAGAGAAAGACTTTGACTAGTTGTTGTTAACTTTCTTTCGACCAGTGTAAATAGAATTAAATGTTAAAATATGATCAAAAGGTCATCAAAACACTGCTCAATATCAGATAATAAAGATAGAAGAAAACTGATACTTTACTAAGAATATAGAGTTACACATTAAATTTGAGTAACTGGTCGTTATTCCAAGAGTTGGAAAGGATTCGGCCATCTTCTATTGCAAGTCGTACCAAACCTGGTCGCGTAACTTCAACCACTGTGTAAGGACCTTCCTACTTGGGGAAAAGTTTGTTCTGATTTAACTGGTATTGAATCTTTTTCAATACCAAGTCACCTACAGCAGGGCTGCGAGGCTGGACCATACGATCGTAGATTTTGCACAGGGCTTGTTGGTAGACTGTTGAACGGATTAAGGCTTGACTCCTCTTCTCTTTGGGTATGCTGATGTCATCTTCTTGAAGTTGTTCCTAGCTAGAGTCATCAAAAATTTTGACCCTTGTTGACCAAATCTTTAGTTCTGGTGAAAGCATGGCTTTAGCCCTAAAAACTAGAAAAAAGGTGTTTCACCTATAGCCCGTCCGCAGTCGTGCGAATTACGAATAACACTGAGTGTAATTCATGTACCCAAGCACTTGAGCACTTTATAAGCTGATCGAAGACTCGAGTTTTGATTCCCTGCATAATTTGGCCATTCGCTCTTTCGACTGCCCCATTGCTTTGTGGGTTGGTGGTACAGGCATAACATAATTATTGCGCTCAAAAATTGTTTACCGTTATCTGTAATTAGTCAACTTGGAACTCCAAATCGAGTAATCATGCTTCTCACCGTGAACTTTTTAGTTGCTTACGTTGTTATTCCAGTTACAGGTTTGGCTTCAATCCATTTTGTGAACGTGTCAATAGCCACAAAAATGAACTCGAAGCCCACTGGTGCTCTTGGGAACGGTCCACGGTATCGAGACCCTAGGTCGCAAAAGGCCAAGAAAGAGGTATGATTTGCAATGCCTGAGCCGGTTGGTGCATTTGACTGCTATGAAGTAGCATTGTGCGCACTTTTTAACCAACTCTTTAACATCATGGAGTACTATTGGCAAATAAAAACCTTGCCAAAAGGATTTTTCGACCAGCATTATGTAGGAAGCATAAGTTCTACAGATACCTCCGTGTATTTCGTGAAGGAGATTGAATCCTTCTCTCTGCGGTATGCATCTCATGAGTACCTCGTTTGTAAAGGACTCCTTCGACCAAAGTATACATTTTGGACCTCCGAGATAACTGATCTACTTCGAGATCGTCTTTGGGTACTGAACCCTACTGAAGATACTCGTAGATGGGGTTCATTCATGTATCCTCGTATTCTAGAGAGATGTTTCTAGTGTTTCGACCAGAGACAGCTTCTGGAGCTATTCCAAGAAGACTCCTTTTGGAACTTGTGATCGAGAAGAAGCCATTCGAGTCAACTGGTCGGTGAGGAAATTATCCTTTCGAGGGATATATTGTACCTCGAAATCGAAAAAATGCTTTGCAAGCTTTCTGACTTCCAGTAAGCACCGAGACATGGTCGGGTTAGAGCGCTGGTATGCCACCTGGTATGCCACCGAGAATATCCTCATGAAGGGACGTGTGAATCACGTCACCGCAGAGGAAGCCCATGCAGCACCAGATGTTGTTCTTGGTACGTTCCTTGTCAACTCAAGTATCAAGATCGATTTTATTTGATTAGGAACTTCGCATTCTTTTGTTTCAAATAAGTTTGTGGAAAAGTATGGGTTATCTACCTCCCCTTAGTTAAGCCCATGTTAATCCATTCCGGGCTCGAGAAATGAGGGCTAGTTTATTACTGTCCAAATCTTACCTTTGAAATCTCGGAGTAACTTTCTCGGCCAACTTGATAGTCTGCGCGCGCAAAGATTGGGCGTAATTCTTGGAATGGTGGCTTGCCAAAAATCGAGCGAGAATAGATTGTGCTAGTAGATCTATCAACCTCACCAATGAGCAAGGGATTTGAGAGAGTTCCAACCCAAGACTTCTGGAAAGAAGTCCTATCTTGACCATTTAAAGGAAGTGGCGGAAGATATAACCGTGGTACAAGAATATCGGATGTTTTTCCGAGGACTTACAGTATGCCACCGGCCGGGACATAATGTTCTTAATTGACTTAGTCCTGTGGATCGCTCCAATTTTGGCGACCCTACGAGAATCTTGCAAGCGATCTAGCGAGTTGAAGAAGCGGATCGAAGAACTACAGAGTAAAGGTTACATTCAGCAGAAGTTCATCGCCTTTGGGAGCTCGGTACTATTTGTCAAAAAGAAAGACAATAGTATGAGAATGTGTGTGGACTATAGATCACTCAACGAGGTAACAATCAAAAACAAGTACCGTTACCTAGGATAGATGATCTGTTTGATCAACTTAAAGGAGCGATGTTTTCTCAAGATTGATTTGAGGTCGCTACCATCGTTAAAAATCGACGAGAAGATATTAGAAGACGACCTTCACCACGGATATGGATTATGCGAGTTCACGGTGATGTCATTTGGACTAACAAATGCCCTGCTTATTTCATGAATATGATGAACAAAGTGTTCATGGAATTCTTGGATAAGTTTGTGGTGGTATTCATAGATGATATTCTCATCTATTCAAGAGATATGGAAGAGCATGAAAAACATCTCGAATTATTTTGGGCAAACTTGAGAACACCAACTTTATGCCAAACTTCGGCAAAAGTGAATTTTGGCTCATCAAGTGGCATTTCTTGGACACATTGTGTCACAGGAGGAGTTGCGTAGACCCTCAAAGGTTGAAGTCGTAATGGATTGGAAGCAACCCAAGTCATCACGTATGAGAAGTTTTCTCGGATTAGTGGGTACTACCGCAGATTCATTGAAAGTTTCTCCAAGATCGCCAAACCCATGACTCAACCGAAGAAGGAAAAGAAATTTGAATGGACAAGTGCTTGTGAACATAGTTTTCAAGAGTGAAGAAAAGACTAGTCTCTGCACGGTGCTAGTTTTACGGATATCGTAAGGATTTTGAAGTTTTCGTGGCGCATCACTTGAGAACTAGGATGTCTTGATGCAGGAAGGAAAGGTTGTGGCTTATGCATCTCGCCGATTAAGGCCACATGAAGGAAATTATCAACTCATGATTTAGAGTTAGCGACAATTGTGCATGCTTTAAAATCGGCGGCATTATCTCATTGGTAACATTGTGAGATTTTCATGAGATCATAAGAGTTCAAATATATCTTCACCCGGTCGGATCTTAATCTCGGGCAAAGAAGATGGTTGAGGCGATAAAGGATTATGACCTTGGAATTCATTATCACGGGTAAAGCCAGCGTGGTAGCGGATGCTCACGAGTAGGAAAGCATCTTGCAACACGGTGTTAGTTCAAGAAAATCAACGAGTTGTATGAAGAACTAAAGCATCGAATTTGGAAATTGTCGGTCAAAGTCAGTATAAGCGCGGTGGAAGTCAACCAACCATACAAAGTCGGATCGGAGAAAAACAACTAGAAGGCGAAGACATCAAAGAAATCATGAAGAACATGAGAAGAGGCAAAGCCCGAGATTTTACGAAGGCGAGCAAGGCACGCAGTATGGTTTGGTAAGCATCGTGTACCTAAACATCATGAAACCGGACAAGCGATTACAAAGAAGCTCATGAATCACCTTACTCTATTCATCCGGGGTACAAAGATGTACCGGGATCTGAAGGAAAAGTATTGGTGGGTTAGTATGAAGCGAGAGATCGCTGAGTTTGTTGCGTTGTGATGTATGTCGGCGTGTTAAGCGCGAACATCGAGAGACTCACGGATTATTACAACCATTACCAATTCCGAGTGGAAATGGGAGGAGATTGGTATGGATTTTATCACGGACTACCTAGGACCCAATCAAAGTTGTGATTCCATTTGGGTGATAATTGACCGATTAACAAAAGTGGCCCATTTTATTCCGATCAAGACCACTTACGAAGCAATAAGTTAGCAGAATTGTACATGGCGAGGATCGTCTGTCTACATGGTATACCCAAGAAAATTGTGTGCGATGAGAGGTTCGCGATTCACTTCAAAATTTTAGCGAGTCTACATGAAGCTTTGGGAACGGACTCAACTTCAAAGACTTATCATCCCCAAGCAGATGGCGGTGAGCGTGTAAATCAGGTCCTAGAAGACATGCTTGAGCTTGTGCTATAGATTATGGAAGAAGTGGGATAAGAATTTGCCCTATGCAGAATTTTCCTACAACAACGACTTTCAAGCCGACCTACGAGATGTCGCCATTTGAAGCATTGTATGGTAGAAAGTGTAGAACCCTCTTCTTTGGGATCAAGTAGGAGAACACCAATTCTTGGACGAATTGATAAAAGAAGTGAAAGTAAGGTAAAAGCAATAAGAGAACGTCGAAAGTAGCTCAAACCCGACAAAAGAGTTATCCGATAATCGTTTGAGAGAACTATCCTTGAGATGGGAGATTTTGTCTATCTCGAGGTAACTCCACTCAGGAGTGAAGAGATTTGAGACTAAAGGAAAACTCGCACCTGCATTTGTCGGACCTTATAAGATTTTGTCAAAGAGAGGTGAAGTTGCTTATCAATTGGAACTACTAAACATCCTTGTCATTTGTTCACAATGTCTTCCATGTATCTCGATTAAAGAAATGTCTCGAGTACCAACGGAAGAAACAAGCTCGAGAGCATCGATCTTGGGAAGATCTCACCTATGTGGAACAACCAATCAAGATTCTTGATGTGGCGAGCGCGTCACGAAGCAAAGTCATTCGTTCTTGTAAGGTTCGATTGGAACAATCATTCGGAAGAAGAAGCTACACGGGGGCGAGAAGAAGTTTTGAGCCGAGTACCCCTACCTTTTTCTTGACCAGTCTGAATCTCTGGTCGAGATTCCCTTTAAGAGGTAGGTTTGTATATGACCCAAAATTTCAATTTCATAAAAAAATGAGACTTTATTAATTTTTGTGGATTTTTGGAATTTTTAAAAGCTTTTCAATAAAGTATATTAAGGCTAAAAGAATTTATGTGCAAAATCTATTACCAACTAAAAGTTGGAATTATTTTATTTAAGTCGAGAATGCCTAATAGAATTTATGTGAATTTTCTCAAAATTTTGGACTTCATTTACTATTTTCTAAAGCCTATTTGAATTTTCTCGAATTAAATCAATTGAAAAAGAATTTTAAAATATCTTGCTCTGATCTTGGGCGAAGCCAAAGATCAGGCGCTTCTCGCCCACGCTCTCCCGCACTGATGTAACGCGGACCGTCCGATCAAAATCGGACGGCCAACATATCACTCCGGCGCGCCTCTCTCCGCTCTGTCTCACGATTGGTGGGCCCATTACTGTGTGCTTCTTCCCGCCCCTTTCTTCTCATGACATCGCTCTCCTGCCGCCATTGATGCGCACGCGAGCTTCGTCTCCTCCGTGATTCCTCCGCCTTAACCCGCATTTACGCGCATTAGCATCGCCGATTAACGCCGCGTTCACCCGACATTACCCCCTTCTTAAACCCGTGCGCCCGCGCTCTCGCCTCGCCATTACCGCGCACACGATCTCCACCTCCGGCCTCCCTCGCCTATAAAGCGCCCCATTGCGCATTCTCTCCCACACTCCATTCCGCCTACCGAAGCTTCGCTCGCTCTCAATCGCGGCAATTGAAGTTTCCCGTCGTGGCGAAGCTCCATCTTCTTCGATTCCGCGTACGCAAGCATTCTCCGCCACCGCGCACGCACCATCGGCTTGACATACTCGGCGATCTGGTGCGCGCCTCGTCCTCGCTCGAGATCCGGAGCACCTTCGCCGCTAACAACCGAACCGCACCGCCGCTTCGCCGTCGCCGACCAACTTCCGCCACGCTCTCGCGTCGCCGGTAGCGACTCGACTCGGTGTATTCCCTGAGCGTTTGCGCACCTCACCGGAGCTCGCCGCGCCGTTGTCACGGAACCTTGGTTCCGGCGCCGCCTCTTCCCGGTCTTGATGTGGCTACCAAGTCGGTGTCACCTGGCGCCACATGGGCATTTTTGCCGGCGTAGCGACCACATAGGCGCCGGCGTGGGCGGCGCGCCGGCCAGCGCCCCGCCCCTCACATCTGCGTGCGCCGAGTCCACCGTGGATTGGTGACGCAGTGGACTCGATCCATCTTGTTTGGGCCCACATGTCGGTCTCTGTGAGCAGATATTCTTGACGTCGGTGGCGCAATAAATAGATTTTCCTTTAGAAATTTAATTGGAAATTTCAAATTCGATTTTGAATTAAATTTAGATTTAAACTTCCAGAGCTCGTATTTCTTCATACAAACTCCGATTTAGGTGATTCAAATTTCTAAATTTGTATAAAATCAAGATCTAGCTAACTAAACCAAAATTATTTAATTTGGAGTTAATTTGAATTTTCATTTGAATTTATTTGTGTTCATTTGAATTCTGCTTGAATTTGGAATATTTTAGCGTATAGATTTTGACGACTCAGGAGAGCTTGACCCTATTGAAGAAGTAGAATACCAGGAATTTGAGCAAGGCAAGTTACACCATTGACCATTTTGCCCCAATATTTAAAATTATTTAATTCTGTTTTAAATTATTATTGCATGCATAATTGTATTTAATTATTTTAAATTCTGTTTTAAATATTTAATTATTCCAATTCCTTTGTATAGCCAAATTTGATTGTTGTATTATCAATTCCTTGTAACCTTAGTCAAATGAATTTAAAAATAAATATATGCATAGCAAATGCTTAGACCATGAAATATTTGACTTTGGGAGAATTTAGCCAAAATTTCTTAAATTGATAAAAGCCTATGACATTGCTTTGTCATGGTGGACTTTTGCAAATGTCTTTGAAAATCTAAAATAAAAGAAAATGGTTTGTACTTGGGCAAACATGGACCGTTGGTGGGTGCGAGTTTATGCAGGCACTGTCAGTTAGGATCGAGACCTGTGGTTTTTATTGAAAGTTGCCCAAGTAGATTAAGGACCAGGCCTTTGAGCGCATCTTGCAAAAGCTCCACCGTACTACCACATGTTCTGTATGGGCGAACCGGGCTTAATAATTTGTATTACCTCAATATTATTTATGCCATTTTTGTTGTGTGGGTGTCGGTTAGACTTTATTCCCACTTAGCGCAAGAGGGGTTTCAGCAGTGGTTAGCCTAATGGAAATGAAACCTTAGCGGGCATATTGGTATTGAGGTAAAGCATTGGAAGCGCCTTGTGATAATTGCCTAGTCACACACCTAAGGAAGTGTGTATTGGCCGACATAGCTGACAAATTATCTCTTGTGGGTAAAGTTGTACAACCTCTGCAGAGTGTAAATCTATTCGAATAGCCGTGTCCACGGTCATGGACATCTTGAGCAAAGCCACTCTAAGTTAGATTTGTTTTGGTTTTAAATAACTTTGGACATGATTTGAGGATGGTTAATCCTTGTGGTAAATTTGGCGGGTAGCCTTGTGATAGGAGGGTATCCATCACCATGTTTCATATGGAGGTTATCCACTATAAAATGATCAATTTTAAATCTGATTTTAGTTATGTAATAAAAATGTGCCTTGAAACTTAGTATAAATATTTAAACCAAAAAGGTGATTTATGCAAATAAACCCTACAACCTTCCTTTGAATAACTTATGCATGCATTCTAAATTACGTATTGGGTGTAATTTGCGAGCACGGTTGTAGTGCTCACTCTTCTTTGAATATTATTATTCGGAGAAGGCGCTATCCGAAGGTGAGGAGCGGGGCGATTAGGCGCGATCTCGGACGATTACTGTGGCGATCGTGTAGCTTACCTTTATTATTTGCTTAAGCTTAATGTTTTATTTGGCCTCGGCCCGGTTGTAATAAACTCTATGATTATTAATATACATTTGGATATGTTTGTGATAACATTTTGTATTTGTGTACCTGGAAATCTGGACTAGTGTATGAACACGGAGAATTCGGGATCCTTCGTTCCGGGTTCGACAAAAGTGGTATCGAGCCATATCATTGTAGGTCGTGACCTAGAAGGAAATCAAACCCTTAAGGACTTATTTTGAAAATTAAAAATACCTTGGTCTTACAGGTCATTCCTCAACTTTTCTCTTGAAAAATTATTTACTAACTCATCTCCTGTTCAAAAATTGTAGATGGTGAAGTTAAATTGCCATTTCCCATGGAGTCTTCTTTGGTCATTGGGCGCCATTCTCGGAAGATGATGCAAGACTTAGACTTTGAAGAAAGACAAGCGTATCAAGGATACAAGTATAAAGTGGGAAATCGAGAGCGATGGAGAGTAGAGGTGATCCTTTACTCCAATCTATCGCCGAACACGGACTTCCGTCTTGATGCCCCAATGCGGCGAGACACCTTCGCAGAAGGCATCGAGGATCTGACGGGGAAGCAACCCGTAGACTTCGCTACATCTCGATCATCGCCTCAGCGCCTTTGGGTTCCACTATTACCCAATGCACATTCCAACCCGGCATGCGGTGCTTTCCGCTCAACTAGAGATGAAGAGCGCCCCGATCTCACTCATCGGTGGATCGGCGAGCCATGGATTATGCCTACGGGAATACACTAGATGAGTGTCTCTTACGCAAGTGAAGTTACAAGATGCGAAGAAAAGTTGAAGAGTCTGAGAAAAGAAGCGGTCTCTTACAAGGAAGGCGAGGCTAGTTCTAGTGAGCGATTATACCCCATTAACACCATAGATTTGACCTTAAATTTTCCTTTAGTTGCGAATTATGAGCTACCAAACCTTTGTAGTAGCCATAATGAATTAATAAAATAAAAATAAATTATTTTCTTGAAATGTTCTTGTCTTGTGTTTGTTGAATTTGGGCTATTTTAGATCTATACTCTTATAATTCCTATCTCTCTTATCTAATCTGTGAAAAGTTCATCGGATGGTGACCACCCGCAGGAAATGTCGGTGCTAGAGGGCAAGGAAATGAGAATGCGAATATCAAGAAAATCCAGTTCAATGACCACCACCTCCTCCAAGCTGAAGCCCTCGATGGCGCCAAATGATGGCCAATCGGACTCATCGATTGAGTTGCTAGCCGATCCCTTCACAAACAATCGAGAATACCCACGCGTCGTGACCTATCATGCTCCTCCACCTCCCGCAAGAGTAACTTTGTGCGAGTTCATGAGGATCGTCGCCAACATTTTTAGTAGCACGGAACCCATGGGCCGCAGATGATTGGCTCGGGGCCATTGGAAAGAAAGCGGATATTGCTCGATTACGGATCGTGAGAGAGTTTTGTTTGCCTCTCATCAATTGATGGGTCCCGCATCGAATGGTGGGATAATTTCAGCATGTCCCATGCTAATGCCCAAGAAATCACTTGGGATGAGTTCATGCAAGCTTTCGTCGATCTCACATTCCATCGGCATGATTACCTTGAAAAGAAGGAGTTTATTTCGCTCGCCAAGGAAACCGTTCGGTTGGCGAGTATCGCATAAGTTTAACCAACTTGCTCGCTATGCCCACGAGGATGTAGCCGAGACGAAGAGCAGCAAGAGCGATTTACGGAAGGGTTAAGCAGCGAACTCTCTGTTCGTTTGATTTCTCGAGATTTTACCGACTTTGGCGGTTGGTAAATAAGGCCATCGCCGGAAGGCAAACATCGAAATGGAGAATCGCAAGCGGAGGATGGCGCTCGAAATTTAACTCGGGAGGACTGCCCAAGCCTCGTTTCTCTCGATCTCGACCACCTCGGTGGGAGATTCAGACTACTACACCAAGAGTTCCGGCTCGATTCGCGCCCAAATACTCCGGATTAGTAGTAGTTCATCGGAGGGCGATTTCAGTGAAGCTTGATTATTTCCACAGCGGGAATCACATGCTTTCACCGCAACGCGAGTTGGGTCATTATGCCAATAAGTGTCCCAAGAAGCGTGATATCACCCCGTCAAGCCAACTCCGGAGTTTGGTCTCGGCGGTCCCTCAAGACCGGTGGTCGATTCATGAAGGGCGTGTGAATCACGTCACCGCAGAGGAAGCCCATGCAAGACACGGATGTTGTTCTTAGTACGTTCCTTGTCAACTCGATACCGGCATCAGTTTTATTTGATTAGGAGCTTCGCATTCTTTTGTTTCAAATAAGTTTGTGGAAAAGTATGGGTTATCTACCTCCCCTTAGTTAAGCCCATGTTAATCCATTCCCGGGCTCGAAATGAGGGCTAGTTTATTCTGTCCAAATCTTACCTTTGAAATCTCGGAGTAACTTTCTCGGCCAACTTAATAGTCCTGCGTTCGCAAAGATTGGGCGTAATTCTTGGAATGGGTGGCTTGCCAAAAATCGAGCGAGAATAGATTGTGCTAGTAGATCTATCAACCTCACCAATGAGCAAGGGATTTGGTAGAGTTCCAACCCAAGACTTCTACGGAAAGAAGTCCTATCTTGACCGATTTAAAGGAAGTGGCGGAAGATATACCGTGGTACAAGAATATCGGATGTTTTTCGGAGGACTTACAGTATGCCACCGGACAGGGACATAATGTTCTTAATTGACTTAGTCGGGGTGCTCCAATTTCGAGCGACCCTACGAGAATCCGGCAAGCGATCTAGCGAGTTGAAGAAGCGGTCGAAGAACTACTGAGTAAAGGTTACATTCAACCGAAGTTCATCGCCTTGGGGAGCTCGGTACTATTTGTCAAAAGAAAGACAATAGTATGAGAATGTGTGTGGACTATAGATCACTCAGCGAGGTAACAATCAAAAACAAGTACAGTTACCTAGGATAGATGATCCATTTGATCAACAAAGGAGCCAGTGTTTTCTCCAAGATTGATTTGAGGTCGAGGCTACCATCGATTAAAAATCAGACGGAAGATATTAGAAGGCGACCTTCACCACGGATATGGATTATGCGAGTTCACGGTGATGTCATTTGGACTAACAAATGCCCCTGCTTATTTCATGAATATGATGAACAAAGTGTTCATGGAATTCTTGGATAAGTTTGTGGTGGTATTCATAGATGATATTCTCATCTATTCAAGAGATATGGAAGAGCATGAAAAACATCTCAGAATTATTTTGGGCAAACTTGAGAACACCAACTTTATGCCAAACTCGGCAAAAGTGAATTTTGGCTCGATCAAGTGGCATTTCTTGGACACATTGTGTCGCGAGGAGGAGTTGCGAGACCCCTCAAAGGTTGAAGGCGTAATGGATTGGAAGCAACCCAAGTCATCACGAAGTGAGAAGTTTTCTCGGATTAGTGGGTACTACATGATTCATTGAAAGTTTCTCCAAGATCGCCAAACCCATGACTCAACACGAAGAAGGAAAAGAAATTTGAATGGACAAGTGCTTGTGAACATAGTTTTCAAGAGTGAAGAAAAGACTAGTCTCTGCACTGCTAGTTTTACGGATATCGTAAGGATTTTGAAGTTTTACGTGGCGCATCACTTGAGAACTAGGATGTGTCTTGACCAGGAAGGAAAGGTTGTGGCTTATGCATCTCGTCGATTAAGGCCACATGAAGGAAATTATCCAACTCATGATTTAGAGTTAGCGGCAATTGTGCATGCTTTGAAAATCTGGCGGCATTATCTCATTGGTAACATTTGTGAGATTTTCACGAGATCATAAGAGTTTGAAATATATCTTCACCCGATCGGATCTTAATCTCGGGCAAAGAAGATGGTTGGGTGATAAAGGATTATGACCTTGGAATTCATTATCACGGGTAAAGCCAGCGTGGTAGCGGATGCTCGAGTAGGAAAGCATCTTGCAACACGGTGTTAGTTCAAGAAAATCAACGAGTTGTATGAAGAACTAAAGCATCGAATTTGGAAATTGTCGGTCAAAGGTGTATAAACGGTGGAAGTCCAACCAACCATACAAAGTCGGATCGAGAGAAAAGCGACTAGAAAGCGAAGACATCAAAGAAATCATGAAGAACATGAGAAGAGGCAAAGCCCGATTTTTACGAAGGCGAGCAAGGCACAGTATGGTTTGGCAACGCATCGTGTACCTAAACATCATGAAACCGGACAAGCGATTACGAAAGAAGCTCATGAATCACCTTACTCTATTCATCCGGGGTACAAAGATGTACGAGGATCTGAAGGAAAAGTATTGGTGGGTTAGTATGAGCGAGAGATCGTGAGTTTGTTGCTGCGTTGTGATGTATGTCGGCGTGTTAAGGCGAGAACATCGAGACTGCGGATTATTACAACCATTACCAATTCCGAGTGGAAATGGGAGGAGATTGGTATGGATTTTATCACGGACTACCTAGGACCCAATCGAGGTTGTGATTCCATTTGGGTGATAATTGACCGATTAACAAAAGTGGCTCATTTATTCGATCAAGACCACTTACGAAGCAATAAGTTAGCGAGAATTGTACATGGCGAGGATCGTACGTCTACATGGTATACCCAAGAAAATTGTGTCAGCAGAGGTTCATGATTCACTTCAAAATTTTGGCGAGTCTACATGAAGCTTTGGGAACCAGACTCAACTTGCCTGACATATCATCCCCAAGCAGATGGCGGTGAGCGTGTAAATCGGGTCCTAGAAGACATGCTTGAGCTTGTGCTATAGATTATGGAAGAAAGTGGGATAAGAATTTGCCCTATGCGAATTTTCCTACAACAACGACTTTCAAGCTAGCCTACGGATGTCGCCATTTGAAGCATTGTATGGTAGAAAGTGTAGAACCCCTCTCCTTTGGGATCAAGTAGGAGAACACCAATTCTTGGACGGAATTGATAAAAGAAGTGAAAGTAAGGTAAAAGCAATAAGAGAGCGTCGAAAGTAGCTCAAACCCGACAAAAGAGTTATCAGATAATCGTCGGAGAGAACTATCCTTGAGATGGGAGATTTTGTCTATCTCGGGGTAACTCCACTCAGGAGTGAAGAGATTTCAGACTAAAGGAAAACTCGCTTTTGATTTGTCGGACCTTATAAGATTTTGTCAAAGAGAGGTGAAGTTGCTTATCGATTGGAACTACCGGCATCCTTGTCATTTGTTCACAATGTCTTCCATGTATCGATTAAAGAAATGTCTCAGTACCAACGGAAGAAACAGCTCGAGAGCATCGATCTTGAGAAGATCTCACCTATGTGGAACAACCAATCAAGATTCTCGATGTGGCGAGCAGCGTCACGAGAAGCAAAGTCATTCGTTCTTGTAAGGTTCGATTGGAGCAATCATTGAAGAAGAAGCTACAGGGGCGAGAAGAAGTTTTGAGGCCAAGTACCCTACCTTTTCTTGACCGATCGAATCTAAATCGAGATTCCCTTTAAGAGAGTAGGTTTATATGACCCAAAATTTCAATTTCAAAAAATGAGACTTTATTAATTTTTGTGGATTTTACGGAATTTTTAAAAGCTTTTCAATAAAGTATATTAAGGCTAAAAGAATTTATGTGCAAAATCTATTACCAACTAAAAGTTGGAATTATTTTATTTAAGTCGAGAATGCCTAATAGAATTTATGTGAATTTTCTCAAAATTTTGGACTTCATTTACTATTTTCTAAAGCCTATTTGAATTTGGAATTAAATCAATTGAAAAAGAATTTTAAAATATCTTGCTCTGATCTTGGGCGAAGCCCGACCTTTGCGCTTCTCGACCACTCTCCCGCGCGATTACTTGTGGACCGTCCGATCAAAATCGGACGACCAATAATCGCTGCGCGCCTCTCTCCCGCTCTGTCTCATTGGTGGTGGGCCCCACCTTGTGCTTCTTCCCGCCCCTTTCTTCTCATGACATCGCTCTCCTGCGCCATTGATGCCGCCGCGAACCGTCTCCTCCGTGATTCCCTCGCCTTAACCCCGCATTCTACGCGCATTAGCATCGCCGATTAACGCGCGTTCACCCCGGCATTACCCCTTCTTAAACCCGTGCGCCCGCGCCTCTCGCCTCGCCATTCGCCGCTACGATCTCCACCTCCGGCCTCCCCTCGCCTATAAAAGCGCCCCATTGCGCATTCTCTCCACGCTCCATTCGCCTACTCCGAAGCTTCGCTCGCTCTCAATCGCCGGCAATTGAAGTTTCCGTCGTGGCGAAGCTCCATCTTCTTCGATTCCGGCGACGCAAGCATTCTCGGCCACCGCGGCCGCACCATCGGCTTGACATACTCGGCGATCACAGTGCGCGCCTCGTCCTCGCTGGAGATCCCGGAGCACCTTCGCCGCCAACAACCGAACCGCACCGCCGCTTCGCCGTCGCCGACCAACCCGGCCGCGCTCGCGTCGCCGGGTAGCGCACTCGACTCGGTGTATTCCACGAGCGTTTTGCGCACCTCGCGAGCTTCGCCGCCGCCGTTCGCGGAACCTTGGTTCCGGCGCCGCCTCTTCCGGTCTTGATGTGGCGACCAAGTCGGTGCCACACAGGCGCCACATGGGCATTTTCGCGCGTAGCGACCACATAGGCGCCGGCGTGGGCGGCGCGCGCCCGCCGCGCCTCGCCCCTCACCTTATTGCGTCTTGTAGAGTCACGCGTGGATTGGGTGGCGTAGTGGACTCGATCCATCTTGTTTGAGCCCACATGTCGGTCTCTGTGAGCGATATTCTTGGCGTCGGTGGCGCAATAAATAGATTTTCCTTTAGAAATTTAATTGGAAATTCGAAATTCGATTTTGAATTAAAATTAGATTTAAACTTCCAGGAGCTCGTATTTCTTCATACAAACTCCGATTTAGGTGATTCAAATTTCTAAATTTGTATAAAATCAAGATCTAGCTAACTAAACCAAAATTATTTAATTTGGAGTTAATTTGAATTTGAATTTTCATTTGAATTTATTTGTGTTCATTTGAATTCTGTTTGAATTTGGAATATTTTCGCGTATAGATTTTGACGACTCCGGAGAGCTTGACCCTATTGAAGAAGTAGAATACCAGGAATTTGAGCAAGGCAAGTTACACCATTGACCATTTTGCCCCCAATATTTAAAATTATTTAATTCCTGTTTTAAATTATTATTGCATGCATAATTGTATTTA
Organism: Hsuehochloa calcarea; assembly: GCA_036346395.1. Classification (NCBI taxonomy): domain Eukaryota; kingdom Viridiplantae; phylum Streptophyta; class Magnoliopsida; order Poales; family Poaceae; genus Hsuehochloa; species Hsuehochloa calcarea. The sequence goes on from CM070610.1 coordinate 35,375,732, forward strand.
ATTATTTTAAATTCCTGTTTTAAATAATTAATTATTCCAATTCCTTTGTATAGCCAAATTTGATTGTTGTATTATCAATTCCTTGTAACCTTAGTCAAATGAATTTAAAAATAAATATATGCATAGCAAATGCTTAGACCATGAAATATTTGACTTTGGGAGAATTTAGCCAAAATTTCTTAAGTTGATAATAAGCCTATGACATTGCTTTGTCATGGTGGACTTTTGCAAATGTCTTTGAAAATCTAAAATAAAAGAAAATGGTTTGTACTTGGGCAAACATGGACCGTTAGTGGAGTGCGAGTTTATGCAGACTGTCACAGTTAGGGTGAGACCCGGGTTTTTATTGAAAGTTGCCCAAGTAGATTAAGGACCGGCCTTTGAGCCGCATCTTGCAAAAGCTCCACCGTACTACCACATGTTCTGTATGGGCAGAACCAGGCTTAATAATTTGTATTACCTCAATATTATTTATGCCATTTTTGTTGTGTGGGTGTCGGTTAGACTTTATTCCCACTTGGCGCAAGAGGGGTTTCAGTGGTGGTTAGCCTAATGGAAATGAAACCTTAGCGGGCATATTGGTATTGAGGTAAAGCATTGGAAGCGCCTTGTGATAATTGCCTAGTCACACACCTAAGGAAGTGTGTATTGGCCGACATAGCAGACAAATTATCTCTTGTGGGTAAAGTTGTACAACCTCTGCTGAGTGTAAATCTATTGAATAGCCGTGTCCACGGTCATGGACATCTTGAGCAAAGCCACTCTAAGTTAGATTTGTTTTGGTTTTAAATAACTTTGGACATGATTTGAGGATGGTTAATCCTTGTGGTAAATTTAGCGGGTAGCCTTGTGATAGGAGGTATCCATCACCATGTTTCATATGGAGGTTATCCACTATAAAATGATCAATCTTTAAATCGATTTTAGTTATGTAATAAAAATGTGCCTTGAAACTTAGTATAAATATTTAAACCAAAAGGCTGATTTACGCAAATAAACCCTACAACCTCCTTTGAATAACTTATGCATGCATTCTAAATTACGTATTGGGTGTAATTTGCGAGCACGGTTGTAGTGCTCACTCTTCTTTGAATATTATTATTGGGAGAAGGCGCTATCGAAGGTGAGGAGGCGGGGCGATTAGGCGCGATCTCGAGACGATTACTGTGGCGTATCGTGTGGCTTACCTTTATTATTTGCTTAAGCAATGTTTTATTTGGCCTCGGGCCCGGTTGTAATAAACTCTATGATTATTAATATACACGCTTTGGATATGTTTGTGATAACATTTTTGTGACTGTGTACACTGGAAATCCTGGACTAGTGTATGAACACAGAGAATTCGGGATCCTTCGTTCCCGGGTTCGACACAAACGCACACTTCTAGGGATTGAGTTTCAAATTGTGTTTTCTGAGGTTATCAAAAGTTTCCTCTAGATAAAAAATATGATTAGGTCGCTTGATTCTTTTTATGACTAGATCGTCAACATAGGCTTCCAAATTTCAGTCTAGCTGAGGTGAAAATGTCGTTTGCATCAAGCGTTGAAAAGAAGCACTACAATTTTTTTAGACCAAATGGTATTTTGACATAGCAAAATATTCCAAATGGTATAATAAACACGGTCTTTCCTTCATCATCTTGGCACATACTTATCTGACGATAACCCAAATATGGATATAGAAAACTTAATATTTCACAACCAGCAAGAGAATCAACCAACTAATTAATATGAGGAAGAGAAAAATCATCTTTTGAACAAGTTTTATTGAGATCAGTAAAGTCTACACACATACACCACTTACCATTAGACTTTCTAACCATTACAGGGTTAGCCAACCACGCTAGGTGGTCGCCGTCTCTTGTAAAACATGCTTTAAGTAACTTGTCCAATTCTGATCTGATTGCATCTCGTCGATCAGCCACAAATCTCCATAATTTTTGTTTTACGGATTTCTTGTCAGGCCGTAGAGCTAGCTTGTGCTCAATAACCTCCCTGGGGACTCCAGGCACGTCGGATGCTTGCCACGCGAAGACATCGACGTTAGCTCAGAGGAAAGTGACGAGGATGTCTTCCTATTTATGGTCGGAAGTAACCCCTATGCGAACAGTCTTTGAAGGCTCCTCTAAGTTCAGCAGAACTTCTTTAACTTCATCGTTTGGCTTTGGTGCAGCTTTAGTGTTTGAGTGCTTGGTCGAAGGTTGACCCTTGCTTGCTTCTCGAGTTGGTATCTGGCCAACCATCTCGAGGGATTTTTGGTTGCATGTAAGTGCCATCTTTTTATCTCAACGGACTGTTATTAATCCTTCGGAACCTGGCATCTTAATACATTGATAACCATAATGAGCATTCATTAAGAATCATGCCAAAGTTGGTCGTCCGAGTATGGCATTGTATGCCGTGTCGAAATGGACCACATCAAATGAGATTTTCCCTGTCTTAAAATTGCTTGAGGAACCAAACGTTATAGTAAGAGATACTTGACCAATAGGTTTAGCCGAAGACCCCGATACGATCCCATGAAATGAGTATCGTACTAGTTTTACCTTTATCCTGGGAACTTGCATCTCGTCCCGGGCACTTGTAAATATAATATTAAATGAGCTTTTACCATCAACTAACACTCAATTTACTCGACAATTATTGATGGTGGACTCGACCACGATCGGAAACCTGCCTGGTCGAGTAGAAGGGTTCAGACAGTCACCCTTTTCGAAAGAGATGGTAACTTCCTACCACTTTGGTAATTTATTGAGAAGAGGAGGGTCAATGGAGTTTACCTCACGTTCGACAGCATTGAGTTTTCATTTTGACTCGTGTGCCGAAGATCCTCCATAGATATGATCGATGGTGTGCTTTGGATCATGGAACGACATTTGTTCTTCATCATCTGACTGCTTTCAACCACTTATTTGTCCTACCTCCTCAAGTGTAGGAAGAGGTCCTTTGCCGGTGTAATAGTCCTCGAGCTTTCGTTGGAAAACTCGGCGGTTGTGAAGGTCGTTTTTGTGGAAAGGACACCACCTAGGCTTTTGTCGGGACCCAAATATGCAAATCTGGACCCTCTGTGTATTCTGTACTAGTCCAGGATCACGCTAGTGCACACAGTATCAACATTGATGAAATATCACATCCATACAACGAATATAAGAATAAACGAGTACATTAAATAACAAATAACTGTTGGGACCTATTGGTGAGTGTTACATTTATTAAGCCATGCAAGGTGACAATAAAGAAATAAGCTGCGTGAAGCGAAATAAACTCGGTGGCTCCCATCAATTTACCACGAACAGCCGTGGGATCAAGACCCTAACGTTCAACCTTCGTAGAACTCTTCTTCAAAAGCGGTGACGACTCCTCCATACATTGATTTGTTTAGCAAGAGTGAGTACACCGTACTATAAGTCATACCACAGAATGCATTTATACATGATGGCTTATTCCAAAGAAATGGCTTACGTGGTTATTTTGCGAAATACAACATTTGCAATTGAATACAAATAATAGATTGAAAGCATAATTCAAAACAAATAGACAATAATAAGTTAACAATTGATTTCACAAAGTACACATAGTCTAAATCAAGTTCTTTCACACAATTTGAACAAGTTATCTCACGGTGACCCTTCCCAATTGTTTTATGAAAATCTACCCCTCGTGTGAAATTCAGAGCATGTCCATAGCAGGGGCGCGGCTATTGAATAGATTGGTTTAAACACTCTGCGAGAGGTTGTACACTTTACCCACACGATGAAACCAACCGGATCGAGTTGATCACAACAAAACCTTTGAGACTTCATCTCAAACAATGACACTCTGGTGTGCTTTCTGCCGTCAATTTGTACACTGACCCTTGGGCGACACACACCATTGGGCGAGGATCGTGAACCGTCAGCGATGTGACATATCACACCTCCGACCCATCACATAGCTTAAATACAACTTTGAGTTGTCAATGTCAAGACTCCATAACTTACTAAGTCAGGCCCGGCCCATACTAGGCATGTGGTGCGTGCAGTAAGAGCCAGTTCAATGGCGCACAAAGTTAAGTCCTTAATTGACCAAGGCAAGACTTCGATTTTAACCCAAATCACAAAGTTTATATCACACAGTTCCACCATTCACAGAATCCACCACTTGCCTCGGTCTAAATCTTTTCCCACCACTGTTGATTAAGTGCAACACATGCCATCAACGAGTAATACACACATCACACACAGATTCATCACGGTTCCATAATCACTTAGTCAAATTTATAATTGCAACTCACATGAAATGATGACTTGTGGCATGGCTAAGCGATCTAATCGTATCTAACCAACCCACGTTGGTGCTACAATAATACCAACTAATAATTAATCAACCTAGGGTGACAAAAGATCATGGCATACAATAGACAAGGTGGCATAACAATTGGGATTAATAACTACACCCAAAAGCATTTAAATAAATACTTGAAATAGAATGCAATACATTGAAACAAAGTATTTTGAAAGCTGGGTTCAAAATGATCAAAGGTATAACTTGCCTTGGAATAGATCTAGATATTGGTCTTGGTCTTGAGGTGCTCCTCATACGCAAAATTCCCAGAAGTATCGGCGTCTACTACATGAAGCGAGACAAAGAAATAAAACAAATAAATAATAGAGGCAAAACAAACTCCAAAAATTAAATAAAATTCACCATTAAATAGATCTTAATTTTATATGAATTTACAAATTTGAATGGGCTCAATTGGACTTGGATGCAAAAGATATGGGCTTTGGAAGATTGGAAAATCAAATAAACCCTAATTTGGATTTTCTTGAATTTCCAATTATTTTATAAAGGAAATTCGAATTATTGCGCAATGCTTGCGTCGGTAGAAATTTCGGAAAAAATTAAATTAAATGAAAATCGGCGAGTGGGACCCTTTGTCGATGCTTGCAACTCAAGGTGGACTAAGCTCGCGAGCCACGGGATCTGGCCGGTGGGTGAGCCACGTCTTGGCGTGTCTTGTGGCGACACGGCGACACGAGGCGACCTGTGAGCACAAAAGGCGATGTGGCGGTTGCGATGGCGGCAGCAGCGGCTCTGGCGGCGGCGCTCGGGAACCAATAGCAGCAATGACAGCGGCTCTTCGCGGTGGTGAGTGGTACCAGCGTGTAGAGGAGGTTAATCGCACACATGGCCTTTGGTTTGAGCACACAGGGTTGTGGAGATGGCCGTGGCGGAAGAAGCGGCGGAGAGAGCTCGGGTTTTGTCGGACGGCGCTCGGCGATGCTCGGCGACGAGGAGGTGCGCCGCGAGGTAGCACGAGACTTGCGATCACAATGGTGCGATCGGTGGAGCAAGAAGCGGCGACAACGGCGGCGCAATCCACCGGAGAAGAAGCTCGGCGAAAACCTAAAACTCGAAATGCGGCGGCGCTAGAGGCGTCAGGCGACGAGTGGCGGCTTAGGGTTGCGGAGGTCGAGCGGTGCTAGGAGGGTATTTATAGGCTCGAGAGCGCGGATTTGGAAATCCCAAATCGGGTCAAAGCAATTTGGATTTTGAAATCCTCGATTCTCGAGATTGAATCCGATTTGGAAGTTTAAAATAACGGAGCAGGTGCGGGAGAGATAAGGCTTCGGAAGGCGTTGTCAGTGCACAAAATCGGGGCGTTGCGCAATTGTGAGACGAAGCTCAGAAGTCGAAAATGGCGGGCCGGCGTAACCAGGAGAGAAGAAGGCGGCGTGAGGCGGCGACTCGATCGCGGTCCCACTGGCGGCGGCAGCGGCGCGGTGTGAGCAGCGTGCGATGGCGATCAACGCAAGCGAGCGAGCGCGAGCGGCGAGCAGCGAGATCAGCGAGGCGAAGCCACGCGGCGACAATCCAGCGGGGCAAGGCGAAGCAGCAGCGGCGGCGGCGGCGATGTTGATCAACAGGTGGGATTGGCGGTGGAATAGTCTTGGGCTTGACCCGATCGCATTCGAAGGATTTAAAATAGGTTTTCTTTTAAATAAATCCGAGAAAATGCAAATAGCAATTAGAAAATAGCAAATGACTTTGGAAAAATTCGAGAAAATTCTATAAAATATAACCAAGCATATAGAATCTAAATAAAATAGTTTTGACAATTGTTGATGTTGGGATTAAGCACATTAAATCAATTTGTCCTTAAAGTCCAATTTAAGCTTTTAAATTAATATTCAAATAATCCAAATGGGAAATTCTCTTGCTACCAATATTTAAAAGATTTTTAAAGCTCTGAAATTTGGGATGTTACAAACCTCCCCTTAAGCGAATCTCGTCCCGAGATTAGGCTATAGAGAAAGGCTAGGGAACTCGGCTTTTAACTCTTCTTCACGTTCCCCGTTGCTTCTCCTTACAGTGGTTACTCCTTTGGACTTTGCGAAAGCGAGCGGTCTTGCTTACAGTGCGGCGCTCTGCGACATCAAAATCTTGACAGTGCTCTTTGTATGTGAGATCTTCCTTGATTCAATTGACTCAGCGAGTGCTGCTCTTACGCACACGAAGACACTTCTTGGTGAGAGACATGAAAGACATCATGCACTCGCTACTTGTTGTCGTGGTAGCTCAAGCTGATGCGCAACTTCTCCACGGCGTTCCAAAACCTTGAATGGACCCACATACCTTGGAGCAAGCTTCCCTTTGGTGTGGAATCTCTTAACACCTCGGCGGAGTAACTCGAAGATACACAAAATCCTCTGGTTCAAAGGCGAGGTCACGGCAGCGATTATCGGCATAACTCTTTTGCACGGGTGGGCTATCTTTAGTCTTTCTCGATCATAGCAACTTGTTCTTGACTTCGAATAATATCGGCCCGAACACTACGCGTTAATTTGTTCGACCAATTCAATGGAGTTCTGCGAGCACGACCATACAAAGCTTCAAATGGTGACATCGCAAAGCGGCTTGATAAGCTGTTGTTGTACGAGAATTGCATACGGTAAACTTTTATCCCAGCTGGTAGCATTAGCTAAGGCACGGGCTCTTAACATATCTTCTAATATCGGTTGACTCTTTCGATCTGTCCATCATGCATGGATGATAAGCGATCTTGAAATTTAGGTGAGTTCGGGGCTTCATGTAGACTCGCCAAAAGCGAGAGGTGAATTGAGATCCTCGATCGACACTATCTTCTTAGGCACACCGTGCGGTAGCGATTTTGACATATACAATTTCGCAAGCGGTCTCTGAGTAAGTGGTTTTGGTGGCAAGAAATGGGCAACCTTAGTCAAGCGATCCACTATTACCCAAATCGAATTATAACTTTGATTGAGTCTTGGGTAATCCGGTAATAAAATCCATACCGATCTCTTCCCACTTCCATTACGGTATCTTTGGTTGTAGCAATCCTTTGGTCTCGATGTTCGGCCTTTACTTTCGACACCGTCACATAAGGCAGCGAACTTCTGCGGCGTCTCGCTTTAAGTTTGGCCACAAAACTTATTCTTAACATCTGATACATCTTAGTGCTTCGGGGTGAATTGAATACTTTGAGTCATGGGCTTCCTTGAATCGGTTGTCTTAATCCATCCATATCGGTACACGAATCGTCCATTGATCCACAGTATATCACGATCATCCACGGTGAAGTCTTTAAATTTTCCTTACGCCATCTTCTTCTTGAGATCGGCAAACTCGAGAATCCTTAGGTTGGGCTTCACGAATCTGTTTCTCGAGTAGTGCACTTCAAGCGGCCACAAATCCTTAGGAACAACTTCTAGCTGTAGCCACGGAATTCCTACGAAGTTACGAACACAACTCTTTTGCTTCGAGCATTGCGGTAGCTCTTACGACTCGGTGCATCTGCAACTACATTGGCCTTACCGGGATGGTAATGGATTCCAATATTATAATCCTTTATTAATTCGACCATCTTCTCTGTCTCATGTTCAAATCGGTGAGTGAATATGTACTTGAGCTCTTATGATGCATGTAGACTTCACGGCGATTCTGGAGTGAGATAATGGCGCCAAATCTTCAAGGCATGCACTCGGCGACTAGTTCCAAATCATGGGTAGGATAGTTCTCTTCATGAGGCCTTAATTGCCTTGGCGCATAGCGGTGGCTCTTCCTTCTTGCATAAGGACACATCCTAATCCTTGGCGCGAAGCATCACGGTGAATATCAAAATCCTTACTAATATCGGCAAAACTAGCTTTGAAATTTGAAGTCAAGCGTTTCTTCAATTCTTGAAAACTTTCTTCACAAGTGGGGTCCAAATAAACTTCTTCTCTTTCTTCAACAATTGCGTAAGGGCTTAGCAATCGTTGAGAATCCTTCAATGAAACAGCGATAGTATCTGCCATTCCCAAGAAACTACAATTTGAGTAACAGTCTTGGTGCTCCCAATTCATTCTGACTTTAACCTTCCGGGGTCAATTGCTACTCCTTGGCTTTCATTACATGACCGAGAAAATCAACTTTCTTCTTCCAAAAGTCACACTTGCTAAACTTGGCATACGGTGATGCTCTCGAGCTTCTCTAGGACTAATCTCAAATGTCTGCATGCTCTTCCTCGACTTTGAGTATACCAAAATATCATCAATGAATACTACCACGAACTTATCCAAATATTCCATGAATACTTTGTTCATCATGTTCATGAAATAGGCGGGGGCATTAGTCAATCAAAAGACATGACTAAAAATTCATAATGTCCATACCGGGTTGAAAGCGGTCTTTGGTACATCCTTAGGACAAATCTTCAGCGATGGTAACTTTGATCGCAGATCGATCTTGGAGAATACTCGGCTCCTTTCATCCAGTCGAACAAATCATCAATTACGGGCAATGGGTACTTATTCTTGATGGTGACTTCATTGAGAGAGCGATAATCGATACACATTCTCATACTTCCATCTTTCTTCTTGTGAACAAAGCGGTGCTCCCCATGGCGGCGAACTAGGTCTTACAAAACCTTTCTCGATGGTTCTTCTATACGCTTCTTCATTTCCACAAGTTCATCGTTGGCATCCGATAGGGTCTCTTGAAATTGGTCTTTGTTCACGGCACTAGATCGATGACAAACTCAATGTCACGGTCGGTGGCATTCACAGTAATTCTACGGAAATACGTCGGATAATCTTTTACTACGGTACATCTTCCAAAGCGTCTTGGTGTTGACTACCAAATGTCCATCACGTCTTGAGGTGGCTAGAAATTCTACTTTCTTTCTGTGGTATCCTCAATTGTCACGGCTCTTGGCCACAATCTAGCTTGCTTTATGTTTGGATAACCAATCCATACCAAGGATGACATCTATGGTGCGAGTGTCTAGAACTATTAGGTTGGCTAGAAACTCAACTCCGACTATGAGTAGCCTAGCTCCTAAACATCCAACTTTAGAACTTAGTTCTGCTCGGTATTGGACTAACGAGTATGCTTAAGATGCATAACTTCCAATTTGTTCTTAGTTGCAAAATTCCGAAACAAGCGAATCACGAGCTCGAATCAAGCAGGCGTCGGTCTTGAATTTACTAGGAACTTACCCGATTACAACGTCGGTGCTTCTTGGGCTCCTTCTAGCGTGGCGTGGTTGACACGACCTCGACCAGCGATGGCGGTGCTCCTCGGATTGGCCGGTAGAGAAGTTCCTTGATGGTTGCCTTGTCTTGGTGTCTTGGTGGTGTGTTCCCAAGGTTGAAGCGTCTTTGGGTGATAGTCCCATTCTGCGGACATCGGTTGGCGAAATGCCTGGTGGCGGCGGGTAAAGCAAACTCTGGTTGTATACGTGGGTTGCTTCTTTGGATTGGGGTTGGTAGTGCGGGATTGCGGAAGTTACGAGCAAGCTGGCGAGTCTTTGAAGTTGGTGCGGGTGGTGCAGCGAGTGCGTGGTGGAAAGCGGCTAAACTACGGTGGAATCATTCTTGCCCTCGGTGGGGTTGGTGACTTCCTTCTTGAGCCATTCTGCGCTTACGATGATCTTCCAATTCCTTGCGCTTATCCTCTAGAATCAAAGCCTTGTTGATCAACTCTTGAAAATCGGGAAATGTGTGGGCGATCAAGTTGACTTGAAGTCGGTGTTCAATCCTTTGACGACTACGGCGAGCCTTGTCGGTGGCGACATCTTCTGCGACATATCGAGCAAGTTGAGAGAACTTGTTGAGGTAGTCGATCAACGACATTCCTCCTTGCTTGAGAGCACGAAATTCATCCTTCTTGAGATCCATGATTCCTTACGGTACATGATCTTGGCGGCAGTTGTGAACTCTTCCCAAGTAATGTCTTGCGGCGTTCCATGCGGCTGCACAAAGTTTTCCACCATTCGGCGGCAATGCCTTCCATCTAGTGAGGCGTCTGAGAACTTTTCATGATCATTTGCATTGGTGATCGATGGTTTCCTCTCAATAACACGAAGCCAATCATCGACTTCTCTTGGTGAGACATGTCGAGAAAAGGTTGGTGGGCGGGTCCTCATAAACTCCGCCAACTTGGATGATCCATTGTGACCATGAGCAAGCTGGGGCTCCATTGTGATCTTGATTGTTGTTGCTCACGGTTATTCATAGCTTGCATCGATTCATCATGGTGTACATCAATTTGAGTGCAGTGTCATGAATGCTCCAAATTGCGAGATCGGTGAAGGTGCTTGTGGTGGAAGCTATACTGCGAGGATTTGCTCCGTCCTTCGACCTTTGGTATCGGAACCACTTGCGTGACTTGACGAGTCTGAACCATCTGGTGAATCTCAAGGGTTAGATAAGGTAGCAAGCACGAGATAAGGTGTAGAACTAAGCGGGGTAGGTAAAACCCAACATATTTTAAGAAAGCTCAACTGAAACTCTTATATTGATTAAGATAATAGTATGGCTTGCAACAAATGCCTAAGGGCCTTTGCAGCTCATACTTGCACACAAAAATAAGGACGAACTTAAACACACCAAACTACAGCCTAAAGGCGACTCAAGACTTATCTTGGCTAAGCTGAAACACGCGAGCAGACTACTCAATCAAATAGCCTCATGACCTTGGCGGTGCTCCGCCTACTATAGACACGAAGTGGTGGCATCCTGCAACCGATCGATGTCCGGGGATGGTGCAGAGGCAGTGTCCACAGTGCAGTGCGGCTGGTTCCTCCGGCTCTGCTGCCTCTGCTGGCTCTTCTGGTTCTGCCGGTCTATCAGCTTCCTCTGGGTCTTCCTCTTCAGTGTCTTCTTCGTGATCGTGTCGTCCATAAAGTTTCTTCTAATATGGCGATCCTTTCTTGACTCTCTGAAGAGTCTCATAGGTACCTCCGGCTCTGTGGCGGCTAACTCCAACGATTCCTCTGGCGGTGGTAGGCGAGATGCTGCGGTGGCGTTGTCTTCTCCTTTCGTGAGCGGAAAGCGTGCGGCAAGATCCACGTCGGAAGTGCGGGGATGATAACGAAAAGCGTGTCACGAAGCTCGAGTAGATGTTGCAGATCCTCGGGATGGCAAAGCGCGAAGACTCTGGATTGCTTCAATCCAAATACTCCTTCGGTGAGATGTTCGGTGGTTTGCTTGCCTTAGTGTTACGCTGGCGTAGGCGGTCAAATGGCGAGATCACTCCACGATCTCGGCGTTCACAATCCAAGCAACGCCACGGTACAATGGACGATCGAACCCTCCAAGTACTTGTAGCAACTTCCAAAGCTCGGTGGCAAGTCCTCCCTTGCGCTCTCCATAACTCTGAAGGCGAGGCATCTGTCAAGATGGACAAGGATATGAAAACAACTTTAAAGCAGCGGGGAGAGAAAGAATTTGACAATAGTTGAGTCAAGAGAGACATGAGATGAGTAAAGGAGTTCAATTAATCTTGTAAGTAAATTTTGCTTTAGAAAATAGTTTGGACTCACTAAGAGCGGCCAATCTAGCTAAGGTCAAGACCTACGATCGAGTATGGCTCGATACCACCTCTGTCGGGACTCAAATATGCAAATCTGGACCCTCTGTGTATTACGCACTAGTCGGGATCACGCTAGTGCACAGTATCAACATTGATGAAATATCACATCCATACAACGAATATAAGAATAAGCGAGTACATTAAATAACAAATAACTGTTGGGACCTTATGGTGAGTGTTACATTTATTAAGCCATGCAAAGTGACAATAAAGAAATAAAGCTGCGTGAAGCGAAATAAACTCGGTGGCTCCCATCAATTTACCACGAACAGCCGTGGGATCAAGACCCTAACGTTCAACCTTCGTAGAACTCTTCTTCAAAAGCAAAGTGACGACTCCTCCATACATTGATTTGTTTAGCAAGAGTGAGTACACACCGTACTCGCAAGTCATACCACAGAATGCATTTATACATGATGGCTTATTCCAAAGAAATGGCTTCTGTGGTTATTTTGCAGAAATGCAACATTTGCAATTGAATACCAAATAATAGATTGAAAGCATAATTCAAAACAAATAGACAATAATAAGTTAACAATTGATTTCACAAAGTACACATAGTCTAAATCAAGTTCTTTCACACAGCTGAACAAGTTATCTCACACAGCTGACCCTTCCCAATTGTTTTATGAAAAATCTACCCCTCGTGTGAAATTCCCGAGCATGTCCATAACCGAGGACGCGGCTATTCGAATAGATTGGTTTAAACACTCTGCAGAGGTTATACACTTTACCCACACGATGAAACCAACCGGATCAGAGTTGATCACAACAAAACCTTTCAGAGACTTCATCTCAAACAATGACACTCCTGGTGTGCTTTACTGCCGTTCAATTTGTACACTGACCCTTGGAGCGACACACACCATTGGGCGAGGATGCGTGAACCGTCCGCGATGTGACATATCACACCTCCGACCCATCACGGCTTAAATACAACTGAGTTGTCAATGTCAAGACTCCATAACTTACTAAGTCAGGCCCGGCCCATACTAGGCATGTGGTCGTGCAGTGAAAGGCCAGTTCAATGGCGCACAAAGTTAAGTCCTTAATTGACCAAGGCAAGACTTCCAGTTTTAACCCAAATCACAAAGTTTATATCACACAGTTCCACCATTCACACAGAATCCACCACTTGCCTCAGTCTAAATCTTTTCCCACCCTGTTGATTAAGTGCAACACATGCCATCAACGAGTAACAGCACACATCACACACAGATTCATCACACAGTTCCATAATTACTTAGTCAAATTTATAATTGCAACTCTCACATGAAATGATGACTTGTGGCATGGCTAAGCAGTCTAATCGTATCTAACCAACCCACGTTGGTGCTACAATAATACCAACTAATAATTAATCAACCTAGGGTGACAAAAGATCATGGCATACAATAGACAAGGTGGCATAACAATTGGGATTAATAACTACACCCAAAAGCATTTAAATAAATACTTGAAATAGAATGCAATACATTGAAACAAAGTATTTTGAAAACTGGGTTCAAAATGATCAAAGGTATAACTTGCCTTGGAATAGATCTAGATATTGGTCTTGGTCTTGAGGTGCTCCTTCTTACGCAAAATTCCCAAGTATCGGCGTCTACTCGCATGAAGCGAGACAAAAGAAATAAAACAAATAAATAACAGAGGCAAAACAAACTCCAAAAATTAAATAAAATTCACCATTAAATAGATCTTAATTTTATATGAATTTACAAATTTGAATGGGCTCAATTGGACTTGGATGCAAAAGATATGGGCTTTGGAAGATTGGAAAATCAAATAAACCCTAATTTGGATTTTCTTGAATTTCCGAATTATTTTACAAAGGAATTTCGAATTATTGCGCAATGCTTGCGTCCGTAGAAATTTCGGAAAAGAATTAAATTAAATGAAAATCGGCGGTGGGACCCTTGTCAATGGCATGGCTCACGGTGGACTAAGCTCACGAGCCACGGGATCTGAGCCGGTGGGTGAGCCACGTCTTGGCGTGTCTTTGGCCGACACGGCGACACGAGGGCGACACGCAGCACAAAGCCGACGCGGCGTTGGTTGCGATGCGTGACGGCAGCGGCTCGGCCAGGCAATGGGCTTCGGGAACCAATAGCAGCGAGCAGCGGCTCTTCGCCGTGGTGAGTGGTACCAACGTGTAGAGGAGGTTAATGCGCACATAGGGCTTGGTTTGAGCACACAGGGTTGTGGAGATGGCCGTGGCAAGGAAGAAGCGGCGAGAGAGGCTCGGGTTTTGTCGGACAGGCGCTCGCGATGCTCGGCGGCGAGGAGGTGCGCGAGGTAGCACGAGACTTGCGATCACAATGGTGCGATCGGTGGAGCAAGAGCGGCGGCGGCGGCATAATCCACAGGAGAAGAAGCTCGCGAAAACCCTAAAACTCGAAATGCGGCGGCGCTAGAGGCGTCAGGCGGCGAGTGGCGGCTTAGGGTTGTGGAGGTCCAGGCGGTGCTAGGAGGGTATTTATAGGCTCGGGAGCGCCGGTTGGAAATCCCAAATCGGGTCAAAGCAATTTGGATTTTGAAATCCTCGATTCTCGGAGATTGAATCCGATTTGGAAGTTTAAAATAACGAGCAGTGCGGGAGAGATAAGGCTTCGAAGCGTTGTCCGTGCACAAAATCGGGCCGTTGCGCAATTGTCGGACGAAGCTCGAGGTCCGAAAAATGGCGGGCGCGCGGCGCGGCCAGCGGAGAAGAAGGCAGCGGAGGCGACGACTTCGGTCGCGGTCCCACTGGCGGCGGCAATGGCGCGGTGAGAGCGAGCGTCGCGATGGCGATCAACGGCGCGAGCGAGCGCGAGCGGCGAGCGAGCGAGATCAGCGGCGAAGCCAGCGGCGACAATCCAGCAGGGCAAAGCGAGGTAGCAGGCGGCGGCGGCGATGTTGATCAAGGTGGGATTGGCGGGTGGAATAGTCTTTGAGCTTACGCGATCTTATCGAAAGATTTAAAATAGGTTTTTCTTTTAAATAAATCCAGAAAATGCAAATAGCAATTAGAAAATAGCAAATGACTTTGGAAAAATTCCAGAAAATTCTATAAAATATAACCAAGCACATAGAATCTAAATAAAATTGTTTTGACAATTGTTGATGTTGGGATTAAGCACATTAAATCAATTTGTCCTTAAAGTCCAATTTAAGCTTTTTAAATTAATATTCAAATAATCCAAATGGGAAATTCTCTTGCTACCAATATTTAAAAGATTTTTTTAAAGCTCTGAAATTTGGGATGTTACAGCTTTTCATTCTTCCGTTCGGGGCATTTGTTCTTGCCCCAGTCGGAGTATGGTTTGGAACTTCGAGGCTCCTTATGGCCTACGGCCAAGACTTCCTTGGCACTATTGACTTGAGGCTTTTGGCCTTTGGCGTTGTTCTTAGAATTTTTAACCATTTTATCATTCTTTTTGCTACTTTTACCTGCTTCTTGAGAATTTTTATCATCTCGATCAATGGTTTTGTTCCACTCGATAGCTTTAGCGACCGTCGCATATCGATCGATCATCTCGAAGAGCTCGGCAACAGTAGCCGAAGGATTTAAAGCAATGTCTTCTGTGATTCTTCTACTACAAACTCCCTGCTTAAAGGCTCTGATAACAGAAGAGTTATAAACCTCAGGTATGGAATTGTGAACCAGACTGTAGCGCCTGATGAACTGGCGTAAGGTCTCAAGGTCATTCTGTCTCATCTTGTGCGGGTCATCCTCCTTTCTGGACAGTTCTATGTGCACTGGAAACTAGCCACTAAAAGATCACAAAGATGTTGCCACAAATAGATTAACTCTTGTGGTTGATTTAGTAATCACGACTGAGCAGATCCCTCGAACACAGTAGGAAGGTAATTTGCAATGACGTATTCTCCTCCTGCCACTTGAACATTAGTCGTATAGATCTAGAGAAACTCGATGAGATTCTGTGACCCATCAAAGTTCTCCATATTCACTGGTTGAAACCGTGGCGGCCAGCGAACTGCCCGAAGATCAAGCGAGAACGCCCGACATTTGATAATAATGTTATGACACATTCTTTGTGGGCAAGAAGGGTTGACGTCATCAGTCGATCGTACGGGCGATACCTAGTGGTAGGAGGACCTGACCCATGATAGGTTTAAATCCTACGATGGTAATATTCCTCATATTTCATCCGCTGTTGCAGATTTCTAGGTTAGAGTGGTGAACGATCACCTCCCCTAAGAGCTTGTCGATCATCAGATGTTCGAATAACTCTTCTCTGACTGGAGTTATGGTTAGGGGAGCGACCTGGCCTGTTGTCGTGCGATCTCCATGAGGTGAGTTATTCAAATGACTGATGTTCGATGGAGTTGTTCCGGTACGACTTTCAGAATGGTGTCGGCGAGTCTGCTCAAGTCTGGCCATCACGCTCCGAAGCCTTCATGCAATCTCTTTAGCAAAGAGATCATAGCCGAGCGTTTGTCCAAGCTCTTGAGTTGGATTCTCGATCAGGTTGTTTATACGTTCAAGTTCTTGAGATTCCTTTGACCGGTACTGAATGTGGCCAAGTAATTTTCTCTAAGTTGCAATTCTCCTTCTCCTAGTGATCTCGGGATCATCTACATCTGAGTTTGCTTGAGTTTGTCTCAGTGGAGAGCGATTATTTCTAGGATTTCTTAATGTGGATATCGTGAGGATATGTGCACGATCTCAGGATGATGAGTCAATTGGCAATGGCTTTGTTGGTTTGCAAAATCTCGCATTTTGGGTTTGCTCAAAATTTGTCGGACCACGGTGATCGGCCGGTTGTGTCGGCGGTCGGACCGCTGTGGAGAGGTCAACCGGCCATGGTGGCGGTCGAGCGATATTTTGAAAAGTGGTTTTGGGTGAGCCAAAAATAGGTTATGTAGGCAAGTGAGGAGTCTCTGGATGTGGTCACATCATTTTGGAGCTCGAGTCAAAAGTTCTATTGATTGAAATTTCGGAAGGTTTGGATTTTCACGCTGAAAATTTGGCTAAGTCTTTTCGGGCGGTCCGACCGCCGTTGTGGGATCGGTCCGACCGGCCTGGAATCGGTCGGACCGGCCTTGTGGGGCGGTCAGACCGCCGATGACTTGGAGGTTAGCCAAGTTGGCATTGAGTTGATTTGATTGTGTTTATTGTATGAACTTCAATGCTTTATTGTTGCATATTGCATTGCGGAGCTAACGTGGGTCAAGTTGTGAAGAACGTGTTCCCGGAAACGGTTTGCTTGTCTATTCTTTGTGCGGTGGCTTGCGCAGTCTCGACGTCAGCGGTGAGATGGATCGGGACTACGCTTGGAGAGGTGAGGTCGAGCGATCATGGATGCTTGGGTGGTCGTGTGACTCAAGCATGGTGCAGAATGGGCAAGATGGATCGAACGGGTAGTTCGGTGCAGCTGGGTGGATCAGGCGGTGCGGAAGTCGGTGCGAGTCTCTAGGAGATTCCGATGGGATTCGGACAAGAGAGGCTTGGCGACGTGATGAGAACCGCTGATCAACCTACACGTGGTGAAGCAGGCGATTGCTTCAATAGTTATGTGTGTGTGGGTCCCATGTGTGAGTGGGTCCCAAAAGTAAAACCCTAGGCCTCTAGTATAAATAGAAAGGGGGAGATGTAAAAACCCCCCAAGCATTCATTTGAGCCCCTCATCCTTTTTCTAGGGTTTGGAGAGGAGAGGAGAAGAGAGCTAGGGTTTGGAGAAAGTGTGTGCTCCTTGTGTGAGCTCTTGTCCTCCTTGTTGGAGTGGCTTTGTAAGCATCTTGTGAGATCAATCAATCTTGTGATGCTTGCTTGAGAGATTATTTGTCTCCCTTTGTGTTCTTCTCTCTTTTGGATGAATTTGGTGCTTCCTTGATTCAAGTATTTAAGCTTGGTCTCTTGACCCATTTTGTCTTGCTTTGATGTGTGGGAATACTCCTAGAATCATCTAGATCATCAACCCCCACAAGCAAGTCTTGAATCAAAGATTTTCATATTTGTAGTGTTTGTGCACTTCTTTGGTAAAACCTTGAGAGATCGATTTTGCGAAATGGATCTGAAGGATCGTCGCTAGAAATAGGTCTCTAATATCCTTAGGGAGGTGTGCTCGAAATTTGGTCAAGTTTCTTTGGTTGAATCAAAAGTTGGATCAAATTTCGTTTTGGATTTGGGTTTGGTTTTTGAAGATTGGGTGAACCGGTCGGCCGGTTGTGTATGCAATGGTCCGGCCGCCCGCGTTCGAGCCGCTTCGATCTGCCGGGTCGAACCGATATCCACCGGTCCGACCGCCAGTTAGTAGCCGGTCCGACCGCTCGTTGAACGTCGGTCCGACCGCTAGTCTCCAGCCGGTCTGACTGACCGCCTGTACCCAGTCCAGAACAGTGAATTAAATTCTCCATGTTTGTGTCGTGTGGTTGACGGGGTTATCGAATTCAGCACAAGGCTTCCACTGTGCGCTTACTGATCTTCTTAGCTTTCATAGCTAAAGGAGTAAAGTTCGTGTTGAATTTGATTAAGGCGAGAAAGTTGAGAAAGCGCCTATTCACCCCCCCTAAGTCGCCTTTACGGTCCTACAAGTGGTATCAGAGCCGGTTAGCTCTTCTCATAGATCTTAACCGGTCTTTGGAGCCATGGCGACTGACAAGTACTCAACCAAGCCACATATTTTTGATGGAGTTGACTTTGCATACTGGAAGGCTCGTATGCAAGCATATATCGAGGCTCAAGGGCACGCTATTTGGCTTAAGGTAAAAAACCCTTATGTCGTGCCAGCCGATGACGATATGATCACTCCACATGTGGAGGCCAACAGCAAGGCTCGAAATTTCTTGATCCAAGGCCTTAGTCGATCTGAGTTTGAGCGTGTTGCTCATTTGCGGTCTGCTCATGAGATCTGGTGGACTCTTTGTGATTATCACGAGGGGTCCACTGCGATCAAGGAGGTGAGACAGAACCAGCTGAAGAAAGTATATTCTAAGATCGAGCAAAGGCCTGGTGAGTCTTTAGACGAGCTGTGGGGAAGATTTTCTAAGATTCTTCATGATCTCCGCGCTATTGACCTGGTCTTTTCTCAGTCAGAAAATGCACGCCAGCTTTTGGGTGCTCTTGATGTGAAGGTCTGGGGAATGAAGATCACTTCCATCAATAACAACACTGTCATGAGTGAGCTTACCATGGATAAGCTATACTCGAGGTTGAAGACGCATGAGATTGATTTTATCTCGCGTCTCCCCAAGACAGAGTCGATGGCATTAGTGGTCGACAAATCCAAGGGTTGTTCTTCTGAGTCTCTTGATTGCAGCTCATCTGGTTTTTCATTATCTGCTTTGCATTCTTTAAGCGATGAGCAACTTGAGAAACTACCCGAGGATGACTTAGCCCTTCTATCCACCAAATTCACGAGAGCGTACAACAAGGTGAGGAATAGGAGGAGAAGTGGACCTATCACGTGCTTTGAATGTGGTGAGCCAAACCACATTCGCTCCAGGTGCCCCAAGCTAAAGGGCAAGGAGGAGAAGGAGACACGAAGACATCCCCAGGAGAGGGATGCAAAACCCAAGAAGACAAACTATCGCAAGTTTGTCAGCCGGGTCCTTGCCGCTCTAGAGAATGTTAATATGAGCGATGTGGACTCGAAGCGGAGGACGGACGAGTGACTCGTGGCAAGAAGAAGGCTCATGACTTCACGGCATGTGCTTCATGGCCAAGAATAGCCACGACAATACGACTCCAACGATGAGGATCCTTTTAGTGATCGATGAGGTATGCCCTTCAATTCTTGACATGAAAAGGGCTTTGGTGCTTCTTTGAATGAAATTGCATAAGCAAGTAAAAATGATTAAGAAGTAGGACATTATGATTGATAATTTGAACCTAGAAGTTGTTAGGCTTAAATCTATTAATCCTGATGATATTTGTGATTCCTGCACTAGCTTGCTTAAAGATTTGACAAGCTTGAAATATGCTCATTCCTCTGTTGCTAATCAACTAAAAGATGCTCTTGATGAACTAGAATCTCTCAAGTCTAGTTCTGTTTGCTTAGATGTCATTTCACTTGATGTGACTGCCATGGAAGCTATTCCTTTAACTTGCTCAAATTGTGCTTTGCTAGAATTAAAATTGGATAACTCTTTGAAAGAATTGCAAAAATTTGATGCTAGTCACACATGCTCTCATTGTAAGAATAATAGGATTAAGATGCAAGAGATGACTGAAATGGTGGTTTACTCTAGAGCTGCATCTTGTGAAAATTGTCCCAAGCTTACAATTGAGATTGAAGCTTTAAACAAGACTCTTGAAGAAAAAGCTAAAATTGAAAAATCCATGTCTTTTACTGCTTCTAAGAAAGTCATTGATTCTAACTCTTGTGTTTTGAATGTTGAAGTTGAAACCATGATTGGTCAGATTCAAGAGGCATTTAGAGTCAAGTTTAAGGAGCAGTTGAATAGGATTAAGGAATCCTATTGTGTGTCTTGTGAGGCCTTCAAAGTGGAAGTGGCCCTTCTTAAGAGTAAACGTAATGAGGTAATCAAGTCTAGCAAGTGTACTAGATGTGAGAGTCTAATTAAGGAGAATGATTACCTCAAGGTGACTCTTGAGAAGTTTTCAAGTGGGAAAAAGAAACTCAACATGATTCTTGATCAATCCAAGGTGAGCGTGAAAAATAGTGGTCTAGGTTTCAATCCCCTAGAGCATTCCAAGAAAAACCCACCTAGTATTGCTAGAGTTGTAAAGAATGGTCTGTTTGAGCTAGAACCTCCTAAGCCATCTAGGGCTGTTTTCAAATCCGCTGGTTTTGCTCAAACTCTTTCTGGCAAGAAAGGTGTTTTACTCCTTGATCAGACCCTCAAAGGTCCAGTACCATTGCACCTTCTGCAAGAAAGAAGGCCACATTGTTGAGTTCTGCTTTCGGAGAGCAAAACTTGAGAGAAAAGAGAGGATGAGTGCTTTGAGATCCATTAGAGGAGTCCCCTCTCCAGCTGTAGTCTCTAGAGCTAGGTAGCCTGTTTATCGTACCACATATAGGCCTAGATTTGTAGAGAACTTTGTAGACTCTTTTGGTGGGTCTAGGCAGCATGTTGGATTAGGATATCGTGAGGAGAGACCACGGGTAGCACCTAGACAGGGGGAGTATCGATCTTTTGGTAGATCGTTTCGGAGAGGTCTAGGTGGTTCTCATGTGCATCCTTATGATTTTATTCACGATCATGTTTCTACTGCTCTCTTCTTTGCTCCCAGACATCGTGCTTCTCAGTACTGGATTCCTAGATCATTTATCACTAACCCCAGTACTGAGGCACGGATGTTTTCTGATTGTGCTTTTTAGGTCCGTCGTGCGAGGAAGGAGGACATATGGCTTGTTGACTCCGGGTGTTCTCGACATATGACCGGAGATTCTAGATGGTTCTCCTCCCTCACACGTGCATCCGGCAACGAATTGATTACCTTTGGGGATGCTTCTCTGGGACCGTGGATGCAAAGAACCTTTGTCTTGGCGTCAACGATAAGTTCATGCTTAAAGACGTCGCTTTGATAAGTAAGCTGAGGTATAATCTTCTATCTGTTTCTCAGCTGCTTGATGAGGGTCTAGAAGTGAGGTTTAAAAGTGGTGAGTGTAGAGTTCTAGATTCCTCGGGTGAGCTTGTTTTAAGATCTCATTTGAGAAGATCTTTTGTGCTAATTTGATATTTCTTGATTTCAGTCCTAGGTGTCTTGTAGCCTCGATTCTCATGATCTTGTTTTGTGGCATCGTAGACTTGGGCATATAGGTTTTGATCATCTGTCTAGAGTCGGTTGCAAGGACTTGATTAGAGGTTTGCCTAAGTGAAGGTCATTAGAGATCTTGTGTGCTCGCCTGTAGACATGGTAAGATGGTGTCGCTTCCCACCCACCTCTTACCTTGGTAATGGTGATGGACAGGGCGCTTCTTCACTTAGATCTGATTGGTCCTTCTAGAGTTGATCATTTGGTGGGAAATGGTATGTCTTTGGTGGTTGTGGATGATTACTCCGGTATTCATGGGTTTATTTTCTCATTGCTAAGGACGAAGCATTTGGATTCTTTAGAGATTTGGTCCTTAGAATTGTTGTTGATATCCTGGAGCTTTGAGAGCCATTAGGAGTGACAATGGGATGAATTCAAGAATTCTTCTTTTCTACCTTCTACACCGATAGGGAATTGAGCATCGATTTTCTTCTCCTAGAGTTCCCAGTGAGAATGGTGTTGTAGAAAGGAAGAACAGAACCCTTGTAGAGATGGCTCGGACCATGTTAGATGAGCATTCTACTCCTAGGAGATTTTAATGAGGCGATCTCTCTTGCTTGTTATATCTCCAATAGGGTTTTCTTGAGATCTGTGGTTGGGAAGACCTCTTATGAGCTTAGATTTGGTCATTCTCCCAAAGTCTCTCATTTCAAGATTTTTGGTTGCAAGTGCTTCATTCTTAAACATGGCAACCTTGATAAATTTGAGTCTAGATGCTTTGATGGCATATTTCTTGGATATCCTGCTCATTCTCGTGGCTATCGTGTTTTTAATGTTGATACTAACAAAATTGTTGAGACTTGCGAAGTCACTTTTGATGAGGCTAGTCACAGTACTAGACCCGATGCTACTGGTACAGGTTCACGAAATTCAAGGAAGCATCTTCGTCGATGATGACTCGAGGATGAGGAACCGAACCATCCTCCGGCTACCTCGAGAGGGTGGAGAGCCTACTACTACTACTCCGCCAAATTTGGCGACCTCCTCCAATCCCCACCGACGATCTGAGTGGCTCTGTTCCTACCTCGACAACTCATGAGGTAGAGGCCACTTCTGCACCAGGAGCACCTCTTCACATTCAACGACAACATCCACCTGAGCAGATGATTGGGGATATTCAAGAGCGAGTCACTCGCTCTAGGTTTATTTCTCCTGATTCTCATGCACATTCTGCTTTTGTCGCTTCTTTTGAACCCCGAGATATCACCCATGCTTTATCTGATGCCTCTTGGGTCAATGCCATGCATGAAGAGCTTGAGAATTTTGAAAGAAACAAAGTCTGGACCTTAGTTGAGCGGCCTTCTGATTCTCATGTTATTGGAACAAAATGGATTTTTAAAAATAAGCAAAGTGAGTATGGGTTGGTTGTTCGCAATAAGGCTAGACTCGTAGCTCAAGGTTATTCCCAGGTAGAGGGCTTAGACTTTGAAGAGACCTTTGCTCCAGTAGCTAGATTGGAGGTCATTCGTATTCTTTTAGCATTTGCAACATCCAAGGGTTTCAAGCTTTTTCAAATGGATGTTAAAAGTGCTTTCTTGAATGGTTTCATAGAAGAAGAGGTCTTTGTCAAGCAACCTCCTGGTTTTGAAAATCAAAAATTCCCAAACCATGTTTTTAAACTCTCTAAAGCCCTGTATGGATTGAAACAAGCTCCTAGAGCTTGGTATGACAGGCTTAAGAGTTTCTTACTTGAAAATGATTTCAAAATGGGAATGGTTGATAAAACCTTGTTCACTCTCTGATTTATGTGGATGATATTATATTCGGTGGTTCTTCTCATGCTTTGGTGTCCAGATTTTCACATTCTATAAGCAGTGAGTTCGAGATGAGCATGATGGGAGAGTTGACATTCTTCCTTGGTTTACAAATCAAGCAACTGAAAGAAGGCACCTTCGTTCACCAGAGTAAGTATACAAAGGACCTTCTTGGCGCTTCAATATGGGAAGCGATAGGCCAATGTCTACTCCCATTGCTACAACCACCGTCTTTGGACCACGATGAGGATGGAGAGTCAGTGGACCGGAAGGACTACCGCGATATGATTGGCTCCTCCTCTATCTTACTGTCGAGGTAGGACATACAATTCGCCGTATGTCCGTGCGCTCGCTTCGAGCTTCCTCGTGCTTCTCATCGTCAAGCAGTACGTCTCATATTCAGGTACCTTCAAGATACGCTTGACTTTGGACTCTGGTATTCTTCTTCTTCTGCTCTCTCAATTCGAGCATTTTCTGATGATGACTTTGCGGGGTGTAGAGTGGATAGGAAGAGTACTTCTGGCACTTGTCATTTCTTGGGCACATCTCTTGTTTCTTGGTCTTCTAGAAAACAGTCTTCGGTTGCACAGTCCACAGCTGAGGCCGAGTATGTAGCTGCTGCGAGTGGTTGCTCTCAGGTTCTCTGGATTTTATCCACGCTGCGAGACTATGGGTTATCCGTGAGAAGTGTTCCTCTTTTCTGTGACAACACTTCTGCAATTAATATTGCCAAAAACCCAGTGCAACATTCCAGAACTAAACACATTGATATTCGATTTCATTTTCTTAGAGACCATGTTGAGAAAGGTGATGTTGTGCTTCACTTTGTAGAGTCTGAGCAACAGCTTGCGGATATTTTCACTAAAGCTCTTGATTCTTCTCGTTTTGCTGCTTTGCGGGGAGAGTTAGGGGTTATTAGTCCTATTAGGCTGTTTTGAGGGGGAAGTTGCTCTTTTTGCATTCATTGTATCATAATGCATGTTTCATTTCATTTGTCTTGCATTGTATAATAAAATTTGTGGAGCTTTGATCATTTTCCTTCTATGGCTTGATTTCATATTTTATACCTTGTCATATCAAGTGATAGTCTGCTAGACTTCTTTTATGGCTCATCTTGTTTAGCTTAGCTTTTGCCTTGCTAGCTTTATATCTGTGAGCAAATTGAATCTAATCATGTCTTGTTGGATCTTGTGACTAGTTTTGCTCTAGTGATCCTCTTATGATTCTTGCCATGTCATATAGGTTGAATTGAGTCTTGAACTTATTTTGAGATGAAAATGAGCTTTTTAACTTCTTAAGTCAAGCAAATGAAAAATGAGATTTTCTCGTATGAAAAACCGATCTCACCAATCCTTTCTCATGAGACGGCTTGCCATTGCACTAGGCATGAACTCAGGGGGAGTTTTGGATGACCTAGATCATTCTTTTAAGCTTATCGCTTGAGATGGTCGCGGCAAGGCTTGAGATCTAGCACAGTGAAAAAAATACTTTTTAGGAAAATACTCAAAAATGCTAAGTGCTTGAGTTTTGCTTCAAAAGTGTACTCTTAATGCTCAAAATACCTCAGTTCTTGTTTTGAGTCTCTTTTTACTTATAGACATGGCTTGACTCATTTTTGGTTGCTGTTAGTGAAACTATGATATTGAGCAACCTTTCATAGTATTAATTCTGTTAATCTCAGATAACTGCTATTTTGGTTTTAGCTTTGCAGTACATGTTTTGCCATGATTGAATATAGCGTCTACTCTTTTTATGGCTTGGTATAATACTTGTACTGTCTACATGTATAATGGTCATGGCTCCTTTTTACTAAAGTTCAAAAATAAAGTCATTCCTTCATTATCTTTCTTTTCTCATGCATCTTGATGAATTCATTGTCAAAGGGCGAGAAAGATTGTGAAGAAAATGTTGTTTGGAGCTTTTGGTTTCATACTTAAGGTTTAATATAAAAGAACTTCATAAAATAAAAAAATTGAAACTTTTGAAAATTTGTGATCATAGTGAGTTAAGTCTCTTGGTTCTATTGCTTTTTCCTGATTTCATTTGCAATTGAAGAAGACTCACAATGATCAAAGGTCAAATAGAACAATTGTCTTTCATTTGGACCTAAGTGAGATTTTTGGCTACTTTCTGGAAATTGAATCCTTTGGTGCTGTCATTGCCTTATCTCACTTGCTTATACTATTGTGAAGCCAGCTTGGTCGGTTTCTAGGCTTTTTCTTGCTTATGGACCAAGTTGTGCCTTTATGCGAAAACGCGATTGTTTTACTTTTCAATCTGAAAAACCACATTTTCTGGGAAATTGCCAATGTGTTCATCAAGGGGGAGATTGTGGATATCGTGAGGATATTTGCACGATCTCAGGATGATGAGTCAATTGGCAATGGCTTTGTTGGTTTGTAAAATCTCGCGTTTTCGGGTTTGCTCCAAGGCTGTCAGACCACAGGCGGTCTAACCGGTTGTGTCGGGCGGTCAGACCGCCCGTGGAGAGGTCCGACCGGCCATGGTGGCCGGTCCGACCGATATTTTGAAAAGTGGTTTTTGGAGCTGAGCCAAAAATAGGTTATGTAGGCAAGTGAGGGGAGTCTCGTGGATGTGGTCACATCATTTTTGGAGCTCCCAGTCAAAAGTTCTATTCAGTTGAAATTTCCAGAAGGTTTCGGATTTTCACGCTGAAAATTTGGCTAAGTCTTTTCGGGCGGTCCGACCGCCGTTGTGGGATCGGTCCGACCGGCCTGGAATCGGTCGGTCCGGCCTTGTGGGGCGGTCAGACCGCCGATGACTTGGAGGTTAGCCAAGTTGGCATTGAGTTGATTTGATTGTGTTTATTGTATGAACTTCAATGCTTTATTGTTGCATATTGCATTGCGGAGCTAACGTGGGTCAAGTTGTGAAGAACTTGTTCCGGAAACGGTTTGCTTGTCTATTGCTGTGCAGGTGGCTTGCAGGTCTACGACGTCAACGGTGAGATGGATCGGGACTACGCTTGGAGAGCTGAGGTCCAGAACGATCATGGATGCCGGGTGAGGTCGTGTGACTCAAGCATGGTGCAGAATGGGCAAGATGGATCGAACGGGTAGTTCGGTGCAGCTGGGTGGATCAGACGGTGCGGAAGTCGGTGCGAGTCTCTGGGAGATTCCGATGGGATTCGGACAAGAGAGGCTTGGCGACGTGATGAGAACCGCTGATCAACCTACACGTGGTGAAGCAGGCGATTGCTTCAATAGTTATGTGTGTGTGGGTCCCATGTGTGAGTGGGTCCCAAAAGTGAAACCCTAGGCCTCTAGTATAAATAGAAAGGGGGAGATGTAAAACCCCCCAAGCATTCATTTGAGCCCCTCATCCTTTTTCTAGGGTTTGGAGAGGAGAGGAGAAGAGAGCTAGGGTTTGGAGAAAGTGTGTGCTCCTTGTGTGAGCTCTTGTCCTCCTTGTTGGAGTGGCTTTGTAAGCATCTTGTGAGATCAATCAATCTTGTGATGCTTGCTTGAGAGATTATTTGTCTCCTTTGTGTTCTTCTCTCTTTTGGATGAATTTGGTGCTTCCTTGATTCAAGTGTTTAAGCTTGGTCTCTTGACCCATTTTGTCTTGCTTTGATGTGTGGGAATACTCCTAGAATCATCTAGATCATCAACCCCCACAAGCAAGTCTTGAATCAAAGATTTTCATATTTGTAGGGTTTGTGCACTTCTTTGGTAAAACCTTGAGAGATCGATTTTGCGAAATGGATCTGAAGGATCGTCGCTAGAAATAGGTCTCTAATATCCTTAGAGAGGTGTGCTCGAAATTTGGTCAAGTTTCTTTGGTTGAATCAAAAGTTGGATCAAATTTTGTTTTGGATTTGGGTTTGGTTTTTTCAGTACTGGACTGAACCGGTCTGACCGGTTGTGTAACGGCGGTCCGACCGCCGCGTTCGATCGCTTCGATCTTCGCCGGGTCGAACCGATATCCACCGGTCCAACCGCCAGTTAGTAGCCGGTCCGACCGCTCGTTGAACGTCGGTCCGACCGCCAGTCTCCAGCCGGTCTGACCGCCTGTACCCAGTCCAGAACAGTGAATTAAATTCTCCATGTTTGTGTCGTGTGGTTGACGGGGTTATCGAATTCTGCACAAGGCTTTCACTGTGCGTTTACTGATCTTCTTAGCTTTCATAGCTAAAGGAGTAAAGTTCGTGTTGAATTTGATTAAGGCAAGAAAGTTGAGAAAGCGCCTATTCACCCCCCCTAGTCACCTTTACGGTCCTACACTTCCACATCCATTAAGGTGTTGATCATATTCATCACCGGAGGCGTCCTTATCATCGCTACGAGAGCTCGAAGTGGGTGAGTGATGGGAAGCATCCCTAGTGCTATTTATCGGAGAGATATTAGGATCTGAGGGAGGACAAAGACCTCCTGGATATGATTTCCACTTGTGCCGGAGTCCTCCTGGCTTGATGTGGCTTGATATGTAGTCGAACGACAACGTCTCGCGACCTAGAGCAATCCACTCTAATAAGGGGAATTCTAGGTTATAACCGTCTCCACCCGAAGGTGAGCCTTGTGATGGTATGGTCGAATCCGCCGGAACAGCAGGTTTGACCACACACCTTGTGGTGGTAACCGAAGGGTGACGATTATCAGATGCTGGTGAAGTCCCGGAATGATGGATTATAGTATTTGTCGTACTAGATTAGACGACCTCAGATGAACTCGAACATTTGGAGGAGAAACTCTCACTATGTTTTGTATTTATCTTCGTGTAGTCCTCATCATGGTCAGATTGATCCTTGCCCTCTAAGGAACCTGGTTCCCCATCTGGATGTAATATTGTGGGAGAGAAACATCCCTCATCCACCTTGTCTATGGCATGGTATCCTGGGACCAGTGAAAGAACCCTAGAGCTGCATAGCCATCAGACGAAACAATGCTCTACTCCTATTCATGGCAGGCATCCATGTCGAGTTTCGCGTAGTCGACCAGATCGAACCAGTTCTCCTCGTTCCACTCTCCTGCCATGGAAGCATCAAAGTTGAAAACAAAATAAGACAACTTGCCGAAAAGGAATCGCCGGAAACTCTCCACAAACGGTGCCAACTGTCGATGCTTTAGTATCAATCTTACGAATGAATATTCGGGGGTCTCCAAAAATTAGAACCACGCAGGGAATGACACAGAGATTTATACAGGTTCAGGCCTTATTCAGAGCGAATGACAACCATACTCCTGTGTTGCTATATTAAGTATGCTGATTACAATCAAGAAGAAGACTAAGCCTAATGTCTCCTGTCCTTGATCCTCCTCCCTCTGTCTACTGATTTCAGCCTTTTTATGGCGCATAAAGAGGTGGCAAATTCTCCAAGCCAAGAGACACCTCAACATTTGGTGTATTATGAACATTAATGGAGGTTATTGTTTGAGAGATAACACCCCCACATTGCCTGATAGTTATCGTCAGAGATAGGAGCCTTATTCGTGCAGTTATTTCATAGAATAACAACATACAATAACTTCCATGTGTATTTGAATACGACGTATCAGATTTCCTAATCGACTAGGCATACATGTCTGCACGCCTTATCAATTACAGGGTGGTCATAACCAACCTGGTGGTAGAAAAACTTACAACCACAAAGTAGTCATAGAAAGAATTACTACCAGGGGGTAGTCATAGAAAGACTTAACACCACCCAGTTAAGGGATATACTTGTGAGTGATATAAAGATGTTGTCATCTATGATAAGAATTATAAATAAGTAATTAATTGAGAATTATCATATCCTCGTCAAGTGAGAATGGGAGGTAGAAGAAAGGAAATAAGAGGATGACATGTGGGCCCTGTAGATATTTTTTTGGTTCTATTAGCTAAAAGGCTGTCATGTCATCGAAAACATGTTTATGCGTCAAAACCATTGACATGTAGGCGTCACGTCACCCAAAACCACTCCAGTTTGGGTTGAGGGGGTTTAAATGAACGGTTTTGATAGTTAAGGGAGTAGGATGTTCGGTTTTGTAGTTTAGGGTTGATTTCCATACTTTTTGAATACTACAGGGTTGTAAAATAGATTTTTTTCCTTTATTATATATTTCCAATGTGCTTTACAATCTATTTATCCTATTCACGGAAAATATTGATTTTTGCAGAATAACCATACAACTATTTCTTGTTCAAGCCTTCTATTAATATTAATTGCATAATTTCTCCTATGACTTGTTGAGTGCTTTATGTACTCACGACTTTATGCCATTGTTGACCGGTTGTTGAGGAAGAATCCGGGAGCTAAAAGTTCTTCGTGAAGGATTTCTTTGAGGACTTTGCGAGCTAGGTTGTAACCTGATAGTCCATCCCTGACCCGCCCCAGCCAAGCTCACGGGGAAAGCTACCCCGTCCCGAAACCCCATGTGGACTCAATCCCCGTTGTGATCCTCATGGGGACTAAGAATGTAGTTTAAATATATAAAAAATCCACTTGTTAATGTGACTTTAGCTATTAATTTGTAGGTATTTAGGTATACTTTTTTTTTGTAATATGGAGTTTCAAAACTTAAATTATGATATATAGATAAAAGTTTTCGTCAAACATATAAGAAATAATGCCTATATCGTGTTAAAAATATATAACATATGAAATAAAACAATATATTTATTTGTTAGGGGTTCTCGTGGGCCCCAATAGAGACAATTCGGCCCCCACGACCCCCGTGAGGGAGGAATGCCCCCCGCGCCCTCCCCCATTGATCCTCGTCCCCGCAGGGCAAATTGCTACCCCTAGCTATGGTAATTGTTCCACAAAATGATTTGTCATTAATTACCAAAATACTTTATTAAATCATAATAGCGGGTCTAGATTATTGAACAACTGATGACCTAGAAGAAGGTAGGAGAGTATGAAGTGTAAAAGGGGAAGAGGTGAAACCTGCATTTATAACGAGCCTATAGACGGAGATCCGCATTAATCTAGATCCCATGATTCCTTGGATAAGGATCGAAACCCATGCTTTAATAGCGGGGGTGAGGGGTATTTAGAGCCTCCTAGAGGTCACTAGTATCTTGGATGGATATGAGCTCCAAGCACTGTTCAACACATAGTTGGTTCATGATGTAGATCAATACCCATGCTTAGGTTGCAACAGAAGCATATTTGTCCATTGTAAGAGCAAAGTGCAGATCCTGAGCTGTAAGGTGATTTTGGCTTCTATCTCCAAAAACAGGTAATTGAAGTAATCATACCTTAGCTCTAGGAATTTCTCATTTGGTACTGATAAAGATATGAGCATTTTTTGAATAACTTTAATCCAGAAATATGGTAGATAAATCATGTAAAGAACTTTTGCCTTTTTCATAAAGCAGGAAACCAAGAACACTATAGTTATACGAATTTCTAGAAGGACAGAAACTAGCATTTCTATCTCAGTGTTCAAGGTAACAATAGATAATAAAGCTAACAAAACAACAAGCGTGAGATAGGCATACCCAGATCCAGTGGAAGAAGCAGAAGCAGCAGGAGTTTCGACGTTCGTCATGGCGTAGTAGTTGTGCAATTGATGTAGATGTAGCATAGAAACGAATGAAGAGGAAGCAGTGAGCAGTCGCGCGAACGCTCCCCAAAAACCTTGTTTGTTCTTGTTCGTGCAAGCCTTCAAGGACGAGGGTTCCGGAGGCCTTCTCTCCTGGTTCGACCGTACACGCGCCTCGCCGGGATGAAGATCGCCAGATGCAGCAACAAACTTGTGGGTTCTATCTTAGTCTTTCGTGGAGTGAATCGGAGAAGAACCAGTTCTGTTCTTTCTAATAGTCAAGAACAAAGAGGCCAGAGAGTTTTGATTTGCCATCAATCAGTGTTAACCGCAACCATTACTCACTAGTAAGTGAACCGTTACTACCATCCGTTTGTTAATGCCATTTAAAATGAGTCGGTGCGTTTCGATTTTCGAATAGATAAAGAAAAACGTGCCCACACCCGACATGCCTACGCACGCACGCGCGCGTGCACGGCATGGCTCGGCTCGGCGAGCGAGCGAGCGCGTGTGTTAGCTCTCTCCAATTCCACAAGGGGGACTACCACGTTCCACCTTATAAAATGGTGTAACTCCCCTTCAATTCTACATGTGGGACTAACCAATTGTTAGCACGTGCACATGGGGCATTTGAGATTTTTAAGAATTAATTAGAATTAAAAATTGGGCATAGCCCGTATTAATTCCAATAATCCCCCACCAGATCCCAAAGGCACATGTCAAATGCCTTGATCCACAATATTGTTTTAATATTCCATTATTTCGATGGAGACCGATTAAGGTTGAACATCCACCTAGAATAGAAGCTACACTTATCTACAACTGCACAATGGACTAAGCCTTAAATTGACAGTTTTGTGTGAATAAGTTTCACTTAAGTCTTTAACTGATACTAGGTTGTCAGGCATCCCCGCGGGTTGGAACATATAAGTCATACTCTTGGCCTATTCATGAGCTTCCTAAAGATTACTCTATCTCATATACTGTGACTAGCAGTCAGGCTCATATAGGTGTGTTCTTTCAAGACTGTTCTGTAGGACAACATATTTGCTTAAACAAGTCATAGAACACATTAAGATAAAAATTAACCTGCCATACAGATTTAGGAGAGAATTGCATCTCCAATAGAGTGGGTTTGTAAAAACACTCTCCTCCCAGTTAACCAATAGCTTGTTTCGTCAATCCTACTTCACGGCATCTCCGATCACATAGGACGGGTTACCACTATGGTATAACTCACGTGGGTCTCAAACTCATCTCCCTCGATGTATTGTCTATCACATTCCGTGATAAACCTTTTGTGAAGGGATATGCCAGATTCTTAGCGGTTTGGATATAATCCAAAGCAATTACTCCGGAGTTTCTCATTTTCCTGACAGAGCTCAGTCTCCTCTTCACATGTCTTGATACCTTCATATTATCCTTAGAACTGTTCACCTTGACAATCACAATCTGATTGTCACAGTTCATCATAATAGCCGGTATCGGTTTTTCAACCATCGGCAAATCCATCAAGAGCTCATGAAGCCATTCGGCTTCAACAGTGGCAATATCTAATGCTGTGAGTTCTGCTTCTAATGTTGATCTCGTTAAGATGGTCTGCTTGCAAGACTTCCATGAAACAGCGCCACCTCCAAGTGTGAAGATATATCCACTTGTTGCCTTAGTCTTATCAGCATCAGATATCCAGTTTGAATCGATATAACCCTCCAGTACCCTGGGATACCCGGTATAGTGAATGCCATAGCCCATAATACCCTTTAGATAGTGCATTACCTTCTCAAGAGTATGCCAATGATCATCTCCTGGATTGGAAACAAAACGACTTAGTTTGCTCACAGCAAACGAGATGTCAGGCCTGGTACCGCTAGCTAAATACATGAGTGAACCAATTATCTGAGAATATTTCAATTGGTTTTTTCTGGCTATTCTCCAATTCTTCCTAAGCAACACACTAGGGTCATAAGGTGTTGGAGAGGATTTGTAGTCGTTATAACCAAAACGACTCAGAACCTTTTTCACATAATGGGTTTGCAACAATGTAATTTCACCATCATCACCTCTTAACAGCTTGATGTTTAAGATAACATTAGCTATTCCCAGATCTTTCATCTCAAAATTCTGAGATAAGAAATTCTTGACCTCCTTAATCACATTAAGGTTGGTCCCAAAGATCAGTATGTCATCAACATACAGACATAGAATGACTCCCTCACCCCCACCATGGCGATAATACACACATCTGTTAGCTTCATTCATAATAAATCCTGTAGATGTTAAAATTCTACTAAACTTTTCATGCCACTGCTTAGGTGCTTGTTTAAGACCATACAAAGATTTTAACAACTTACACACATTTCCTTCTTGACCATTTACTACAAATCCATCTGATTGTTCCATGTAAATTTTCTCATCCAACTCTCCATTCACAAAAGCTGTCTTAACGTCCATCTGATGAACGAGAAGATCGTGTGAGGCAACCAGAGATAGTAGTACTCGAATAGTGGTCAATCTAGCCACATGTGAATAAGTATCACAGAAATCATCGCCTTCCTTTTGGGTATAACCCTTGGCCACATGTCGTGCCTTGTACTTCTCGATAGTACCATCAGGCCTAAGCTTCTTTTTGAACACTCACTTACATCCTACAGGTTTACAACCATAAGGCGCTCACTGATCTCTCAAGTTCCATTAGAGATAATGGAATCTATTTCACTACGGACTGCTTCCTTCCAGTATTCCGCATCTAGAGAAGCATATGCTTGAGAAATGGTACTTGGAATATCATCCACAAGGTACATAATGAAATCAGGACCAAAAAACTTTGCAGTCATTTGTCTTTTACTCTTCCTCAGAGTTTTAATGTATTCCTCCTCAGGAATTTGCTCAAAATATTCCATTGGAAAGGCAGATTTAGTAGTTGTATTAGGCTCCTGACTCGATGAAAATATCCTCAAAGAATGTAGTATCTCTAGACTCCATAATTGTACTGACATACACGTCAAGTACTCCAAATTTCACCAGTAGAAATCTATATCCAATGCTATAGTGAGCATAGCCTAGAAAGACGCAATCTAAGGTTTTTGGTCCAAACTTACGCTTTTTGGGAATTAGCACATTGACTTTCGCCAAACAACCCCAAATGCGCAAGTATGAAAGTGATAGTCTTTTCTTCTCCCATTGTTCATATAGGGTTATCTCTTTATTATTTGTGGGAATCCTGTTTAGGACATGACATGAAGTCAATATAGCCTCCCCCCACCATGCTTTGGAAAGACCCGCTGTGTCTAACATGGCGTTAACCAAATCAGATAGAGTGCGGTTCTTTCTTTCAGCAACCCCATTTAACTAGGGTGAATAGGGAGGCGTCCTCTCATGGATTATACCATTTTCCTCATAGAATAAATTGAACTCATTAGAAAAGTACTTGCCGCCACGATCAGACCTAACCCTTTTGATTTTCCTTTCATGTTGGTTCTCAGCTTCTGCCTTATAGATTTAAAAGTAGTGAAGAGCTTCATCTTTAGTTTTTAAAAGATACACATAGCAGAACCTGGTGGAGTCATCAATCAAAGTCATGAAATATCTCTTACCACCTTTTGTCAACACACCATTCATCTCACACAGATATGAATGTATGAATTCTAATGGTGCCAAGTTCCTTACCTCTGCGGCCTTATGAGGCTTACGAAACTGCTTTGATTGCACACAAACTTGACACTTAGAACATTTGGCAAGGGTGAATTTCAGGATTAACACTAAATTGGCTAACCGCATCATGCAACTAAAATTTATGTGACAAAGTCGTGAATGCCAAATAGTAGTCTCATTACCACAGAAAACATGGTTCACAACATTACTAAACAAATCTGAAAGAGATAGGCAGAACAAGCCTCCGCACACATAGCCTTTACCAATAAATTATCCACATTTGGATACTACAAATTTATTAGACTCAAATACCAGTCTAATGCTATCTATACACAGAAGAGATCCGCTGACGAGATTCTTATTGATAGATGGCACATGATGCACGTTCTTCAGTTGCACAATCTTTCCCGAAGTAAACTTCAGATTGGTCGTACCAACACCATGAACAGTGGCATACGACCCGTTCCCTCTTAGAACGGCTGAATTCTGAGTGACCTGGTAAGAAAGGAACAATGAAATATCAGCACATACATGTATATTAGCACCAGTGTCTATCCACCAATCGGTAGAATGACATACGGAAAGAACAGTGGGTAAATTATCATACCCTGATGTTCCCATCTCAATGGTACCAACAACAACATTAGCAGACTTGGAATTCTACACTTGCTGATTATTTTCACCACTGCGTTGGCTGCAATCCTTGGCACAATGACCAGGTTCGCCACACACAAAGCAAATTCCACCCTTTGTATTCTTCTTCTTCTTCTTGAAGCTAGTTGTTTGTGCAGTCCTGTTCTTGCCTTTGAACTTTTGAGCTTGGCTATTCTTCTTCTGCACCACATTGGCACTAGAATATCTCTCATTACCTCTAGTGTGTGTGTCTTTTACCCTCGGCTTCTCTTCAACATCAAGAGACCCAATGAAATTTTCAACAGAAAACTCTTGTCTCTTGTGTTTCAGAGAAGTAGCAAAATTCCTCCAAGAAGGAGGAAGCATGGCAATAATGCCTCCCGCGACAAACTTATCCGGTAACACACACTTGAAGTGCTTAAGTTATGTGGCAATGGATTGTATCTCATGAGCCTGTTCAATAACAGACCGGCCATCAACCACT
Source organism: Hsuehochloa calcarea (assembly GCA_036346395.1). Lineage (NCBI taxonomy): Eukaryota > Viridiplantae > Streptophyta > Magnoliopsida > Poales > Poaceae > Hsuehochloa > Hsuehochloa calcarea. The sequence goes on from CM070610.1 coordinate 35,411,329, forward strand.
CTATAGTCATGGTATTGCTCCATGATATACAATTCACTGTCTGCATCCGAAGCCCCAAACTTGGTCTCGAGTGCATCCCATATCTCTTTTCTAATTTTAATCACCATGTATGCAACAACTAACTTCTGATCGAGAACACTAACCACGGCACCTTTAAAAAGGTTATCAGCAGCCTCGAACGCTTGCTCCTGTTCAGGAGTAAGTGTTCCTTTAGGTTTATCGTTTGCCACATGGAAAACGTTCATGGGAGTTAGCCAAAGCACCATATTGGTGCGACACCTCTTGTAATTCACACCATCGAACTCAGAGGGTTTGAGTGCAGTAGCAAAGCCAGATGTCGAAAAATGACTTGAACAAGGTTTTTGGATTGATAAAGATCTGAGCATTTTTCGAATTACTTCAATCCATAAATATGGTCGATAAATCATGTAAATAACTTTTGCCTTTTTTACCAAGCCGAAAACCAATAACACTATAGTTATACGAATTTCTAGAAGGACAGAAACTAGCATTTCTATCTCAGTGTTCAAGGTAACAACAGATAATAAAGCTAACAAAACAACAAGCGTAAGATAGGCATACCCAAATCCAGTGGAAGAAGAAGAAGCAGCAGGAGTTTCGACGTTCGTCATGGCGTAGTAGTTGTGCAATTGATGTAGACGTACTGGAGAAATGAATGAAGAGGAAGCATCGAGTAGTCACGCGAATGCTCCCCAAAAACCTTGTTCGTCCTTGCTCGTGCAAGCCTTCAAGGACGAGGGTTCGGAGGCCTGCTCTCTTGGTTGGACCATACACGCGCCTCGCCGGGATGAAGATCGCCAGATGCAACAACAAACTCGTGGGTTTTATCTTTGTCTTTCGTGGAGTGAATTAGAGAAGAACCAGTTCTGTTCTTTCTAATAGCCAAAAACAAAGAGGCCAGAGAGTTTTGATTTGCCAAGAAAACAGTCGCCATTGATTTGCCATCAATTAGTGTTAACCGCAACCATTACTCACTAGTAACTAAACCGTTACTACCAACTGTTTGTTAATGCCCTTTAAAACGAGTCAGTGCGTTTTGATTTTCGAATAGATAAAGAAAAATGCGCCCGCACTCCACGTGCTGCGCACACACGCATTCGCACACGCACCGCATGGCACCCGCACTGATGTGCTCACTGCACAAGACGCAGCGGCACGACTTGGCGAGGCGAGCGAGCGAGCGCGTGTGTTGGCTCTCCAATTCCACAAGGGGGGCTACCACATTCCACCTTATAAAATGGTGTAACTCCCCTTCAATTCTCCATATGGGACTAACTAGTTTTAGCATGTGCACATGGGCCTTTGAGATTTTTAGTAATTAATTAAAATTAAAAATTGGGCCTAGCCCATATTAATTCCAACAGGTACGACGTTCATCGAACCACTTGAGCTGCGTATATCACTAAAAAACATTTGGTTAATTACCAATGGTATTTTAATTGGCTCAAAAAATATGCCACACGAGTCAAAACATGCAAGTACAACAATAAAACAATTTACTTAAGAAGTAAATATGAGTATGTGTGGATATCGTGGGGATATGTGCATGATCTTAGAGTGATGAGTCAATTGGCAATGGCGTTGTTGGTTTGACGAATCTCGCGTTTTTGAAAAACTTCCGTGCTGTCAGGTCATTGGCGGTCTGACCGGCGAAGCCGCCGGTCAGAATGGCCGTGTGGCAGTACGACCGACGATGCTTGCCGTCTGACTGGCCATAGTTGATGATGGAGTTTGGGGCTAGGCCAAAAATAGGTTGTGTAGGCATGAGAGGGGAGTCTTCTGGATGTGTTCACATAATTTTTGGAGCTCCCAGTCAAAAGTTCTATCCATTGGAAAATTCCAGAGAGGTTGCGGATTTTCAAGTTGAATTTTGGCTAAGTCTTTTGGGGCGATCAGATCGCCGTTATGGAATCGATCCGACCGCTGGGAAATTGGTCCGACCGGCATGGAGCGCGGTCAGACCGGCTTCCACTTGGACTTCGGCCATTTTGGCTTTGTTGTGTTTTGATGATATCTATTGTATGAGTTTCAATGCTTTATTGTTGCATATTGCATTGTTGAGCTAATGTGGGTCAAGTTGTGAAGAACTTGTTCTCGGAGATGATTTCTTTGTCTATTGCTGTGCAGGTGGCTTGTAGTTCAATAACGTCAACGGCGAGGAGGATCGGGACTAAGCTTGGAGAGCTGAGGTCCAAAACGATCATGGATGTCGGGTGAGGTCGTGTGACTCAAGCATGGTGCAGAATGGACAAGATGGATCGAACGGGCAGTTCGTTGCAGCTGGTTGGATCAAGCGGCGCGGGGGTCGGTGCAAGTGCCTTGGAGGTTCCGATGGGATTCGGATAGGAGAGACTTGACGACATGATGAGAGCCGCTGATCAACCTACACGTGGTAAAGCAGGCGATTGCTTCAACAGATTTGTGTGTGTGTGTATCCTATTTGCGTTGGGCCTTAATGGGAGCCTATGAGAGAAACCCTATCCTCTCCTATAAATGGAGATGGGAAAAAAACCCCAAGCACTCATTTGCAAAAACCCTAGTTAGGGTTAGGGTTTGGAGAGGAAATTTGTGTGTGTGCTCTTGGATTGAGCTTTTGTCCTCCTTGAGGGAGTGGCTTTGTAAGCAACATCTTGAATCACTCAATCTATGGATGTTTGTTCAAGGATGAAGTCTCATTTGCTTTCTTCTCTCTTTTGATGATTTTGGTGCTTCCTTGATCCGGGTGTTTATGCTTGGTCTCTTGACCGATTTTACCTTGCTATGATGTGTGGGAATACTCCTAGAATCATCTAGATCATCAATCCCCCACAAGTAAGTTTTGGATCAAGATTTTCATATTTCTAGGTTTTAAACACTTCTTTGGTAAAACCTAAAGAGATCGATTCTTTGAAGTGGATCTGGACGATCGTAGCTAGAAATAGGTCTCAGATATCCTTATGAAGATGTTCTCCAAATTTGGTCAAGTTTCATTGGTTGAATCAAAAGTTGAACCAATTTTCGTTTTGGATTTGGGCATTGTGCGTTGCCTCTGGACTAAATCGGTCCGACCGGTTTTTCACTGCCGGTCCGACCGCCCGATAGTCAGACCACCATTTGACCGCCCGATAGTCAGACCGCCATTTGACCACCAGGCAGTCAGACCGCCAGCTCTACACCGGTCCGACCGGTTCAGTGAGATCAACTCTCCATTATTGAGTCTTGTGGTTAAGGGGGTAATCGGATTCAACACAAAGCTTCCGCTGTGCATTTACTGATCTTCTTAGCTTTCATAGCTAAAGGAGAAAAGTGCGTGTTGAATTTGATTAAAGCGAAAAATCGAGAAAGCGCCTATTCACCCCCCTCTAGTCGCTTTTACGGTCCCACAGTATGAATTTCCAGTAATTTTCTAAGAATAGAAATAATTTCTATAGTAGAAAAAATAGTTTCTGGTAATTAAAAAAAGTCTACAAGACTAAATAATAAAGATTAGAACTGTTCTAGGGTTTAATTTCAAAGATTCAATGAGTGGATACCCTTATAACTCAAATCCATAAGTTCTAGGGTATAATACGCAAGATTTCCAGTCCCAAAGATCTAATTTCAATAAAACAAGGACTCCATAATTTTGAAAAACCATTAGGGCCTTTGCACAAAATCTCTACAACCAATAACGCAGGTTCTATTGGTCGGCATCCTTTTAGCTGACTTGGCTAGCGTGGGGTTCCTAGGATCGCAGGGCAATTAAGTGCGGAGGAGCACCTAGGGACCCCCTCAAGCCTAGTCCACCAAGACAACGGCTCGACATGAGGGGCATCAAGGTGACGTGGCAGCGAGGCGACATAGAGGACGCATCGGTACGGCTGTTGAGGTGGCATGAGGCAGGGTCGGGATCCCGGTGGCAGTGCAGTAGGCGCGGCAAAGCGGAGCAGCGACTCGAGAAGGCGTGGTAACACCAGCTACAAGGGTATCGGGTCTCGAACTGGTGTGATGGGCGCGACGGGGAGCAATATTGTGGTTTCTAGTGCGCTAGCACGACGTGGTAGGTGGGGCGATGAGTAGCGGCGCAGAAGGTGCAGCAGTAAGGCATGGCAACGAGGGTGATAGCTCGTAGGCGCAATTGACGAAGGCCAGGAAGACGATGGTGTGGTCGACGAGGTTAGTGACCACTGTGCAACTGTGGCTCACACATGGTGATAAAATGAGGGCAAAGAAGGAAAAACATGCATAAATTCGCACAGATGCCTTATATTACTAGAAAATACATTATTAACATTAAAGGGAGTTTTTTATATTAATTAACCATTTTATTAATTTTATTTTAAAGTTAACAACTGCGAACTTTATTTCTAATTCTAACCCATTTGGTCACGCCACCACCCGTTTTGTCAACCTGTATCTAGGCAAACCCTTGTCACGCTACCACCGGTGGTGTGACAGTGTTGTTTGGTCACGCTAGTATTAGTAGTGTGATAAAAGTTTTATTTTAGCGGACTTATCCTATAGTGTGATAATGTTATTTTGTCACACCACAGATGGTGGCATGATCAAAAGTGTCAAAATTAGAAATAAAGTTAATTAATAAAAAAAAGCTCCATTAAAGGCTGCTAGGATTGGAGCCCCCTCACGCGTGCTACGTCGACGGGAATTCCTCCGCCGTCGGATCGCGACCTGCAAGCCTCCAGGCCGTCCGATTCGGTCGCAGCGCGCGCTGGGAAGTCGTGGCGCTCGCGCGTCCACGTCCCTCGGAGAGGCGTGGCCGTTCGATCGCGCGGTCACGCTCGCGCCCGCGCGCGCTGAGGGCGTCGCTCCTGCGGCCCATTTTGGATTCGCGTTTGCTGGCCCGGTTGCGCTTCGTGCGATTGGCTCTGTGGCTGGGACGCGCGGCCGGTGGGCCCTGCAGGCCCGCGTGCGCTCGACCCCGCGGGATGCTTCACTCGCCTTGGCCTCCACGCGTCCGTGCGTGCCCGCGCCGGCTGGCGCGGGTGGTCTTCTCATATGCCTTAAAAAGAAAAGAAGTAACCTGATTGAATCAGGCGATAAATTTTGAAATACCCGATCTTGGATATTTTTTTAAATAATTTATTTATTATTTAAAATTACAAAATTATACGTGCGATATTTTTTTTACAAAAGTATACTTCTGTCGCCGAACCATTGAACGACTGGATCTAATCGCCCAACGACCAAGCGACAATAATGTAGTCGCTGAACGATTAGGCAACAGATACGAAATAGGTCAATCATCGGACGACAGCTTATGTCGCCCAACCGATAGGCGACTGCATCCCTGTCACCCAACAGTTCGGCGATAGGAAGCTGGAGGCTGGTTTTTTTATTTAATTTTTTAAAAAAATATTTAAAAGTTAACCACTCTCGAACTATCCATAACTTATAAGTAGAGAATCTCTCAAGAAACCATATATAATACCATCCTTTTAACTGAGCGTAAATACATACATGGACTGGAAATATTTTTGTGGATTGATATCCTTTGACACTTCAGTGTATATATCATTCACAAACAACTGCACAATATTTACAGGCCTTACCCCAGAAGTGATACATGTTGTTGGATGCCTTTATAATGAAGCTGGGAATAACACGGAAGAAATGAATGCGAAAAGACGAGGAGATTAGATGTTGCGAATTAAATAGACTTTATAATGAAGTGGTAATAACACGACGCATAGGATTTGGTTACGTGTATAAGAAACAACATCATGTACGATGCAACAAACCGAAAACTCTCACAATATATATGCCCTTTTGGAATGGAAATAGAATCAACCTTCGATCGAGGACTAGTACAGAATGGCCCAACCAACTGCGTGGACCAGGGCCATTTTCCCTTCCTTGCTAGCTCAGCGTTGAACTCCTCGCCGGCCTCTTTGGTCTTGGTCGCTATTTTCCTCTTTTTCTCACGCTCCATCTCGCGAGCCTCGCGCTTCCTACACATGCACGCATCGATATGAGTTTTCATCTCCCGACGTATGCGTTCATTTTGCTCGTCGTTGTGGCGCTCCTCCTCCCGGATCTCGCGGGCCTTTTTGACATTCCACTCCTCGTAGTCGAGAGTCCACTGGTCATGTGGGTTAATCTCTTAGTCGATCCACTTGTGGTACCCACATATCGGATCCAGGGACTACGAGTAGATGAAAGAGGTTGTTAGTGCGTATTTTGAAAGAGAAATAGTAGGGGAACACATTATAACTGGTCCTTACCGGTTGTCGATGGCTGCTCGTGTCCCAACGTCTGTCGGGATAGTCATTGGAGTAGTTCACGCAACCCTAGTAATGCATACCCAGGCTCAACCACTGCTTAGACTTGAAGAACTTGCATGGGTCCCTGCACCAATAGAGGGGCGGTGTCTCCCCCTCTTGCGGGTGTTGCTGCTACGGGGGTGTCATTGCGGAGAGTTACCATCCTAGCAAGCTCCTCTTGCCAGACCCGGGCTGTAGCAGCCCTTGCTTGCTCTTCCCGGGCCCCAGCAACCTTTGCCAGTTCGCGGACCTTTTCATGTTGTCCATCTTGCGCGCGGTGAAGCAAGCTCTGGTGTAATGTTGGGTTTGGTTGTGTAGTGTTCTCTCCCAGATCTCTTCCAGCTCCTTTTATAAGCCAAAGAGTTGGCATGATGTGGTTAATCTCATGTGAGTAGCTTCGAGGCAGAGTGTTGCCTTATCATTATGAAAAGTTGCTGGTGAGTCCTCTTCTTCTTAACATCCTTCGAACCCTTCATAACACCGGCCTCCGGGTCCTCTTCTTCACCAACATGCTGGGCGCCCAAGCTACTCCCACCACGTGGATGAAATCCGTCGGTAGGGCCTTGTACAACTTCTTTTGGGCATGCTTGCACAAGTAGCACACACTCGTATCCATGGCGCCGGCAGCCTTCTATAAAACCCTTCCAGACAGTCGTGCACATTAGTCTTCTCAACTGCCATCTAATGTCCGTGAGAGACCGGCTCCAAAGCCCTTGTATGACGACGCTCACACCTCAGGGTCCAAGGAGAAGCTGCGGTGAGCCAGTATATGACATCTGCGATTCGTGCATTCTCGCCTTCCGGGTGTACCAGAATGGCTTGCGAAAAACTGCCCAAGTCAACACCGTATGGACCGTCACAAATGGTGCCATCACTGTAATGCATTTTCAATGTAGTGGGTACATGCATGACTGATGTCTGCCTACAAATATTTCAAATATTACAACTAGTCAGATCGCAATGCACGATATGCAAGTACTACTACACTGTAATTTACATTTGTACGGCCCTTCGCCTATCGCGAACAACTACATTATAGCATGGTCAAGGCGTCATTCATTCCCTAAGGTAGAGGTCACAATGAACGTGCAGTACACTATTCCGATTCAACTAGAAAACAGAGCTATTCCATACTAGGCATTATTCGATTCTGACGCTAACTTGCAATCCGAAATGCTATAAGTGGTGTTCCAGTCTTCTACAGAGCTACACTAATTACGTAAGTCAATTAGTCCATACTAATTAACATGTACTAATTAGTCCATACCAATAATGCATCCTCCTCATGCACTCGCCAGAGTACCCACTACTACTTACCAACTTTCTAATTATCCATCGAATAATAGTCGTCACGCAAGCACCGACACAACTACAATACTTCTCACAAACAATACTACTTCTTCCTCACGAACTACTTTTTTATGCAATTAAAGTTTTGTGCCGGTGCTACTTACATATAAATTAACAACATTCCGATTTTCTACTTTTTTCTCTAACTAAAATTTTCTATAGGTGCTATTTATACTACTATTTTAACACTACAAACTATTTACTTACTACAAAAAACACTACAAGATTAAAATTTTTACCTCACGGATGAATATTTCCTACCATTCTTCTTCTCCCTCTCCCTCTCCTCTTCTTCTCCCTCTTCCCCTTTCTTTCCTCCCTCCCTCTCTTTCTTTCTTTCGCCTGTTGCTTGGCCGGAGGCCGAGTCGCGCGTCCTTTATATAAAGCCATTCAGTCACCCAACCATTCGGCGACTGAAGGCTTCTGTCACCCAACCGTTCAGCGATAGAACCTATCGCCCAACAGTTGGGCGACTGTATTAATGTTGCCGAGCGGTTGGCTGACCGCATTAATGTTGTTTGGCCGTTGGGCGACTGGATCCAGTCGCCCAACGGTTTGTCAACAGAGGTATAATTGTGTTAAACAAATATCAGGTATAATTTTGTAATTTTCAATAAAAATGGATTGTTTTTTACAAAAATTCCCCGATCTTGCCCTGATTTAGAGCTGGCCAAATTGGTCGGGTCTATCGGGCCGGCACAAGGCACGACACTATAGACTCAACACGGCTGCACTGTTCATGGGCCGTGCCGGCCCAGCACAAGAGCTTGGGCCATGCCTGGGCTGCCACCTCGGCACAGTGGGCCGGCCCGGCATGGCACGAATAGTGTCGGGCCGTGCTAGGCACAACACGGCCTGAGCGGCCCGGAGAGCCAGTGGAGCTGTGCACCCGCGCCAGCGTGGAGGAAGAAGGGTGGGGCTGCAGGGGTAGCGCGGGACCGAGAGGGGAAGAATGGCCGTCGCTCGGCGGCGTGAGGAGGCCGGAGCGGAGCGCGAGACCCGGTGGCGCGGATGAGAAGGCGAGGAGGCGGCACGGCGAGGAGCCAAGGGGCGAGGAGGGCGACGAGGAGGCGACAGGCGAGGAGGTGGCGGGCGCGGATCGGCGGCGGATGAGGAGGCGAGAGCTGACGGCCGACGCCGACACGGTCGGCGACGCCGGAGGTCGGGCGTAGAAGGCGAGGAGCCGAGGGGCGAGGAGGTGGGGCGACGAGGAGGCAGCGGGGCGGCGAGGAGGCGGTGGGGCGCGGGACCGGGCGGTGAGGACGAGGACAAGCACGAGCGACGGCCGTGAGGTAGCCGGCAGGGGGAGAAGAAGGCACGGGGCGTGGGTAGGCTGGGCAGGGGAGGGCATCCAAGCCATGGTAAATTTAAAATCACAGACGGTTCTAGAAAACCATCTGTGATAGTTATATATCACAGACGGTTCGTCTTGGAGCCGTGTGTGATTATTTTATCACAGACGGTTTCAAAGAACCGTTTGTGATAAGACATTTTCTATGACCTGTTTTTGTAGTAGTGATTCTCGGTTATATAAGGTTTACCAAAGGTATGAAAATAAATTCCGGGGAGTCCGCTCGCAACGACCTCCAGTAGCCCCCACCTCCAGCAGCCCCCACCTCAGGTGGGAAGACAAATATGTGGGGCACGATCTTTAGTGCCTCTTCCTTTAGGTCCAGGTCTAGGTCTTCTTCTTCTATACTAACGTCTGTCCAGTCAAGACCCACATGGAGCGGAGAACTATCCACCTATCTGGACATCTTGCATTGGTGATACGGTGGATTTCAACTCAGAAGACTTCGACATCTTGCATTGGTGGCAAGTCCATAAGTTAACATATCCCGTACTATCTATACTTGCACGTGATGTGTTAACTGTTCCTATCTCTACGGTTTTCTCCGAGTCTGCTTTCAGTCTTTCTGGAAGAATATTAGAGAGATAAAAACAAGTCTCACAAGTGAGATGGTGGATATCCTTCTAACTGTGAAGAACTGAGAATAAGCTGATTCACAAACACAACACTCTGTGGAAAATCTAGAGTTGTCGAAGGTGTTCGAAAATCTGTACTTAGACAATTACACCGACACATAGAATAAAGATGTATCATGTACGTAGAATTATAGAGCTATATGCTATACTCTTTTTCCTTACCAAGGTTTTCTTATTTTGAGTTTTTACTTGGCGAAGGAGATAGCCAGTTAGACATTAATAAAACTCTTTATTACATTTTCAATATGATTGTCATTTTTTAAATTTTCATATCTACTTCTGAATTCTACATATTTTTCTAATTTTTTTTTCCATTCTAACAGGCCAAACGAGCCACACTTGACCCAACAAGTCAAACAGGCTCGAGCCGACTCGGTACGGCACGAATGCTCGACGGGCCATGCCTGGACCGCCACTCTGACCCAGTATAAATAATAGTCAGACCAGAATAATCCGTACCGGACTAGGCCGGGTCGTCCGTTTGGCCAGGTTCGCCCTATTCGATCGAACGTTCTAGACCCTCCCAGCTCATTAGGGTTTACTCGCACGATTGCTCTTCGTTACTCCCACTCGGTTCCCCAAACCACCCTTTACCTCGACTTATCGCCATGGGCAAATCCGGCGCCAAAAAGAAGAAACCCTCCGCCGCCGCCTCCACCGTCACCGCCACCGCCAAATCTCCCCCAGCCGCGCCCGAGCAGAAGGCACCTCCGGCCCCGCCCCCCGCGGCAAACGGGGCGGCGCCGCTCCAGGTGGACCCCGGCGTGCTCCTGCGCCGCGCGCACGAGCTCAAGGAGGAGGGCAACCGCCTGTTCCAGTCGCGCGAATACGCCGGCGCGCTGCGGCAGTACGAGCTCGCGCTCCGCGTTGCCCCGCGCGGCCACCCCGACCGCGCAGTCTTCCACAGCAACCGCGCCGCCTGCCTCCTCCAGCTCCGCCCCGTCGACCACAAGGCTGTCGCCGAGGAGTGCTCCCTCGCGCTCCAGGCTGAGCCGCGCTTCCCGCGCGCGCTCCTCCGCCGCGCCCGCGCGCTCGAGGCACTCGGCCGCCACGAGCTCGCGCTCGCTGACGCCCTCGCGCTCCTCGCGCTCGACCCCGACCATGGCGACGCCGTCGACCTCGCCCACCGCCTCCGTTCCCGCGTCTCCTCCTCCTCCACCTCGGCCTCCGCCGCCTCCACCCCCGATCCCACCAGCCGCCCTTCCCCCGCCGCCCTTGGCGCCTCCGCCGTCGTAGCTGGCCTCGGTCCATCCCTTCCTGCCCGCCCCTTCCCGAAGAAACAATCACCTCCGCCGCCGCCGCAGCAACCAGGTCCCGCGATGTCAAAATTTAATCCGCCGCCATTGCCCAAATTGGTACCTTTTCCCAACTCTCCGCCATCTTCTGCCAAGGCCTCACCCGCTGATAGCTCCCAGAAGGGCGTGCTAACTCTCCCAGTGCCCTCTTCGCTACCAGTGACAGCAACAGCGCCGATTGACAGGAAGGTTGTGACGAGGTGGAGGCATCTCAAGCTGTTGTATGACCACGACATTAGGCTCGGGCAGATGCCGGAAAAATGCACCTTCCGAACGCTCCGGGATGTTGTGGCGAAGCGGTTCCCGTCGTCCAAGGCGGTGCTGATTAAGTATAAGGATGCTGATGGTGATCTAGTTACCATCACGTGCACTGCAGAGCTCCGATTGGCTGAGTCCTGCATAGGTATAGTTGGCAATGTGGTACTAGAAGATGGAAAGGAAGGTGATAACAGGCTCCCGATGTTGAGGCTTCACATTGTTGAAGTAAGCCCAGAGCAGGAGCCACCTCTGCCAACAGAAGAGGAGAAGCTGGTGGAGGATGAGGAGTTGTTGGTCAAGGGTGAGGATAGGTCTTCACTTACTTCGGCAGAGGTAACTGATGCTGAGGTGGCAAAGCAAGATGAGGAGAACGGAGTTGCTGAACAGAGCACCGTGACAGGGAAGAAAGATTGTGGCCATGCTGAGTGCAAGGAAGCTGAGATTGATGATTGGCTTCTTCAGTTCGCAGAGCTGTTCCGGAACCAGGTTGGGATTGATGCAGATGCACATCTGGACCTGCATGAACTGGGAATGGAGCTGTGCTCCGAGGCACTCGAGGAAACGGTGACAAGCGAGGATGCCCAGGCCCTTTTTGAGATGGCTGCAGCGAAATTTCAGGAGGTTGCCACTTTGGCCTTATTTAACTGGGGAAATGTGCACATGTGTGCAGCAAGGAAGCGCATCCCTCTTGATGAATCTGCTCCAAAGGACGTCATGGCTGCTCAGCTCCACACAGCTTATGATTGGGTCCGAGAGAGGTATGCTCTCGCAGGGCACAAGTACGAGGAGGCCCTTAAAATCAAGCCAGATTTCTATGAAGGGCTTCTTGCTTTAGGCCAGCAACACTTTGAGACTGCAAAGCTTCATTGGTCATTTGCATTGGCAGACAAGGTTGACCTGTCCACCTGGGATTTCTCAGAGACATTTAAGCTTTTTGATTGTGCTGAGCAGAAGATGAGAGCTGCAACAGAGATGTGGGAGAAAGTGGAAGAGCAGAGAATGGCGGAGTTAAAAGAACCTGGTGCAAGTGAGAAGGATGAAGTATTGAAGAAAAGGAGGAAGCAACACAGTGCAGATGGTCAAGGGGAGTTGACACCGGAGGAGGCAGCTGAGCAGGCAGCGTTAATGAGGCAACAGATTCACCTCTTCTGGGGTAATATGCTTTTTGAGCGCTCTCAAGTGGAGTTCAAGCTCAGTGTTGGTGATTGGAAGAAGAATCTTGATGCGTCTGTTGAAAGGTTTAAGTTGGCTGGAGCTTCAGAATCAGATATCTCCTCAGTGTTGAAGAACCATTTTTCCAATACAGTCTCTGAGTGTGAAGAGAAGAAAGTCATGACTTCAGGCACTGAAATTTTCCAAACAAGTGACAACATTGAAGATAAGTGTGTAGTTGAAAGCTAAGCTATCATGGTTTTAAGCTGGATGACATCGAGCATATCATATTCTATTTCTTGATAGGCCTTATTTGTTCATGATAATATCTTCATGGTGTTGTATCATGACCTCCAAATTAGAGATTGTAGCATACTAAATTTTTTTATCTGCTCATGCTCCATAAATCTTGACATTTTATTAGACAGATCCTAAGTTTCTTGATAAATTTCTTGGGCCAGTTTGGAGGTATATCATGTGAGAATTTTTAAAAGTAGTTGGCTGAATCATATTTTCTAAATTGCTAGTATTCTGTTCTAAATCTTTGGCCAAATACTTGGTCATGTGTGATGCTGTTGTTGCTGTGATATTTGAAGAGTATATACTAAACCTTACACATTATTTTGCAAAGTCACTGATACAGATTATGATGTGTGAGATTGATTTATAGTTGTAGTTTCTGCACACATTTTTTAAAACCTTGTCACAGATGCAATTTATGGTCCTAGTGTCTCGAGTGCGCCTTTGACTGCATTGGCTTCAAAGCAACAGTGACAGTTCTGATTAGTTAGTTACAAGATGCTGATCTTTGGTATGTTTATTCACAATGCAGCCCGCTTTTATTTGTTTGAAATTTGTTATGTGTGGATCATTGGTCAACACTTCAAATTTCAATTGGTGATAATACTTTTGTTCTGATGCATCCTTATTTTATCACATCTATTTGGTGGTTAATGTCAAGAGATATAGTTGTGTTCCTCCTGTATCAAAAAATTTAGTGATGGTGCAGTTTTTACTGGAATTTTGCAAATGCCCAGGCAGGGACTAGGGTAAATAAGAAGATATTTCTTAATTATTTCAACTACAATGGCTTAGTGACTAGACTATCTTGTGGAAGATACATAATAGTTACTATTCTGCTATCGTGTAGTGTTTACTTCATCCACTAGATTCTTTTGCATTGTAGCATTAATTTTTTAGGACTAAATATCAGCTACTTTACTATGTTTTATCGCAAATACTGGACTAATTGCTTTTAACTCTATTACCCTGTTGATAAGGGCTTGTGAAGAAACTAAATTACCAAGATGCTGCTCTAGCATGAAGTGAGTTGATATTGCCGGTACCTGTGGGCTGTGGATATACAGATTTGCTATCTTTTATCTGTATACACCATTCGACATTTTATAGTTACCACTCTTGCTGAGATCAATTTATAGTTACCACTTTGATACCAAAATCAGAACAAATATTTTCGTTCAAATTAGATGGAACATATGTTAATAGCTAGTTCTTCGGGTTTATGTTTATCTCGAATATGTAAATAAGCAGCAGGACATTTGTATTTCATTCTTGTAGTTGGAATGGGACAAGTGCTTCTGGTCAATATCCAAATATTAGCGAGGAAAGAATGCTCAAAGAATTATGCGTAGTGCAAAATTGTTGTTGCCAAGTCAATCATTCGATTGTGAACGGATAAGATATTCCATTGTTTGCCCAAATGATCCTTTTCCATTTGGGCCTTGTTTGGAGCAATGTTTTAAAAATCGGTCAAAATGGTTGATTATTCAGCCAACTAAACCGGATATCCGTCACGGCTAGCTGATACAGGGTGTTGTTAATGCCTGCGAGCGCTTAATCAGCTGTATATACCGATTAATCAACGCCTTCGAGCGCTTAATTAGCTGTATATACTGATCAATAAGCCATTTTCGACTAATATGCTAGCGTGTTAGCTCGTATATCCAGCAGTCCAATATAGTAACCCAAAAGAGAATATATGTACTTATAATCTCTTGCGTTGCTCTCAGCAAACTCTTGATCTTCTTGTCATTGCAATTTATGATTCATTCCGCATTAAATAGTAAGATATGTAGTCCTGAAGCTTGTCTCAAAATCGGCAACTTTGTTAGATCCGCTGGTACAAAGTCTTTATTCCAAGAAAATGCAAACTACGTCCTTAATTATTTTACTTTTTTGTATCTTAAGGGAGGGATGCATATGTGCTGATAATCTCTTGCGTTGCCCTCAGCAAACTCTTAACCTTCTTGTCACTGTAATTTATGGTTCATGATGCATTAAATAGTAAGATACGTAGTCCTGAAGCTTTTATCTAAACAGGACTACGAAATCGGCAGCTTTGTTAGATCCACTCGTACGAGTCTTTATTCCAAGAAAATGCAAACTACATCCTTTATTAATTTACTTTATTGTATATTAACGTCGGTTTTTCTTTAATGATTCTGGTACCTTAACGAGAAAATTAAATAATTTGGCACTTGCATTATTTTGTCACAATAATTTTATGACTTTACATCGATACTTAGTTGTTGTTGACTTTCCTACAATGTTGCTGAAGAAGAACTAGGTCAACTAGGAACTTGAATTTCCAGAATGAAACTACACCATAACTGCAGTGTGGTACATGCATGTTTAGTAATTCTGGTAATATTATGCATTTAAATACCTTTAGTGCTAGTATTATCATCACATACATACGTATATAAGTAGAACACTTAACTGCCCGTATAATTTTGATTAATTGTATGTATTCCGATTAAGCGTATGACAGTACTTTACCCGATGACCTTATTCTGTATTTCACAGCACTGGTTTGGAGTACGGTTATTTCACAATGTTTGGGCCTCGCAACCAAGGCAGCCGGCATTCCCATGTGCCAAAAGTGCATGGTACAATGTTTAAAAAACTCCACAAAAATCAATGGACGTAATACACAAAGTTATATAACACATACAAAATTTTAATATTAATTTCGTCGGACACCAATATCCCCTAGACACTAGTCGGACGGCATACCATCGTCTAGCGCTTAATCGCCGCTTAGACGGGGCTAGGTGACCGTCTAGGCGAGATAAATTGGCTAGGCGGCCCGTCTACGCCTATCGTCTAGGGGAACACTGTCTGTTACGAAGATTAGTAATTTTAGTGCATATGAACAATGTAGAATTGACTACTTTTCTATTTTTGTTATCGATAAAGGGACGGATTTAATATTGAAATTTTACATGTGTTATGTAACTACATCCATAATTTTATGGAAGAGTAAATCGTATCTTTTTTGTTCTCAATAAAAGGGTCAAATTTAAGGCCACATATGCTATGCTTGGGGTGCAATCAAACAAAAAATTATCACACAAAATTCCGAAAAAAAATTCTAGATTCGTATAGTAATCTCATTGGCTCTCGTCGTACTTCATGGTTTACTCTTCCTATGTAGCATATATGAATTTCAATTTGATATTTTATAAATAGGTAGAGTAAATTTATAAGTATATCTAGAAATGTTTTTGGAATTGTTCTGATCATTTTAGTTTGATTGCACCATGATTACATAACATACGTTGCCCCAATTTATTTATGGAAAGAGTACCACGTCCATACATTTTTATGGAAGAATGTTTTTATAGAAGGGTAAATTACCCCGTAGGTCCTTCATCTTTCACGCTTGATTCAAATAGGTCCAAAAAAACATTTCGACAAACAGGTTTGAGGACGCCGGGGTTTGAGCATCGCCACGGATGAGCTTGAGAGGCACGGAGCTGCCATGACCACAGATGGGCTCCAGAGGCGTTGCCATTCTCCGAGGGCGAGCAGTGGCCGTGTTGTTGCCGCCACCGCGCCACGCTGCCCTGACACGGGTGAATTCAGGGTGATCGTGCTGCCACAGCACGCAAGCTCAGGCAGTTGCCGCCGCCACCGCGCCACGCTGCCCTTACGCAGGTGAATTCAGGGTGATGGTGCTGCCACAGCACGCAAGCTCAGGCACCGGCCACGCCGCACGAGCGAGGCCGGTTCGCATTGGAATCGGCCAAATGTATGTGTATCAGGTAGAGAGAATATGAATGCCCTGCCACACGTTTTAAACTACAATACAATCAAAGAATAGATAGGGTACATATTCTTTCTCAGTACAAAATAAGCAAGAAAGATCACCCCCTTTCTGTCTTTTACTCAAATTATCTCTAGTCAGAAGTTTATTCTTAGATAAAAGCCAGAGACCTGAACCCTTGGAGGGATATGCAACTTCCACACAACCTGGATAATGACAGGATATATACCTCTGAAATTAATCACAGCATACAAAGAATGAACACTATAAACCCCAGAAGGAGTTGGTTTCCAAAACAGTTCATCCGCTTCTTCAGTATAAACAATAATGCTAGCAATTTCACACACCTCTAGCCGCATATACATAATTCTAACATCCACACATCTCCTAAAGGTTAGTTTGAAGTCATTCTCATTCCAGACATCTGTAATAACATAATTTTTCTCATTAACTAAGACGCAAAGCTCCCAGTACTGAATTGCTAGGCTGAAATTTCCAAACCATTGGTCTTCCAAAAATTTCATTTTAGTACCTTTACCAACTCTCCAACTGTAACCAAAATAAGCAGCTTTACTAGCCCACATAACCCATTTCCAGAAAGAGGCGGCCCTGCCAGTGGGGCAACCAGACAGACACATTAGGATTTCGAGTATCATACTTATAGTCAGTAATTTTCCTCCAAAGCTTTCCTTGACCTACATTATATCTCCAGATCCAAGAAGCCAGAAGACAAACATTAAGCTCTAAGGTTTGGAATTCCTAGACCACCATATTCCTTCTTCCGACAAACCAAACCCCAATTTGCCAAGTGATTTGTAGTGTCCCTCGTAACTACCCAAACAATGTGCCATATGAGTATTAATTGGATTAATTGCCCAACTGGGGAACTTAATCACATAAAGTAAAGGCATATACAATGGTACAGACAACTACTATTTATAGCAACTCTCCATATCACCTGTAGATAACACTAAAGACAGCTCATACAATAGTTTGTGGTGATACAATCGGCTACAGGATTGTAGACAACACACAATCTTTTAATACTTTCTTGGTTCTGGTGATATAGTTGGCTACAAGATTGTAGACATCACATTTCTCTCTCTTTATTCTCTTTCATCCACGTTAACTTAAATATTACGTGACAGAGGCTATAGCAGCTCATGTAAACCCATTGTAAATGACGTAAGTAGATAGGGATGCTAGCCAAACAAGCTCTAATTAATATCAACCATCCCCTATAAAGATTAAAGATAAGAGACGACCCCTCCAATCAGCAAATCTTTTAATAACTTTGTCAACCACAGGTTGAAGGTCGTCTCTCCTCAATTTACTATGATACAAAGGCCAACCTAAGTATTTCAAGGGAAAGCTACCAATTTTGCAACCAAAGATTTGAGCAAAAGGGGGAATTTCATCACCATTAACATGGGCAAGGATCAGATCATATTTATGAAAGTTAATTCTCAAGAGAATTGTTCAAAAACTGACAAGAGCCATTTCAGGTTTTGAATTTGTTCTAAATTCTTAATCACAAGCAATAAAGTATCATCAGCGTACTGTAAACTAATAATTACAATTTCAAAGAGAACCCTTCTGAAGAAATTTCCGCATCCACATAATCCATTTATTCCAAAGCCCCTATGTTCTAACATTATAAATAAAAAATCCAAGTAACCTGTTCATAAGCCTTTTCATAATCCAACTTAAAAATGAAACCTTATTCTTTGTGATGGTAAACATCAAGCACAATTTTATGTGCTGTTACCACACTTTCTAAAATAAATCTACCTTCAATAAATGCACTTTTGCCCCCACTAATTAGCTGTGGAGATCATGGATAGATGATCATAATCTTAGTGTGAGCTGACGGTCTAACCGGCTTTGGGCTGGCGGTCAGACCAGCTAGGGCCCGGCGATCAGACCGGCCAAAATTGGTTGTTTGACTGGCCAAAAGTTGAAAAGCTGAATTTTTGGAATTGGCCAAAATCACTTGTGTAGGAAGGTGTGGTGATGTGTTTGAACTAAGTCTCACTGAAAATGGAGTTTCGTGGAAAAACTAGATAGAGTTTGAAATTTTCAAAGAGAGTGCAACTGAGACTTGGCAAAAACTCCCGAGTGGTATGGTGGTGCATTTCTTGGTGGTCGGATCGGTGGGGCGATCGACCGACCAGTGGCGGTGGTTTGACCGCCGTGTGGCGGTTGTCGACCGCGAGAAGTTTCATGCGCTGGGAAGGAGGTAAATTTCGTGGAATTGGCCTAAGTCATGTGAATTAGTGCATAGGTATTGCATGACACATGTTTTGGCTAACTTAGGTCAAGTTACGAAGAGCCTATGCCAGAATCGATTTCTTGGTCTATTGTTGTGCAGGTGACTTGGAGTCAACTTCGATCAATGGCGAGAATGATCAGGACTAGGTTAGGAGAGCTGTGGTCTAGAACGATTGATGATACCGGGTGAAGTGGTTGGACTCAAGCATGACGCAAGATGTACAAGAATGATGGAACGAGAAGTTCGGTGCAACGGGTTGCATCAAGTGGCTTGGGGATCGGTGCAAGTGCTATAGTGGTTTCGGTGGGAGTCGGATGGGAGAAACTTGCCAACATGAAGAGAGCAATTGATGAACCTACACGTGACGAAGCATGAGATTGTTTCACGATGATTGGACTCGGTCTTTGGAGTTGGATCGAGAAAGGGTATATTGGTATTTTTGCCAAAATACCAGGTTGGTGACCTTGGATAAACTGATACGCAAGATGGTGCGAGGAGAGCGGTTTAGGTCAAGAGAAAATGAAGATCACGAAGAGACGGATTCCGGAGACCCAGTTCGTCAACCGCTTTAAAAAGCATGTGTTAGTGTAAGCCCGTTTGTGTGTGGGCTTAACGGGTGACTGGTAAGGTTTTCTCTGCAAACCTAGTCTCCACTATAAAAGGGAAGAGTGCAACATTCACACTTAATCCTATCAAGTCTAGGAAACCCTAATTTGTGATTTAGGGAAAATGGAGATAAAGGAGGCTAGGGTTTGAGGGAGATGGTTTGATTGAGTGTTCAAGTGTTGAGCTTTTGTCCTTTATGGTGGAGTGGTTGTAAACCAACGATCCCTTGAATCAATCCAAGAAAGGTTTGCCCCAAGATGAGTTATATCTTGTTCTTGCTTTCTCTTTGATGCCTTTGGGATTTTTGTGTTCCTAGGGTTTTGATTAGGTGTTTTACTATGATATAACCTGCTAGGACTTGTGGGAATTAATTAAGGGTCATCTTGACCATCTTCCAACCACAAGCAAGCGTTTGGATCAAAGTTTGATTTTCTCTGATTTTTGTGCCTTCTTGACCTCATCCAAGATATTAGTGGTACCTTAGCTTCGATCGTCCTGATCGATGATTCAAATAGATTCTTGATCTTCTTGATGAGCCATGTTTGAAATCTTAGGAGATTTGGATCTTATAATCAAAAGTTAGGTTGATTTGAGATCACTTCTGGCTGCTTTCACTATAGCCAATGGTTAGGCCGTGCCTCAGGCGGCCAGACTGGCCACTAGGTGGTTAGACCAGCCAGGCCATGGTCAGGATGGCCAGGATGTTTTGACCTCGAGGTTTTTCAATTCCAACTCAATACTTCCACTTTGTTCTTGTATCTCTTGTCTTCATAGCTTTCATATCTATTGGAGTGAAGAGGAAGTTGAATACCGTTGGGGTTGAAAAAGAATAGGTGCTCCTATTCACCCTGTCTACTCACCTTTTCAGTCCAACAAATGGTATCAGAGCTCAGTTAGTTGATACTTGATCTTAACCGGTCAATGAACATGGTGACTAAAAAGTGTAACAACTCAATTTTGGTGCAATTTGAAATTTTATTGAATTTAATGGATTTTTTTAAAGCTTTTGTTGCATTGTGTGAAATTACAAAAAATGGTTTCATTTCATAAGTCAAAATAGAATCGTAGCCTTAAATGGAATTAACAAAAATCTACAAGAAAAATTAAGCCCCAAAATCTCTCTGAATTTTAATTTCCATCCTTGAATTAATTCCAAAAAAATTAAACCCTTTCTTCCTTCTCTTTTCCCCTCGGGCCAAAATCCACTGTGTGGCCCACTTCCTTCCCTTTCTCTCACATGGCCTACCTCTCCTTCCGGGCCTGCTCGAGCCGACGCTCCTACCTCCTCTTCTTTATTTTCTTCTCCCATGCGGCCCGTCTCCGCCCCTTGGCCCATAGGCACGCCTCCCCTCTCTTCATCTTTTCTTTCCTTTGCCCGTGGCCCAATTGGACTGTCCTACCCTCACGTTCGCCCACTCATTAGCCTACCTCACGCCGTGCTCACTATTTTGTGGCCCATGGCCCCACCTGTTAATGCCCCGACACTGTGCTTCTTCCTCCCCTCACCTATGTCAGTGCCTCTCTCTCTCTCTCTTCCCGCCCTCCATTAAACACCGAAGCACTTGAGAAACCACCGAGATGGCCATGACATTGTTGTCATCTTCTCGCCTCTCCGTGGATATGAAGCCCGCTCGAGCATGACACTCTCCTCGTGCATTTGCCCTCACTCACTGTTCCTCTCGCTCGCTCAATCGTTGGGAAGGCACAAGGAATTGAGTGTCTGGTCTGTCGCGAACATCACCGTTGCCTCCAGTTCCTCGCCGCCTCGGTGAGCCCTGACCTTGAAGGTCATGCCCCCCGGCACCGGAGCACCGGAGCGCTGGAGTCCCTTTCACTTCGATGTCAGAACAGTGCCACCGTCGAGCCCCTTCTTCCTTGCTTCCATTCTGATGTGTTCCCTCCTCCTTTCCTTGTGTCATAGCGTATACCTCGCTCCAGTGAACCCTTTAGGCTAGATAGTGTAGATGTGTAGCCTCTGTAGCACCGCCTATGAGTAGTTCATCTTCTTCGTTGCCGACCGTCGCCTCTAGATCGCTCTAGTGAGCCTCTATGCATGCTGTTGCTGCGAATAGCTTCGCCGTAGCCCGTATAAGATCCCCCGAGCATTGCTAAGCTGTCAGTACTCTGTAGAGTAGATGTACCCATAAAAATAGTGGCACCACCACTGGCTCTCCATCATGTTGCCGCCTTAGGCCATCTCCTGACGCGCCTCCACCACCCATAGCTCCATCATGACGCCCACAACCAATTTTGGCCCTCCCGGGTGCCAGTTAAGCCACCTGAGCCAGCTGGGAAGCTCCCCTGTGTTCTCCCCTGTTACGAGGAGAAGCTAACATGGCATGTTGACATGGCAGCCACGTGGACATCATTAGTGTTAATAGGTGATTTGTAACGTTAGTTAGTTAATTAGTAGTGTATGATATGTGGGCCTGACACTATTAGTTTAGTTACTTTAGTCCATAAGTTAGAAAGCTAGTCCGCAGACCGAGTTTGTGGACCACCGGTCTCTGACTAGTGAGCCCCAGCCTGGGTAACCATTGAGTGGACCTGGTCCAATGGACCATGGCCTCGACCTGTCATCCTCTCGGGATTTCCCGATTAAAATTGAATAGATAAGAAAAAACTCCTCCCACCTCAATCCTCATCTCTGCCTCCCCACCCATGCCCTCCCCCACCGCCTCCCTCCTCCCTCACCGCCGCCGCCTCCCCTCCCTCACCTCCCTCGCTACCGCCGCCGCCTCCCCTCCCTCACCTCCCTCCTCATTGCTGCCTCCCCTCACTCACGCCCTCCCCCGCCGCCTCCCTCCTCCCTGGCCGCGCCTCTACTCCCACGCCTTCCTCTGTCCCTCCTCATCCTCCGACTGTAGAGTGCATATGTTAGTGATTTTTTTGAACTTTGAAGTAGTTGTTGAATTGTTGATGCTTTATGTTGAGTACTTGAGTGTTGAGTAGCCTCTTTCTCCTTCATAGCATTGTCAAGCAGTGTCTTTAAATCCTGCTCTGCTATTTCCATTTCCTGTAAAAATCATATTCTTAGGTAGAATTCATCGTTTTTAGATGGATATATTCAATCAAACTGAAATAGTCACTGGACTGATATGAAAGATTGGATTTTCATGGTTGCACAGTTCAATTATGTCTCTTATTGTACTAGAATTCCACAAATATTTGGGTTTTGCTGTCTGTACTTTCTCCAAGTTACCAAATCATACGCTATTTATGTCTTTCACTGTAACAGAGCGAGTCAACAAGAACAGAAATTCTCCCACACCATCAAGCCCAAAATGAAAGTACAAATTTTACACCCTCAAACTGTAGTAATGTTTAATTCTTGAAGACAAAATTATATATGAAAGAAACATTAAGGGGATGTGTATCATAATTCTGCATGTGTGTTTCCTATTCTATTGTGTTTTGAGGGGAATTTCTTATTCTATTGTTTGATTGAACAACAATATGCATGCATGTCATTATGCTCCCAAAGAGAAACTGCTAAAGGGTTCATTACAGAAGGCAATTATGAAAAGGTAACAAAATTCCAGAAGAAACAAGAGGAAGAACAACCATAGTTTCTTGGCAAACTAAAACATGCCATTGCATTTTTTAAAGTATGAGGAACAACTCCATGCACATGAAATTACGAAAGCGTGAAGAACAATCAAAGAGCGAGATTTGCGAACTCTCAGAAATGTTATCATGCTTCATGAAACTCATTACTTGCTTGTTCACTTGCTATATGCCTATATTATATCTCATTTGTTGGCTTTGTTGCTATTTGTAGGGTATTGAGAATTTGAGATGACTGTTGAAAGTGGAAGTGCGAACATTTGTGCATGCACAGGAGCATCCCCTGCTGCTGCTACCACAACAGTTGGTATGGGCCACTCAGCGCCAACGCCAAAGCCATTGAATGTTGGTGCATTGGTGGCGTGTGAGACAACCACAACTATGGGAGCTGTAGGACGTGTTGAAGTAGATGAATAGACTTGCATAGGAGAAGTTGAGCCTACTGTAAAGAAGCAGAAAAGGTGTACCTCTAAGGTCTGGGAGTACTACTCTAAGTACTCGGTGACTGTTAAGACAAAAGATGGCGGGGAGGAGAAACAAGTTTGAACGAAATGCAAGAAATGTCCTCACAAAGCTTGAGCTCGAGACCTCAAGGGGAACGAAGGCATTGTGGAATCATGTAGGATTCAAGCATGCCGTAAAGCAAGGCCAACAACAGTTGCAATTTGAGAATGATGAAGGTGAATAAAATAGTATAACTATTCAGACTTACATGTATGATGCTGAAGCTAGCCCGAGGAAGTTCTATTTGGCACTAGTTATGCATGAATATCCCTTTGTTATGGTTGAGCAAGAGTACTTTGTTGATTTCATCAGGTCTCTGCATCATGGTTTTTCATTCAAGAGTTGCACAATCAATAGGAAAGATATATTAGAAATATTTGGAGATAAAAAGAAGTTGTACGAACAACTAAAATCTCTTTCTTGTTGATTTTCTGCAACTATGGACATGTGGACATCTAATGAAAATAAAGGTTATATGTGCATCACTGTACATTATATTTGACGAGGATCTAATAATCTTCAATTAATTAAATTATTTATCTGTAATATTTATAGATAATAATATCTCTTGTACAACCTTAAAGGGTACCCCCTCAATATCAATAATGACGGAGATTATAAACCACTCTATATGGTCGTAAGCTTTTCTACGACCACTTTGTGGTCATAAGTTCTTCTACAACCACTTATTGATCGCAAGTCCTACTACGATCACCTCGTAGTCGTATGCCTTACTACGACCAGGTCAGCTATGACCACCTTATGGTCAATAAAGCCTACAGACATGTGGGCCCAATCAACTAGGGACCTTTGTACGTTGTGTTTAATACACATAATAATTATTATTTGTCATTATCTCTTGAGATAACTACACGTAATAAACCTCTATCTCTAACATAACTACAAGGCGACGTGAAGAGATATGTCTCTAACGATAACCACCATTCAAACGTGCGTATTGCATCAAACGGTAAAGTGTCTCTTGATGTGGACAACTGCCACCCCTTCATGCGCTATATAAGGAGTAAAGTTAGTGGATAAAAAGGAAGCAAGACATAGAAGAGATTCAACAAGCACAACGAGAGACAGAAGTCATCAAGTCTTACTTTTAGTGACTTCCTCCTTGTTGTAGACACAATCAATACAACAATACAGGAGTATGGTTATTATTCTCTCAGGAGAAGGCATGAACCTGTATAAAATTCACGTGTCCTTTTCCATGTGATTTCACTCTAGGAGAGCCCCCAACATTCATTCATAAGATTGATGTAATACTCCGGAATAGAATTCGGTAAATAGAACGAAGCTGGAGGGGTAAAAGACAAATGCAAACTCGGAATTTCCAGTTCAGCGGGGGGGTTTTCTTCTTTTCTTCGCCAACCTGGGCCGCGGGCCGCCACCCAGGAGGCCCAAGAGGGGGAGACCGGCCCAAGGGGGGCCGGCCAAGGGGAGGGGGGAGGCGCCCCCAACCCTAGCCTCCTCCCCCACCCCCTCCTCTCCCTCCCCCCTTGAGCCGCCACCTCCCCATCCCATGGCCGGCTCCCTTGCTGCTCCCTGGTGTGTCCTCGCTGCTGTGGTGTTGTCTCCGGTGATCCCCGGTGCTTCTCCCAAAGATCCCCTCCGACATCTCCTTTCCCCGCCGTCGTCAGCGGCCATCCTTCGCATCCTTGTGGCCGGCCCTTTGGAGAGGGAGGAGAGGAGAAGGGAGGGAGGCCTTAGGGAACAAGATCATCGTTGTTCTACGGGTCTTCAAGGGTAACGAAAGTCCCGATTCGCTGTTTGTGTTAGTTTTGTTGCACTTTTGTTCATTTGGATTGGTTTAGTCTGCGAATCCAGATCTGTCCAGAATAGTGCAGTAGTTTGTGCGTCAGATTGAAGGCCTTTAGAGGCCGAATCTCAGGTCGACGTCTTCTAGATTTATGATCCTGGTCTCATTAGCTTTCTTTTGGCACCTGGATCATGAATTTTCACCAAGTAGTTTAAAAGTTATGACTGTTTTACCATGTTCTGCTCTGTCTGACAGAAACTTTGGGTACAGTCGGTTGCACCTAGGTTTTGATCTAGTTAAAGTCAGCACCAGGTCGGCCACCCAACTAGGTTTATGAAGATAACTTCACCATGTTTCCAGGCTGATAAAGATCACTTTATTTGGATCAGTGGTCTAAAAGTTAGAGCCTTTTATTTGGGGCTGTTCTCAATTTTTGTCATTCTGTGGATATAGTTTTCAGTGGATGTTTAGGCCCCTGTTTTGGCCGAATTGGAGTTTACCATCAACTAGAGTTTCGTAGCCTGTTACGTTAAGAAAAGTTGAGCACTAGTTTCAGGTATTTTGGAGTTACGGTTATTTATTGGTGAATTTTCTAGTAAAACTGCCAGATTAGGGATATTTGGAATGTTTGGGTAAATTGATCAAATTGAACCTTTTATTTGGTTGGTTTGGCTAGAGATTGTGGGAGGACACGTGTAGCAATGCCTTACTCGTTTGTCCTCATTTCGATTATTCTATATTGTAGGCGGTGAAATTTGTGAGTGGAGGGTATCTCGGTTACCTCCTAACCTGCGTCCAGTGTGGCAGTGCAAGTAACTTGTATACTATGATTGATGCATTATGTGATGTGTGAATGAATGATTATATTTGTTCGTATTTGTAGATGAATGCCATGTGTATCTTTTCAATTATGAGTACTATTCAATCTTGCCATGGGATCGCATCATGACATGCATAAATTACCTTTGTAAGACCCATCAATTCCAGTATGGGCACTTGAAAATCCCATCAATTCCAGAATGGGTACATGAGTCCACCATTCCAATGTGGGCCACGTCGGACGGCCGTATGAAACGTTCTTCATACGGTTACTTTAAGTGAACACCGACGGGTGTTTCACTCGCTATACCGGTATATGCTGCAATATGTCCAATTCCTTCAATGCATCATTCCATTTCATCCATTCATAAAGTTGTTTCCAATTAATGTTCAAGTTATGATTGTGATATATTGTTCATGGTATGTTTGATTGTCACATACAAGTACTTGCTGAGTCTTTGACTCATTCTTGCTTTGTTGTTTTATTTAGGTAAATGACAAGGAAGAACGATCTCGTGGAGGGTAGTTCAACACGATGCACTCACTACCATAATCCAAACATTTTGAGAACTTTTACTGTCGTTATTTATGTCTTGTGTTGAATTGTAATAAGCCATTTTGGTCATAACTACCGTATCCCTCTGAATTGTTTATTTCCATTCCGTTGATTAAACTTGATGATAAATTCTTGTTTTCGTATATCCTTATTACTTGCTTCACCTTGTCATGCGTTTTGATGTTATTCTTCTAAAGAGTAGTGGTTGTAGGTGACATCTTGACTTCCTTATAGTCAGGGTGTTACAATTGATACTAGAACATCGACAATATTGATGGTAACTGGCATATGCAAAAAATAATAGTTAAATTTATTCATGTGAAAGGGAACTAATTTAGCAATTGAATTTGTCAAGAGTGTCATGTCTTGGAACATTGAGAAGAAGTTATATGCTTTCACTCTAGACAATGCATCGTCCAATGATAAATGTGTTTGAGAAGTGATGGAGCTTAATAAGTGTTCTCCCTTGATATGTGATTGTGTTTTTTTTCATATGAGATGTTTATGTCACATGATGGCTTGTCGCTCAAGATGACTTGAAAGTAATTGTATCTTCAGTTCAGAATATTATAACTACTATTACTATATGGGTGGAATTTCAGAAGTGTGCAATAGAATGCGGCTTGAACAATAAATCCGATCTTCCATTGGACATGCCTACAAGGTGGAACCCCATAATGAAATGTTGAGCCGTGTTATTTACTACATGAAGGATTTTGAAAGGCGACTGTTTTTGAATGAGGGTAAATACGAGAAGTGTTCTCCTACTGTATGATCATTAATGACAATCAGAGTGAGTGAATGATTGTGGAAGATTTTTCTTTCAGCCCGCAAAATCACTAAAGAATTTTTCCCACCCTAACTCCCTCTCACATGTAGAAGAAAAGCAATGCAAACATTTTCTTCAGCATACCAACTCGAATAGAAAACAACACATGAGAGAGCAGCAACGAGACATGGATTAGATCTAATTTCTATTGCTGAATCATCATGTTTGTGGCTACAAAGTGCACTCATAGCACCCCTCAAATCCTAGGATCAAAACAGCCTAAGTCCACCCGCCAGCAACCAGCACATGCATCTGTTGTTCATACCCGGGAGAGTAAAAACACACGAGAGAAAAACACTCAGCAAGTATCAACACTAGCGCCTCATCCGAGGACATACACACAGACGCCCCCATCGCCTAAAATCTGTGCAGACGCAGCTAGCAGTTGCCGTACAAGAAACGTAAAACCTCTACGCTCATTCCTGCCCAACGCAATGCACCTCCAAAAGCCGAACATAAGGAAAATCAATCAATGCAGCAAAAATCCCTAATTTCCTACCGCCACCGAACGTCTCCAGGAAGCCTTCCAACAGTGCAGCAAAATCCCCTAATTTCCTGCTGCCATCGAACATCTCCAGGACGCCTTCCAATTTATCTCAGCTTTCCAATTTTGAACACCACAAAATTGTCACGTGTTGTAGCCTCCGAACCGCACATCTGTAGCTTTAACACACATCATCCATCTTTGATTTTCACACGCCCCAACTCGAGCTCGGCCATCTCCTCTAGCATCCTCGACCATCTCCCGGTTCTCGCCGTAGACCACAATCGCCTCCGAGTTACACTGCATATTTAAAGACCAAAGCAATATTTTTTTCCCAAGACAAATTCTTCCCAACTTGACCGACATAAGTCTACACACACCACACGCCTCAAATAACATCAGTAAGCAACAATGTTAATTATTCATCAAGAAAAATATTCTAGACCTAGTCACATGGTCTAACAATCTCCCCCTTGATGGATACATTGACAACACCTAAAAATTTTAGCTGAAAATTCTCGCACTTTGGCAATGTGAGCATCAAGACAACAAAGAGAGAACTCACATCCAAGAAATATTGATCCAATTTTTTTAAATGAATAGAAATAAAAACACACCATGAAAACCAGAAAGATTATCCAAACCAATTGAATTGATGTATACCAAGTCATGCTCTTATAAAAGCTTGCCCGATCACAAGCATGCATATATAGCAAAGCAGACCAAAAGAAGCTTATAATGTGATTAAGCAAATTAATATACATGACAGATTTGCACAAAAATTACCAGTTAAGCTAAAGGTATCATTAAAGAAGATAATCATCTAAAAATAAAGAGTAAAATTTAGATGCTAGAATCAAGAACTAAGTAAGCCACAAGTCCTAAGATGAAGCACACATAGCACTTTATTAGTGACATTTTGATCATGGCTTATCTCAGTAAAGCACGTCCTAGACTAGGAACCATCTACAATGGCCTCTTGAGCTTCGGCCCAAATTAATTTCAGCACATTTAAAATGACCTTTTGAGCCAACTTGGATCATATTTCATTAATTGAAGCATCTCAAGCCTTACTTTTCAATCATGCCGAGCCAAAAAGCTTAAGGTTTCATGATCATGGTCATACAAAACTCCCCCAAGTTCATGCCTAGTGCAATAGCAAGTCGTCTCGTGGGAAGAATTGTTGAGATGTATACATAGTTAACAATTTCACCAAATTTTTCCACATGTATTTCTAGAAAAGTAGAAGTAATTCAAGAAGGAACTAAAATGGCTTAAACTTAGACTTGACCTAGAATTAGGATTGAACTAGGTATTTAAACATGACACATCTCAAGAAGTTATCACTCTAAATATAACTAGCCAAAGAATTCATCCTTGCCATGTTGTTTGTTCAAGTTGACAAAATTTATTAAATAGCTAATTATGGCCTTGCTAAACTACACATATAAAATTATAATCAAGAAAGCTCAAATATACACAACATGACTTGTTCCGTGATTATTGGCGTAAATAATATTTAAAGTTCTCAAAAAAAAAAAAATAAGCTTTTACAAAGACATACAAAATAGAACTCCCCCTCAGAATAATCCCATTGGATGGCATACCCCCAACTCACTCCGCAAACAAACAAAATGAGAAGTATCAAGCGGCTTAGTGAGAATATCAACAATATGAAAATCAGACTCAACAAAGTGTAGAGCAACATCACCCTTTTCCACATGGTCTCTTATAAAGTGAAATGAGATTTTGGAATCCAGTACCGAGACACACAACATGGAGGAACAACAACAAAACTAGAACCAGAACCACGTGCGCGTGCACGATCAGAACGCCAAAAAGGAACCCGTCTAACTGCCCCTCGACACGCAGACAATACAGAACGTTAATTATTTGAATTATATCCCAAATCAGCACGTGAAGCAAATTTAAAACCATCATAAAAGTCCTCTAAAACATAGATTTCACATTAGTTCTAGGAACAATAAAAGTGGTTACACGATTTTGTCTTAACACATTCAATCTTTTATTTTTCTCTTTCTTAACACGCCTAAAGCAAAATTCATGCAAATGTCTATCTCTTCCACAGTAGGTGCAATGAAATTTAACATAATTATAATTATTTTGAGATGATGAGCTAGCACCTACAGCAATAGCAACTGAACTTTGCACAAAACCAGTAGATTTAAACATAGTTTTATGAGGCTCACTTTTTGTTTCAATTAGCCTACTTCCAACGACCTTAACAACCTTAGGTGGATTATTCTTGGCATAAACAACAGCATTAAAACCTAGACCAATGTTTTTGACACTCAGTTTTGACTTGTCTATAATTATATTCAAATTTTCTTGCCAAAAGAAAATATATTTAAAGTGTCCTTAAGGTACTCATTTTCTTAAGCTAAATTGGGACAAGTTTTGCATTTAACCGGTTCATTCACAAGATTCTTAGAAGCACTAGACCGAGCCAATCTATCTTTTTTAGTAAAATCATTAAGTTGTCTAGTCAGTGCTTCTATTTATGTGCTAAGCTTAGGACAGTTAGTGCAAGAAAGTGTCTCATGATAAAGCATTTGTTTAATATATTCCTGAGAAGAATTATGTCTAGCTTCTAGCAATTCACAATTAGAGCAAGCTTTAGATTGAACATTTAAAATACTTGACTCTAAACATGTAGGAGAACTAAACTTGAGCTTTTCAATTTCATTATTTGTAAGTTTTAACTTTTCATCACAAGAGTCATGTGCCAAATATTAGTCCATCAAGTATAGCAGTCACATCCCTGAGTTGAACCAAGGTTGATGTATTAATTGTTCTAGCAGTCTCCAACTCAGAATGTAAAACTTGACAAGACTCACAAGATTCATCATTAGGAATAAAAGCTCTAAGTCTATCAATTTCAGAATTTAAGCTCTCAACAACAAGATCATGATTTTTAATTTTTATTATACTTTTTGAGCTCCTCTTTCAATCCACGCACAACACGAGATAAATCTATATAAGAAGGTTTTACCTCATCAGGATCACTGTAGAGATCATCATTGTTGAGCTCCTCACCGCTTGCCATAAAATACATCCCTGTGAAGTCCATTTCCTTTGTCTTCTTAACATTGTCCTCATCGTCGCTTCTAGAATTAACATCACTCAAATCAATCTTATCAAGTGCTGAAAGTATTTTGTTGACTGCCCTACGGTAATTGTTCTTCTGGGTCAATCTTGAATTGAGAGCGACGAATTTGTGCCTTGTCATCCTTGGCCTCCCTTCCCCTCAGTTTAGGGCAATTCATTTTGATGTGGTTTAGCTCACCACACTCATAGCCTCTGATTGGACCTCCTCTCCGCCTTGTTCTAATGTTGTTAATTGCCTTGGTCACCCTATTAGAGACGAGTACAAGATGCTCTTCTAGAATCTCCTCTAACTGTTCATCTGAAATCGAACACAGTGCAGACAAACGAACAACAGAGGTACTAGAAGAACTGTCAACTTGATTAGTCACTAAACCTACAAAATTAGAATTATTTACTCTGGCCAAAACATCAATCTCATGTGTTTTCATCTTGGAATAAAGATCATTCAACGTGAGAGTCTCCATGTTAACAAAATGATTAATAGTAGTGACTAACACATTCCAGACAGACATATCCAAAGCATTTAAAATTTGACGAGCATTGTTAGAATAAGAGTACGTGACATCAACAGAATGCAAATGTAATACTCCGGAAATGTTCGGTAGAAAGAAAGCGGTCGGAGAGAGTAAAAGAAATGGTTTTCATCGGAAAATTCCAAACTTGGGGTTTATGTTATTGCAGACAACCTGGGCGCGGTCTGCGACCAGTGGCCCATGAGGGGCCGCCGCCCATGTAGGGGCCGGCCAAAAGGCCAAAAGGGGGGGACACCTCCTTTCCCCCCCCAAACCCTATTGCCTCCTCCTCCCTCCCCCAAGCCGCCACCTCCTTCCTCCTCTTCCCCACACGGCGCAGCACCTCCTCCTTGGCGCCTCCTCCTCCGGTGGTGGCCGCCATTGGTGTTCCCCTGGAGCTGCACCCCCGATCCTCCACGTCTTCACCTTCGGTTCTTCCTTCGCCGGGCTTCCGCGGGGTCGCTGTTTTGGGGCCGGCCAAAGAAGGAGAGGGGAAGTCTTCGGGAAGTTGATCCTCGTCGTTCTTCGGGTCTACAAGGGTAACGAGAGACCCCATCGCTGTTTGATTGCATTAGAGTTGTCGATTCAATGTTTTTGGTAGCATCGCGTAATCTCTGTTAGTAGATCGGTTCTGTACAGAATGTTGCAACTCGGTTTTGGGTGCCTTAGAGGCAGAATTGGAGGTTTTCGCCTTCTAGAGTATTGTTCCTTATTTCATTAGCTTTCTTTTGGCACCTGGATCACGAATTTTCACCCAGTAGATTAAAAGTTATGACTGTTTTACTACGTGCTGGTCTGTCTGTCAGAACTGCTGGGTATAGTCGGTTGCACCTAGGTTTTGATCTAGTTAGAGTCAGAATCAGGTCGGCCACCCAACTAGGTTTTTGCAGATAATTTCACCATGTTTCCAGGCTGATAAAAATCACTTTATTTGGATCAGTGGTTTAAAAGTTAGAGCATTTTCTTTAGGGCTGTTCTGAATTCTGGGCAGACTGCAGTTGTAGTTTTTCATTGGATGGTTAGACCTCTGTATTGGCCGAATTAGAGTTTACCACCAACTAGAGTTTTGTAGCCAGCTAAGTTAAGAAAATTTGAGCACTGGTTTCAGGTCTTTTGGACTTACGGTTTTTTATTGGTGAATTTTCTAGTAAAACTGCCAGATTAGGGATAATTGAAATGTTTGGGTAAAGTGATCAAATTGAACTTTTATTTGGGTAGTTTGGTTAGAGATTGAGGGAGGACACGTGTAGCATTTCTATACTCGCTTGTCCTCATTTCGATTATTTTATATTGTAGGCGGTGAAGCGGTGAGTGGAGGGGTATCTCAATTACCTCCCAACCCGTTGCAGCGCGGCAGGCAAGTAATTTGTATTCATTGATTGATGTCATGTATGTTGTGTGAATGAATGCTTACATTTGTTCGTATTTGTAGATGAATGCCATGTGTTCTTTTCATTTATGAGTACTATTCAATATTGACATGGGATCATCATGACATGCATACATTATTTTGGTAAGACCCATCAATTCCAGTATGGGCACTTGAAATCCCATCAATTCCAAGATGGGTACGTGAGTCCACCATTCCAATGTGGGCCACGTTACGTGAGTCCACCATTCCAATGTGGGCCACGTTGGACAGTCGTATGAAACGTTCTTCATACGATTACTTTAAGTGAACACCGACGGGTGATTCACTCGCTATACCGGTATACGCTGCACTATGTCCATTTCCTTCAATGCACCATTCCACTTCACCATTCATAAATTCGTTTCCAATAGTTGTTCAAAAATATGTTTGTGATATATTGCTCAATGTATGCTTGATTGTTACATACAGTTGCTTGCTGAGTCTTTGGCTCATTCTTGCTTTATTGTCTTATTTAGGTAAATGACAAGGAAGAATGATCTTGTGGAGGGTAGTTCATCACGTTGCACTCACTCTCATATATCAATCAACTTGAGGACTTTTATTGTCGTTAATTATGATTTGTGTTGCATTGTAATAAGCCATCTTGGCCTTGTTTACCATATCTTTCTGAACTGTTTACTTCCATTTCGTTGATTAAGACTTGAGGATGAATGCTTGATTCCATATACTCATAATACTTGCTTCACCTTATCATGCGATTTGATGTTGTTCATTTGAAGAGTAGCGATTATAGGTGACATCTTGACTTCCTTATAGTCAGGGTGTTACAGCAAATCATTAACAATTTTATTGAAGCGATAAAAAAGTGCATCAACTGATTCTCCTGGTTTCATTTCAAATTTAGAATACTCATTTTTAAATTGGTTTTGTCGAACACCTTTAACAGACTTAGAACCTTCATGATAATCAGTTAGAGTAGTCCAAATTTTATTAGCAAATTTAATATTAGCAAATCTGATAAACTTGTTTCTACCTAGACTTTGCAACATAATATTTTCAGCCTTAGCATTAGCTTCAACATCAACAGTATTATCAGCAGTAACAACAGGAGGCACTTCATATGGACTATCAACTTTTTACCAAATAGCATTACCTTGTGCTTCTAGAAAAACCTAAAGGTGTGTTTTCCAACAGGTATAATCCGACCCATCAAAAAATGGTAGCTTACCTGAAAAACGATCTCGATTTGATACCATTACAACCCTACTCTGATACCACTTGTAGGATTGTTAATGGCAATCAGAGGGGGCTGTAACACCCTGTCTATTCGGAAGACAAGATGTCACCTAACAGGCCAACCTACTATTCAATTCCTAAGATTAACATCGCACTCAATGCTAAAGAAACGATTAATCAAGGTAACAATCTAGAGCTTAATAACAGTTCATCAATAAATTAAAACAAGAATTAACCAAAGCGAGAATAATGAACCTCCAAGTGACAATTATTACAATCCATTACATTATAATTAACCGAATAAATGTAAATAGAATTTTAACGAATGAATGATTTATTCAAGTGCGTGGAACGTGCTGGACTACACCCTCCCGCTAGCAACAGTTTCACCGGAATTCACCTAAAACAAATAAAAGCAAGAGTGAGTCGAAACTCAGCAAGCACAACATATACATTCACAAAGAATACTGAATCGGAACAATCTACCAAGTAATTCATTTACTTCCATGAATTTGCGAAAGCATGGTATGAATGAATGCATTGAAGGAGAATGGACTTTCCACATGTTTATACCGGTATAACTAGTGACACACTCGTCGGTGTTCACTTAAGCCCGCTCTTAACCAAGAGCGGTGATCCAAGTCCGTATGAAGAACGTTTCATACGGAATGTCCGAAACTGCCTACATTGGAATGGTAGGTCTTACATGCCCATATTGGAATTAATGGGACTTAATCAAGTTTCCACTCCCGTGGACAGCAACTGAATTATGTATGCATGGAATGAAATGCATAACTTGAACTTCATCTCAATGTATCATCGAATAAGGTATTGAACTCTACCACATCAAGCTCAAATCACAGGAATATTCATAATTTACCAAGTTCTCATGCATTCATCGAATTCACACAAATTAAACATTGCACTTGCCTTCCGTGTTGTGACGTATTGGGAAGCAACGAAGGTGTCCTTCCACCCACCGTCTCACCGCCTACACAAGCATTGCCACGGATTACGGATAATAGAATATGGCACAGCTACACGTGTTCTACGATGCTCTCTAATCAACCCACACACCCCAAGGGTTCAATTTGACCTCTACACAAAAAAGTCCAGATTACCTATCTTCTGGCAGTCGTACGAGAAAATTCACCATTAATTGTCTGTAACTCTAAAAGACATGAAACCAGTGCTCACTGATTCTTAACTGATCCGGCTACAAAATATTAGTTGACGGAATCCCCTGATTCGGCCAAAACAGAGGGCTAATCAGTTAAACACAACTCATCTACGTCTGTCCAGAATTCAGATCAGTAATAAAGAAAACGACGTAACTTTTAGCCTACTGATCCAATGAGAATGATCCTTATCAACTTGGAAAGATAAATTCGAGAGCTACAATAACTTAGTTTGGTGAAGGTTCTAATTCGGCCCCTAATTTGAACAAAACCGAGGACAAACCCATCGACCCAGTTGGCCAGCAGATGAACAGATCGCATTCAACAATTCATATCTCCCAAACGACAGATCGGATTTTCCTGATATTTGTGCCAAAAGAAAGCTAACGTTCCCAGGAATAAAACTCTAGAAGGGCAAAACCCCAGATTCGGCCTCTAAAGTACCGTAACTTGCCGCGCAACGTTCTGATCCAAGCTGTAATTTCTGGAACCCTAATCTGACGCGACTCAAATGATCTCTACCGCAACAAAAACCGATCAAACAATGAACTGAGGTGCTCGTTACCCTTGAAGACCCGTAGCACGACGAAGAACCACTCCCCGCTAGTCTCCCTTCTTCTTCCTTGGCCGGCCACACCACAGCGAGCACCCGGCGAGGAAACGGCCCGCCGGAGGACAGATCGGAGGAGGAGCGCCCGGGGATCTTGGAGAGCAACCTCGGGAGCACCAATGGCCGGCGACCAGGGGAGGAGGCGGCGCCCAACCAGGGGAGGAGGCGCCGGCAATGGAGGGTGGAGACGGGAGGGGGTGGCGGCTAGGTGGGAGGGGAGGTGGCCGGTTAGGGTTGGGGGAGTGGTGCCCCCCCCTTATATGGCCGGCCCCCCTCCTTTGGCCCAGGTTAGCGGAAAACTCCGATAA
This sequence comes from Hsuehochloa calcarea, assembly GCA_036346395.1. Taxonomy (NCBI): domain Eukaryota; kingdom Viridiplantae; phylum Streptophyta; class Magnoliopsida; order Poales; family Poaceae; genus Hsuehochloa; species Hsuehochloa calcarea. The sequence continues at coordinate 35,447,449 of CM070610.1, forward strand.
CCCCCCTGTGGACTGGAAAATTCTGAAAAAAAACTAATTCTTTCTCTCCCTCCGACTTCCCTCTTTTACCGAATGCGATTCCGGAGAAATTTAAATCTCGATTTCGAATAAATTCCAAACTATACGACCTAGCTGGATTTATGAGGTATTACACTCTATCCCCCTTAGAAAAGATTCGACCTCGAATCTACGCGACAACTTCGAGAAAGAAAGATGAACAACTTAAATAATTACCTGAAGTGAACAGGTCGGGGTATTGTTCTCGCATACGAGACTCTAGCTCCCAAGTGGCCTCTCTCTCGGACTAGAGAAACCACAACACAAATTCGTACATCAAGACTGACCTAACGATCAACCTGAACTTTCTAGGTTCACTCATCAGAAGAGGGTCGATGGTGAGACCATACTCGATGGTCAACGTCTTTAACTAAATCTCAAACTTTGAGTGGCTCATCTGTTCACTCAGCACCAGAATACACAAGAAGTTGCGTACTTCGCGTATGTACCCGCGACGGACAAAACGATATGCCAACTTTCTAATTTCTGCAACTCTCGGAAACGAAAAGAATCCAACTGGAAATAAAGAGTCCTCATCGCATCCACGCTTTGCTAACTCTCCACCAAAATGTTAAATTACAAATTTGACAATTCATCACAAAAACAAATCCATTTTCTAAATAGGCAGGTTACGAATGAACACCACGACACCCAAAGGAGAAAATTGCTCGAATGCCCAAACCAAATACTTATGATTTGTCTGAATTGAAAAGAATCAACATGCCAACACAGACCCCAACTCAAATTGCAGAAAACACCGGTCAACAACACAAAACTCAAACGAGAACCAAGAAAACGCCTCATTATCCGATGAAACATCATTTTCCTCAATTTCTCTCTTCTAGGAATAAAATTTCTCTCGAACCTTGAAATTCGAATTCATCGCATACCACCTGCGTTTAAACCTCTTAGTTAAACATCCTCAAATTATGATCAAACCGAAGGACATCATCCACACAATTGTGGAGAGGCTATATTGAATCCACCGAATACTCTAGGTAATTCATTCCACTAACCAAAATCGATTTAATAGAAGGCGCCAAAGACACCACAGAATAGGTTCCACACCATCACATTACCTCCAATTTCCAAGAACAACAACTCAGAATCCTTAACCCGCACAATCATATACTACATCAGAAGGGTTCTATCAATTATCGTTCTACTGTTCAGAAAACTCCATTATTCCACTTTCTCTACACACAATCACTGTGTGTCCAAAGGTCTAGTATAAGAATGCAAGGTCCAGACCTAACTTCCAAAACCTCTACAAATTTTTTTCTTCTTCTTCTTATAACAGATAGTGAAATCATCAAATTAAATATCTAACATTCCCACAATTCTAACATCCTCACTCATTAACATCATCCGAAATTACCCACACAATCTCATAATACTATCCAATTGCGTTACTCTATAAAATTAGTCAAGGTTTCCATACCTTTGATAATCCTCGACTCTTCAATCATGAACTAAAGTTCTAGAATTTCACTATGCCATAGGTTCTACTCAATCATAACACTACTCATGTCTACTTTGAAACCAAACATTCCCTGTGGATCAAATTTTCCTCCAAGAGATACAGATCAAAACCAATTCACATACTACTACTCCTCCTCCAATAACCTGATAGCAAAATATCACCACTACCAAAACTTAGCCACCACTAAACAGAGGCCAATATATACGCGTTGCAAAACTTTGTAACAAAATTCGCTGGGTCTTTCTTAAAAGAAAGAGGCAAATAAGGACAAGCTTCGTCACACAGAAAAGCGTTGCTCCTCACAGCGAGCACGAAACCAAAAGAAAGAATCCAATAAGGAGGAACTTAAAAGAAATAAAAGGTGAACTCACAGCTGAGGGCACACCTCCCTCAAGAAGGAATTAACAAGTAACAACTAATAAGGAAAATGATATTACGGTTGAAACTCTACATCTCATGAGCAGAAAGAGCAGAAAGTCTTGGCAAGATTCAAATAACCACATGTTACAAAATTTGACTCACATTCACAAATACTTCTACTGCACTCCTTTCTTTAACATAGAATTTAGTCCTTGAGCTAATAACACCTTGCCACATAGAACAAGGTAAGTTCTTTAGTCCAACCCACCGAACTACTCAAGAACCAATAAAATTCTTCAATACACCCAATTTGTTCGGAACTGTTCATCTACTCATGAAAGATGTGTAACACCCCAGCCCAACACTGAGCCTAGAATGCCACCACACTACTCTTTTAACTGATAATTATCGACACACTATAAAATTATAGCAAGAAAACAATGATAATCATATCAATGGACCACAAACGAACATGTAATTATGGATCAAGCGACAATAAATAAGCAATGGGAATTATAACCAGGCAAATAATCCAAAGCAGCATCAACCAATGAATCCAAATTAATAAAGCAAATAGTCTAGTCCAAATGATATCCTAAACATTATTCAATAACTAACATGTCCAAGAGTAATCCAATATTGAATGAAAAGATTATTATGGCGAATGATCATGTGTTCCATGTGCTCTACTCGCTCTCAGTTACGGCATCCTCGAAGATCACCTAAAAACAACAATAGAGCAAGGGTGAGTCCACGACTCAGCAATTACATCCATAAACAACGAACAATAATAAATCAACAGCATTCAATAAATTCATTATCATCACAGGTACTTCTATTTGATTCACATCCATTAATCTCATGTATCAATGCACATCTAATCTACATGTCCACATGCACTTCTTTTGCGTATACCGGTATAGCGTGAGTGAATGCTCGCGACAACATTCACTCTCAAGCCCGTTCCTCCAAAAGGATCGGGGACCTCCTCCACTCCCGTGGAGTTGTGATCAATCATGATCACCTTCTCTTATGCAATGATGCTTATGTATGCAAAATATGCAAAACTCCATCATAAACATCATATCCAACTTTTCATCATGTCCATTAACAATATAAATCCATACCATTCCATTGCTTGCAATTAAACAAAATAAAAGCACAACATTAATGGTAATAGAAGATAAAGAAAGCGATGATCGATCATTGATCATTGTCTACAATGCACTTGCCTTTACTAGCAATGACCTTACGATTTGATTAGAAGACGGCAACAAGCACGACGCCTCCTATATTAAATACACCAACTTCAATACAAATTACAGCAACAAGAATAGCAATCAAATGCTTCGCTCCTACCGTCCCCAAATAAAACACGTTACTGCGTGCCGACTAGCTACCTATAGCTGACCGGTTACTAAAAAGAGCGTAACTTTTGACTCGAAAGTCCGATCACCACAAACCACCCCATTCTGGATTCTTTATAAAATTCTCCACATTTTCTTAGATTACGAAGGCTTCTAATTAAATCATCTAACCCTCCGTATTTAGCCCAGAAAGTCGGTCTGTCCGCTTCGGAACAGCAGGTCTTCCAAATTTCATAACTTTTGTTTTACTCAACCAAAATGCGCGTTCTCAGATTCTACAGAACCATTGGACAATTATCTACAACTTTCATGTAGATCAAAAACTCTAATTAACAGTGTCAAGCAAACCAGAGGAAAACATGCAGCAAACCTCCACGCGACGACAGGCCGACGTTGTAGCCGAGTGCAGCCGGAAAAAAAGAAAATCAGTAGTCGGCCGCAGGGAAAAACAGCAGTTGGCCGCAGGCGTCCACGCAACAACAGTGCACGGCAATGCAGTCTCGGCCGCAAGCGTCCACGCAGCAACAGTGCACGGCAATGCAGTCTCGGCCGCAAGCGTCCACGCAAAGACGATCGTGGCAAAGAAGGCAAATAGTTTTTTTTCGGCAGCAGCCGCAATCGGTTGGCTCGGCGTCGGTGGCGGTCGGGTGCGATCACGCGGCAGCGGCGGCGATCACGCGAGGATTAGCGACACGGCAATGGGTGATCCAAATGCCAAGAACGCAAGAGCTCGGCTCGGCTAGAAAGGCGCACAGCAAAGCAGCAATCTCCACGGGGGCCAAACGTTCGGCACTCGCTTCCAGCAGGCGTTCGGCACTTGCTTCCGGCAAAGCGGACCAAACGATAAGCGTGCGGAGATCAAGCGACGGCAATAAGAAGACCTTGGCAGAAGAATGACAGAAAGCGATCTTGCGCAAAGAACAGAAAGAATTTGGTAGGCGGCGGCACGGCTTGGGAAGAAAAAAAGAAAAACTAGGGTTTTTTCTAAAATCCAAGATCTATTTATATGGCTCTTAAAAATCCTGAAATATTCTATTTTTCATAAATTCTTTTTATTTAATTACGCACAAGCCCTTAAGACGTTAATTAATTAATTATTTATTGCTACTATTTAATTAATTACTCTCCGACCCTTAAGACGCGATTATTAATATTAATATTATTTTTCAGAGTATTACATTCTACCCCCCTTAACGGAATTCGACCCCGAATTCTACTCGCCGTTCTACTCAAAGAAAAACTGCACAGCTGAAATTAAACAACAAAATAACACATACCCGACGTGAACAACTCCGGGTATAGCTCGCGCATGCGAGACTCCAACTCCCAAGTCGCTTCTCTCTCGGTGATCAAGGCCCACAAAGACCTTGGCGTATACCAACGTCTTGTGCCTCAAAGACTCGCTCCGACCTCTCCGAGAATCTTGGCGGACGCGACTCAACCGTGAGGTCTTGCTCAATAGTCAACGGCTCTAACGAAATCTTATGCTCGGATCTCTCAAAACTTTCTCAAAGATCGAGACGTGAAACACATTGTGAACTCCACGCATGGACTCGGCCAGTCGAGCGGTAGGCTAACTTCCCAATTCTTGCAATAATCGGAATGGTCCAACGTACCTCGGGCTAAGCTTCCTCCGTGCCAACCGAACAATACCTTTGGTGGGAGACACTCTCAAGAGCACTTGGTCCCCACCGCAAACTCCAAGTCACGCCTCCTCATATCAAGATAACTTTTTGCATGCGCTGAAGTACGCTAATGATTCTCGCCTCACCATGGCCACACGCTCAACGGTCTTCAATCGGTCCGGACCCAAAGCGCTTTCTCTCCAATCGCATCCCAACAAAGCGGCGATCTGCATCGTAGACTTGGGCATATAGGTTTTGATCATTTGTCTAGAGTCGGTTGCAAGGACTTGATTAGAGGTTTGCCTAAGTGAAGGTCATTAGAGATCTTGTGTGCTCGCCTGTAGACATGGTAAGATGATGTCGCTTCCCACCCACCTCTTACCTTGGTAATGATGATGGACGTGACAGACTTCTTCACTTAGATCTGATTGGTCCTTCTAGAGTTGATCGGTGGTGGGAAATGGTATGTCTTTGGTGGTTGTGGATGATTACTCCAGGTATTCATGGGTTTATTTTCTCGCTTCTAAGGATGAAGCATTTGGATTTTTTTAGAGATTTGGTCCTTAGACTTGCTGTTGATATTCCTGGAGCTTTGAGAGCCATTAGGAGTGACAATGGGACAGAATTCAAGAATTCTTCTTTTTCTACTTTCTGCACTGATAGGGGAATTGAGCATCAGTTTTCTTCTCCTAGAGTTCCCCTGCAGAATGGTGTTGTAGAAAGGAAAAACAGAACCCTTGTAGAGATGGCTCGGACCATGTTAGATGAGCATTCTACTCCTAGGAGATTTTGGGCTGAGGCGATCTCTACTGCTTGTTATATCTCCAATAGGGTTTTCTTGAGATCTGTGGTTGGGAAGACCTCTTATGAGCTTAGATTTGGTCATTCTCCCAAAGTCTCTCATTTCAAGATTTTTGGATGCAAGTGCTTCATTCTTAAACATGGCAACCTTGATAAATTTGAGTCTAGATGCTTTGATGGCATATTTCTTGGATATCCTGCTCATTCTCGTGGCTATCGTGTTTTTAATGTTGACACTAACAAAATTGTTGAGACTTGCGAAGTCACTTTTGATGAGGCTAGTCCTGGTACTAGACCCGATGCTTCAAGTACACAGGTTCCTGAAATTCAAGGAAGCATCTTCGTCGATGATGACTCTGCGGATGAGGAACCGAACCATCCTCCAGCTACCTCTGAGAGGGGTGGAGAGCCTGCTACTACTACTTGATTTCGGTGGCGACCTCCTCCTATCCCCACCGACGATCTGAGTGGCTCTGTTCCTACCTCCACAATTCATGAGGTAGAGGCCATTTCTGCACCAGGAGCACCTCTTCGCATTCAGCGACAACATCCACCTGAGCAGATGATTGGGGATCTTCAAGAGCGAGTCACTCGCTCCAGGTTTATTTCTCCTGATTCTCATGCACATTCTGCTTTTGTCGCTTCTTTTGAACCCCGAGATATCACCCATGCTTTATCTGATGCTTCTTGGGTCAATGCCATGCATGAAGAGCTTGAGAATTTTGAAAGAAACAAAGTCTGGACATTAGTTGAGCGGCCTTCTGTTTCTCATGTTATTGGAACAAAATGGATCTTTAAAAATAAACAAAGTGAGGATGGGTTGGTTGTTCGCAATAAGGCTAGACTAGTAGCTCAAGGTTATTCTCAGGTAGAGGGCTTAGACTTTGAAGAGACCTTTGCTCCAGTAGCTAGATTGGAGGCCATTCGCATTCTTTTAGCATTTGCAACATCCAAGGGTTTCAAGCTTTTTCAAATGGATGTTAAAAGTGCTTTCTTGAATGGTTTCATAGAAGAAGAGGTCTTTGTCAAGCAACCTCCTGGTTTTGAAAATTAAAAATTCTCAAACCATATTTTTAAACTCTCTAAAGCCCTGTATGGATTGAAACAAGCTCCTAGAGCTTGGTATGACAGGCTTAAGAGTTTCTTGCTTGAAAATGATTTCAAAATAGGAACAGTTGATAAAACCTTGTTCACTCTCAGGCATGGCAGTGATTTCTTGTTGGTTCAGATTTATGTGGATGATACTATTTTCGGTGTTTCTTCTCATGCTTTGGTGTCCAGATTTTCAGATTCGATGAGCAGTGAATTCGAGATGAGCATGATGGGAGAGTTGACATTCTTCCTTGATTTACAAATCAAGCAACTGAAAGAAGGCACCTTCGTTCACCAGAGTAAGTATACAAAGGACCTTCTTCGGCGCTTCAATATGGGAAGCAGTAGGCCAATGTCTACTCCCATTGCTACAACCACCGTGCTGGACCCTGATGAGGATGGAGAGTCTGTGGACCAGAAGGAGTACCGCAGTATGATTGGCTCCCTCCTCTATCTCACAGCGTCGAGGCCGGATATACAATTCGCCGTATGTCTGTGCGCTCGCTTTCAGGCTTCCCCTCGTGCTTCTCATCGTCACAAGACGTCGCATCTTGGTACCTTCAAGATACGCTTGACTTTGGACTCGGTATTACGCTTCTTCGCTCTCTCAATTCGAGCATTTTACGATCTTGACTTTATGGGTGTAGAGTGGATAGGAAGAGTACTTCTGGCACTTGTCATTTCTTGGGCACATCTCTTGTTTCTTGGTCTTCTAGAAAACAGTCTTCGGTTGCACAGTCCACAGCTGAGGCCGAGTATGTAGCTGCTGCCAGTGGTTGCTCTCAGGTTCTCTGGATTTTATCCACGCTGCGGGACTATGGGTTATCCTTGAGAAGTGTTCCTCTTTTCTGTGACAACACTTCTGCAATTAATATTGCCAAAAACCCAGTGCAACATTCCAGGACTAAACATATTGATATTCGATTTTATTTTCTTAGAGACCATGTTGAGAAAGGTGATATTGTGCTTCACTTTGTAGAGTCTGAGCAACAGCTTGCTGATATTTTCACTAAAGCTCTTGATTCTTCTCGTTTCTTTGCTTAGGGGAGAGTTAGGAGTTATTAGTCCTATTGGGCTGTTTTGAGGGGGAATCTGCTCTTTTGCATTCATTGTATCATAATGCATGTTTCAATTCAATTGTCTTGCATTGCATAATAAAAAGTTGTGAGCTTTGATCATTATCCTTGTATGACTGGACTTCATATTCTATACCTTGTCATATCAAGTGTTAGTCTGCTAGACTCCTTTTATGGCTCTTCTTGTTTAGCTTAGCTTTTGCCTTGCTAGCTTTATATCTGTGAGAAAATTGAATCAAATCATGTCTTGTTGGATCTTGTGACTAGTTTTGCTCTAGTGATCCTCTTATGATTCTTGCCATGGTAAATAGGTTGAATTGAGTCTTGAACTTTTTGAGATGAAAAATGAGCTTTTTATCTTCTTAAGTCAAGCAAATGAAAAATGAGATTTTCTGTGCGAAAAAACTGATCTCACAAATCCTTTCTCATGAGACGGCTTGCCATTGCACTAGGCATGAACTCAGGGGGAGCTTTGGATGACCTAGATCATTCTTTTAAGCTTATCGCTTGAGATGGTCGCGGCAAGGCTTGAGATCTAGCACAGTAAAAAATTCTTTTAGGAAAATGCTCAAAAAAAGGCTAAGTGCTTGTGTTTTGCTTCAAAAATGGACTCTTAATGCTCAAAATGCCTCAGTTCTTGTTTTGAGTCTCTTTTTACTTATAAGACATGGCTTGACTCATTTTTGGTTGCTTTGAGTGAATCTATGATATTGAGCAACCTTTCATGATTTTAATTCTGTTAATCTCAGATTGCTGCTATCTTGGTTTTAGCTTTGCAGTACATGTTTTGCCATGATTGAATATAGCGTCTACTCTTTATATGGCTTGGTATAATACTTGTACTGTCTTCATGTATAATGGTCATGGCTCTTTTTTTACTAAACTTCAAAAATAAAGTCATTCCTTCATGCTCTTTCTTTTACCATGCATCTTGATGAATTCATTGTCAAAGGGGGAGAAAGATTGTGAAGAAAATGTTGTTTGGAGCTTTTGGTTTCATACATAAGGTTTCATAAAAAAGAACACATATAAAAAAAATGAACCTTTTGAAAATTTGTGATGATAGTGAGTTGAGTCTCTTGGTGCTATTGCCTTTTTCTGATTTTATCTGCAATTGAAGAAGACTCACAATGATCAAAGGTCAAATTGAACTTTTTGTCTTTCATATGGACCTAAGTGAGATTCATGGCTACTTTCTGGAAATTGAATCCTTTGGTGCTTTCATTGCTTTATCTCACTTGCTTATACTATTCTGAAGCCAGCTTGGTCGGTTCCTAGGCTTTTTCTTGCTTATGGACCAAGTTGTGCCTTTATGCGAAAACGACGAAGTTTTTACTTTTCATTTCGAAAAACCACATTTTCTTGAAAATTGCCAATGTGTTCATCAAGGGGGAGATTGTGGATATCGTGAGGATATGTGCGCGATCTCAGGATGATGAGTCAATTGGCAATGGCTTTGTTGGTTTGCAAAATCACGCGTTTTCGGGTTTACTCGTGTTTGTCGATTACAGGCGGTCCGACCGCCATTGGGATGGTCGGCGATCGAAGTTGCTTGCCGGTTGGACCGCCAAAATGAAAAGTGGTTTTTGGGGCTGAGCCAAAAATAGGTTATGTAGGCAAGTGAGGGGAGTCCCCTGGATGTGGTCACATCATTTTTGGAGCTCCTAGTCAAAAGTTCAATTCAGTTGAAATTTCCAGAAGGTTTCGGATTTTCACGATGGAATTTTGGCTAAGTCTTTTCGGGCAGTCCGACCGCCGTTGTGGGATCGGTCGGACCGGCCTGAAATCGGTCGGACCGGCCTTGTGGGGCGGTCAGACCGCCGTTGACTTGGAAGATAGCCAAGTTTGCATTGAGTTGTTTTGATTGTGGTTAATGTATGGAGTTCAATGCTTTATTGTTGCATATTGCATTGCGGAACTAACGTGGGTCAAGTTGTGAAGAACTTGTTCCCGGAAACGATTTGTTTGTCTATTCTTTGTGCGGTGGCTTGCGGTCAATGGCGTCAGCGGTGAGGTGGATCGGGACTACGCTTGGAGAGCCGAGGTCGAAGCGATCATGGATGCGGTTGGAGGTGTGACTCAAGCATGGTGCGAGAATGGGCAAGATGGATCGAACCGGTAGTTGATGACACTGTTGGTTGGATCAGGTGGTGCGGATATCGGTGCGAGTCTCTGGAAGGTTCCGATGGGATTCGGACAAGAGAGGCTTGGCGATGTGATGAGAACCGCTGATCAGCCTACACGTGGTGAAGCAGGCGATTGCTTCAATAGTTATGTGTGTGGGTCCCATGTGTAAGTGGTCCCAAAAGGGAAACCCTAGCCCTCTAGTATAAATAGAAAGGGGGAGATGGAAAACCCCTTCAAGCATTCATTTGGACCCTTCTTCCTTTTTCTAGGGTTTGGAGGAGAGGAGAGGAGAACTAGGGTTTGGAGAGATTGTGAGTGTGCTCCTTGTGTGAGCTCTTGTCCTCCTTTGTGGAGAGGCTTTGTAAGCATCTAGTGTGATCAAACAATCTTGTGATGCTTAATTGAAAGATCAATTGTCCCCTTTGTGTTCTTCTCTCTTTTGGATGATTTTGGTGCTTCCTTGATTCAAAGGTTTATGCTTGGTCCCTTGGCCTATTTTATCTTGCTTTGATGTGTGGGAATACTCCTAGAGTCATCTAGATCATCAAACCCCCACAAGCAAGTCTTGAATCAAGATTTTCATATTTCTAGGGTTTGTGCACTTCTTTTGTAAAACCTTGAGAGATTGATTCTGCGTAGTGGATCTGAAGGATCGTCGCTAGAAATAGGTCTCTAATATCATTAAGGAGGTGTGCTCGAAATTTGGTCAAGTTTCATTGGTTGAATCAAAAGTTGGATCAAATTTCGTTTTGGGAGTTGGACTTGATTTTCAGTACTGGACTGAACCGGTCTGACCGGTTGTGCAACGGCGGTCCGACCGCCTGCTTTTCAGACCGCTAATACTGCCGGGTCCAACCGATGTCAAACGGTCCGACCGCCGATTAGTAGCTTGATCCGATCACGATTGATCGTCGGTCGATCGCCGCGGTAGCTTGGCCGACCGCCAAGCGATGCCGATTGAGCAGTGAGTTCTTTTCTCCATTTGTGTCGTGTGGTTGAGGGGTTTATCAAATCCAACACAAGGCTTCCAATGTGCGCTTACTGATCTTCTTAGCTTTCATAGCTAAAGGAGTAAAGTTCGTGTTGTATTTGATTTAGGCGAGAAAGTTGAGAAAGCGCCTATTCACCCCCCCTAGTCGACTTTACGGTCCTACAAAGTATAATCAAAATCCCTGAATGACTGTGACTTTCCATTATCTTTACCATCTCGAGTATGCATCTAGTTTCACTATTTCCATGCAACATATACTATTATACTAACATACAACACAAAAATGAGCATTATAAAAGAAAGACAAATTTTGTGAAGGATTTTACTATTATACTGTATTGTGTGGTGCCATACTACTAAGATGTTAGGATGGCAAAAATTCACTTTCAGTTAGTTTCATAACATGATCTGACATTCTGCAAAACTATTTTTGTAGGATGAGATGATGACCGAGGCTGAGATCGACTAATGCATGGTCATAGAGATGGCTCACTGCTGGTTGCTGCTAGACAAGTCTCTTGTGCGGCCAATGACATGCTACTTGCTTACTTAGCACCTACTAGTTAGTAGTTACTACTTGACTACTTGTCGTGTGTTGGGACCGAATTTCTGAATTTGGACCCTCTGTGTATTTCTCCACCAGTCCCATGATCAGTAGCTAGTGCACACAGTGGAAATGTCATTGATAACAAGTAGAATCACGAAATAACATTAATAAACAAATGGGTACCATCCTTATGACCATTTATTACAAAAAAAGGTCAAAAGACCTTGAGTCTTACAGCAGCGGAAATAAAATGATAAACTCCGTGTGGTGGCCCGTCAAGTTTTCCACTAGCATTCGACTGGGGAGCGCAACCTAGTACTTGAGTGTCCTGCATCAAAGCCACAAGCGAAGTAGACGTAGTCATCCTCAGCAACATTGAAGGCTTCTGAGATTTATTTTGAGTGTAGCATGTGAGTACATAAAGTACTGCGCGAGTCTTGGGAAATATGCATATGCATAGCTTTAACAATTTGGCATATAGGCTTCTTTTGCACAAAGTAATATTTTAAGTTTAAACAATTTCCATAAAGCACATTTGACCAAAAAGTAATTTCAATAAATAAATTAACTGTATCTCTAGTGTTGGTTCTAGCTACCAACCATTAGTATCAAGGCTCTAGCTGCCAGAAAACTACCCCGAGTCTCAACTGTTCCCGGATCACAAAATTTACTCTTTTGAAATCAAAACCAAAATTTACCATATGAAAACACACCTTTCCCGCCCTTGACCGTGGGCAAGACTATTTGAATAGTTTTACATTCTGCAGAGGTTGTACAGCTTGACCCACACGAGATAATCCATTTATAATGTTGGCCATGCCATGCTTCCTTAGGCGTGCGACTAAGCGATTATCACATGGCCTTTACAATACATTATCCTAACATTAGCCCGCTCGATGAGCTTAACCCCAGGTCATGGATGTCATTTACCATCGACCTAAAGCTCACCGTTGTGGGGGATAACCTGCCCGAATTGGGATGTCTTTTACCAACGCCCGACGCAAGCCCGACAAACATGGACGTCAATTACCACCGTCTGCACTACCCGGGTAACTCCTACCATCTACAACCTGCGGACGTAATGCTAGAATATAGTAAATTATTAAGCCAGGTTCTTCCCATTTAGGACATATGGTTGCATGATATTGCCAAGTTTGGATAATCACAAGCGTCGGTCCTTAATGTGACTGGGGCGAAACTTAACACAATATAAGATCTCATGCTTCTAGCTGCATTCGCTTGATCTTACCATCCACCCAAGTCTAAAATATATTTTTATTATTTTATTTTATTTTTCAAATACTGACATTACCTAATGTAAAGTATTTTCCAAATTCAAAGCATACAAATATTAAAGGTTTTTCTCCTCCCAAAGGTTAAACAGAACCAAACAGCATATCTAAGCAATTTTATCGTATCAAACTATTCTGCAAAATTATATTCAATAATGCGGAATTTTATACACTAGGGTTACAAAGGTGCATGATATCAAATATCAAGGAAGATATTAACAAACTTTAGGTTTATAACTAGCAACCTACAGTTTAAACTTATCATTTAAATAAAATAGCAATGCATAACTTTAAAACTGAAAACATAATTTACAAATCATAGGTTCAAAATGGTCAAAGGAGACTCGTCTTCGTTGACGTTGGCGGAAAGTTCTTGCTGCTGGTTGGAAACTTCTACGGCGACGTCGGGTTCTACACGCAAAACGAGAAATACAAATAAATAAATACAAATAAAATCACAAAAATATAAAATATATACTAGAAGAATGATTAGGATTTTATATGAATTTAAAAACTTGAATCACTGGATTCAGAGTTCGGACGACGGAGAACGACCGATCGAAAGATTGAATGGAATGGAAATTCCAAAATGAGGGAATATTCCTCAGAATCTTATTTTTAACTGGAATTTGTTTTTAAATGAGTGTATGATGAGTGGGGCCTGGCTATGATTGACTCATGAAAAAGAATTGAAAATCATGGGAACCCCATCATTTGAACTCAAGACCTCTAGTATCATGGGAGGACTATCCTTCTGAGGAAGCCAACCGAGGCAATGTGCTCTTGTGACAAAACTCAAATCATAAATAAATGAAGCAAAGGAACAGAGAGAACTTCAACCAAAACCAACAAAGTAGAACGTCCGGGGAAGCTTCATCCATGGCAGCGACACCAGCAAGGGAGGCGGCGAGGTGACCGGTCAAGTATGAAATGGGATCCCGTGGGGTTCCTCTACCCCTAGGAGGCAACGGCTTAGCCAGGAAGCCATGGCAGCGGCGGTGGCGCGACATGGAGCAGCGGTGGCGGTGAGGCCATGGGCTGCGGCACGCACTTGGCTCGTGTGGCGCCGATGAATGGGAGGCACTGGGAGGGAGCTAGGGTGAGTGTGGACATGGCCTCAAACCAAGGAGTGTGTAGGTACTATCGGATTAGCCGGAGGTGGTTCGAGGTGATGCCTCCACGGCGACAGGCGGCATGAAACGAGCGACGACGACGGTGGCGATCCACAGTGAGTAATCCAACAAATTGAGAGGGGGTTAAGGATGAGGAAGGTCTGGAACACACCGTGATGCGGTTCACATGAAGAAATACACACTGAAGACGAAGATTGATTGTTGGGAGCGAATTCGACCTAGGAAGAGGAACGACAAAATTCTAGCAATTCACTGCATGAAACAATAAATTTATTGAGGGCTAATGTTCACCGTGCTCAGGAACACAAAGTGACGTGATCAATTTATTGAAAAACTCACTAGAATGAAGAATGCTCAAAACGGGTGAGAGGACTGACGTTTGGGAAAACAAAAAATTGGACGTCGTCGGTGCTCCGATGGTTATGAGACTTGGAGGGGATGCAAAGGGAGTCTAAGAGCTGATGAGTACCAATTTATAGCTTCAACAAAGAAACGAATTGACGAGAACGTGATGAACTATGGGCGACAGTTTCGGTTCAGAGAATAATGACAAAGGAAACAACAAAATTAATTATGGTTGATGGGGGAAATGTGCATTTAACGGAGGCATTATGTGGGTGATGATGACGTGGTCGTTTCGCTTAAGACGGAATTGAATTTGGAGCTCTGAGTGAGAATAACAAGGAATGGAGATGAACTACTGTTGCTGTGCTATTTTTCGGTCTGGAAACAGAAACCAGTGATCTGAGGATGAAGAAAGGTAGGAGACAGAAAAAGAAAGAAAAATAAAAAGAAAATCCAGAAAAATATAAAAATAAAATAAATTCAGTAAATTCCACAAAAGTCCTTGGAGCCTGAATATATTTAATAAAATAATTTTGAGTTTAATTGATGTTTATTTTAATCATTTTAATTGTTTTTCATTTTCTAAAATTTCAAATTAAGCTTTAAATTAATCCAATAAATTGCAAATGATCCATTTTATTTTTAAACCTTCAAAAAGACTCTTTGAATTATCAGGAACTCCAATATAAAAAAAATCTAAATCTTTGAATTAATTATTTTGATTTTTTTTGAAATGGCCAAAATTTGGGATGTTACATCGTGCTACTAGTGATGTACTTGGCTATGTCTAGTTAAATTTTGGACCGTGTGAGGTGTGAGAATTGTGACTTGCTACTTGCTAGTTAGTAGTTACCACTTGCTTAACTAGCCTCTGTTATGTACTTGCTACTTAATAGTTACTACTTGCTTAACTAGCCTCTGTTATCATGTGATGCATTGAAATTTACTTGTTAAACTACTAATGTAGTTGCATTTTAGGCATGTATTATGGTTGATTGATCTCTATTTGTGTGACATATATGGTTTCTATTTTCGTGCAATATCCGAACAAGTATTCGCGATCGAGACAATTTGTATTCGGTTCGACATGCATTCGCTCCGTATTCATGACTGAGATTATCCGCATTCGTATTTGTATCCGGTACTATCCGTGTCCGACTCTGAATCCGAGAGAAAAAAAATATGGAAAAGGATATGGGACGAGCGGTATCCGTCCATATCCACTCTGTTTGCACCTCTACTCCCATGACTTTTTGCTTTGAGGCTTAAAATGATTTGAAATTTTCATATGCTAGATGAAAAAGATACATCTTTGTTTAGACTTTGATTTTCTTCTTCTTATAAACCGAATAAAAGGCCCAAATAAATAGGGCCGAAGTTCTTTGGCCCATGCGCCCTCTTGTTGCCCCTTGGTCGAAAGAACTCGGCCCATGCTGTGGCCTGCGGACCAGAGGCTCCTTGGGCGGGCCCCAACGTCTTGGCCCATGCACTTGACCTTCTTGCTTCAAGCCCATGCAGCAGCACATTGTTTGGCTTAGCTTCTCTTCTTTCATGCACACTTTCTTTGGCCGAAAACAAGCTAGGCAAGCTCCACCCTTGACTAGCTTTCCTCTTGGCAGAAACGACATACTTCTCTCCATGCTGGCTTCCCTTTCCTCCCTCTTAGCCAAAGCTAGCTGCCGTTTTGCTTTTTGTTGCAAAACAACGGCAAATTGAGAATTGTCATTAGAGCTCAATTTTGGAATACTTAGGGCCTGTTTGGCATGACTCTAACTCCAGTTGGAGCAGCTCCACTCCAGAACTCCAGGTGGAGCTGGCTCTGAGTGGAGTTGGAGCTGTCTGTATGGAGTGTTTGGCTAGAAGGGTACTCTCAGCTCCAGAATTGTGGTTTGTCTGTGTGGATTGCCCACTTTGCCCTTGGTTGACATGAGTGGAGTTCAATGATGCGTGCAGCAGCATAACAGTAACACGTATGTTCTCATGTATCGCTTAGCTAAACTGTATGAATCCGAGATACAAGTCCGACAAGCATGTAAATAAATTAAAGTACCAACATATATCAAGATAATCATGTCCAACCAAATTATCCAAGATACAAGTCCATAGTTTCAAAATACAATTACATTAATTCCAAGCTAAGGCGACGGATGTAGCCAAACTATCACGAAATGAGTCCATAGTCACAAAGCTTGATTCAAGTGGATCCATCGAGGCATGTTGAGACACATCATATTTGTTGTACCTTTCGGGATAGTAGGCACATAGTTCGGATCTCGATCGAAATTCGCAAAGTCCACATCCCCACTAGCATGCTCACGTATGAAATTGTGGAGAACCATGGTAGCGACTACAATCTTTTTGTGTGAGCATGGAATATGGAGGCATCTTATAAAGAATTTGCCACTTCATTTTTAATAGTCCAAATGAGCGTTCAATAACATTACGAATGATGAATGGATCCGGTTGAACTTCTCTTTTGGAGTGTTTGGTTCCATACCTCGATGCCACTCAGGTAAATGATACCTTTCACCCTTGTGTGGAGCTAGGTAACCTGGACGATTAGGATAGCCCGCGTCCACAACATAGTACTTGCCTACACATGTGAAAAAGAAAATAAGAATTGCATGGTACAAGACACATTTGAGGACAAAATGGAGCTGGATAAAATATTTTTACCTTGTGGAGGATGTGGGAAGACTTCGCATCCACTTCCATTGCATGGTACAATTACACTAGTGTCATGCAAAGCTCGGTGACCATGACCACATATGTGAATCGCATATCAAAATCACAAACGGCAAGCACATTTTGAGTAGCAATTCCTGTCTTACCAATGTACCTCACTTGTTCCTCAGGTGAAAGAGAAACACGAATATGAGTTCCATCTAGTGCTCCTATGCAATCCCTAAAGTGTGGATATGCTCTTTTGTCATCCCTTATTCTTTTGTGAACTGTCCGAAAATTAGGATCAGTTGGTCTCAAATAATTTTCAGCCATTGCAACCACACTATCAAGAACTTCATGGAATTTCCTACTAATGGTTTCACCAGAGTGCTTAAACCTATTTTGCCCTCTTCTATTTGACTCACATCCACCACATGTGAATAGAAAAATTGCAAGCATTTCATAGGTATTCATGTGTTTTGACGGTCTCAAACCATACCTCTCAACCAGCACATCATGCAGATCCAAAAAGATATCCTTGTTCATCCGAAGCATTGTGTGGCATTCCCCCGGAATGTTTAGGGTCTCAGTCACCCATCCCATTCCACTGAGCTGTGAGGTCCTTGGCGGTGCCTTGTCCATACAAATGTGAACATAAACTTGTTCGGCCATCAAACCACATAGGATCCGAGTGTTCTCTACGTTCCAATCAATTTCCGGCATCTATAGCAACTCAGCACGAGCTTTCAGAACATACACAGATTGCTAACATGAACATGATCCAAACAGGAAACGATGCATCAGACGGTAGTTGTTTCAAATAGGAAACGATACATACTAACGCATTTTGACAAATATCTCAACCAAACACTGTACTAGTGAAAACTCATTCTAGTTTTTCTGATCCAAACAAAGTATTCTATAAACACACTCTTAACAGAATAACAACTTAAAACTTGTTTTTTCCTAAAAATCCTACTAAAATTTGTTATCCAAATATCCATTTCTAATCCACGTGATCCAAACAACCACAAAAGATCACACGGTATATACATGGGTGCATGTAATTGGTGCAGCGGGAACATATCCCGTGCTACCAACTTTATGGTGCTACACAATTTTTCATGACCATTGTCCCACTCATCACAAAATGGTGCAACTGACCATGAAAAATGTTAATGGAAAATGCAGTCTCAATCATATCATGGTTCATGAGTGGTGAGAAATGAGATCATCAAATTATCGTGGTGTATGTGTAGTTTGCAATTGAAAATTGAAATGATCCTATAATCCATAGCATTGCGAGATTACATTAATTGAAGAGCAACGCGACGCCCAAAATAATCTGAAACTCGAATTTTACCAAGTATGCCTACTTGAGTGAAAGTTGTGACATGCATTTCATCTAGAATTCTCATGCGGACCTTTTCCTCGAGATCAAGTTAATGCACTAAAGCATGAGGTTGCACACCTAAATTGGGCGGTGAAGTTAATAAGACGTTCAAACCAAACCACTAGAACAATAGGCAGTTCTACATACTAGCGACTTCTCTTGATAAATGGGAATAGACATATGAAGGAAAGCCGTCTTGAGGGAAAACACATGGTTTGAGAAGAAATGGGCAAGGCGAGCAGCGAGCGAACGAGGCGGCGAAGTGAGCAGCGAAGAAGAGGCAACGTGGCGAGGATGGCGAACCTCGCACGGAGCGGCTCACCCGGGAGGACCACGCACCAACGCACCGGAGGACGGGTCACCACCACGATCGGAGAGGCCGACAGCGGCGGCGGGGCGGGCGGGCAAAGGGCGAAGCGGCAAGGCGGCGCGGCGAAGGCGGGCGGCAAGGCAGGCGTGGGCAAGGCGGCGTGGGCGGCGGGCAAGAATGGTGACCGTCCTCCCACCACCCTAATGGCAAGAATGTGATCGGGGAGGAGAGGTCGGAGCAAGGCGGCGGGCGCAAAGGGCGAGGCGGGCGGGCAAGGCGGCGGGGGCGCGTCGAGCAAGCGTGGGTGGGCGGGGGCGTGGGCAAGGCGTGGGCGATGGGAATGGAGAGTGGGACGGGCGGTGGTAGGATAGAAAAACGATTCGTTGGGGTGAGGTGTAATCGATGGCAAGGTGGGTAATTTCTTTGAAACTCCATGTCAGATCTATTTGGATGATTGTAGAGTTGAAAAATAGGTGCTCAAGAGAATGAACTAGAGCTCCAAAACTCTACATGGAGTTAAAGCTCGCCCAATTTTTTTGGAGTTGGGGTGTTTAATTTAGTTTTACCCAAATTTAACTCTGAGTTGGGCTCTAGAGCCATGCCAAACACCCCCTTACCTAGGTGGTAGTTGCTCCTATGACCGTATCAGAACCTGAGCTAAGAATTCGAGAGGAGAATTCAGTAGTTTACATCAACGGTCGAGATTCCTAGATACCAGTTCAATTAGAAGCATTGAGAGGCTGTAAGTCAAGAGCGACTTAATGAAGATCAGAGGGATAGAAGAGCCCGGATACCTCTTCAACTTAATCCAATGGTCAAGAACATGGAAGGGGCTATTTAATCTCATGTTTTGTCGTAACTCATATTTAACTAAGTTAATGAAACGTAGACATCACTTGCTTTCGGCCGCATACTCCATATGAGTCGCCTTAATTGTAATGGAAGCTATCGAAGAATTGAACCCTAGTTTACCTGCTTTATGTTCTACTGTTTACTCTTTACTTCTTGGTTCTCGCTGTTTCATTGCTTAAATCCCTAGGGAAAACCCCAAATCCAAAGCCAAAATTATCCAAGATTCAAGCCCTTATCCTCGGGTCCTGACATTTTGGTATTAGAGCCCACGAATCCTAGGCCAAATCGCGGACTTGAAGCTATTCTAGAGTGGTGATGGTTGGAGAGTTTGGTATCTCTGTAAAATCCGTGAGCTAGCTCGGAAAGGTTCATATTTGCGAGAAAAGAGCAAGTTTTATCCAGCTGGTGGTGAGGGTTTGAGAGGATCTATGATCTCTCTCAGTAAAATTCCAGATCCACTAGTGGGAGGTGTGATTCTACAAGAAAGATACCAAAGATTGTGAAGAAAACTGAGGGGGCAGAAGCTGCATGGTTGACAGAGGTGGAGAACGTCAGGAACAAAATGGATGAGATGGGTGTGCAGCTGCAAGAGCAAATGGAAGGGAGCATGCGAAAACTTCAGACCCAGATCCAGAACAGTGCTGTGCATATGCAAGAACAGATGGATAATGTGATGAAACTGTTGAGGAGTTTACAGGAGCAGAAGGAAGCTGGTGATAGGGAAAGGACCCCTGCAGCTGTGATGGCTGAGAGCCAGAATGGGCAACTTAATATTGCATCGGTTGCCCGTCAACTGTGAGACAGTGACGACTATAGCTAAGGCCAACGTGGGCCGTAGCCCCAACAATTCAAAAAAAGAAGATTAAGAATGAGAACGTAGAAGCATTTAGGTTCATTCATTATTTAACTCTTCTAATGGCTACACTGCTGCCTACACTACTAAAAATCTCGTTAAGTTCGAACCAATCTGCTTCGCTTTCTTTCTCACTACGCCATGAATCACTTACCAAGTTTTATTTTCCTATTCTTCAACAAGTTAGCCAAATAGTTTTAGTTGTTCACTCATTTTGGTAGCTCAGTTTAGTCAGCAGCTAATGTCCATCATCATTGCTTTACTTTCTACTTCTTGCTCGTCGCCTTCAACTCATATTACGGCAAAGCATGAGTGGCAAAACCACAAATAAACTAGATGAGGCATTATTGCCGTCGACGGAGCACGAAACATCTTTGTACAACAAAAGCCTAGAGAACAGTATATAGTGGGATCACAAAAACTAAACAAAATGATGCAGAAGGGAGTAGTAGGTGCAGTCATCTTCACTAAACCTCACCAAATATTAACAATCTCTCCTGACCCTACTCCTCAAGAAATACAACTGCTTCTGGATAAGTACCAGGACGTTTTTGAGGAACTACAAGAATTAACTCCTCCTAGAGAGGAGGATCATACTACTCCCCTACTCCCAGAAGTTAAACTGTAAATATCAGGCCATACAGGTTACCACACTTTCAGAAGGATGCAATGGAGAAACTTGTAGAACAATTATTGAAGAACAAGGTGATTAGACCCAGTGTCAGTCTATGCTCCTCACCAGCTATTTTGGTCAAAAAGAAAGATGACACCTGGCATATGTGTAATGATTACAGACAGTTGAACTCCAACACGGTTAAGAACAAGCAGGGATCGAAATCTCGGTACCGGATGAAATCCCGGCCGTGAGGCGGTAACGGTAACGGCGGGATCAAAATCTCGGTACCGGATGAAATCCGGCCGTAAGCGATAACGGTACGATTCTGCGCAGAACCGTCAAACCGGGAAAAAAAACCGGAAAAACCGAAAAATGGTGAAAATGGTAATTATGAAATTTAAATTTGGAATAATGCAAATATTAATGAGAAAATGTTTCAAGATGTACATAAAAAGTCATCCTTGGTTGCTTCACTCTCCAGAGCAGTCCTTTCGTCCAAGTGTTCTAAAGCATGTAACATAATAAAAAATATAAGTTAATGATAATGAACGATAGCTTGACTAGCATACAAAAATAACAATGAGAAGTAATTCATACCAATACATTGTCGAGAAACGCGAAGGTTGTGCAATGTAGTCGTTGTTATCATAGAGTATAAGTCCTTCAAATTGTGCTAGGTAAGCCTTGTATTGATCCCAAGTGTGTGTTTCGTGTGCATATTGTAACCAATGATTGTAAAGTTGTTGGTAATATGTGGGTTCGACCCACTGGTAAACGTTTCTGGCATTGGTATTGAAGGACACAAGACCGTAATGGAAACTAGGATCAGAAGAGACGTCCGACAAATGAGAATCATCTCCAGAAGGCAATAGATTGACATCTCGACGTCCATAAGTCCGAGTGGATCTTGAGCTAGCATGCGATTCATAGGAAGAAGAGTCATGTGGCTGAGATTGATCTTTTTGGCGACCCTTACCCCTCGTGTAGGTCTTATGAAATTGTTTTGAAGCATGACAACCATGGTCTTCATCCCGAGTAGCATGCGTGAAGTTTTGCTCGCAGTGAATTCCAATGGTTAGTCTTGCCTCGCATCATGAGCGATCCCACCATCGCACCATCATCGGACGACGGAGAGCTACTATCACGGACTCTTGGTACTGGACTTTATCAGATGATGGACTTTCTGTTTCTTCGTCGCTTCCCACAATATCCTCCTCAATGGCCTTTTTCTTCTTCTTGTCAGGCACTTGTTTCCTTGTTTGTGTAAGTGAGGCAAAGTCTTCAGCCAATTTTTCAGTTGGTTGGCTACAATATTTCCTTTTCCCAAGATGACTCTTGCCAATATTTTTCTTTGTCCACTGCTTCAATGGTTCATCATCTAGTGCTTTATTCAATTCCTTTCGAGGGATGGCATCAACTACAGCTGTAGATGGCATGGGGGACTCACCTTCCTCGTCTAGTAGGGGCTCTGATTGTATCATGGAGCTATCAAGCCACTCGTGGATTGGGTTCTCTCTGTCGTACAGAGTGGCATTGATTAGATCGCCAAAAAGATCTACATCCCTATCTTTATTTCTAGTCTCATGCTCTTGCAATCATAGCCTTAGATTGTAGTGGACATACACGAGTTTATGTAGTTTCTTGTATCCAAGATGGTTCCTCAATTGTGTATGTACCAATGCAAATGTGCTCCAATTTCGTTCACATCCACTGGACGAAACACATTGCGAGACAATCCGCAAGGCATATTTTGTTAATGTCGGTGTATGCGCTCCAAACGTCATCCACCATGTAGCTATAAGTAACATAAAATTTGATGGCGGCACGAAAATAAGGACACTCTGCCTTAACTCCAGCAATGTCATTACTATGGAACCACTTTAACCAAATTTTCCTAAGTTTTAACTTTGCTTCTCCGCGAAGTGTTGTATCAATGCGGGGTTGGACGGGTGCCCGACTGCGCAAAATATCAGGATCAACTCTCATGGACTGTGACCTGCCAAACATCCTCGAAAAAGCATTGCTTCCTGTACCACTACCACTACCTCTGCCACTTCCACTTCCCTTTCCACTCCCACTTCCCGTACCGCTTCCACTACCACCACCATGTTCAAACGTCGCACCCCTGGCTCTAGCCCTTTGTTGCATCTGATGTAACTCTAACGACTCCGACGAGCTCATTCCATTTGCATTTCCTCGTTATCATCAAAGGCATCTTCATATGATGGACCACGAGCTACAGGCTCTCTTGCGGCTTCCTCCATTCGCAGTCGTTCATCTTTAAGAGATTTCTTTCTTGCCTTCGTTTCTTCAAGACTTGCCAGCATGAGCCTTCGGACTTCCGCCGGAACCCCATTGCAAGCAACAACATCTCCGTGTCTCCCGGCAAGATGTTGTTTTAGGCGGGTGACACCTCCGCCTGATTTTGTTAGAATATAATATCTGCACTTCCAACCAGCTCCTCCTAGTCTCTCTTTATGGTCCCAAATATTGATGGATTTAGAAGCCATCACCTACAATAAATCCATACAGGTTGAAAATTGTTAGTGCATCTTGTGTCATGTCCTCACCTCCTAGTCTAGTTGTGGTGGTTTACTTACACTCATTTGCATGTTAAATAATTTCAGATTTATTATCACCTGCATACTAAGTAGAAATCAGCTAGGTTCTGGTTTGCTATTCTGTTTTTGGAGTACATTTTGCCCATACTTTACAAAGAACCTATTGCAACAAATGATTCTGTACCCTTGGTTCATTGTATTTGACTATAATTACTCTAGTATTTCACCCTTGGTCCAAATGTGCAACCCTCCACAAATGCATTCAAGATGGTTTCCTACACTACGGTCTCTCCTTCGTCCCTACAAACAATGAACTCAAAAACTCCACAAGTAGAAGAAAAAAGTTTCAAACCTGCTGCTTGTGCTTGTGTTGCTGTTCCTGCTTGCTTGTGCTTGTGCTTGTGCTTGCTTGTCTTTCTTTGCTCATTGGGTGTGTCTTTGCTCTGTTGTGAACCAAGTTAATGGAGGGAGAGAGGGAGGAAAGAGGGAGGCTTCTTGCCTGGTTGTGCAAATGGATTAATGGAGGGAGAGAGGAAGGGAAGAGGAGGCAATCAGGGAGCAAGAAAGAAAACAAACTGAAGTGGGGAGCAGCCAAGGGAATAAAGGGGTATTGGGGGGCCTGCTGCACATGCAAAGGAATCAAAAGAATCAAAAAAAATCAGCCGTTTTTTTTCTACCGGACCTAACAGATATCTGGTTCGCTTCAGAATCGCGTGATTCTGATACTGGCGGGTTTTCTAACCCTGGGAACAAGTATCCTATACCAGTGATCGAGGATCTTCTTGATGAACTATGTGGGGCAAATTTTTTCTCAAAGATTGATCTGAGATCAGGTTACCATCAGATCAGAATGCAAAAGAAAAATATTAAAAAGACTGCATTCAACACTCATACATGGCACTTTGAGTTTGTAGTAATATCTTTTGGGCTTACTTATGCCCCAACAACCTTATACGCCATTACGAACAAGTTGTTAGCAGCATTCCCGAGAAGATTTGTATTAGTATTTTTTATGACATCCTTATTTATAGTTCCTCATTGGAAGAGCATATACAACACTTGGAAAAAGTACTAGAAGTGTTATGGAAGAATAAGCTTTATGCAAAACTAAGCAAATGTGTGTTTGGATAGAGACAAGAGGAGTATCTAGGCCACATTATCACTGAAAATGGAGTAGGAATTGATCCAAGTAAGATTGAAGCAATTAGTCAGTGGTCTGAACCTACTAATATCACACAATTGAGAGGGTTCCTTGGTCTAGTAGGATACTATAGGATGTTTATTAAGAAATTTGGCAAAATTTGTAGGACCTTGTTTGATGCGCTGAAGAAGAATGCCTTCCAATGGAGAGAATCACAGCAAGAAGCATTTATTAAGATCAAACAAGCTTTAACTCAAGCTCCAGTCCTTGCATTGCCAGATTATTCACAACCTTTCATTTTGGAAACCGATGCTAGCGGAAATGGGTTAGGTGTTGTACCAATGCAAAATGGAAGACCAATAGCATATCAGAGTAAAACAATTGGGCCAAAAGCAGCAGGTTTATCAACTTATGACAAGGAGGCCATGGCTATCCTTGAAGCACTTAAGAAATGGAATCACTATTTCAGTGGGGCTACTTTGTGTTAGAATAGGAATTCCTTTGTATTTCTTTATATACCTTTTTGTATTTCCTTATCTATGTATGACATATTCCTTTGTAATATTGTAACGTCCCAAAATTTGGGTTTTAAAAAAATCTTTTGTGTAGTTTAGGTTTCTGAAAAATTTCACCAATCTTCCTTGAATTAATAAAGCTTAATTGAGAATTTTCAAAATTTAAAATATTTAATTTGAGCAGTGTAAATATAATTAAATGAAAAACTGTGTTAGTTGGGTTCCTTGTGTTCCAAAGAATTTTTCTGTATTTTCTTGATTTTTTCTGAATTTATTTGCTATTTATTTTGCCTTATTTGAATTTCGACCTTTTCTTAAATTCTGAAATAATTTATTAATTCATTTTCCTTCGTGGGCCGAATTGGTTTGGCCCACTCATCTCTCTCTCTCCCCTACTCGGTCTAGCCTTGCATCCTCGGCCCACCTAAAACCTAGCTCGCTTTCTCGCGTAGCCTGGCTAAGTGCAACCGTGAGTCGCTCGGACTCTGTTTGCTGCTGCGTTGGCGTCCGTACCGCACACGACATCCCCCGCTTTAAATAGCGCAGGCAACGATGCATCCCTGGTCCTCCTCTCGCCGTTGCCCTAGCTGTCGTCGCTAGGAAGCCTCATATCGATGCTGTTCCGGTCATCTTCTTGAGCGCCGACACCGAGTCTTCGTCACCATTCCTCCATCATCGAAGCTTCCCAAGCCGTCGTAGCCGCGTCATATTGATGGCCTCGGTCTTCTCCGCCGGTTGCACCCAATCACCAAAGCTCCTGTGCACCACTACGCCGACGCCATCTCCTCCTTCTCTACCTCCGGTCGCGCCCGTGCACTCGAAAACACCTTCTTTGTGTTCCTCGCCACCTCGGTGAGTTCCTCTAGGTTTTGCCCGCGTCACGTTGTGTTCCGCTGCCCGATCTACAACTCCCATCCCTTATTTCCATATTTCTTCCACCGTATATAGAGATCTCTCCCTTCTTTCTCCTCTCCAACCACCATTCTACGTCGTCCGATTGCGTCACCACCGTTGAGCTCCTCCTTTCGTCGACTCCGCCGTCTTACTCCTTGCACCACGTTCTACATCGTTCTTCACTCCTTTTCCACGGATCTTCATCGCATCCTCGTCGCCGCCATGGGCGAGCTTGAGCCACCACCTTTCTTGCTTGCCTCTGGCGATTGTCATCATTTTTCACCGTCACAACTGCGTCATCTTGTTCAGTGTCGTATGTTGATCGCCGCCGATGCCAGCGCTACACTGACACCACGTCGTCGCCATGTTGGCTTGTTTGTCCTCCGTAGTTGCCACCTCGTGCCACGTCGTCATCCTGTCAGCACCATCCACCACCACATCCATCTTTGCCAACCCATCGCCATGTAGCTGCCATTCATTGCCACCTCTTTGCCACCTCAACACTTTTGCACACGTGGATGCCACGCATGTGCAACACAAGCACAACCGTACATAAACCCCGAACCCGAACTCGCGTGGACGTGGTCCACCGTGGACCTAGTCACTGATGCATGAACCCTACCTTGTCAGACACTATTATGTAAACCTAGTTCGCGATGCACCGTAGACATGAGTTTGTGGACCTGGACCATAGACCAGTGGCCCACATGTCACCCTCTTTGTCTTTTTCTGGAATTACTTTAATTCTTGAAAATCCTTTTCTCTCAGTAGTTCCCACATGTCATACTCTCGACCATTTTCCAATATTCCCGAAATAAAATATTCTGAGAATATTTTGTGGACCCCACCTGCAGTTTCTCTCTCCCTTTTCCATTTTCAACATTTTCCTCTCGGATTGAACTTCTGAGAACTCGTTCTTCCTCATACGAACTTCGATTGGACCCATTCAAGTTTCTAAATTCAAGATCTACCTTCCAATACCATTCAATTTCAATTAGGATTTTATTTGATTTGTCTTTTTGAATTTTGCTTGTTTTTATGCTTTCTCTCTCGTTAGACATTGAAGTCCCGAAAGAGCTGAAGGTCAAGGAAATAGAAGATTGAAGATAAAATAAGAACATCATGGCTATAGCAAGGCAAATTGTACATTTGGCCATGTTGAACCTAGTTTTCCAAAATTACCTTGATTCAAATTATTGCATTTTACTTTTAAGTATTTATTTTAATACTTTGGGAGTAGTATACACCATTTGATTACATATACCTTGCCTATTGTATTATCATGATCTTTTGTCATCCTAGCTTGGTTAATTATTAGTTGGTAATATCATAGCACAAACGTGGGTCGGTTAGTTACGAATAGTCTGTTTAGCCATGTAACGGGTCATTGTTGTCATTTGAGTTGCAAATATAAACTTGACTAAGTGATAATGGAACTTATGTAAAACTGTGTGCAATATGCTAGTACTCGTTGATGGCATGTGTTGCACTTAACCAATATGGTGGAAAAAGATTTAGATTGAAGCAAGTACATAGAACTGTGTGATATGGTGGAACTGTGTGAATGGTGATTAATTAGTTAGAATTTTGGCAGTCTCACTTTGGTCAATTAAGGACTTAACTTTGTGCGCCATTGAACTAAGCAACAATTGTACAACCACATGTCTGGTATGGGATGTGCCTAACTTAGTAAGTTATAGAATCTTGGCTTGACTACTCAGGCGTGTAGGATAGACTGTGTGCCAGGGTGGAGGTGTGGACTACTATGAAAGTCACATCGATGGGCGGTTCGCCGCTTCTAGGTCCAACAGTGTGTGTCGTACCGAAGTGCTGTGGTAGGGTTGGTACGACTGTAAAATATATCGGGAGGGTAAATTGTCGAGATGAAGCTTCAGAAAGGTTTTGTTGTGATCAGCTCCGATCAAGTTGAATGCATCTTATGGGTAAAGTGTACTACCTCTGTAGAGTATTAATCAATCTATTCGAATAGCCGCATACGCAGTCATGGACACGCTCGGGGATTTCACACTAGGGGTAGATTTCATAAAAACAACTGGGAAGGAACAACTGTGTGAAAAAATTGTTTATGCTTTGTGTTCTTTGTAAAAATACTTGTTAAAATTATTATTGTTTAATTGTTTTGAATTACACTTTCAATTTATTATTTGTATTCAATTTAAAATGACGTTTATTACTAAATAGTCACATAAACCATTTCCTTTGGAATAAGCCATCATTTATAATTGCATTATGTGGTGCGACTTGCTGAGTACTATATGTACTCATTCTTGCTATAAACAATGTTGTTTAGTTAGAAGGCTACAACAGTCCATCGTCGGTCAACAAGGTATACTTCGGACCATAGAGAGCTAGGTCGCGCTACCCTAGTCGATTGCATGTGGGTATATGGATGGGCTTCACTGAAGTTATTTCATTACCTTCCATTGTAGCTTAATTGAGTTACCCGCCTTCTCAGGCATTAATTGTAAGATTTGATCTTAAGGTCATTACTTTGATAATTATTGTTATTTGCCTATTTCTTAGTTATCTTTGCTTATGGAATGATATTTCATCGATCTTGCCACTGTGTGCACTAGAGTGATCCTGGACTAGTGCAGTATACACGGAGGGTCCAGATTTGTATATTTGGGTCCCAACAAATATCTCTTTGTACTCCCTATATATATTGCCCATTAGGCCTCATGAATACATACACAATATTCATAACATGGTATCAGAGCTAGGGTACTAACCTAGCTCCTTCCGCTGCCATCCTACCACAACCGTTGTCGTCGTCGAAGGTCGCCGCTGCCGCCGCATAGATCGGGTCTCCACCACCGCCGCCCGAGGTCGCCGTTGCCTGACGCCGCCCGATGCCATCGCCCTCCGCAGGCAATCTCCGCCTGACAGCAGAGGTTACTTGGTTGAGGTGGCTATTTGTATATTTTGAAGTGTCTGTGATGGGATCTACGACTCTTTTGTCTGACAGTACATGTGCTATCAGTATTGCCCGTGACCCAGTGAAGCATGGGCTCGCTAAGCACATTGGTGTGGATGCTTCATATACTCGCTCACAGGTGCAGGAGGGGTGCTTACTTTACAGTTTATGCCCTCAGAGTTACAAATTGTTGACTTCTTCACGAAGCTACAGACTAGGATACAATATTTGTATTTTCTCTCCAAACTCTGTGTGTGTGATCCACCATGAGTTTGAGGGGTGGTGTTAGAATAGGAATTCCTTTGTATTTCCTTATATGCCTTTTTGTATTTTCTTATATATGTATGGCATATTCCTTTGCAATATCCACTTGTACTCCCGATATGTATTTCCCATTGGACCCCATGAATACATACACAATATTCATAACACTTTGATCATAAGGACATATCAGCAAAGCTTGAAGTATATTGGGGAGCAAATACTAATAGAAGGAGTGCAACATAAGTTGCTCATCAAATTATTGGGATACAACTAGGGATGGAAATTGGGCACGGCAGATACGGGTAGTGCTCGCCCATACTCATACCCGCGACCCCGAATTCCCCATTGTCGCATTGGTATATACTAGTCTTCCAACAGATTGGTATATTGATCTTCATAGGACGACATAATTTGTGAAAAAGTGAGCGTGCTCCTAAAAACCTCAGGAGCAAATACCCTACCAAATTGTTGGGTACAACGTCGCTACGGGTAGTGGTACCGTCAGAACATCCCAAATGTGGATTTGTGTTTCAAATGTAAGAAAATGCGAACAAATTAAAACTTTTCTTGCATCTCGTAGTCCTTGATCATTTCTGTAATTCTTGTAAAGGAGTTGTGGAAATCAAAATCAAAATCCTCAATTAACTCCAACCAAAAACCTCCTTGGCAAAGATCTGGTGCCAAACCCGTGTAAACATTTTCCCTGAGTTCTAGGGAGGCTTGGTAACACCTCTGAATTATCTCATGATTTTTAGAAATTATTTGGTAATTTTTGGGGCAAATCAAAGCTTGGTCAAACCCTAATTCACACCTTCTGAAATTTCTGGAGAAAAATGCATTTCATAAAAATCTCTAAAAATTTTATGAGAGGTTCCTCCTGTAGTCAGCAACCTCTAGTTAAAATTTCATAGTTTTTGGAGCTTGTTTGCTACCTCAAACAAATTCTTCAAAAATCAGTATTTAAATTTAAACCCTAATGGTTTTCACTGCTCCTTAGTTCGAATTGGACTCGGGCTCGAGCCACTTGACTCGGCCCAACAACTAACCGCACCGCCTCGATCGTTTCGGCGCGCGGCAGCGTCGTTGGATCGGCATCGAACCGGCCCACGATCGCGTGAACGTTCGGACCATCCGAGCGCGCGTGAACCGATCCATTTGAACCGTTGGATTCTAAATCAACGGCTCACGATCGCGTGAGCGTTCGGACCGTCCAATGGCGCGCAGCGCGCGTGCGCAACGTGAACCGTAGGATCCAAATCAACGGTCCCGAAGATTAAGTGAGCGTTCAAGTGAATCGTTATAATCACCCCGCTCGATTTCAATCCGACGGTGGATGAGTCGCACTTCCTTCCACTCCTCGCCATTGTTGAGTTTGAGCTTGGTGAAGGCGTCGAGTCATCTCGGTCATCTCATTTTCGGCCGAAATCCTCATTCCTCTTCACGGCGACCCTTTTCTAGACCGCCGCGCGCTTTCGGTCATTTTGAGTCATCTCGGCCCAAAATTGTTGGTACCTTTGGGTGCGCAAGGTTGTTAGGAACCCATTTTGGGCATTTGCTCGCACCGCCGCGGCCAGAGTCGCCGGTGACGACCTCTCTTCCCCGTCGTTTTGTCGGATGAAAACAGGGACGAGTTTTTGAACGTGAATCGATGTGGACCGTCGATCCTTAGATCTACGGCCCAGGATCGCGCGAAAGTTTGAATTAATCGCACGCCCTAATCAGTGGACCGTTGGATCCAAGATCAACGGTCCCGATTCGAGTGAACGTTCGGACCGTCCGAAAGGTTCGATCCGTGTGGACCGTTGGATCCAAGATCAACGGCTCCTATGCGTGTGAACGTTCGGACCGCCCGAACGTCCTGATCCACGTGAACCGTTGGATCCAGATCCAACGGTGAGCGTTTAGGGTTTGTGAATCGCGCGTGCGCGCGTTATCCCGTGGACTTGGACCGTTGGATCCGAGATCAACGATCCAAGTTCGTCCACGTCGATTTAATTTCTGATTTTTCCGAAAAGATTATTTGTCAACTGAAAAATGTGGTAACTTGTAAGATGCATAACTATTTCATTTTAATTCCTTTTCGGTTGATTCAAATTTTGTTAGTTATATTTTTAACTAAACTTTAATCTAAAAATGATTCTAACCTCTGTATATTTCCAGAAAATTTTGCTAAAATGTTAGTGCAATGAATAGTAGCATTTATGATTTTTAAGGCTGAGCAAAATTATTTTGCTCATATCTTTTGCATTAAGAATCCAAATCATTTAGTTCTAAATTCCTTATAAATCATGCTCTTGCTACTGTAAAATTCTCAGAATATTTGGAGAAAGTATGATGTTGAGTCTTTGTGTTTTTCTTCGTTCTTATCGGTTCTTTTTCGCTTTCTCGTTAGGATCCGAAGAGCACATTGACAATATAATTGATCCTCAGCAACATCTTGACCCACAGCAAATAGGCAAGTAGTTTGATCATGTTAATCCTATTATTTTTCAAGTCTAATATATTGATTTCAACTTGTATGTATGCATTGCTATTTTGCTGTTAAACTATTGTTAGTATCCTATAGTTGCATAATCTGTAGGAATTGGTTATCCTCTACTACCATGAGCCTAGGTTATTTGCTGTGATTTGAGTTCGATGGATGAGCTCTTGTCACTTAGTAGATTACGAATTGAAATTGCTTAGAAATGCTTAGTTTCGGTAGTAATGGGCGATCAGCGATTTTAGTCGATGATCTTGATCACACAAATATAATTATTACTCCATTATGTCCGGCACTTTGTGCTTTGTTAATTTTGTGAAGTCAAAAACTGAAAATAAAACTGTTTCGACTTGGGCACAATGGTATGTTGGTGTGATCTGTTGGTGTGAATGGAATGGTGCCTAGGTCATCAAGGACCGAGTTACTTGTGTCACTAAGCCAAAGCTTATGCGTGCTAACCACGCGAGAGGGATATGGGACCTCTCTTGACTTAGTACTTTGGCGTGTGTTATCTCCGAGTCGCAGGAGGGGGTTGTGTGTGTTGTGTGAAACATGATATGTGTTCTTGTGTTGGGTGTGCGGTGGTGGAGATTCCGGGTAGGCTCTCCACCTCGAGGAGCATTGTAGTTGTCCAAGGCTTTACCTGCGACGGGTAGTTGACCGAGGCTTTACAATGACTCCGACACAACGTATGGGTTTCTATCCATACGGGCGGCTCGTGGGGTAATACACAATATTGGAAATATCTCGTAGGACTTAGCCGTGCTGGCATACCTAAGGAAGTGTGCTTAATAGCTTGGCAAAAAGGCGGTCTGGCGTGTGGGTACATTGGTACACCCCTGCAGGGTATAAAACTATTCGAATAGCCTCGTCTTAGGTTATGGACATGCTTGGTAAGGTCGTGCAAGAACTAGACTACAACCTTTTAAATTAAAATTTTGACATGGTTAGTATGAATGGGTAATTCATGCTATTGTTGTGGTGACTAATGGGTTAGTCACTTCCATGATTGTTGTTGTCATCTATCTACTGTTATATTGTTGTCATTTGCCATTATTTGAACATTAAAAACATATTTGTCAACTTGCTTTTAAATGTATTACATTATTGCAAATAAAAATTGCTTTGTGCCGAAAATGAGACATACAGCCTCCACTTAAATAAACTTGCATGTAGCATATGTACAGGTTTGTTACTCTACACGTAAGTCTTGCGAGTACATTCCAAGTACTCACCCGGCTTTGCTGGGCTCTTTGTTGCAGGGGAAGAAGGTGAGCCCTAAGGGCCTCACTTTTGTGAAATGTGCTGTGGATTCGACGACTAGCTTGGCGGTCCGGTCGGTTGCCTTGTGGGTTAAAGGCACACCTGTCGGCTCTTTTGTTTATGGCCATCTTATGGCACTTTTGCTTCCGCTGTTTATTTCTTTTGTCTATGTATGGATTTGGCCGGTCGGCCATTCTTTTGTAATATCTATCTTTTATTTATGATATCTTCTGTCCTGTTCTTGCTTCGGTTCTATGTGAATGAATGGAATTGATGCATGAACTTTGTAAAGAGGTGTGTATACTGCATTTCTGGGAAGTATACATGTCTCGAGTCTCGGATTATCTGCTTTGTGATGCTAGGACCGAATGGATGGTTAAGCGTTACAAGCCGGATAAACCGGGGTCCCACACCGTCGCCCGCGGGCATGCCCGTTTACCCGCGAATAATGCATCGCCGTCTGTGGGTACCCATCGCCCGCGGACATGCTTGTTACCCGCGAGCAATGCATACATTAAGTTCATCATAATTCACACATCAATGGTGCATCACACATTCAACAACTAATAAAGTTCATCACAATTCACATATCATGTTCGACAAGACAACTAATCAAGTTCAACAAATAAAATACAAATACAAATTGACATAGTTCCTTACACATATGGGTAGATTACGGGTAATCGGGCGAAGCGGGTACGGGTGGAGTTTACCCATGCCCATGCTCGTTTACCCGATGGGCAAGAAATTGTGCATGTTTTTATGCCCGTGGGCAAAGAAAGACGCCCATACCCACCTCCATTAGGGTATTCGCCCGCGGGCACGCGGGTAATCGGGCACAATTGCCATCCCTAGATACAACTACAAAATTGAGTATAAGAAGGGGAGAGAGAATAAAGTTGCTGATGTTTTATCTAGGGTGTTGTATGCTAATGAGCAAGTAATGGCCATTACTACCTCAATACCCTTGTGGATTAATGACGTTATCAGAAGCTGTGAAGGGGATGAAAAATGCCAAGAGCTAGAAAGCCAACTGAGCATTGATGCCCAAGCACACCCACATTATTCCCTTTTAAAAGGTACCATCATATACAAGCGAAGGTTTATAGGCAGCAACACTGAAGTAAGAAGGCAGTTGATTACTTCTTTCCATGATTCACCATTGGGTGGTCACTCAGGGGAGAGAGCAACATACTAGACGTTACTATTTCACTAGCCAGGAATAAAAAGGGAAGTGCTTAAGTTCATCAAAGATTGTATTGTATGCCAGAAAAACAAGTCTGGAAATGTACCATATCCTGGACTGCTACAGCCCCAGCCTGTACCAGATATGGCTTGGTCCCATATATCCATGGATTTCATAGAAGGATTGCCAAAATCAGATGACAAGGATGTTATATTAGTTATGGTGGATCGCTTCACTCAGTGTGCTCACTTTATATCTCTTAACCACTCTTAAAAAGTGCAAGACATTGTAAATCTCTTCATTGGCCGTATATTTAAGTTGCATGTCAACCTGTAGCAATGGTGACTGACTTTGTAACGACACCTCATTGATCCTGCAAGTACCCCCTCCTGGTTGCATGTCTTGCACACTGAGTGAAGCGATCAATGAAGAGTTTTACAATGTCTCGAACCGCCCCAAGAAATGGCATTCTAGGTTATCACTTCCTGGATGGTGGTATAACACCTCATTTCACACTTCTCTTCAAATGACACCATTCCAAGCTTTTTATGGCATGAAACCCCCTATGGTGTCTGAAGGTATGCTACCAGATGATGTCAATGAAGAAGTGAGAGATATTATGCAGGCCAAGATGGTAGCATTTCAGAATATCAAAGATAATTCGGTAAAAACACAGGAGAGGATGAAAAGGTTTGCTAACAAAAACAAAACTGAAAGAGAGTTTGAAGGTGATATGGTATACCTGAAAATGCAGCCTTAGAGACATACTGCACTGGGGTTGCATGGATCACTCTAAGGTACATTCAAAATTCTATGGTCCCTTTAGGATTTTGCAGAAAATTGGGAAGGTAGCTTACAAGCTTCTGCTACTAGAGGCAAGTAATATACACCCTGTTTTCCATGTAAGTCAATTGAAGAGACATGTTGGACCCAAGTTAGTGCCCAGTCCCAACTTGACACTTACAGATTCTGATGGTAACATTCAGGTAGCACCCTTGTCCATCTTAGAAAGAACGGTTATTCCGAGGGGAAAAATGAACCTATGATCAAGTGGCTGATTCAATGGGTGAACCTACCTCCAGAATTATCAATTTGGGAAGATGCAGACTTTATTGGCCAAATATTTCCTCAATTTCATCCTTGAGGACAAGGGTCTTCAGGGAGGAGAGGGAGCAATTGTCAGAACCTGAACTAAGAATCCGAGAGGAGAATTCAGTAGTTTACATCGACGGTCGAGATTCCTGGATACCGGTTCAATTAGAAGCATTGAGAGGCTGCAAGTCAAGAGCGACTTAATGAAGATCGGAGGACTGGAAGGGCCAGATACCTCTTTAACTTAATCCAACGGTCAAGAACATGGAAGGGGTTGTTTAATCTCATGTTTTGTCGCAACTCATATTAGGTAAGTTAATGAACTGTAGATGTCACTTGTTTTTTGGCCGCGTACTCCATATAAGCCGCCGCAATTGTATGGAAGCTATCGAAGAATTGAGCCTAGTTTATCTACTTTATGTTCTACGGTTCTTGTTCTTACTTTACTCACCGGAGGAAGTTGATCTGCTCGACGAACTGGAAGGCAATCTCCCGATGTGAATGTCCTTGTCTCGAACATATCTCTTCGAATCCACACAAGCGTTTTAGCCTGGGATGTAGTGGCGGAAACCCTAGCTCGTGGGAGAGATAGAATTACCTAGAGTTGGCCATAGAATTCCTCAACTACCTCATCTTCCTCGCTCTCAATTTGCTGGATCCAAGTTCGAGAAACCCGGTCCACTTCTCCAATGGCGGAGATGAGACCTGGGCTTGCAACAAGGCCCTTGCGCTTTTGAACTTTCACCCTACTCCCTTCGCGCCGCCACACCATCGCCTGAAGAGACTGGCGAGAAGTGTAGGCGCCGCAGCTGTCGGCAGCGGTTACGGTGGTGGTGGATTGGCCGAAGGCGAGAGAGGTGGGGGGAGGGATCTCGCTTGTTCCGGAAGGAGCTCATTTTCGAATGCCTCAAGCATTTGCTATGTTCAATTGTTCATGTTCTCCCTATGGATCGAAGAACTCGACTGCCGCGTCGTTGATATGTCGGATCTCTTGTGACGGCTTGGTGAACTGCCAAATGTGGGGACAGACACGCCGCTGCAGCTACTCATTCCACCTCAGTGCGTTTGGTTGGGTGAACCAGGGTGAATGGGATGAGATGGTACAGGATGGATAGGATGATCCTAGATGAGATGATACATGCATGGTGTTTGGTTGGTGGGATAAGATAATATATGATTTTGTTTGGTTGCTTTGATATGATGGTCATGAATGGTTCAAGATGGTGTTTAGTTTGAAATTTCAAAAAAATTACATAAAGATTTAATAAAATATTTTAAAATTTAATTGAAGTTTATTTTATTCATTTAAAATATTTGGATTCTATATAAAACAAAAATAACATCGAGAAAAACATAAAAATTCAAAATACTAAAAAATACATGAATTTTCTACAGTAGCTAGATGATGATTTTAGATGAATTTAGGTGAAATAATTATTTTATTTGGAGTTAGCAAGTGAAAGTTGTTGTAGTTAGCAAAACGCTGAACCGCGTGGTTCGACCTTTTTTGTCGAATGTAATGGTACAAAATAAAAGTGGAATATTCACTCATATGGAACCATCACATTCCGTACCGTTTGGTTCCATTCATCCAATCAAACGCGGGGATAACCTTATATCCTGAACGGAACCATCCTGTTCAGCCTCGTACCACGAACCAAACGCACCCTTAAGTTAGCCACGGGATCAAGCCTCGGACTTGTCCCGCTTTTAGCCTAAAGTTATATTTTACTAATTTTTAAATAATTTTTACATGAGCTTTTGATCTAGAGTCCGAGGCCCAGCTCTGCTCCCGGCGTCCACCAACAAATCCGAAGAGAGACGATGTGCATCGGCACCACATGACGCCACGTCCAGTGTCACACAAAACCGTTTTGGCATCTATTTGAACCAATGATACAGTTTGAGTACAGGCATATCCAGATTCAAAGTATAGGGACGTAATTGAGACACACTTACAGATTTAGGGATCTAGAATGTAATTTACTCTTTACATAATTTTTTAGACAATGTATAATGCCTATCTCTTATCTAAAGCTTAGTGCAAAACACAATTGAAGTGTTGCTTCATCACTGTTATCATCTACGGTTAGATGCCCATCCAACAAGCAGGAATACCGAATATCAATCAATAGAGTGGGCAGCTTGTAGATAAATAAAATAAAATTAATAATTGTTGTGCATGTGCGATGGAGAGGGAAATGGGTTTTAGGTAGAACACAAACATCCGAAGATTATTACATTTTTGCCATAACATTTGCCATAGAGTGCACGTGTTGTTGAGTTAAGCTAGAAGGTTGATGCCACACGTCCTTGTGTGTCCCTCCGAAGGCTCGAGTAGTGATCGTCGGAGAGGTAATCGACGGTGCCAAGGGCAGAGGATTAATTGTAGATCGCCGTGTTTGGTTGTCGAGGATGGTTGGAAGCTATTACGATGACGCAGAGGCATAGCTCGCATGAATGAGCCGTCGTGAAACCACTTGCAGGCGGCAGCGATGGGTGGTGTTGCTCTGCCAGTAATTGAGCCGCCGGACAGCCGCCGTCTCCCGACGAAGCGTGGCGTTGCGCACTCGGAAGATGGGCTACCAAGCAGTGTGCGCTGACCAACAGAGGTCGCGTTGGTAAAGTGGCAGAAGCAGGGTGTCACTGTCAGCGGCGGAAAAGTTTTCCAGCATCACGTTCCTACGGAGGGACGTGTACCGATTTCCTAGTAAATCGGTCTAAGGTCGACTAGAGGTAAATCTGAAATTCAAAATCAACGTGTCTTTTTCGAATCGGCCCAACTTCTCTTTCTTTTTGTCTTCATCTTTGATGTCTTCTTGCCGTATTAGCCTTTTCCTTTCTTAAAATATGTCTATATGTTGGCTTCGGTTTCCTCTCGTACTTTCCTTGTTCATCTCTGTCTTGTCGGTTACTTCACCGTTGTTTGTCGTTTTTCTGGATGCTTCTGCGTCGTCTCCATTGTTGACTACCTATGTGTCCGACTATTTTTTTTTTGCCTGGTCAACATTGGGCGGCAACACAGAGTGAAACAGGATGTGTGGAAAGGTAATCTATGCCATCCTTTACAACGAGTGACTTTAGCAATCAGATCCATCACCCGATAGTAGTATACACATTTGAGAGCGTCGTTCCTCCGTTTGTTGTGTTCGGCTTACCAGGATACGGTTTTCTATATTTTTTTTTGTTAGATTTTCGAGGAGGTCGAAGTAGAAGGTGGGAGGGTTGTATCGGTGAATGAACAACCCTTGGCACCACTAACTCCAATATCTACGGTAGATTAGCCGAGTGTCTGTGTATTGCAACGAATCCCAAATAAATATATATAAAATCTAAACTTGAAAAAACAATATACATAAGGTAATTATCCCTACATCTAAAAATTCTATACATAATTCATATCCTACCAACAAGTCACAAAAAGTCTTATCACAAATCACATATATGGATGGTCTAATTGTTCATAAAAGATCATTGTAGTAACATATACATGTATGTATATATCTATCCATAAAAGATCTTATCAACTCAAGAGGTGGGGACCACTACCAAGTGTTTCTTTTATAGTATTAAATAGTATTAAAGATATTGGAGGGGGTGTATTGGAAAGTTGAAATTTTTCTAAAATCCTCCTGGAAAGAATTCTTCTGTGAAATTCGTGTGAAATTGACGCATTCCGAAATCCGAACCTGGATACATAACATCGTAGCATGCTATAGGTAACAGGAAAATCAGCAACCTGAGCAATATTAATCCTCGGCCACAGTTTCGAAAAAAAAAACTATTTTAAAATAGCATGAAAGAGTAAAATCAGAATCAGCGATAACTACCCCCCTTGGAGGAAATAAATTCATACAGGAAGAGCCTTGGCTGAGGTCCCTCCTTGCCCACCGCACATCAAACACCCCCCTGCGAATCCAACGGCCCGTGGGAGGGCCTCACGGTGAGGAGGGCCCCAGAGAATTTGCTTCCGCGCTGCATATTCCTCCTTCCCTTCCCACAGCTTCTCCTTTTCCCACCGATCCGCCCACCGGAACCCAACCGGATCTTCTTCTTCCTCCTCCCACTCCATCCACAGAGCAAGAATCCCAACCCCAAATCCACCCAAGAAAGCGCGCGCGATTGCATATCCTCACGCCCCTATCCGTCCGTCCATCCGTCGAGCTATGAGACAGGAGGCCGCCAGCCTAGTGGTAACCCAGGACGCCCACCACCGGAAATACCAACACCACCGCCGGCCTCCACCGAAGGCGGCGGAGGAGTACGAAGACGAGGAGGAGACGAACACCATGCCGCCGCCGTCGTGCGCGTTCTTGCTGCGCCGGGAGGGCGAGGCGGCGGGGGAGGCGCTGCTCGTGCCGCCGCTCAACTTCGCCATGGTGGACCACGGCGTGTACCGCTCCGGGTTCCCCGACGTCTCCAACCTGCCGTTCCTCGAGTCCCTCCGCCTCCGCTCCGTACTGTTAGTCCCTGTCGACGCCTTCGCATCCCTTGCTAGCTGCCTATTATCTTCTCCTTTGTGGTGGTGGTGTGATTTTTATCGTTTCTTGGGTGTATCCAGGTGCCTCTGCCCGGAGCCGTACCCGGAGGCGAACCAGGAGTTCCTCCGCGCCCACGAGATCAGGCTCTTCCAGTTTGGAATAGACGGCTCGAAGGTGAACGAATTGAATTTAACTTAACTCACTCCCTCACAGAATTGAAATTTGTTCTTTTCACGGACTCAGAGATTGGTTCGTTTTTATTATTTGTTTTTCGTCTTTTCTTGTTTGTTTGCTTATTGTGGTGGTTCGGAAGAACGAAGATGAAATGGTAAAGAACAAAGAGAACATAAAATTCTGGGTTGAATTCATCATCTATGAGCTAATTTGTCAATTGATTAATTAATCTTTCAAAAATTGGTTAATTAATTAACTCTGCTCCTCCTTTACTTTCTACTTTTCGTGATTCGTCACGGATTCCTTGTTAATACTTGTAAAAGCGCTAGTGAGCGTACGGCTTGATGTTTGCAGTGGTTCATATTCTCAAATCTTCTCCATAGTACGTTTGTACCGACACGTACTACGCCCTCTGTGGAATTATAAACTAGAGATGCCTTGTCCAAGTTGAGTTTCTCTCTGGACGCTTTTTGCTGAAAGCATCTCTCCACTAAATTGCATATGGAATAAATCTTTAAAATTTATTGTAATTGGATTGTTCTAGACCGCACTTGAATAAGTCAATTTTAATTGTATAACTTTATATATGTCGTGGTAGACCAGGCACTTTAACTCTCTTAGTTGGGTAATTTGGGGATAATAATAAATTCAAGCACGCAGTCAGTTTGGAAAAAATAAAAAAATTGCATTGCAGACTAGGAGAGCATATGCTAGTACGTGTCGCTTAACAAAGGTCGGATTTTGTGGTATTTAATTGATACGATGTATTTTGTTTCATACTTTCATATGTGCTAAGACCTGTACCCTTTCTCCCCCAGTATGTATTAGCATAACATAAACAAGAAGCAAAAATATTATTTAAAAGCCTGAGATGACTAAGTTTTCCACAGTGGAAATCCATTTGGGCCTTGGGTGAATATTTATGCTTTTGTTTTTTTTGTAATTATTTCATAACCTAAGATTTTCAGGAAGGCAAAGTTCGAACAAGCTTCACAGTTCCTCATATACAAGAAATCTAATAGTTTTTACTCATGAATATTGCAAGTCATCCTTTATGTCCTTTTGGTTTGTAGTTTAGATATCTGTCATATATACTACCTCAGGTAGATAAATATCCTGTATCTAGTTAATTAGTATAAAAATCGAATAAGCAAGTTGTTTTCGATCTGTCATGTGCATGGATAGAAAACTCGGAACCGGATGAAATCCGTAGTGAAGTGAGAACGAGAACCGTGGGATTCATCGAAATTTTGAAAAACCGGTATGAATTCAAATTTTGAATTTTGAATCGAAATTTTATCTACGGTCCGATTCTCATCAACTGAAAAACCGGAAAAACCGGAAAATGGTGAAAATGGTAATTATGAAATTTAAATTTGGAATAATGCAAATATTAATGAGAAAATGTTTCAAGATGTACATAAAAAGTCATCCTTGGTTGCTTCACTCTCCAGAGCAGTCCTCTCGTCCAAGTGTTCTAAAGCATGTAACATAATAAAAAACATAAGTTAATGATAATAAACGATAGCTTGACTAGCATACAAAAACAATAATGAGAAGTAATTCATACCAATACATTGTCGAGAAACGCGAAGGTTGTGCAATGTAGTCGTTGTTATCATAGAGTATAAGTCCTTCAAATTGTGCTAGGTGAGCCTTGTATTGATCCCAAGTGTGTGTTTCGTGTGCATATTGTAGCCAATGATTGTAAAGTTGTTGGTAATATGTGGGTTCGACCCACTGGTAAATGTTTCTGGCATTGGTATTGAAGGACACAAGACCGTAATGGAAACTAGGATCAGAAGAGACGTCCGACAAATGAGAATCATCTCCAGAAGGCAATAGATTGACATCTCGACGTCCATAAGTCCGGAGTGGATCTTGAGCTAGCATGCGATTCATAGGAAGAAGAGTCATGTGGTGAGATTGATCTTTTGGTGACCCTTACCCTCGTGTAGGTCTTATGAAATTGTTTTGAAGCATGACAACCATGGTCTTCATCCTGAGTAGCATGCGTGAAGTTTTGCTCGCAGTGAATTCCAATGGTTGGTCTTGCCTTGCATCATGAGCGATCCCACCATCAGCACCATCATAGGACGACGGAGAGCTACTATCACGGACTCTTGGTGCTGGACTTCATCGGATGGCGGACTTTCTGTTTCTTCGTCGCTTCCCACAATATCCTCCTCAATGACCTTTTTCTTCTTCTTGTCAGGCACTTGTTTCCTTGTTTGTGTAAGTGAGGCAAAGTCTTCAGCCATCACCTACAATAATCCAGACAGGATGAAAATTGTTAGTCATGGATCATATTGACAAGTGATTTCATCTTCCGTATATGGATATATGCTATCTGACTTCATCAAGGCATATATGTTGTTTTGTGAATGGATAGCATTCTGTAGTCTTGCATACACTGATACACAACATGCATGGACTTACACATTGATTCACAATTTCACACAGCATGAAAGGATAGCATTCTGTGGTCTTGCATACACTGATATACACAGCATGCTATAGCCTTTCACATGAGGACCCGATCTAGATCGGGACCGAGCTTGGAACGCCGATTTTGGTGAAGATGAGCAAGCGGTGAAGACGAGGTCACCGCCTTCGTCGAGGAACGTTGGATTAAGACGAGGCGGCTCACGTGGATGGCCGGGCGATGAAGACGAAGACCAAGCTCGGCTGTGTCGGCAAGGACTGGATGATGTTGCTGCTACTTCCATGAGGAAAGAAAATCATGAAGCAGCGAACTGGTTGGCGAACTAGGACGCCGGATGGA
The DNA here is from genome assembly GCA_036346395.1 of Hsuehochloa calcarea. Classification (NCBI taxonomy): domain Eukaryota; kingdom Viridiplantae; phylum Streptophyta; class Magnoliopsida; order Poales; family Poaceae; genus Hsuehochloa; species Hsuehochloa calcarea. The sequence continues at coordinate 35,490,209 of CM070610.1, forward strand.
TCTGGGTCTGGCCGCCCCAGAGCGGCAATTGCTCCTCCTGAGGGCTACGGGCAGCGGAAAAGTAACGGAGGCTAGGTTGTAGGCTAGGGTTTAGAACCTTTGCTCTGATACCATATTATGAATATTGTGTGTATGTATTCAGAGGCCCAATGGGCAATATATATAGGGTATACAAGATGTGTATGCTATATACAGATAAGATAATACAAATGGTAGATAAGGAAATACAAAAGAGTTCCTATCTCTAACATATCTCTAACATGAAGCATCCACACCAATGTGCTTGGTGAGCTCATGCTTCACTGGATCACGGGCAATACTGATAGCACCTGCACTGTCAGATAAAAGAGTCGTAGGGTCCATCACAAACACTCCAAAATCTGCAAGTAGCCACCTCAACCAAATAACCTTTGCTGTCACAGTTGCCATAGCTCTCAACTCAGCCTCTGCACTTGAATGAGAAACTGCAGTCTGTTTCTTTGTCTTCCAGGCAATCAGGGAGGAGCCAAGAAAAACAAGTAAGTAGAAAAAGAACAACGATTAGAATGATCACTAGCCCAGGTCGCATCGGAATACGCTTGAAGCTGTAGTGAGGTGGAGCTATGAGAAAACAAACGACGTGAGATAGTCCCACGTAAGTAGCAAAGAACACGAAGAATGTGACTGTAGTAAAGATGGGTAGGACGAGCCATGAACTGACTCAAGATATAAACAACATAAGCAATATCAGGACGAGTGCTCACAAGATACACTAAACTCCCAACAAGATGATATCGAGTAGGATCCTCAAGAAGATCACCATCAGTGGCACGAAGCTGTAGGGATAGCTCCATAGGAGTCTCAGCAGTGCAATTATTAGTCAGACCAAACCGATCAAGAAGATCCTAGACATACTTCTGCTGAGAGAGGCAGTAGCCCTCAGGCATGGAAGAGACCTCAATCCTAAGGAAGTACGTAAGAAATCCAAGATCAGTTATAAAAAACAGCTCACTGAGATGCTTCTTCACATATGTGATGAATGAGGAATCATCACCACTGATAAGGAAAGACAAACAATTCACTTATACTTCAAAACCCCCCTCACGTGTAGGCTTCCATCGGGCTTAAGACGTGGAATAAAAATGGGTTACAATTATTTTCCTTTAATTGCGCCAACCAGGTCTTGAACTCAAGATTTCTTGGCTCTGATATCATATTATGAATATTGTGTGTATATTCATGAGGCCCAGTGGGCAATATCTTAAGTCTTCTCCCTGGTCTATGGTCTCGTCTTTCTCCTAAGATTTCTCCCCTTCAGCCTTACCGACTGACGCTCAGTATGGTAGTTACCCTGATGTACTACCGTACATCACAAATCACTTAAAAATGTATTGAATTAATGTAGGTTACATATTATGTTGCAATTTTTGTATAATTTAAGTAGCATTTGCATGCAAGTTATACTTTGTTTTCTTACCTGGATCTAGTGTTCTTAGGAAGAGAATTTTATTCCTTTATTCAGTCATTTTTTCTTTTGTACAATAAATGAGGGGTGGTTATAGAGTTTGAACATAAGTACATAACATGTTAAGGATCCCATATAGAAACTACTAATGCTAGAAGAATTTAGGAGTTCCAAATCTTAGAAGCTGCATCATGTTTGTTCAGTATCATTTTGCATTGTTGAAAGGCTTAAGAAAACTAGAAAAGTCATTGTTTTTTAATATGACCTTGTCCTAAGTCGATGCGGCTTACTTTTACAAGTTGATGGGAACTATCTGAAACTTAGTCTGTTATGCTGCTCTAGTCCTTGGGTATGCAGTAAAGGGCGGACCGGACCTGGAGCTCGTGTCCAGCAGGCAACTATTTCTTTGTTACTACGTGCAAGTGAATGGACGTGGCAATATTAGTTTCACTTTGTTCATATTTGAGTGCTACTTGACTGAGATATGGCTTAGACTAGAGTGCTACTGCTTTAGTTTGGTACTTCTATTTCGCTGTTGTTTAAAGTTTATGCATGATGCACTGCTCTATGCTGTCATGTTTATAAGTTTATTGCATGTTTTGTTGAAACTTGAGATTTATAAAAAATATCAAAAATATTTGTTTTTATTTAAACTTTGGTGCAATTAAGTACTAATTTTAATGCATATATTAAAAGTCCATGCACCCCGATAATCCAAGTCTGGGTCCGCCACTGCACTCTGCATGTGGTGTTGTGCTGTTGTTGTTTTCTGAAAATGATGTCCATTTGATGCTTTCAGATGTAAGATTCAGGCATAACTCTTCTCAACAGACCAGTAAATTTTGTTTCTGAAAAAAAAATGAGTAACCTACATATGTTATCAAATCATTTGTAAGGTGCAACAAAGCTAGCTTTTGTTTCAAATTGAATGAATAAACTGGTAAAATATCTTTCTATCTACTGGAGTGATGAATATTTTAACCATTATGATAACTGCATGCCATTGTGTATCGACAATATTTTTTACTCCCTTTTATCTTTTTTGTTAACTTTTTAAATTGCCTATTAATCAATGTATTTCTCTTGTCACAATTCACTCCATTATCAGATGCTGGTTCATGTTAAGTGAATCCATCCCCTGTAAAGAAAACACAATGGCACAACTATTCAATTGGGCACACTGGTCATCGTTGAATATTTCTATTTTATACTATTGTGGACCCAAACAAACTATCAAAAATGTAAGGACCCTGGACCCGAGTGATTCGCTATCCTGAAACCATGAAAGCTCCAATCTGTTCATCAGAAGAAAAATAAATGTTGTGAAAATAAATGTTGTGATATATATATATAGGGAACATATCTAGTGCTAATGGATAATTGAGTGCTAAGGTGCTAATGACAATCTTGACCGTTAGATCTGGATTGAACAACCAAGATTAATAGGGCTCCCACCTCCAAACCATTTAATCACCCTGCATACTCACACCTCCAATGCGTCTTCATTAATGCATCTGCATTAAACATCCTGCATGATCCAACGGTCAAGATTGTCATTAGCACCTTAGTACTCAATTACCCATTAGCACTAGATATGTTCCCATATAAATAAATAAATATATATATTAAAGTTGAGGCTTGATTTTGTGTGGTCTGCACTAGTAGAAATTACATAGGAACTCACGTAGAAGGGAATGGTTCCTATCTAGCCTCAACTTTTGTGAGTACACGATCGCTGTATGTTTTTTGTTCCATCGATGGAGTGGAGCTTATTTTTTTGTGAGGTTTTTTTGGAGCAATTTTTTTGGTTGAATCCGTGAGGCCCACACTAAATATCAATTAAAAGTATCGAGTGTCCTCAAGTATGCGACTTTACAATTTTGTAAAGTAGATTATAGCCAAATCAAGCTCATCATGTGCCAGACAAAAAAATACAACTTGATTCTCTTATCTGAATTAGGTTGTTTATTTGGTACTTCGGTGATAGAGCGGGGAAAGTCATTCATGATTGACCACAGGAGAAACTTCGGATCTTGCTAGCATCTAGCAATTTGCATTATATGAATGAAATAGAAAGTTTTTTCATGCTGATAACTTGGTCCAGAAAAGTGACCAACAATCTACTTCTAAACTTGAAATTATTTTATATTGTCACAAACTGGCAAGTAGCAATCTTAGGTGGCAGCATGCACTATAGCTGATTGTTGTGCCTGCCTGGGTTTTATCCCTAGCTTCAATGATGTTAGCTCAAGGCCGCAAGTCATGTGTGTTTGTGTGTCCTTGCAGGACTGATCAAGTAAGTGCTTGTGGTGGTAGGTAACAGCTGTTAGTATTGTTTAGAACAGTGTTTATCCCATAAAATTAGTTGGAACATCCTGAACAAAAGAATACTTTGGGCAGATTTCAGCAGTTGAACTTTGTTGTGCAGTAACTGGTGTTAGTATTGTTTAACGCAGTGTTCAGTAAGTGGTGTTAGTATTGTTTAACACAGATGCTTTTCATAAATTGTCACTTTCATGTTCAGGAGCTATGTTTTGGTACTGAAAATAGATGTTGCTTGCAGGAGCCCTTCGTGAACATTCCCGAAGATAGAATCCGCGAGGCTCTAAAAGTTGTTCTAGGTATTAGAATGTCGTCCTAACTGATTAATCTTCTCATTGTTTCTTCCCCCCTGACTGTATGTAAAATTCTCTTGTAGATGTAAGAAACCACCCGGTGCTTATTCATTGCAAGCGTGGAAAGGTAAAACAGATTGATTGCTTTGTAATTCGCCTGACTGTTCTCTCAAAATTCCAATAGAAAACCTGAGCTTTATACTATAAACAAAAAAAATGTGCAGCATCGAACTGGCTGTGTGGTTGGATGCTTAAGGAAATTGCAACGTTGGTGCCTAACTTCAATATTCGACGAATATCAGCGTTTTGCCGCTGCTAAAGCAAGAGTGTCTGATCTAAGGTTTATGGAGCTATTTGATATCTCAAGCTTAAAGCATTTACCAGCGTCATTCTCATGTTGAGAAAGCAGCACACTTATGGAGGCCTGTATGCCAAGATTGGCATTTCTTTCCCTTGGAGACTTTTTGAGTCCAGTGTACCGTAGTAACATGGCTAGCATGATAAGAGCTGTTAATACTACTTTTGAGTATGTTATTACCGTGATGCTTCCTGATTACAACATTGTATCTGGAAAGTTTAACCTTATTGTCGTTTTTGAGCATAGGCATATAGGATAGGCAGGTGGTAGGAGACCATTGCAAAAGTAGTTAATGTTGAGGGCATAACATAGTGGGTTTTGCTATATTGCCGGTGCAGTTCACAGTAGGATTTTAGAATTCGTGAAGTAAACAAAGCGAGTTGCAACATGACTTGCATTTAATTAGCAGTACCAGTATGTGCTTTTGAAGTTTGTAAGTATGTTTGTCGATTGGATTTGTGCAATTTTTGGCGTGTTTTCTTTGTAGTGCCAACTTGTAAATACTGTTGGCCAAAATTTGGCATTGATACCGCTAGCAAGTTTTCGGCATGCCAATTTAATCTTTTTGGTTTTAGGGTTAGATTGATTAAACAGGGCTGGACCAAACATTGTTTGTCAGGTGGTCTCACTTCCAGCAACTCCTAAGCACACCGTTGTCCCTAACAATATAAGAGTGTCATAGGCGTTAGCACTGGTGGACCCATAAATGGAGCAAGGGGTGCTAACTCATGATAGGTTAGAAGTCTCGCTAGATTGTAATTAAACTATTGATGTCCATAACTGGGTTGACAATTCAAAATTTCCTATGTGCTTGTTCGAAACATTCACAAGAAGAAAACATCCAACGATGGCTACTAATAATTATTAGATGCATCCGCATCTGAAGCATTGGATATAACAGATTATCGATAATTTTACATATATCATTTTAAAATATTGAAAATGAAATAAGATGCATCGCAATGTAATGATTATCATACGAGACATCAACATCAGAGGCATTCGACAAAAGAGATATCTATATGGATATAGATGCACTTTGGGTTACGATGAAAACAACTGAAAGGGACAGACACAATAGACAAGTTGGGAGCCCCTTTTGTTCCATTAGGATCTTCTTTTGCCTTCTTTTCTAGCATGTGTTCTTGATACGGGGTACCATATTTTCTCGACGTAGAATCAAGATAACTCGAGTAGCCTAACGAATCGCATGAAGTCAATACGTTGCCAATGCAACAACTTGTAACATATAAACTCGTCCAACCACACGCTTAGATGTTGAATATCTACGAGACCACCAAGTGGATGAAATGCTCCCACAATCCGCAAGGACCAGCAAGAACAACGGCGAAGAACACCCAATTCCCCTCTCTAGATTTCGGTTGCAATAGCTAACCCTAGGAGAAGAATAAGTGTTGAAAAGCAATCTGTTATTTTTTAAATAAAATATGGTCTAAGGGATACAAAGGAGTGGGCAAGGGTACTTATGGTGCCCCTCCACGACTCATGCACAGCCTAGGGCCGGCTGCACATGCCGAAATAAACTCTAATTCAAAATTATTGTTCACGTCACGCACTGTTCACGCCAAATACTGTTCACGCCTTAGACCTCCACTCGAGTTGGGCTTGCACCATGTGCTATGACCCTCTTGGGCTGCTCGGACCTTCCCCTTTAGCGCCGCATAGTGGCATCTGGTCGTAGACTCGACTGGTGTTCCCTGCCCTTCATGACTACAACATTCGGTCAAGACCTGGTCGTGGGTCTGGTCATGGACCCGCATAACGACTTCTGGTCGTAGACTCCGACCAGCATTTCTTGCATCGCACGACTACAATCTTCGGCCAAGACCTGGTCGTGACAACGGACCTGATCGTGGACCTAGTCGTGACAACTTAAAGTGACCCTCCTTGATCTTCCATTGTTCTCCATTGCTGTGGCTCCTTCTTTCTTCTCCCCCTTAGTCTCCCATGCAGCTTCCTTGTCAAACCTGAGAACACATAAGATAGATGCATTAGGTAGTAGCCAATTCTCATGTAAATCAAAGTTAAACTAATTAAGGAGCAAATTCACCTGATGTGCAAGTAGTTTAGCCCTAGCTCGAGTAATAGGACCAATTGGTGCATTCTTGCTTAGAGTAGGAGTATATTCAATAGTGTTGGTAGGGATGTCCTCATCAGTTATCCCTTTCCAATGCCACTAAAAAATGAAGATGATATATATTGATATTCACCTCACAACAAATGACCATTTGGACAGAGTAGGCAAAATGGACGGTGGAAGGCACAACAACACACATTTCCCTACATGGTCCATACAACAAGATCTTTTTTTTCTTGTTCTATCAAGCTGAAATGGGGAAGGAGAACTCACCATCTCTGCAATTGTTGATGCGGGTGATAAGGATCCAACTAGTTGATTAGATGGAGATCCCAATTGTTGGCCCAATCTTTCATGGTACAACTCGAAGATTAGTAGAGCGTTGTCTTCTTCACTTTGCTTTGGGGTGAACAATACCATGCATGTGAATAGTACCCACATGAACAATACTGAATTGGATAATTTGATGGGAGAATAGAAATCTCACAAATTTTAACAATTTTAAGTGATGTCTTCCTATCTTCAGCAAAACCTCCCTCTCTCAATCTTTCTCAAATCACAAGATCAACAAACATATAATCTCAAGAATACACAATATGTGCCAAAATGACTTTTCTGAATTTTATTATCTAAATCATAACTTGTCCTTTACATGGTGCGGCCATGGGCTTAAATACGTTACCACGCAAACACAATGCTTTCAGATGAACAATACCACACTGTGAACAACACATGTGAATAGTGTCTAAAACCAACTCAACCTCCTAAACACACGCAACTCAAACTCTCCTATTTTCGGAATAAAAAAACAACAAAAAGGAATTTCAGATTTACTAGCTAAAACCGAGACTAACTCCATATCAAACTACCATGTGTGTGAATAGTGTCCGAATCAGAGATCAAAAGGGATGGTTGTCCGAAAATAGAGATTAAAACAGAATCTAAAGGAGTCCCACTTGGAAAACCGAATCTCTCTTTCCTTTGCTCTTGGTACCAGCCTTCTTGTGCTGCAAACCATCCAAGCTTCTCATGATGTGTGCTTGGATTCCACCTTGGCTCTCGTAACATTCCAATTTTTGAAGTTTCAAAACCTTTTTAAGTAGTTTAGGCCCTTAGTAAATTTCACCAAATTGTATTTGAATTTAATAAAGCTTAAATGAGACTTTCAAGGTCAAAATAATTTATTAATCTGACCATCAATTAATTCTAAAACTATTTTATTTGAGTTCTTTGTGCTTGAGAGTATTTTCCAGTTTTTTTTGGAATTTTTTCGAGTTCATTTTCTATTTTTAATTTGCCTCCTGGGCTATTTAAAGCCCCGAGGATCTCAGTTTTCCGCACCCCATGACTCGTCGTGCATGAAAACCCTAGCTACCGCCTTGAGGTCGTCGCCTAGCCATCGCGAGGAGAAGAAACTCGTCATCGAAACCTTTGTCGCTGTCTACTGCCGCCGTCACTAAGCCCAAACCACTGTCGTCGCCTTCGCCAGGATCGCATCGATGAGATCTACACCACTGCCACCTTGAAGTCGTCGGAGCATTCCCGTAGCTCACTGTCGTCGAAGTCTGTAGCGCCGCTACAGCTTAAACCTCACCGCCGGTCGACTCCGTCATCCCCTTGCGTTCGCAGACCATGTGATGAGACCCCCCGTCGTCCCCTCTTTCCATTGTGTGCCTCCGTTTGCGTCACCATGGCCCCAAATGCCGGCGACCTTAGGTTCCCAAGCCATCGCCACCGCTGTCGAGTCGACGTGGAAGCCACGTGTACACCACGTCAGTGCCACCTCAGCCTCGCACTTGCATATTAGCTGTGTTAGTACTGAGTCAGCCACCACTCACGGCCGCGTCAGATCCGATCGCACATGGACATGGTCCACAGTGAACCATGTCACTAATGTGTGGATGCCACATGTCAGTGCACTATGTTGTAGACTCGTGAGCCATAGACCTGTGGACCAAATTCCATGGATCCGGCTATACACCTACTTGATTATATCCACCTTGCTCATTGTATTATCGCGATCTTTTATCATACTAGCTTGGTTAATTATCAGTTGGTATTATTATAGCACCAACATGGGTTGGTTAGACATGAATAGTCCGATTAGCCATGCAACGGGTTATTGATATAATTTTGAGTTGCAAATCTAAACTTTACTAAGTGATTATGGAATAACTTTGTGGAAACATTGTGTGTTGTATGCTGTCGCTCGTTGTGGGCATGTGTTGCACTTAACCAACAGAGTGGGAAAAGATTTAGACCGAGGCAAGTGGATGGAATTGTGATATGGTGGAGTTGTGTGCGTTTGGGAAAATATTAATGTGGTAATTGGTAGTAGCTTGGCAGTCTTGCCTTGGTCAATTAATCACTTAACTTTGTGCTCCATTGAACTGATCCATAAATGTACGACCACATGCCTGGTATTCGATGAGCCTAACTTGGTAAGTTACATATTCTTGACATTGATTACTTAGGCAGATAGGTTAGACTGTGTACCAGGGTGGAGGTATGATTCTGTTTGTGTGGTGAGTCACATTTATGAGCAGTTTGCCATGTCCAGGTCCAACGATATGCGATAGACCAACAATCTATGTGGGGGTTTGGTGCCAGCAGTATGCACAACGGGAGGATCAATTATTGAGACGAAGTTTCGAAAATGTTTTGTTATGAATGGTGCTAGCTACACTAGTTGTATCTTGTGGGTAAAGTGTACAAACATCTGCAGAGTGTTAATCAATCTATTTAAATAGCCATGTCCGCGGCTATGAACATGGTCGGGGAATTCACACGAGAAGTAGATTTTCATAAAAATAAGTGGGAAATGGGACAACTGTGTGGTTTAACTCATGTGGCTGTGTGAAAGAAATTGTTTAGGCTGTGTGGTCTTTGTGAAAATACCGGTTAAACTATTATTGTTAATTTGTTTTAAATTACGCTTTTGTTCTATTATTTGTATTCAAATGCAAATGTTGTTTTTTTTGGCAAAATAACCATAGAAGTCATTTCCTTGAAATAAGCCATCATTTATAATTGCATTCTGTGGTACAAAATTTTAGTTTACCTAAGTTGATAATCTATTCACCATGGACCTAAAGCATATTTACCGTCGCTTATTCTGATATTCGCCTTGTGTGGAATGAATCGTGTTGAACGTGAGCACTAGTGTGATCCTAGACTAGTGCAACACTGTGGAGCATATTTGGGTCCCGGAATGCCACTAAACTACTATCTAAACTAATGATCATTGGCATACTATAAAAGTTCAGCAATTAAACAACAATAAACACAACCATAGACCACAAAAGAACATGCATAACTATGGATCAAGTAAGAGTAAATGAGCAAAGGGAAGCATAACCAGGTAAACAATCCAGAATTGCACCAACTAATGAATCTCCAAAACATTGACCTAAACTTTATTCAACCTCTAACATGTCCTAGAGTAATCCAGCGTTGAATAAAAAGGTTCTTATGGCAAATGTTCATGTGTTTGAAGTATGAATCTATTCCATGTGCTCTACTCGATCTCAGTCGTGGCATCCTCGAAGATCACCTAAGACAACAAAAGAGCAAGAGTGAGTCAACGACTCAGCAAATACATCAATATACAACGAACAATAATGAATCAACGGTATTCAATAACTTTGTTATCATCACATGCACTTCTATTAATATTCTCATGATGTTCTCTTCACTTGTTTTCACAACCATTCATCTCATATCAATGCAACTCTACTCTACATGTTCACATGCACTTCTTTCGCGTATACCGGTATAGCATGAGTGAATGCTCGCGACAACATTCACTCTCAAGCCCGTTCCTCCTTAAGGACCGGGGACCTTCTCCACTCCCGTGGAGTTGTGATCAATCATGATCACCTTCTCATATGCAAAGATGCTTATGAATGCAAAAAATGCAAAATTTCATCATATTCCACATATCCAATTTTTTTCCTCATGTCCGTCAACAAGATAAAGTCATACCATTCCATTGCTTACAATTAAATATGAATAAAAGCACAACAATAATGGTAATGGAAGATAAAGAAAACAGTGATCAATCATTGATCGATGTCTACCATGCACTTGCCTTTACTAGTTGCGATGCACGATTTGGCTAGAAGATGCCAACAAGCACGACGCCTCTCCTACATTAAATACTCAAATTTCAATGCAAGTTACAGTATCATAAGAAAAGCAAGACTAGATAATTAGTGCTAGCAGATGTATGCATGAAAGGAATTACGTGAAGTAAGCACTCACGCGCGGCCAAACACCAATAGGTAGTACTGAGCGACGACTAGCCAACAAACACACACGGCGACCACGCGCTAGCCAAAAGCCGAAGATCAACACGCGCTGGCGCTCGAGTCGGCCGGCTCCCACGCGCGTGCACATGCGCTACACACGACGGGCTAGCGATGGCGAGCGCTCGATAGTGCGCATGCGGCAAGGTGGCGTTGTGCTGCTAGCCAAGCGGGAGAGGCGAACGACGAAAGAATTGGCGATAACGGCTGGCGGCGCACGGGAAAAAGAAAGACTGATAGGGTTTGTAGAATCCCCACGATCTTTTTATACTTCGCGCAGTCTAGTCCCTTCGTAAAATTCTAAAATATTCTATTTTCACATATCTAATTTGTTTAATTACGCACATGCCCTTAAGAGGTTATTATAATTTATTTATTTATTTAGAATATTACATTCTACTCCCCTTAACAGAATTCGACCCCGAATTCTAATCGTCGTTCTACTCAAAGAACAACTACACTGCTAAAATTAAACCACAAATCACACGTACCCGACGTGAACAACTCCGGATATTGCTCGCGCATGCGAGACTACAACTCCCAAGTCACTTCTCTCTCGGACTGATGAGTCCACAGCACCTTGACGTATACCAATGTCTTGTGCCTCAGCACTCGCTCTGACTTTTCTAGAATGCGCACCAGACGTGACTCAAATGTGAGGTCGTGACTCAAATGTGAGGTCTTGCTCAATAGTCACGCATGGCTCCAAGCGAAATCTCATGCTCGAATGGTCATATCTTCAAAAACTTTCTTAGCAACCGCATAAGCCGTGAAACACATTTTGAACGAACCGACGCCTTTATGGACTCAAGAGGAAGATCCCACCGCAAGCGTGTCACGCCTTCTCAGCCAACTTCCCAATTCTTGCAATAATCGGGAATGGTCCAACATATCTTGCGGCTAATAGCTATTATTATCCATGACCACTGGGGAACCTCCAAAGGCTACAACAACCCTACAGGACGCTTGTGCTCAGCTTTCACTTGTTGACAAACACCGCAAGAAGCCACATAATTAGCAATATCCACCTTCATCCTTTTCCACCAGAAATTATGTTTCAAATCTCGATACATCTTAGTCTCACCAGTCGAATAAAGTAACGTAGTATGATGTGCCTCCTCAAGATATCATCTTTGACCTCCGCTTTTGCACGCAAAGGCGGCCTTTAAACCTCAAAGCACCAGAATCATCCATGCTAAAATTACTCTCTTTGCCCTCATCCAGACGCTTCCTAACCTCTTGTAATAACCGGTCACTCTGTTGTGCTTCCCGCACACGGTCTGGAATAGCTGACTCAAGGATCAACTGTGTCTCAACATGTGTTGTGCCCGCATAACAATAAGATATTCCCATGCGATCAAAATCAGCAATGAGGCAATCTAGGGTAGCGGGAGTCGCCTTGCGACTAAGAGCATCAGCAACAACATTGGCCTTGCTCGATGATCCAATAGTAAGATCATAGTCCTTGATCAACTCCAACTACCTCCTTTGCCTCAAATTCAGATCCTTCGAGTGAAGATATACTTGAGACTCTTGTGATGCGTGAAAATATCACAAGGCTCGCCGTATAGATAATGCCTCCAAATCTTGAGAGCAAAGACAACTGCAGCCAACTCCAAGTCATGAGTGGGATAATTCTGCTCGTGCTTCTTTAACTGTCTCGACGCATAAGCAATTACCTTACCGTCTTGCATAAGAACACAACCAAGACCCACTCGAGACGCATCTGAAAAGACTGTGAACCACTTTCCTGGCTCGGGAAGATTGAGAATAGGAGAGGTCACCAACATCTCTTTCAAAGTGCAGAAACTGCGCTCACACTCATCGGTCCACTGGAATCTCACACCTTTCTTAGTAAGCTGAGACATCGGTTTGGCGATGATAGAGAAATCCTACACAAAACGCTGATAATAACCAGCCAAGCCCAAGAAACTCCTCACCTCCTTCACATTAGTCGGCCTCTTCCAATCCACCACTGTAGAGACCTTGCTAGGATCAACAGCAATGCCCTGAGGATTTATCACATGACCCAGAAAACTCACTTCTGAAATCCAGAACTCATATTTCTTCAACTTAGCATAGAACTTATGCTCTCTCAAAGTCTCTAAAACCAACCTCAAATGACGCTCATGATCCTCATTGGTCTTGGAATAGATAAGAATATCATCAATGAACACCACCACGAAGTCATCTAGATACTCATGTAACATGTTGTTCATGGTCTCCATAAAAATGGCAGGTGCATTAGTCAGTCCAAAAGACAACTTTGAATTCATAATGCTCATACCTAGTGGAGAAAGCTGTCTTCTCTACATCCTGCTCACGCACACGGATTTGATTATACCCTGACTGGAGATCGATCTTGGAGAACACTTGAGTCCCATTCAATCGATCAAACAAGTCATCAATGCGGGGCAAAGGATACTTGTTCTTGATTGTGACTGCGTTAAGCGCACGGTAATCAACACACATGTGCCACTCCCATCATTCTTCTCTGTGAACAGAACAGTAGCTCCCCATGGCGATACGCTACGTCTGATCAAACCTTTAGCCAACAAATCGTCCAACTGCTTCTTCAACTCATCCTGAAACGGCTGTGCCAGTCGATATGGAGACATCTAGATGGGCTGAGTACCCGGAACAAGATCAATGCGAAACTGCACATCTCGCAGGTGGCAAGCCCGAAAGCTCAGCAGGGAACACATCTGGGTACTCACTAACCACTGGAATCTTCTTAATCTGCGAAGCCACACTTGGTTTCTCAGCAAGAGCTAAGAGAAGTTTGGCCATCGCACGACCGGAACAGTCCGACCAACATCGAAAGAGAGCGCGGAGGCGCACTCCCCTAAAGGTCAGAGTATCCCCAGACGGGGTCTGCACAGAGACTGTTCTACAGAAACAGGATATCACGGCTCGATAAGAGTGCAACCAATCCATGCCCTAGATAACGTCGAACGGCTCCATTTGAATAACTATCAGATTCGTCGTGAACTTCTCTCCATCAATGACAATAGAACACCCAGGACAAACAGTAGAGCTCGCAATAATACCCCCAGGAGAACTAACCAAAACTGATTGAGAAATCCCCTACATACTCAAATTCGCTCTCCTAGCAAACGCCGCCGAGACAAACGAAAAGGTAGCCCCTGAATCAAAAAGGACTAAAGCATCAAACGAATCTACAAGCAAAGTACTGCCACCACGTCAGATTTACGCATGACTCACTGTGGGCATGGCGTACCTCCTGTGGCGATGGCGAAGAAGATGATGCCGGGGCGGCGAGAGCCCGATAACTGATGTGGCGGTGCGGTAAAGCCGGTCGTGCAACTCAAGCAAAGGCGGAGGTGGCGGCCGCCAAGAGTACCCTACCGAGGAGCCCAAGCTGAAGGAAGTGGCGGTGCAGGAGGAGCAGTCATCATCTGGAAAGATCCTCGAGCAGGACCCACTGAAGAAGAAGATGGCACAGGCTCCCACTTGATCACACTAGCGGGGTTTTAGCGATACACCCGCTCCTTGTGACCCGGTCAGTCACACTGACGGCAATCTCCCGTCCAAGAGCACTCAGCAGCACGGTGTCCATCACAGCACTTAAAGCAAAGCATGCCCTGCTCTGGGACAGGACGAAGGGCTGGAGTACCTACAAAAGGACTAGGCACCGAAGAACAGAATGGCCTCGACTGCTTAGACTTGGAGGACTGCGGTCCTCCCTTGAATTTCTTGAAAACAGGTCGCTGAACAGACTCACTTCCCTCACTAGAGCTCCTCTCCGTCACCACTGAAGCAACGATCCACCTGAGGTTTGTCGCCTTTGTGAGTCGTGATCTCCAACTCCATGCACCTGGCTTGCTCCACAACAGAGCTGTAGTCACGGAGTGGAGTAGCTCCCAACACATACCGGTACTCAAAATTGAGACCTCGACGGAACCTCTTGGCTTTCTGAAGATCATCATTCGCTACCGAAGGGACAAAGCGAACCAAGTTGTTAAATTCAGCCTCATACTTAGCAATAGACCTCTTCCCCTGAGCAAAGGTCATCAAGGCAACCTCCATCTTCTTAACAAAAGAGTAGGGGTAGAACTTTTTCTTGAACTGAGCAACAAAGTCCTCCCAAGTGACTGGCCCTTGAGTGGCGGTCCTCGAAGACAACAAGCCCTCCCACCAAATGTCCGCTTGCCGCTTCAGCTGAAAGGCCACAAAGCGGACCCTTTGATGTGATGACATCTCTAAAGCTCCAAACTGCCTCTCCATATAGCGCAACCAGTCCGCTGCCTGGACCGGTGTGCCCGACCCGTCAAATGGATCCAACCTCAACCCCATCCACTCTCAAAGTGTCATCCACGCCTCAGGAACCGGTGGAGGTGTGACAGGAGCAGCAACAGATGCCGCAGCAACAGGGGCTGCCGGCGCCTATTGACGAAGAGCACGGATCTCTCCCACCAACACTCTCAGCAAAGCGGGGGTCTCATCCTGGACCCCAACCGGAGGCGGGTCAACAGCAACCCCCTTTGCTACTGACTCATCTGTTGCAGGAGGTGGCTCCACGGAACCTCGCCCGCGGCCCCGACTGATGTGATGGCGGCCCGATCTTCCGAAAGGTACTGATAAGTCGATTGTGGAGAACTCGACGTTGATGATCCAAAGGCTCTGACCAAAATAGATCGATCCCCTCGCAATCACTACACCACTGCTCCGATGGTTATCAACCATGCCGAACACGGTTGACCTCGCCAAGAAGGCTATCTCCTGCAAGCGAATCGAGAACACAAGCAAGAGAGTAGAAGATGCAATATGAAATTGTATTGCGGCTAAAGATTAAGTTCATAAGTTGGGGTTCCTTAACCGAACGTGCGGTGAGACTGCTAAGCAGAATAATCTCTTAAGAAAAACCCAAGGAAAACTAAAGGGGTGCGATCCAAAATCAATTTCGGAGTTGTGGATAAAGTCTCCTCATTCTTTCATAGAATGATAGAAGGGCTGTAGGGTTTAGGTTAAAAATAAACATAGGCAAGGTAGGTATCCAATAAATATTTATCTATCCTAATTTTATGGTATAGCCTCCTTAAATAGGAGAGGGGAGGCCTCACATAACAAACAACTAAGGGGGTGGTACTATTCACATGGTACTGTTCACATAAACAGTAGCACTATGAATAGTGCAGCCCAAGGAGGGGGAGGCGGCTAGGAAGATGGGCCCAACGATTACAAGGCCCAAATCGGCCTAAATTGGTAATATAGCAACTTCTTTTGACGACTCTGAATTCTGCAGAAGGAATTGGAGGTGAGGCCAGATCAATTGGAAAGGTCTCGGAATAAGCTTTCCAACAAGCCCAAGAACACCCGAATCGGACTCCGTTTGCAAAAGTTATGCGTGTTTAAAGTCGGTGCTGTCTCCAGAGGCCGAATTGGATTCCAAAACGTGTCCAGCTCTAACTCTTGCTTAGCTTGGAGAAAAAGTGATGTGATGCTGCACAAATATACATTTTCATCATTAGGTAGCACCGTATATTTCATATAATATAAATACACTCCTAAAAACGAGCTCACCTAATAATTTAAGTGAAGCGTACGGGCTCTTGTAATTAGAATAGTAAGCATAGCAAACATGGTTGTATCTATAGGGTCATGTCCTCATCATCCTCCCCTTCTTGAAAAAAGGCCGTCCTCAGCTTTTGATAAGCTGAAAATAGGATACAAAGAAGCCAAGGTGTATGCATGGTATATGTATATGTCATCCGTTTTAACGGTTATTCGTTGTTGCACAATTAATGTTATAAAACAGCAGTGTTCATAAAAACTAATTGTATTATTAGCCCAAGAATAATCATATATGTTAATGAGCAAAACAAAATTTCTTACACAACAGTTATTGCAACTAGTTTTGCAAATGTAAGTGAAGCATTTATACAATTCAAATCTCTAAAGTTGTAAACTTGTAGTGGTAGCACATATGAGCAAATCTATAACCTTTGGAATCAAACAAAGTTCATCCATATAATCATATTTCAATTGAGAGTTAGCAAATTCATCTAGCAAGGGTGAAAAGATTTGAAAGTTCTTCCATTCTTCAACATTATTATGCGGATTGTCAATACTAGATGATGTAATAAGAGATGAACACATAGGCATTGGATGATCACTAATGTTTATTTTCTTCTCATAATGAACAAGATTCGGTACACAAGAATTATTATTCAAAATAGTAAGCTTCAATTCATCTATGTGATCATAAGTTATGCATATTCGATACACATAAAATTGATTGTCTACACCATAATCTCCAATCAAATTAAACTTATATCTAGGGGTGTACACACTAGACAAGGATTTCAAACATGCGATTTCAGAAACTTTCTCCATTGCATCTGACAATTTCATCGATGGCTTCAACATAATGTAACATAAAGAATCAGTAGGAGAAATTCTAGTCAAAACTTCTTTATGTCTAACCAATTCCACAGTACCATTATATGTGATCGACTCATCACATGAATCACTCAAAACAGTAGACAATTCAATTATGTTATCACATGGTGCACTCAAGTCAACAGGTAAATCAACAAGTTTATCACATGGTGCACTAAAATCAATACAGTCTGAATTCTCTACGTGAAACATGTGCATATCATAATTATTTTTCACTAATTTTTGCTCTAAAATAGCATGAACAGTGGACAATTGTAGTTCTTCACAAACCTACTCACCTTGCGTGATGACATCACTATGATCTTTACCTTTTTGGCTCTCCCCAAATGATGTAGGTGCATCCATCTCCTCATCTTCCTTCTCAACTAATGGAGTCGATGGTTCAATCAGCTCATTCTCCTCTTCGGCATGGTTCTCAACTTCCTGCAAGTTGTTAGTCACAAAAAAGATACAAACACTGGCTTGTTCTCATGTTTTTTATCATCAAGTATTCTTAATTTCTCATCAATTTGACTTTCAACCTTACAAGTAAGTATAAATAAATGAGAGAGTGAATTATATTCTTTAAGAACAAGAAAGTCCTGAATTTCTTGATTAAGCCCACTTAAAAATCTATTTTCTGTAGCTTCAGCATGTTCCTCTAAACCACAACGCAACAAACGAGTTTTCAATTCATGATAGTATTCCCTTACAGTTCTACTACCTTGATTTAAACTCTGCAATTTCTTACGCATATCATGTTTAAAAGCAGGAGGAACAAATCTAACACGCATAGCTAACTTTAATCTATCCCATGTATCAGGTGTTAAACCAGAATTAACTACCTGATTCCACCAAATGATAGCAAAATCTTTAAATTCACTAGTAGCTTGTCTGACTCTATGCACTTCAGGAACTAGATGGGCATTAAATTTTTGTTCAACTGTCATCTCCCAATCTAGATAAATTTTAGCATCATAAACACCCGCAAAAGATGGTATGGTAAATTTAACTTTAGCAAATGGGTCATCATTAGCACGAGCATTGGGGTGCTAAAAATTATTACCTCCCATACCATCACGGTTGTGATGTAGGCGGTGTCGTTGACGTGCTTCTTGGTCGGCAAACACAGTACCGTTATCACGGTTTCTCCTCTCATTATCATCTCCCTCCTCAAGATCTTGGGCTGCATCGTGATCGTACTTACGTCCAATGTTTGGTGGCCGATTCATCATTCTTTCAAGGCGTGTAGTGAGCGCTGCAATACTATCGTTGATTGAGTGCTACAATGTGATCGTGATAGCTTGATACCTCCTGTCGATGGCCTAATTAATGGTAGTGTGTTGTACATTAGACGTCTCACCTGTCATGGTTAGCAGAAAATAAAAGACAACACACATGTATTATCCCTATCAACTACTAGGTGATGGAAGGTGAAAGCGCACACTCTCAAGTGTCTTACCATACTCTTACAAGTGTTCTTACCAATCACAGCAGGTGGTACAACCGGTGGCTGGTTCATGATACCGTGTCGAGCGTGGGTTCGATTGCAAGAGGGGACCTGTTCTGATCAAGAGTAGGTGGAGCTTGGAAGGCTTCAATATGGTAGTAAGGATTAGCAATAATCAGATCAGTTAATGCAAGTTTAAAAATTGTTCAAAGTACTAGTCAAACTTGCTGACCCTAGACTAGAAAGAGCTAGCTAATGAAAGCCTACCAAGAGAAGTGTATGAACGCACACGTAAAGATCAATGTGACTTGATGTAAGCAAAGAAAATTCTCACACCAAGTGCTAGGAGAGACTCTAGCCAACTACTCTAACTTCTTTGTGGGGGCACAAGATTGTTCACACGATGTAGAGCACAAAACCCGAATAACGTGCAATGTAAACAGCCCTCTAGTTGAAGTAGTAAACAAAAGCTAGTCTCAAAAGATCAAAGATCAAAGATTTATATGGCTTATATATACTCTTTTGAAATGTTTCGACGAGATCTACAACTTTGCAGTTGAGACGAAGCCCAAATTCCGAAAGGCAGACTGAAAGAAATGGCAAAAACAGAAACCGAAAACTTGCAATGCGAATACGGGACAGAAGATGACCGATTTTGGGTCCCCTGGAGGGAGCCTAGTGTATTAAGTGAAAAGTATGCGCCTTGTCGTTATCTTTCCAACGAGCACTAGAACGTCCAAAACGGACACGGTATAAAAAAGTTATGCCCATTTTACTGAAGGTGTCTCGGAAACAGAATCTTACTCGGACTCGAAACCGACTCGGTTTCAATCTTGAAACTGCTATAACTTTTGATCCCGTTGGCTAAACTTGCTCAAATTTTTTGTGGAGGCTTTTGGATGTATGAAGGACGGCTCTACCAATTTTCACTATTTTGGCAAAGGTTTGATGCACTTTCCAAATTTCAGAAAAGATGGACTCTCTCTTTTGCTTTCTTTCCTTTTTCTTTCTTTTTTTCTTCTTTTTTTCTCTCTTTTTTTCTGAACAACCGAAACCAATTCTTTCTTTCCTTCTTTTGGACAAACCAAAACAAACTCTCTCCTTCTCTTGCAAACCGAAACTAACAGAGGCCGCGGCCGAGGTAGACAGCGGCGGTAGGGGATGGCAGTGGATGGGGTTGACGTGGCAGAAGTTTTGACACAATGATAAAGCTACGCAAAGGAACATGAAGATCAAACTAGACAATGACGACTAAACTCTAACTAAAACTAGAAATCAGCAACTAGACACGACGATGCAATAAAAAATTCAACAAGCAAAACTGAAAAGAAAAATTGCAATCGCTCAAATGGGTGATGGGACAGCAGAAGAACACCTCGAATAAATTTTTTGTGGGGCTAATTTTTCTAGGGTTTTTAGGACGATGAGCATAAACTAATCTAAAAGGGGAAATTGTGATTACGTAATGGGTAACCATTGCTCTGATACCAACTGATGTGATGGCGGCCCGATCTTCCGAAAGGTACTGATAAGTCGATTGTGGAGAACTCGACGTTGATGATCCAAAGGCTCCGACCAAAACAGATCGATCCCCTCGCAATCACTACACCACTGCTCCGATGGTTATCAACTGTGCCGAACGCGGTTGACCTCGCCAAGAAGGCTATCTCCGGCAATCGAATCGAGAACACGAGCAAGAGAGTAGAAGATGAAATCTGAAATTGTATTGCGGATAAAGATTAAGTTCATAAGTTGGGGTTCCTCAACCGTACGTGCGGTGAGACGGCTAAGCAGAATAATCGCTTAAGAAAAACCAAGGGAAAACTAAAGGGGTGCGGCCTCCTTAAATAGGAGAGGGGAGGCCTCACATAACAAACAACTAAGGGGTGGTACTATTCACATAGTACTGTTCACATGAACAGTAGCACTATGAATAGTGCAGCCCAAGGAGGGGGAGGCAGCTAGGAAGATGGGCCCAACGATTACAAGGCCCAAATCGGCCCAAATTGGTAATATAGCATATTCTTTTGACGATTCTGAATTCTACAGAAGGAATTTGGAGGTAAAGCTAGATCCGTTGGAAAGGTCTCGGAATAAGCTTTCGAACAAGCCTAAGAACAAGTGATGTGATGCTGCACAAATATACATTTTCATCATTAGGTAGCATCGTATAGTTCATATAATATAAATACACTCCTAAAAACGATCTCACCTGATAATTTAAGTGAAGCGTACGGGCTCTTGTAATTAGAATAGTATGCATAGCAAATATGGTTGTATCCATAGGGGTCATGTACTCCTCACTGACCTCCACGACCGCTGGCCACCACGACCACGTCCTCTACCCCTCGGCATAGCTATCAACAACAATCAACAATACACAATGGGTTCAAAGGTCAAAATAAAATCATGCGTCAATGAACAACATAACGGGAGCGTAAAACGATGATCGTAACTCTCTCTAACCTACTGTGCACTAGTGTGTCAAATTTTAAATTATTTGACCATTAGCAAATTTTAATTGGTTTACTAACCCTAAAACAAATTTTAACAATTTTAGTTTACCTAAGTTGATAATCTATTCACCACGGACCTAAAGCCTGCTTTGATACCAACTGTAACACCCCACTCCAACACTGAGCCTGGAATGCCACTAAACTACTATCTAAACGAATGATCATCGGCATACTATAAAAGATCAGAAATTAAACAAAAATAAATACAACCATAGACCACAAAAGAACATGCATAACTATGGATCAAGTAAGAGTAAATGAGCAAGGGGAAGCATAACCAGGTAAACAATTCAGAATTGCACCAACTAATGAATCCAAATCATTGAAATAAATAGTCTGGTCCAAAACGTTGACCTAAACTTTATTCAACCTCTAACATGTCCTAGAGTAATCCAGCGTTGAATAAAAAGGTTCTTATGGCAAATGTTCATGTGTTTAAGTATGAATCTATTCCATGTGCTCTACTCGATCTCAGTCGTGGCATCCTCGAAGATCACCTAAGACAACAAAAGAGCAAGAGTGAGTCAACGACTCAACAAATACATCAATATACAACGAACAATAATGAATCAACGGTATTCAATAACTTCGTTATCATCACATGCACTTCTATTAATATTCTCATGATGTTCTCTTCACTTGTTTTCACAACCATTCATCTCATATCAATGCAACTCTACTCTACATGTCCACATGCACTTCTTTCGCGTATACCGGTATAGCATGAGTGAATGCTCGCGACAACATTCACTCTCAAGCCCGTTCCTCCTTAAGGACCGGGGACCTTCTCCACTCCCGTGGAGTTGTGATCAATCATGATCACCTTCTCATATGCAAAGATGCTTATGAATGCAAAAAATGTAAAATTTCATCATATTCCACATATCCAATTTTTTCCTCATGTCCGTCAACAAGATAAAGTCATACCATTCCATTGCTTACAATTAAATATGAATAAAAGCACAACAATATTGGTAATGGAAGATAAAGGAAACAGTGATCAATCATTGATCGATGTCTACCATGCACTTGTCTTTACTAGTTGCGATGCACGATTTGGCTAGAAGATGCTAACAAGCACGACGCCTCTGCTATATTAAATACTCAAATTTCAATGCAAGTTACAGTATCATAAGAAAAGCAAGACTAGATAATTAGTGCTAGCAGATGTATGCATGAAAGGAATTACGTGAAGTAAGCACTCACGCGCGGCCAAACACCAATAGGTAGTACTGAGCGACGACTAGCCAACAAACACACACGGCGACCACGCGCTGGCCGAAAGCCGAAGATCAACACGCGCTGGCGCTCGAGTCGGCCGGCTCCCACGCGCGTGCACATGCGCTACACACGACGGGCTAGCGATGGCGAGCGCTCGACAGTGCGCATGCGGCCAGGTGGCGTTGTGCTGCTAGCCAAGCGGGAGAGGCGAACGACGAAAGAATTGGCGATAACGGCTGGCGGCGCACGGGAAAAAGAAAGACTGCTAGGGTTTCTAGAATCCCCACGATCTTTTTATACCTCGCACAGTCTAGTCCCTCTGTGAAATTCTAAAATATTCTATTTTCACATATCTAATTTGTTTAATTACGCACATGCCCTTAAGAGGTTATTATAATTTATTTATTTATTTATAATATTACATTCTACTCCCCTTAACAGAATTCGACCCTGAATTCTAATAGTCGTTCTACTCAAAGAACAACTACACTGCTGAAATTAAACCACAAATCACATGTACCCGACGTGAACAACTCCGGATATTGCTCGCGCATGCGAGACTACAACTCCCAAGTCACTTCTCTCTCGGACTGATGAGTCCACAGCACCTTGACGTATACCAACGTCTTGTGCCTCAGCACTCGCTCTGACTTTTCTAGAATGCGCACCAGACGTGACTCAAATGTGAGGTCTTGCTCAATAGTCACTGGCTCCAACGAAATCTCATGCTCTGGGTCTCTCAAAAACTTTCTTAGCATCGAGACGTGAAACACATTGTGAACTCCGCGCATGGACTCAGGAAGATCCAAGCGGTAAGCCAACTTCCCAATTCTTGCAATAATCAGGAACGGTCCAACATATCTTGGGCTAAGTTTTCCTTTGGTACCGAACCGTACAATGCCTTTAGTGGGAGACACCCTCAAGATTCCTTTGGTACCGAACCGGACAATGCCTTTAGTGGGAGACACCCTCAAGAGCACCTGATCTCCCACGCAAACTGTGTCACGCCTCACGCTCGCATAGCTTTTCCGCTGCTCGAGTGCGCTAGCGATTCTCGCCTCACCATGGCCACGCTGCTCAACGGTCTTCAATCGATCCGACCCAAATCGCTTTTCTCCCACCGCATCCCAACAGAGTGGCGATCGCATTTCGCCATCTGTAACCTCGAATGGTGCGGCTCTAATACTGGAATGATAGCTATTATTATAAGCAAACTCTGCAAGTGGTAACTGGTCCTCCCAACTACCCTTCCAAGATAAAACGCAAGACCGCAACATGTCCTCCAAAGTCTGAATAGTGCGCTCTGACTGCCCATCTGTCTGAGGGTGAAACGATGTACTAAGGCGGAGCTGTGTGCCTAATGCACTCTGCAGTCTCTCCCAAAACTTGGAGACAAACTTCGCGTTCCTGTCAGAAATAATGGTCTTTGGCACACCATACAGTCTCACTATTTCTCCCACATAAATAGGAGCTAGGTCACTCGCTGAATTTGTCGTGCGAATAGGAATGAAGTGCGCAGACTTGCTGAATCGATCCACCACTACCCAAACTGCATCCTTCCCTAGCGGCGAACGAGGTAACGCTGCCACAAAGTCCATAGATATCATCCAATGACCACTGGGGAACCTCCAAAGGCTGCAACAACCCTGCAGGACGCTTGTGCTCAGCTTTCACTTGTTGACAAACACCGCAAGAAGCCACATAATTAGCAATATCCACCTTCATCTTTTTCCACCAGAAATTATGTTTCAAATCTCGATACATCTTAGTCTCACCAGGCTGAATAGTGTACGTAGTATGATGTGCCTCCCTCAAGATATCATCTTTGACCTCCGCCTTTTGCGGCACGCAAAGGCGGCCTTTAAACCTCAAAGCACCAGAATCATCCATGCTAAAATTACTCTCTTTGCCCTCATCCAGACGCTTCCTAACCTCTTGTAATAACCGGTCACTCTGTTGTGCTTCACACACGTCCGAATAGTCGACTCAAGGATCAACTGTGTCTCAACATGTGCTGTGCCCGCATAATAATAAGATATTCCCATGCGGTCAAAATCAGCAATGAGGCAATCTAGGGTAGCGGGAGTCGCCTTGCGACTAAGAGCATCAGCAACAACACTGGCCTTGCCTGGATGATACTGAATAGTAAGATCATAGTCCTTGATCAACTCCAACCACCTCCTTTGCCTCAAATTCAGATCCTTCTGAGTGAAGATATACTTGAGACTCTTGTTATCTGTGAAAATATCACAAGGCTCACCGTATAGATAATGCCTCCAAATCTTGAGAGCAAAGACAACTGCAGCCAACTCCAAGTCATGAGTGGGATAATTCTGCTCGTGCTTCTTTAACTGTCTTGACACATAAGCAATTACCTTACCATCTTGCATAAGAACACAGCCAAGACCCACTCGAGACGCATCTGAAAAAACTGTGAACCACTTCCCTGGCTCGGGAAGAGTGAGAATATAAGAGGTCACCAACCTCTCTTTCAAAGTGCGTAAATCAAGGCCACACTCATCGGTCCACTGGAATCTCACACCTTTCTTAGTAAGCTGAGACATCGGTTTGGCGATGATAGAGAAATCCTGCACAAAACACCGATAATAACCAGCCAAGCCCAGGAAACTCGTCACCTCCTTCACATTAGTCGGCCTCTTCCAATCCACCACTGTAGAGACCTTACTAGGATCAACAGCAATGCCCTTAGGATTTATCACATGACCCAGAAAAACTCACTTCTGAAATCCAAAACTCACATTTCTTCAACTTAGCATAGAACTTATGCTCTCTCAAAGTCTCTAAAACCAACCTCAAATGACGCTCATGACCCTCATTGGTCTTGGAATAGATAAGAATATCATCAATAAACACCACCACGAAGTCATCCAGATACTCATGTAACATGTTGTTCATGGTCTCCATAAAAACGACAGGTGCATTAGTTAGTCCAAAAGACACATAAATGTTATGGACTAGCATTTGGCAACCCCAAAATGCAATATTACACATGTAAGAAACTATGTTGATCATAGGTCTAAGGATTATACATCATCATTGCTTGAGACCAACCAATGACACATAAAATCATAATAATCTCCGCATTGTCTCAAGGTGGGTCAATCCAACACCATGTTCTCTAGCATGTGTTCACATTATTTATTCGATATCCCCATATGCATGACAGGCGAAACATGGCAATCAGTTAATACATATGCTGGTCGATATGTTACTAGTGTTCCGACCAGAGATTTATTTAGAATGACATCATATAAGTTAAAGAACTTCACCAACAAGTCACATACTTGTTAATCGTTGTAACTAATGATTCATTCAAGGAATAGAATAATATTTATTCTATAACTCATAATCATAGACTTGATGCAATCATCTCCATGATTGCCTCTAGGGCATATCCCCAACAGTCTCTCACTTGCACTAGAGTCAATCATATAGGTATTTAATGCCCATGGCTTTTGTGCGTACCTCATGCTTAGGTTGCGGGAGAGATTTTGTCAACAGATCAGCAATATTCAAATCTGTGTGCACTTTGCATATCTTCACAACACCTCTTCAAATATGTGTGCACTTTGCATATCTTCACAACACCTCTTTCAACGATCTCACGAATAATGTGATATCATCGAAGTATGTGTTTGGACTTTTGATGCGACCTAAGCTCCTTAGCTTGTGCAATGACTCAACTATTATCACATTAGAGATCCATTAGACTGGAAGCACTAGAGAACACACCCAGCTCATTAATGAATTGTCTAATCCATACGACCTCTTTTGCAGCTTCGGAACGCGCAATGTGCTTAGCCTCTGTTGGGAACAGACCCCTGTAGGAGCAGTTCCACCTCAAGTGTCGACGTTGGACTTGCAAAATTTTGAAGCATTCATGGCCGCCCAGACCCAGTTGATGTACACTATGATGAATCATATACAGAACATGAACAACAACCAAACCAACAATAACGCAGCATCAGTTGCTCATGGCCACTATGGACAGTCTATGTTAGTAGCGTTTATGAGGACACACCCGTCGAACTTTTTCGGAAGTGTCTCACCAATTGAAGCGGACAATTAGCTTCGTGTGATGGAAAGGAAGTTGCTGATCACTTAGTGCAATGATCATGAGAAGGTTGTTTATGCTACCCATTAGATGAATTACATTATTGCCGAATGGTGGGGGAATTTATGTCGCCGATACCATGTGTCGGAAGGGATTATAGATCTAAAAAATATGAATTCCATGCACTTACGCAAGGAGGTATGATAGTGTCGATTACCTCAGCAAATTTTCTCAGTTTGTGCGTTATGTAGTAGAAGATATCGCTACTGACAAAGCTAGACATAGTCGTTTTATGAAAGGATTGAGCACCAGACTGCAAGTCAGTTGAATTAATCATACTTTCCCAAATTTCCAGGAAATAGTCAACAAAGCCCCTGTTTTGGAGCTCAAGCGCAAGGAGTTGGATGACAATCGCAAGCGTAGAATGATCCAGTAGGGAAGCCATCAGTCCCAGCAGAGAGCGAGGATAGTACCTCAGTAGTTTAATCGCTTCTCGCCATAGAGTTCATTTAAGACACCTACACTTGCACCAACACCTGGTCCAACTACTCAGAATTTTTCTAATCATGCTCCAGTCAACCTCACTTCCAGAGGTAACCAGCCCAGTGGAGTTAGACTTTGCTACAGTTGACGAGAGTCGTGGCACTTTTCTTGCAATTGCTCTCAGAAGGGGGCAGTGACTCCAGTTCGCATCAACCTTGGAGCTACCCCACCCAAGATGCCAATGCCGGTAAGCAACCTGATATGACCACGCTATCAAGCAAGATGTTACAACCTCCAAATCAAGCTACACCAACTCAAGTCTCACCTACATCGACACCAGCCCAAGTCATTGATGGACCGATTACACGTAGTCGAGCAAAGAAGCTACAATAAGAGGTGAACGCGCTACTTTGTGAGAATCATTTTAACATCAATGAGAATTATATACTGCCTAAGTCGTGTACATTGCTATTGCTTAGGTTCACAAAGAAGGATGACAGGAACATACAAAGAGATGACTACAGAGAAGGACCACACTCGAACTGCACCAGTCCAGTGAGCAGTTCGAAAGAAACAGTCATAACTTTTGATTTCCAAAGGCTATGGAGGTCCATGAGGACATTTTGGAAAGCTTATTAAGTCTAGTTTTCAATGCCACTAGAGCCGAGCTGTTTGGAATTTCCATTTTGAGAGCCGACCAGCTTTAGTGAGGACTGGTCGGAAGGTCAACAATCTGCCACTGTTCAACTTTCCATGCAAAACTGTACCATTCTACATTATTTCGTGGTGCATGCTGCACATGGTGTGAAAGCTTATCAAGTTAACTTTCCAACGCAACTGACGGCACATCTTTTGGACTTTCCAAGGTGGAGTTATTGACAAAACACCAAGATCACAAGAGAATTCCAACAACCACGAGGCCCTTTCACATAGTCTACATTATCTTTTTCATTTCGTGTTTACACCTATCTAGGAGGGATGTTCCTAGTATAAATACCTCATTGCCTCATAGAAACCACAGACTTTGATAAACAAAATACGTAACCCTTTGTTGGTGTGTGCTAACAAACCTTTGAGAGTTGATCTCTACCCTTTGCTCTTGTGATTTCCTTCGGGATTACAGAATGGCGGCTTCATCCGCTCCCAATTGGTGCTCCTACTCCCGAGGTTTCTCGATTGATTGTAGGCTGTGTTGGTTGGTTTCTTGAGAGTGTGGTTGGGCGAATCCTCGATTCAGGTTGCCGGTTAAAGACGGTGGTTGGCTTCGAGTTTTATTTTTCAGGTTGCACTAGTTATCGCTGCTTGTAGCAAGTTATCTTGGCTTCTTTGAAGCTAGTTATTTGGTGATCATCCTACATCGTGAAGATCGGGACCCCGTGACGTATCATCTGGTATCAGAGCTTTCGTTGCCACGGTAGGATTCTTTACCTTTTAGCTACATATATATTTGTTTCGTCCTATCCACCAAAAAGCCTATAAAAAAAATTGTTGTAGCCCTTTGTTTCAATCTGTTATTTCAGTAAGTTTTGTTAAGTTTCAGTCCATTAGAGTCTTTGTTTTAGTTGCTGATCATTTTCCTTTGTGTGTCCTTTGAGCCTCTTTTATATATCTCAAAATCCCCACACAAAAAAAAAAATCTATAGCCTATATCATCCTTTGCGTTAACTTTGATCCTATGAAACTATAGCTGCTGGTTGTGTTTTTGTTCTATCATAAGTGTGCTAGTGTTATCTCTGGTCGTTGTATTAAGTTCTATTAAAAAAAAGTGTGTCAAAAAAAAAGAAGAAGAAGAAAGGAAAGTGTTTAAAAAAAAGAGTAGAGAAAAATTGAGAAAGAAAGGTTGAAGATCAGTAGTTAAAGTGCACAAGTGCTGAAAGTTTGTCACGCCAAGTGGAGCAACCAGTTTGCTATTTGTGTTTGGTGCAAAATTTTGGTTGGATCTGATCGCAACACTTGCATTCCAATCATACTCCTTGTTTACATCAACTCTGAAATTTCTTTGCGTGTGTGTGTGATTGATTTATATCTCTCATATCTTGTGATCAAGACTAGGTGGAACTTCTAGTTTGGATTGTTATTTAACTTTACAACAACTAGAATTCAGATTGCATTTCTTGTGTATCACTCCCCACCAAGCTCCACATAAAAATCCATCGTAATCGGTACTCTGGTCTTGTTTTCGCCTCTCCATCACTTTCTTATTACCACCACACATTTGTTTCTCTGTAATCCGCAGCAAGGAATTCATAAGAGCTTCGGTTGGTAAGAGAGGTGAGTTGTGAGAGCCACCAATTTTTTTATATTCCACAAATACCTATTGTTCGTATTTAGCTAACCTTACAGGAAGATGGGTGGAGTGGAGCTAGAAGATTGTGTTACTATGGCACAATTCAATGAATCAAGCAAAGCTTGGAAGATAAGCAAGATCGGTTGACGCAAGATCTTGTGCCTTTATGGCTGAAATCGAGGACGTCGCCAACCTCATGACGGTGCAAGCAACCATGGTGAAGATGGAGGAGATAGTGATGGAAGAGTTGCTGCTAGAAGAGCAAGAGAACAAGAAAGGAGGAACCAAGGTGCTGCACATGGTAGAGGAAGAGCTCGAGGTCGAAGAAATGAAGACAATGATGAATTTGAAGATGAGGATGATGACAATCATTCTCAATATCGTTTTGGTCGCCGAAATCGTAGAGGAGACAACCATGAGGAGAGGTTTGGAAAACTGAAGTTTACCATGCCAAAATTTGATGGAGGGTCTGATCCCAAGCTTATTTCACTTGGGAGTTGAAGGTGGACAAGATCTTTCGCCTGCATAATTATGCAGAGGAAAAGAAGTTGGCAATGGCATCTCTGGAGTTTGAAGGATATGCTCTGATTTGGTGGGAGCAACTTCTCCATGATCGTGAAGAAGATGGAGAAAATCCTATTGCCACTTGGGAAGAAATGAAGAGAGAAATGAGAACTCGTTTTGTGTCGAAGCACTATCGCCGTGATCTTTTCGATAAACCGAGAATCAAGCAAGGAATTTTCTCTATTGAGGAGTATTATAAGGAGATGGAGAAGGCTATGATTAGAGCCAATGTGTATGAAGATGAAGAGCAAACTATTGCACGTTTTATGGCTGGGTTACATCGCAATATCCAGTAGCATTGTTGAGTTTCAGTGCATCAGTCATCTTATTGATTTGGTACATCAAGCAACCAAAGCTGAACGCCAACTACAACAAGATGCCAAGAGTAGCAAGTTCTTGTCATATGGTACGAGTACTGCGTCTAAAGGAAGTAAGTCAATCTCTAAGTTTTCTGCTGCACCCTCAATGGCAAAGAGCTCAAGTAGAGGCCTCCGTTCTAATGTTCAAGGTGTTTATAGTGGGAAGAACACTGCTGCCCCAAGCATGAGTTCTAAACCAGCAGCATCCACCACTACTTCAGTGGGTTCTACATCCAAGAGTAGTGGGATTCAATGCTTCAAATGTGGAGGCCGTGGGCATGTAATCAAGGAGTGTCCAAATAATCGTGTGATCATTGTGAATGACAATGGAGAATATGATTCAGCTAGTGAAGAGGAAGTTGAGGAAGAGTATGTTGATGAAGCCCATGAAGATGAGAAACATCTTGGATGTGAATTTGAGCACGGTCTTTGCTCTTGTAGTAGCTCAAATCTTGAGTGTTCGGATGAAAGAAGCTGAAATTGGGCAATGACATAATCTTTTTCAAACCAGAGCCAAGGTGCAAGATAAAGTGGTGAAGGTGATCATTGATGGCGGGAGCTGCCATAATCTTGCTAGTCGTGAGATGGTTGACAAGCTTGGTTTGAAACTACAGCGACATCCTCATCCATATCATGTCCAATGGCTGAATGATTCGGGAGATATTAAGATTGGATATAAGGTGAAAGTTCCATTCAAGATTGGTGAATATGTTGACACCGTTGAGTGCGATGTGGCACCTATGTCTGTGTGTCACATGTTACTTGGAAGGCCTTGGCAAGTATGATCGATATACTCAAGATTGTGGGAGAACAAATCAAGACACACTAGATTTGAAAGGGAAGAAGTTTGTACTCAAGCCTATGACACCCCAACAAATCATGGCTGGGCATTACAAAAGAAATCTGAAATTGGTCCAGTTGATTACAGGAGGAGCAGAGCAAAAGAAAATGAGTGCCATCCACAACTCGGTGAGTGAGAGCCACAAGCCAAATTTGAGAGAAAAAAAGAGGAGAGGGAGAGCATCTAGTTATGCTAGCCACAAAATCTGAGGCGAGAGAAGTAAGGAACAACCTAGATCAAGTGCTCTTTGTACTTGTGTGCAAAGACGTTTTAATTTCACCTAACGATATCACCTCTCTTCCTAGTGTTGTGTCTCATCTTTTACAGGACTATGAAGATGTTTTTCCAAAAGAAACACCAGCCGGACTACCTCCAATTCATGGGATTGAGCATCAAATTGATCTCATTCCAGGGGCTGCACTCCCTAACCGTCCACCATCACCGAACCAATCCGAAGAAACCAAGGAGATACAAAGGCAAGTACAAGAACTTCTTGACAAAGGTTTTGTTCGTGAAAGCTTAAGTCCTTGTCTTTTTCTGTGATCTTAGTACCTAAGAAAGATGGTTCTTGGAGGATGTGTGTTATTTGTAGAGCTATAAATAATATCATCATTCGCTATCGTCATCCTATTCCACGGTTAGATGACATGCTTGATGAATTGAGTGGTTCTATAATTTTTACTAAAATTGATTTGAGAAGTGGTTACCATCAAATAAGAATGAAAACGGGGGATGAATGGAAAGCGCATTTAAAACAAAATTTGGGTTGTATGAATGGTTAGTTATGCCATTTGGTTTGACTAATGCTCCTAGTACTTTCATGAGATTAATGAACCATGTCTTGAGAGCTTTCATTGGAAAATTTGTTGTTGTCTACTTTGATGATATCTTAATTTACTGACAAGTCTTTTGATGAGCATGTGAATCACATTAAATCAAGTTTTGGATGAGCTTGAAAGGAGAAATTATTTGCTAATCTTGAGAAGTGCGGTTTTTATGCAGACCACGTTGTGTTTCTTGGTTTTGTTGTTTGGAAAAGGAATCGAAGTGGATGAAACCAAGGTGAAAGCCATCAAGGATTGGCCAACTCCAACGAATGTAAGTCAAGTAAGAAGTTTTCATGGCCTTCTTGGTTTTTATAGAAGGTTTGTGAGAGATTTCAGTACCATTGTTGCTCCTTTGAATGAATTGACCAAGAAGGGGTTGATTTTAAGTGGGAAACTCACAGAAAATGCTTTTCAAGAATTAAAGAAACGTTTGTTGAAGCACCGTACTTGTTCTTCCCGATTTCACTAAAACTTTTGAAGTAGAATGTGATGCTAGTGGAATTGGGTTAGAGGAGTTTTAATGCAACAAGGAAAACCAAGTAGCATATTTTAGTGAAAAACGGGAGGTGCTCAATTGAATTATTACGTGTATGACAAAGAATTGTATGCTTTGGTGCGTGTGCTTGAAACACCGCAAGACTATTTATGGCCAAAAGAGTTTGTTATTCATTCCGATCATGAAGCTTTGAAGTACTTGAAAGGTCAAGCTAAAGTCGAACTGTCGCCATGCCAAATGGGTTGAGTTCATCAAACATTTCCATACATTGTGAAATATAAGAAAGGTAAGGACAATGTTGTTGCCGATGCTTTGTCTCGAAAGAGTGTGTTGTTGAACCAACTCGAGGTAAAGGTTTTGGGTCTTGAAAGTTTGAAAGGTATGTATAATAATGATCCTGAATTTTCGAACCATATAATCATTGTAAAGATGGAAAAGGTTGGGAAAAATATCACATACATGATGGATTTACTTTTAGAAAACAAGCTTTGTGTTCCAAATTCTTCTGTTAGATTGCTTTTATTCTGGGAATCACATGGAGGTGGACTAACGTGTCATTTTGGACAAAAGAAAACTTACGAACTGCTAGGTGATCATTTCTATTGGCCCAAGATGAGGAGAGATGTCATCCGATTTGTGGAGCGATCGTCACTGTCACAAAGCTAAGTCAAAACTGAACCCTCATGGCTTATACACTCCTTTACTGTTTCTAATATCCCTTGGGAAGACATAAGCATGGACTTTATTTTGGGATTACCTAGAACTCGTAAAGGAAAGGATTCTATTTTTGTTGTGGTTGATAGATTTTCAAAGATGGCTCATTTGTCCCTTGCAACAAGACCGACGATGCTTCACATATTGCTAATTTATTTTTCAGGAAATTGTGAGGCTACATGGGATGCCCAGACAATTGTGTCGATCGAGATGTCAAGTTCGTGAGCTATTTTTGGAAAATATTATGGGCCAAACTTGGAACCAAGCTCCTATTCTCCACCACTTGTCACCCTCAAACCGATGGACAAACTAAAGTGGTGAATCGAACATTATCAATGTTCTTTGCGAACAATGGTGAAAAAGAACTTGAAGATTTGGGAGGAATGCTTACCACATGTGGAGTTTACTTATAACAAGGCAGTACACTCTACCACTAACTTATGTCCTTTTGAAATTGTATATGGTTTCAAACCTATTGCTCCGATAGATTTGTTGCCCCTTCCATTGCAGGAGAGGACCAACATGGAAGCTTCTAAGCGTGCTGCATATGTAAAGAAGATACATGAAAAGACCAAGGAAGTAATTGAACTCAAGGCAAGACGCAAGGCTGCAAGTATGAACAAACATAGGAAGGAAGTGTTATTCGAGCCCGGGGACTTGGTGTGGATACACTTGCGCAAGGATCGCTTCCCTCATCAGCGCAAATCAAAATTGTTGCCACGAGGAGATGGTCCATTTCGTGTTCTCGAGAAGATCAATGATAATGCATACAAGATAGATCTTCCAGCAAGTTATGGTGTGAGCAACACCTTCAATGTTGCTGACCTCTTACCATTCACAAGTGAAGACACTTGAGTCGAGGACGACTCCTTTTCAAGGGGGGGAGGATGATATGACCACGCTATCAAGCAAGATGTTACAACCTCCAAATCAAGCTACACCAACTCAAGTCTCACCTACATCGACACCAGCCCAAGTCATTGATGGACCGATTACACGTAGTCGAGCAAAGAAGCTACAACAAGAGGTGAACGCGCTACTTTGTGAGAATCATTTTAACATCAATGAGAATTATATATTGCCTAAGTCGTGTACATTGCTATTGCTTAGGTTCACCAAGAAGGATGACAGGAACATACAAAGAGATGACTACAGAGAAGGACCACACTCGAACAGACAGTCCAAAGAGCGAGTTCGAAAAACAGTCATAACTTTTGATTTCCAAAGGCTATGGAGGTCCATGAGGACATTTTGGAAAGCTTATTAAGTCTAGTTTTCAATGCCACCAGAGCCGAGCTGTTTGGAATTTCCATTTTGAGAGCCGACCAGCTTTAGTGAAGACTAGTCAGAAGGTCAACAGTCTGCCAGTCGTTCAACTTTCCATGCAAAACTGTACCATTCTACATTATTTCGTGGTGCATGCTGCACATGGTGTGAAAGCTTATCAAGTTAACTTTCCAACGCAACTGACGGTACATCTTTTGGACTTCCCAAGGTGGAGTTATTGACAAAACAATCAAGATGCGCGAGAATTCCAACAGCCACGAGGCCCTTTCACATAGTCTACATTATCTTTTTCATTTCGTGTTTACACCTATCTAGGAGGGATGTTCCTAGTATAAATACCTCATTGCCTCATAGAAACCACGGACTTTGATAAACAAAATACGAACCCTTTGTTGGTGTGTGCTAACAAACCTTTGAGAGTTGATCTCTACCCTTTGCTCTTGTGATTTCCTTGGCGGGATTACAAAGAGTGGCGGCTTCATCCACTCCCAATTGGTGCTCCTACTCCCTTCGAGGTTCTCGATTGATTGTAGGTTTGTGTTGGTTGGTTTCTTGAGAGTGTGGTTGGGCGAATCCTCGATTCAGGTTGCCGGTTAAAGACGGTGGTTGGCTTCGAGTTTTATTTGTCAGGTTGCACTAGTTATCGCTGCTTGTAGCAAGTTATCTTGGCTTCTTTGAAGCTAGTTATTTGGTGATCATCCTACATCGTGAAGATCGGGACCCCGTGACGTATCACAACCGAGGAGCACCTCAAGTTGCCGGTCAAGCCGGAGGAACACCACAGTCAATGGTTAGAGGTCGTGTCAATCACGTCACTTTGGAAGGAGTTCAGAAAGCACCAGACGTAATACTAGGTAAGTTCCTAGTTAATTCAGATCTGCATCAGTTTTGTTTTATTATGGAACTTTGCATTCATTTGTTTCTGTGGATATCGTGGGGATATGGGCATCATCTTAGGATGATGAGTCAATTGGCAATGGCGTTGTTGGTTTGTAAAATCTCGCGTTTTCGAAAACGCTCATGTGCTGTCAGGTTACAGCCGGTCCAACCGGCCAAGTCGCCGGTCAGACCAGCCGTGTGGCAGTTCGACCAGCAGGCATTGCCAGTCCGACCGGCCACAATTGATGATGGATTTTGGAGCTAGGCCAAAAATAGGTTGTGAAGGCATGAGAGGGGAGTCTTCTGGATGTGGTCAAATAATTTTTGGAGTTCCCAGTCAAAAGTTCTATTCATTTAAAAATTCCAGAGAGTTTCGGATTTTCAAGTTGAAAATTTGGCTAAGTCATTTGGAGCGGTCGGACCGGCGTTATGAAATCGGTCGGACCGGCGTGAAATCGGTCCGACCGGTGGGTATGGCAGTCAGACCGGCTTCCACTTGAACTTCGGCCACTTTGGCATTGTTGTATGTCGATTGTGTCTATTATATGAGTTTCAATACTTTATTGTTGCATATTGCATTGTTGAGCTAATGTGGGTCAAGTTGTGAAGAACTTATTCCCAGAGACGATTTCTTTGTCTATTTCTGTGCAGGTGGCTTGCAGGTCAACGACGTCAACGGTGAAGAGGATCGGGACTAAACTTGGAGAGCTGAGGTCCAGAACGATCATGGATGCGGGTGGAGTCGTGTGACTCAAGCATGGTGTAGAATGGACAAGATGGTTCGAACGGGAAGTTCGTTGCAGCTGGTTGGATCAAGCGGCGCGAGTCGGTGCAATTGTCTTGAAGGTTTCGATGGGATTTGGACGGGAGAGACTTGCGACATGATGAGAGCCGCTGATCAACCTAGACGTGGTGAAGTAGGCGATTGCTTCAACAGATTTGCGTGTGTGTGTCCCGTTTGTATTGGGCCTTAATGGGAGCCCACTAGAAACCGTAGGCCTTCCTATAAATAGAAGGGGGGAGTTGGAAAAACCCTTGAAGCATTCATTTGAGAAAATCCTAAATTTTCTAGGGTTTGGAGAGGAGAGGAGAGGCTTGGGTTTAGAGAGAGATTTGTTTGTGTGCTCTTTGATTGAGCTCTTGTCCTCCTTGAGGGAGTGACTTTGACAAGCAACATCTTGAATCAATCGATCTATTGATGTTTGTTCAAAGATGAAGTCTCATATGTTTTCTTCTATCTTTTGATGATTTTGGTGCTTCGTTGATCCGGTTGTTTTTGGTTGGTCTCTTGACCTCATTTACCTTGCTATGATGTGTGGGAATACTCCTAGAACCATCTAAATCTTCAATCCCCACAAGCAAGTTTTGGATCAAGTTTTTCATATTTCTAGGTTTTGAACACTTCTTTGGGGAAACCTAAAAAGATCAATTCTTTGAAGTGATCGTCGCTAAAAATAGGTCCCAGATATCCTTAGGGAGGTGTGCTCCAAGTTTGGTCAAGTTTCATTGGTTGAATCAAAAGTTGGACCAATCTTTATTTTGATTTTGGGCATTGTGCAGTGCTACTGGACTAAATCGGTCCGACCGATTTTATACCAGCGGTCAGACCGCCAGCCATTCGGACCGCCAGTTGGCCGCCGATCGGACCGCTAGCTTTCAGACCGCCATTTTGCCGACGGTCAGACCGGTCCAGTGAGATCAATTCTCCATTGTTGAATCTTGTGTTTAAGGGGGAAATCGGATTCAGCACAAGGCTTCCTCTGTGCATTTACTGATCTTCTTGGCTTTCATAGCTATTGAAGAAAAGTGCGTGTTGAATTTGATTAAAGTTAAAAAATCGAGAAAGCACCTATTCACCCCCTCTAGTCGTCTTTCCGGTCCTACAATTTCTCAAGTTTTGGAAGCAAAAATAATTTGAAAACTATGCATCTTTAGCATACCTTGTTAGTCCAGTCGCCTGGAGCAGAGTTAAGCTCTACGTTGTGTTGTTTAGGAGCTAAGGTACTCATTTCTAGAGTTGAGTGTACGAAGGAGAACAAACATCCTAAAGTTTGATATTCACATGAAATGATGAAAATTCCAAAAAGAGGGAATATTCCTGGAATCTTCATTTTCAGCATTTCTAGTCTTCTTTAGCCATGACATGGGGGTCCCACTTGCTAGTGTCACAAAGGAATGAAAGAAGAAGCAAACAGAGTAGCAGACAGGGAGCAGAGGAGGCACATGGGGATGGCCATGGCGCCGGCGAGGGGCAAGGAGTGGCGACCGAAGAATGGACAAAATGGAACCCCGGGAAGGTCCTCTCCCCAATGGTGGTGGTGATGGCGCAGAGGGAGGCCAGAGGCAACAATGGCTCATTAAATGGCGGCGACGGCGGTGAGGTGTGCGGGGGTTTCGATAAACTGACGGTGCCCCAGAGAAAATGGAGGGAGCATGAGGTGCGCACTGGCCTGGGGAACGCGTAGGGCCGGTTGGTTCGGCCGGGGAAGGTCAGTGGTGGTGCACCCACGGTGGCCATCGTCGGAGACAAGGAGCTTGCGGTGGTGACATTCTCCGGCAACTATAAAAGTGAAATTGAGGTCGGGGATTGGAAGAGGAGTACCGGGAACACGACGTGATATGGTTGGTTTGGTCGGAGGATCACCGAAGAGAGATATAATTCAATTGCGTTGTCGTCGGACTTCGGGAAGACAACGGATGGTGTCGCGTGTTCTGGACAAATGGAGAAGAATTAGGTATTGAGGCTTGAGGCGAATCGAAGAGGGGAGATGGGAACACACAGTGGTCCCTTTATACTGCAAATGTGACGCTTGACTCGATGAGAAACGCCACGGGAATACATGGGTAGTTTTCACTTTGTAATAAACGTCGACTGGAAAATGTAAAATTGAATGCAATCGTTGCATGAATCATACATTTGATGGTTGGAGATCGTGGGTGATGATGAGGGGCTCGAAATGCTTCTGACATAATTGGAAATGGTGCTCTGAGTGCAAAGAATGGGGATGGAGGAAATGCTTCTGACATAATTGGAAATGGTGCTCTGAGTGCAAAGAATGGGGATGGAGGTGGCTATTGGTTTTGGTTGGACAAAGAAGCAATAGAGCAACGTTCCAGAGGAAGAAGAAGATGGAAGAGAGAGAGAAAAGAAAGAAAAGGAAAGAGAAAAGAAAGAAAATGAAAAATCCAAAAATAAAATAAATTTCCAAAAATTCAAGAAAATTCCACAAAAATCCTGGGAACGACGTCTCCCATGTTGGTATTAAAATATGTCCAACTAAACTTATCCATTTCTAGGGTTTCAAAGGAAAATGGCATTCACAATTTTATCAAGGTGTCATACTATCGAATATGAGTTTAGCTATTCCCGAAAACAGTTGATATAAAATTAGCAACGCATGTTGAAATAAAATAATATAATTTTACAAAATATGTACAAAATGATCAAAGGTCTACGATTTCCCTTCGATGAACTTTCCTGATGTTTCGGCGGACTGATCTTGGAAGGCTTCGGAAACGCCAGATTCTATATGCGCAAAACGAGACAAATAAATACAATAAATCGAAATAAACTTTAGAAATTTTCAAATTAGCACCAAAAGAAAGGTTATGAATTTAGGAACAAGAAACGACAGAATCAGAGTTTATACGAAGGAGAACAAACATCCGGAAGTTTCATATTCACATGAAATCACAAAAATTCCGAAAAGAGGGAATATTCCTAGAATATTCATTTTCAGCATTTCTAGTTTTCTTTAGCCATGACATGGGTGTCCCACTTGCTAGTGTCACAAAGGAATGAAAGAAGAAGCAAATAGAGCGTGACAGGTAGCAGAGGAGGCGCATGGGGATGGCCATGGCGCCAGCGAGGGGCAGGTAGGGGTGGCCCAAGAATGGGCAAAATGGAACCCTGGCAAGGTCCTCTACCCAATGAGGGCGGCGGCGTCGTCGGTGGGTGGATAGAGGCGACGGTGGTGCAGCAAACGGCGGCGGCAAGGGTGAGGTGTGCTGGGGCTTCTGTAAACCGACGGTGCTCCAGAGAAAATGGAGGGAGCATGAGGTGTGCACCGGCCTGGGGAACTTGTAGGTCCGGTTGGCTCGGCCGGGGAAGGTCCGTGGTGGTGTGCCCATGGCGGCCATCGTCGGCGACAAGGAGCCTGCGGTGGCGACATACTCTGGCAATGAGAAAAGTGAAATTGAGGTGGGGGATTGGAAGAGGAGTACCAGGAACACGACGTGACGCGTTTGGTTTGGTCGGAGGATCACCCGAGTGAGAGATCAATTCAATTGCGTCATCGATGGACTTCCGGAAGACAACGGATGGCGTCGCGCATGCCAGACACATGGAGAAGAGTTAGGCGATGGGGCTGGGCGAATCGAGGAGGGGAGATGGGAACACGCGGTGCTCCCTTTATACTGCTAATGCGATGCTTGACTAGAAACGATGTGGGAATAAATGAGAAGTTTTCAGTTTGCAATAAAAGTTAATAGGAAAAATGTAAAATTGAATGCAATCATGGGATGAAACATACATTTGATGGTTGGATATCGTGGATGATGGTGAGGGCCTCGTAATGCTTCTGATGGAATTGGAAATGGAGCTCCGAGTGCAAAGAATGGGGATGGAGGTGGCTATTGGTTTCGGTTGGACAGAGAAGCAACAGAGCAACGTTCCAGAGGACAGAGAAGCAATAGGACTTAACCTTGTGTGTCATTGATCCGGGTCTTATTGTACAACCACATGTCTAGTATGACATGGACCTCGCTAATTAATTAGTAGTGCCTTGATTTTAGTTATGTTTTTGGAAGCTTGAATTCTGCGAGGGATGTTCATAATGGCGTAAGAGGGGTTAAGTGGGAGCTTTGTAAAAGCCTTGTGATAATCACTTAGTCGCACACCTATGGAAGCGTGTCTTGACCGACATATTAAGTTGATTACCTCTTGTGAGTAAAGCCTACAACCTCTGCATAAAATGTTTGGATGATTGAGCTGGTAGTTCAAGTGGTTTTGGTTGGGAAGTGAACATGTAGTTCACTAGTTGTTTCAAAGAACTTATTTACTTATGTATTTAATATTTTAAATCATGATTTTCGATCTATTTATTGTATTTACTGTCAATACGGCTTTCTACAAAATAACCATACAGCTATTCCTTGTTCAAACCTTGCGGGAATACTATTTGCATACATTTTCCTACGACTTGCTGAGTATTTTATGTATTCACGGTTTTATGCCATTGTTCATCAGTCGCTGAGGATGACCCAGGGAATACAGAGTTTTACGAGTGGTAATACTTCAAAGACCATGCGATCAAGGGTACGCTCCCCACTCAATTGCATGTGGACATGTTGGATGGCTACCACGAGAGTTTCTTCTGCTGTAAGTTTATTATTCTGTTGTCGCCTTGCATGGCAATAATTGTAAAACCT
Source organism: Hsuehochloa calcarea (assembly GCA_036346395.1). Lineage (NCBI taxonomy): Eukaryota > Viridiplantae > Streptophyta > Magnoliopsida > Poales > Poaceae > Hsuehochloa > Hsuehochloa calcarea. The sequence continues at coordinate 35,530,862 of CM070610.1, forward strand.
TGACCACAAGGTCCGTTATTACTATTTAATAATAATTGGCTTATTCTTAGTATTTTGTTGTTATGATATGGTTTCATTAATGTTGTCGGGATCGGATTTCTGAATCCGAACCCTCTGTGTATTTCTGCACCAGTCCCAAGATCAGTAGCTAGTGCACATAGTGGAAACATCATTGATAACAACTCAAATCATGAAATAACATTAATAAACAAATGAGTACCGGCCTCATGACCACTTATTACAAAAGAGGTCAAAATACATTGAGTCTTATAGCAGCAGAAACAACAAAAGAGTGAACTACGAGTGGTGGCCCATCAAATTTCCTACCAGCATTCGACTGGGGTGTGCAACCTAGTACTCCGGGTATCCTTCATCAAAGCCACATGCGAAGTAGTCGTAGTCGTCCATAGCATCATTGAAGGCTTCCGAGATTTATTTTGAGCGTAGCAGGTGAGTACATAAAGTACTCAGCGAGTCTTGGGAAAATGCATATGCATAACTTTAACAAATGAGGCTTATATGGTTCTTTTGCACAAAGCAACATTTTTAGTTTCAACAGTTTTCATAAAGCACATTTGACAAGAAGTAGTTTCAATAAATAAATTGTATCACTAGTAGAGGTTCTAGCTACCAACCGCTAGCATCAAGGCTTTAGCCGCCAAAGTTTAAAGGATAGGGCTCTAGCTGCCCAACTGGCTCTAGTTGCCAGAAAACTACCCAAGAGTCCCTACTGCTCCTGGGTTATCAAAATTCACTCTTTTGATATCAAAACCAAAATCTACCATGTGAAAACACACCTTGCCTGCCCTTGATCGTGGGCACGGCTATTCGAATAGTTTTACACTCTACAGAGGTTGTACAGTTTGACCCACATGAGATAATCGACTTATGATGTCGGCCATGACACGCTTCCTTAGGCGTGCGACTAAGCGATTATCACAAGGTTTTTACAATACTTTATCCTAATATTAGCCCGCCTGATGAGCTTAACCCCAAGTTATGGACGTCAATTACCATCGACCTGGAGCTCACCGTTGTGGGGGATAACTTGCCCGGACTTGGACGTCTTTTACCAATGCCCAGCACAAGCCCGACAGACATGGACGTCATTTACCATCATCTGTACTACCCAAGTAACTCCTACCATCTATAGCATGCGGGCGTAATGCTAGAACATAGTAAATTATTTAGCCAGGGTCCTTCCCATTTTGGACATGTGGTTGCACGGTATTGCTCAGTTTGGATAATCACAAGCGTCGGTCCTTAATAAGACTTGGACGGAACTTTACAACATACAAGTTCTTGTGCTCTAGCTACACCTGCCTAAACTTACCATCTGCCCAAGTCTAAAACAAGTTTTCACCATTTTATTTTATTTTCCAAATACTGACATTACCTAATGTCAAACATTTTCCAAATTAAAGCATAACGGGTAATAATGGTTTCCCCCCAAAGGTTGAGTAAGACTGAAAAGCATGTCTAAGCAATTCTACCGTACAAAACTATTATGCAAGATTGTAATCAATATTGTTGAATTTCAATGGTAGGGTTACAATGGTATAGGGTACAATTATCATGGATGACATTAGCAGATTTTAGGTTTAGCTAACAACTACACTTTGAACTTATCATTATATATGAATTAGCAATGTATAATACCTTTTAAAAACTAAAAACATAATTTAAAAATTGTAGGTACGAACTGGTTAAAGGAGACACGCCTTCAATGATGAGGAAGGCTAGTGCTTCTTGTTGATCCAAATTCGTGTCGGCAACTTTAGACTCTACACGTGCGGATCGGATCAAATAAATAATAGAAAGCAAATAAAAACTAAAAATTATAAAATAAATACTAGAAGGTATATAATGAATTTATAAAAATTTAGGAACAAGAATTGATGGATTCGGAGTTCAGTATGAAGGAGAGCAAACGTCCGGAAGTTTGTTCGTCACAAGAAATAATGGAAAATGTTGATATTGGACTGTACTGGAGTTCATACTGTTCAGATGTTTTAGATGTTTAACATAGCAGGACAGAGCAATGAGAGCAAGATTATATTTGTGTATGACATTTGGACCCAATTGGTAGTGAATCAACATAGAAGAAATGAGATGGAAGAAGTCAGTGACTAGATGGACCTATAAGTCATTGAGCCAAAGAACAACATTACAGAGAGCTTCATAGAAGAATAGAGGAAGCCTCCATGTGCATGGGGAAGATGGTTGTGTCGACAACGCAAGCGACGAGGCGGCCGACGAATGGGCAAAATAGAACCACGGCGAGGTCCTCTATCCAATGGTGGTGGTGGTTTGGCCAGAGACGGGAGCGATGCGGCGGCAACGGCGTTCGGGGCCCATGGGTGGCGGCGGCACACGGGGCTGACGATGCTCTGGCGATAGCACTAGCGAGGGAAGGTGAGCACAGGGTGTGCCTCCGTGAGGGGAACACAATGGTGGAGACGGTTCGGTCAGAGAAGGTCCGAGGAGGTGCAGCCACGGTGGCCATCGTCGGCGACGAGGAGCTCACGATGGTGACATACTCCGGCGAAGGTGAAAACAAAATCGAGGTGGGGGATAGGAAGAGGATTACCGGGAACACGACGTGACGCGGTTGGTTCAGTTGGAGGATCACCGGAGAGAGATCAAAGCGGTTGAGCCGTCGCTGGTCTTCAGGAAGAAGGTTGATGGTGTCGCGCGTTCTGAGCAAACATATGTGAGTAAGGCATTGGGGCTTGGGGTGAATCGAAAAGGGAAGTCGGGAACACACGGTGCCCACTTTATACTGCGAAGGTGATGCTTGAGTCGTGTAACATCCCAATTTTCAGAGCTTTAAAAATCTTTTAAATAGTGGTAGTGAGAAAATTCACCATTTGGATTTATTTGAATATTAATTTAAAAAGCTTAATATGGACTTTAAGGAAAAACTGATTTAATGTGCTTAATCCCAACATCAACAATTGTCAAAACTATTTTATTTAGATTCTTTATGCTTGGATATATTTTATAGAATTTTCTGGAATTTTTCCAAAGTCATTTGCTATTTTCTATTGGCTAATTGTATTTTCTTGATTTATTTAAAGAAAATCAAAGAAAATCCTTGAACGATCTTGGGCGAAGCCCAACACTATTCCAAAGAACGCTTGACCATCTCGCCCGGCGCGACCTCGTCCGTTGGATGCTTGATGCGTGCCCCTCGTTTTCGATCGAACGCACGCGCTCAACCCCGCCTTTCCCGCTGGATCTTCGCCGCGTGTCCCTTTCGGTCAATCCCGCCGCTCGCTCGCCTCGCCCTCGCTCTCTCTGGCCAGTGGGCCCACCCGAGGTCATCGTCTCCGTGGAGCCTTCTTCTTCCTCGCGCCCGCGCTTCGCCCGCCATTGCTGGAGCTTCGAGGTTCGTCCGACAAAATCGCAACGGTTGCTGATTCTTCGCGCCGACCCCACCAAATTAATCCCCTGTCTATTCCGCATCTATCTCCAACAGAATCAACCACCAAATCGGTTTCAATCTCCCCGAATCTCGGAAATTCCGATCGCGGCCGTTTCGGACCCGATTTGGGGATTTCCAATCTCGGCGTCCCGCGGGCCTATAAATACCTCCTTAGGATCGCCTAGTCCGCGCAACCCGAGCCGCCACCCTTGTCGCCTGATCGCTTCACCGCCGCCGCATTTCAAGTTTTAGGGTTTTCGCCGAGCTTCTTCTCCGCTGACCAGTGCCGCCGCTGTCGTCGCCGCCTTGCCTCGCCGACTCCACCACCGTGTTCAACAAGTCCCGTGCTACCTCGTGCGCACCTCCTCATCGCCGGAGCACCACCGAGCCCCGTCCGACAAACCGAGACCACCTCGCCGCCTCAAGCTCGCCGGCCATCTCCGACAACCCTGTGTGCTCAAACCGTGCCCACATGTGCGCAATAATCCCTACACGCTGGTACCACTCACCGCCGGGCGAGGAGTTGCCGTCATTGCTGCCATTGGTTTCGAGCCGTCGCCTGCGTCGATGCGATGTGGCAGCCCGCGTCAGCGTCCACCTCAGCCCGTGTGCGTGCGTGTCAGCCATGTAGGCGCCGCGTCAGTGCCACACGCATGCGAGTTCGCCACCTCAGCCCCGACCCAGATCCAAATGCTCGGTGGACTTGGTCCACCGTGAGCCGTGTCACTGACATGTGGGGCGCACATGTCAGATTTTATTTTAAATCTATTTCTTTTTCCAGAAATTCTCGGCTGACGCAAGCATTGCGCAATAATCCGATTTTCCTTTATAAAAATAATTCGGGAAATTTAATAAAATCCAAATTAGGGTTTTATTTGATTTTCAAACTTCCAAAGCCCATATCTTTTGCATCCGAACTCCGATTGAGCCCATTCAAATTTGTAAATTCATATAAAATTAAGATCTATTTAATAGTGAATTTTATTTGATTTTTGGAGTATGTTTTGCCTCTGTATTTATTTGTTTTTGGTTTCTTTTGTCTCGTTTGCGAGTAGACGTCGATACTTCGGGGAATTTGCAGAAGAAGGAGCACCTCAAGACCAAGACCAATATCTAGATCTATTCCAAGGCAAGTTATACCTTTGATCATGTTGAACCCAGTTTTCAAAATATTTTGGTTCAATGTATTGCATTCTATTTCAAGTATTTATTTAAATGCTTTTGGGTGTAGTTATTAATCCAAATTGTTATGCCACCTTGCCTATTGTATGCCATGATCTCTTGTCACCCTAGGTTGGTTAATTATTAGTTGGTATTATCGTAGCACCAATGTGGGATGGTTAGATACGATTAGACTGCTTAGCCATGCCACGAGTCATCATTTCATGTGAGAGTTGCAATTATAAACTTGACTAAGTGATTATGGAACTGTGTGATGAAACTGTGTGTGCTGTGTGCTATTACTCGTTGATGGCATGTGTTGCACTTAATCAACAGGGTGGGAAAAGATTTGGACTGAGGCAAGTGGTGGATCTGTGTGAATGGTGGAACTGTGTGCTATAAACTTTGTGATTTGGGTTAAAACTGGAAGTCTTGCCTTGGTCAATTAAGGACTTAACTTTGTGCGCCATTGAACTGGGCCTTACTGTACGACCACATGCCTAGTATGGGCTGGGCCTGACTTAGTAAGTTATGGAGTCTTGACATTGACAACTCAGGTTGTATTTAAACTGTGTGATGGGCTGGAGGTGTGATATGTCACATCACGGACGATTCATTTGCATCCCATCCAAATGTGTGTGTCGTTTCAAGGGCTGTGTGTACAAATTGGACGGCGGTAAAGCACTTCGGGAGTTTCATTGTTTGAGATGAAATCTCTGAAAGGTTTTGTTATGGTCAGTGCTAGCTACACTGATTGTATCGTGTGGGTAAAGTGTACAACCTCTGCAGAGTGTTACATCAATCTATTCGAATAGCCGCGTCCTCGGTTATGGACATGCTCGTGAATTTCACACGAGGGTAGATTTTCATAAAACAAATGGGAAGGGTTGGTGTGTGAGATAACTTGTGCAGCTGTGTGAATAACTTGATTAGACTGTGTGTCCTTTGTGAAATCAATTGTTAACTTATTATTGTCTATTTGTTTTGAATTATGCTTTCAATCTATTATTTGTATTCAATTGCAAATGTTGCATTTCTGCAAAATAACCACAGAAGCCATTCCTTTGGAATAAGCCATCATCTATAAATTGCATTCTGTGGTATGACTTGCGAGTACGGTGTGTACTCACTCTTGCTAAACCAATCAACTGAAGTGGAGGAGTCGTCACCTGCTTTTGAAGAAGAGTACTACGAAGGTTGATCGTTAGGGTCTTGATCCCAGTCAGTTGCCTGTGGTAAATTGATGGGAGCCACTGGAGTTTATTTCATTTTCGCTGCAGTTTATTTCTTTATTGTTAGCCTTGCATGGCTTAATAAATGTAAAACTCGACCGTAAGGTCCCAACAGTTATTTGTTATTCAAAGTACTCGTTTATTCTTATATTCGTTGTATGGATGTGATATTTCATCGATGTTGCACAAAATTATACTAGACAAGAGAGTTAGTCTCATAAATAGATTTATCATTAATCAATGAAAGGTGTTAGTCTCATATTTACATTTATCATTAATCACCAAAATACTCCATTAACACATAATGGCGGGTTTAGATTCTTCACCAGCCCAACCCGACCACCTCCCTCTCATTCGTCTCTCTCACCGCCTTGTGGCCCACACGCGCTAGTCTCTTCTTCCCCCACCCCTTTCTTCCTCCTCGCGTAGAGCCGCGTTGACGCCATTAGTGCCCGGCTCAAGCTTTGCCCCGACTACATTTTTCTCCTTATTTACTCGCGTCATAAAGGGCATTAAAACCCTCTCATCAATCCGCGTCGGTTTTCCCCTCACCCCCCTCTTTTTAGCAGTTGTTTCGCCGGATTTTGTAACGGACGCCGCGACCTCCGCCGGTCGATATCCTCCTCCGTCCTCCCTTCACCCTATAAATGAGCGCCCCGTGAGCCTATGCTCCTCCTCAACTCATCCCAACGAGATCATCTCCCATCTCCCTCTCTACCAGCCACATTTGAAGTTTTTCGCCACTGGCCACCGAGCGACGCAGCCGCCTCCCATGGAGCACCGGCCCCATGTTCCCCACCATCAAAATCACCTTCCGACGCTCTACACGGTGTGCTCAATATCATCTTCGGATCGCCGTCGGAACTTGGTGCCGCCATTGACTCGCACCGCTCCCTCGCCGTTGGCGTTTCACTACGCACCAAACCCCGCCATGGTGAGCCCTAGATTTCCTGTCCTTCCCTCTATCTCCCCCACCTGCCGCCGTCCACTGGATCGCCGCCGTTTGCCAGACACTAGGTCCCCGAGCCGCCGCGTCACCACCAGCTCAGCGTCTTTGCTTGCGTGTCTGCCACATCACTACACACGTGGCTTTTTCCTTTTTCCTATACAAATTTAATTCAGAAAAATTCATAAAACACCAAGGCAAGCAAACCCCTGAACATCTCAGCTCGAAGGAGTGTTTGGATTGAAGCAATCCAGGAGTCTTCGCGCCTTGCCATCCTGAGGATCTGCAACATCTACGCTCGAGAGCTTCGTGACATAGTTTTCCGTTACCATCCCCGCACTTCCGACGTGGATCTTGCTGCACGTTTTCCGTCTACGGAGGGAGAAGGCAACGCCACCGTTGTGCATCTCGCCCAGTTCGCCGCTGCTCAGGAGGAATCATTGGAGTTAGCCGCTACAGAGCTGGAATGTGCCTACGAGACTCTTCATAGAGCTGAAGAAAGGATCGCCATACTGGAAGAAACTCTTTATGGACAACACGATCACGGAGAAGACACTGAAGAGGAAGACCCAGAAGAAGCTAATGGACCGGCTGGATCAGAAGAGCCAGCAGAGGCAGCAGAGCAATAGGAACCAAGAAGGCGCTGCACGAGACACTGCTCTGTTGCACCACTCCAGGGACATCAAGATCGGTTTGCGAGGATACGGCTCACTTTCGAGGTCTACTGATAGGAGCACCGTCAAGGCTACGGAGGCTATTTAATCGAGTAGTCTGTTCGAGTTGTTTCAGGCTTAGCCAGTATTAAGTCTTGAGTCGCCCTTTAGGCGGTAGTTTTGTGTGCTTAGATTCGTCCTTATTTTTGTGTGCAAGTATGAGCTGCAGAAGCCCTTAGGCATTTGTTGTAAGCCATACTATTATCTTAATTAATATAAGAGTTTCAGTTGAGCTTTCTTAAAATATGTTGTTAGGTTTTACCTACCCCGCTTAGTTCTACAACTCATCTTGTGCTTGCTACCTTATCTAACCTATAGAGATTCATCAGATGGTTCAGACTCGTCAAGCTGCTACAAGTGGTTCTGATACTCCAGTGTCAGAAGGACAAGCGAACCCATGACAGCGGTTCCACCACAAGCACCTTCAATTGATCTGCAGAATTTTGGAACATTCATGGCAGCTCAGACCCAGCTGATGTATACCATGATGAATCAGATGCAAGCTATGAGCAATCAAAACAACAATTAGCATCACAATGGAGCCCCAGTTGCTCATGGTCACAATGGATCATCCAAGTTGGCCGAGTTTATGAGAACCTGTCCACCAACTTTTTCTGGACATGTCTCACCAGTAGAAGCTGATGATTGGCTTCGTGTCATTGAGAGGAAGCTGCTAATCAACTCAATGCAGCGATCATGAGAAAGTTCTGTACGCCACTCACCAGATGGAAGGCATTGCTGCCGAATGGTGGGAGAACTTTTGTGTAGCGCATGGAACGCCACAAGACATTACTTGGGAAGAGTGCACAACTGCTTTTCGCCAGTATCATGTGCTGGAAGGAATCATGGATCTGAAGAAGGATGAATTCTGTGCTCTCAAGCAAGGAGGAATGTCAGTGACTGACTACCTCAACAAATTCTCTCAACTTCTCGATATGCTGCAGAAGATGTTGCCACCGACAAGGCTCGCTAGAGTCGTTTTCTGAAAGGATTAAACACTGGACTTCAAGTCAACTTGATCGCCCACACCTTTCCTGATTTCCAATAATTGATCAACAAGGCTTTGATTCTTGAATATAAGCGCAAGGAATTGGAGGATCACCGTAAGCGCAGAATGGCTCAGCAAGGAAGTCACCAACCCCAGCTGAAGGCAAGAATGATTCCACCGCTGATTTAGCCGTTTCCACCACGCAGTGCGGACCACCTGCACCAACTTCAACACCTTGTCCAGTTGCTCAGAACTTCCGCAACCCCGCACCAGTCAACCCCAATCCAGTAAGCAACCCACAGAATGTACCCAGAGTTTGCTTTACAGCCGTCGGCGGGGCATTTCGCTAACCGATGTCCGCAGAATGGGACTATCACTCCAGTACATTTCAACCTTGGGAACACACCAGTCAAGACGCCAGTACAAGGCAACCATCAAGGAACTTCTCAAGCTACCGGTCAATCCGGAGGAGCACCGCAATCAGTGGTCAGAGGCCGTGTCAACCACGTCACTCTGGAAGGAGCCCAAGAAGCACCCGACGTTGTACTGGGTAAGTTTCTAGTAAATTCGATTACCGCATCGATTCGTTTGATTACGGAGCTTCGCACTCATTTGTTTTAAGGTTTTTGCAACTAAGAACAAATTGGAAGTTATGCATCTTAAGCATACTCTGTTAGTCGATCGCGAGCAGCGAGCTAAGTTCTAAGGTTGGATGTTTAGGAGCTAGGTTACTCATAGCTGGAGTTGAGTTTCTAGCCAACTTAATAGTTCTAGACACTCAAACCATAGATGTCATCCTTGGTATGGATTGGTTATCCAAACATAAAGCAGTGCTAGATTGTGACCGAAGAGCCGTAACAATAGAGGATACCACAGGAAAGAAAGTGGAATTTCTAGCCACCTCAGTACATGATGGACATTTGGTAGTCAACAATCTGAAGACAGTTTCCTTGGAAAATGTATCTGTAGTAAAGGATTATCCAGATGTATTTCCAGAAGAATTACCAGGAATGACACCGGACCGTGACATTGAGTTTGTCATCGATCTAGTGCCAGGAACAGCACCAATTTCCAAGAGACCATATCGGATGCCAGCCGATGAACTTGTGGAAATGAAGAAGCAGATAGAAGAACTACTAGAGAAAGGTTTTGTAAGACCTAATTCGTCGCCATGGGGAGCGCCAGTTTTGTTTGTCAAGAAGAAAGATGGAAGCATGAGGATGTGCATCGACTATCGCTCTCTCAATGAAGTCACCATCAAGAACAAATACCCTTTGCCCAGAATTGATGATTTGTTCGACCAGATGAAAGGAGCCGGAGTATTTTCCAAGATCGACCTGCGATCAGGTTACCATCAGTTGAAGATTTGTCCTAAGGATGTACCAAAGACCGCTTTCTCAACCCGGTATAGACATTATGAGTTTTTAGTCATGTCGTTTGGTCTGACTAATGCCTCTGCCTATTTTATGAACATGATGAACAAAGTATTCATGGAATATTTGGATAAGTTCGTAGTAGTGTTTATTGATGATATTTTGGTTTACTCAAAGTCAGAAGACGAGCATGCAGACCATTTGAGATTAATCCTAGAGAAGCTCAGAGAGCATCCGTTGTATGCCAAGTTCAGCAAGTGTGACTTTTGGAAGAAGAAAGTTGATTTTCTCGGTCATGTGATGACAGCCGAAGGAGTAGCAGTTGACCCCGGAAAGGTTAAAGCTGTAATGAATTGGGAGCAGCCCAAGATGGTTACTCAAATTCGTAGTTTCTTGGGAATGGCAGGATATTATCGTCGTTTCATTGAAGGATTCTCAACGATTGCTAAGCCTCTTACGCAATTGTTGAAGAAAGAGAAGAAATTCATTTGGACCCACTGTGAAGAGAGTTTTCAAGAAGCAGAAGAAGCGTTTGACTTCAACCCGAGACTAGTTTTGCTTGGGATATCGCGAAGGATTTTGATATCTCTTGTGATGCTTCGTGTCAAGGATTAGGATGTGTCCTTATGCAAGAAGGAAGAGCCGCCGCTATGCGTCAAGGCAATTAAGGCCTCAAGAAGAGAATTATCCTACCCATGATTTGGAATTAGTCAGAGTGCATGCTTTGAAGATTTAGCGTCATTATCTCATCGGTGTAATTGTGAAGTCTATCTGAGATCATAAAAGTCCGAAGTACATATTCACTCGACCGACCTAAACATGAGATGAGAAGATGGCTGGAATTAATAAAGGATTATAATCTTGGAATCCATTACCATCCTGGTAAGGCCAATGTAGTTGCAGATACACTGAGTCGCAAGAGCTACTGCAATGCTCTGAAAGCAAAAGAGATTTGCTCGGAACTTCAAAAGGAATTCCAGAAGCTACAGCTAGAAGTCGTTCCTGAAGGATTTGTGGACAGTTTGGAAGTGCAGTCTACTTTGGAGAGACAGATTCGTGAAGCTCAACCCAAGGATTCTGAGTTTGCCGACCTCAAGAAGAAGATGGCAGAAGGAGAATTTAAAGACTTCACCATGGATGATCAGGGTATATTGTGGATCAATGGACGATCATCGGTACCGATATTGATGGATTGAGCGGTACGATTCTGAAGGAAGCCCATAACTCAAAATATTCGATTCACCCTGGAAGTACTAAGATGTATCAGGATGTTAAGAATAAGTTTTGGTGGCCAAACTTAAAGCGAGACGTCGCAGAGTTCGTTGCCTTATGCGACGTGTGTCGAAAGTAACTAGAAAGATCGGAGACCAGCGCAGGTTTGCTACAACTACCAAGATACCGAGAATGGAAGTGGGAAGAGATCGGTATGGATTTTATTACCGGTCTACCCAAGACTCAATCAGGATATGATTCGATTTGGGTAATAGTGGATCGTTTGACTAAGGTTGCCCATTTCTTGCCAGTCAAAACCACTTACTCAGGAGACCGCTTGGCAGAGTTGTATATGTCAAAAATAGTCAGTCTGCATGGTGTGCCTAAGAAGATAGTGTCAGATCGAGGATCTCAGTTCACCTCTCGTTTCTGGCAGAGTCTACATGAAGCCCTAGGAACTCATCTGAATTTTAGTACTGCTTATCATCCACGAGCATGATGGACAAAGCGAAAGAGTCAACGGATATTAGAAGATATGTTGAGAGTCATTGCTTAGCAAATGCTACCAGTTGGGATAAGAGTTTGCCGTATGCAGAATTCTCGTACAACAACAGTTATCAAACCAGTCTGCAGATGTCACCATTTGAAGCTTTGTATGGTCGTGCTGTAGAACTCCATTGAATTGGTCGAGGCAATTTGAGCGTAGTGTTCGGACGAGATATTATTGAGAAGTCAAGAACAAGTTGCTATGATCGAGAGAGGTTAAAGATAGCCCGATCCGGGCAAAGAGTTATCTTGATAATCGCCGTGATCTCGACTTTGAACGATGGATTTTGTGTATCTTGAGTTACTCAGCTCCAGAGGTGTTGAGATTCCACACCAAAGGGAAGCTTGCTCCAAGGTATGTGGGTGCATTCAAGATTTTGGAACACCGAGGGAGATTACGTGCCATTGGAGCTACCGCGATCGTTAGCGAGAGTGCATGATGTCTTTCATGTCTCTCGGTGAAGAAGTGTCTTCGTGCGTGGAAGAGCGGACCCGTTGGAGTCAATTGAATCGAAGGAATATCTCGCATACAAAGAATCGCTGTCGAGATTTTGGATATCATGAGCGCCGCACGGAAGCAAGACCGTTCATTTCTGCAAAGTCCAGTGGAGTAACCACTCAGAAGGAGAAGCAACGTGGGAACGTGAAGAAGAGTTGAAAACCGAGTTCCCCAGCCTTTTCTCTAGCTAGCCGGAATCTCGGGGTCGAGATTCGTTTAAGGGGGGAGGTTTGTAACATCCCAATTTTCAGAGCTTTAAAAATCTTTTAAATAGTGGTAGTGAGAAAATTCACCATTTGGATTTATTTGAATATTAATTTAAAAAGCTTAATATGGACTTTAATGACAAACTGATTTAATATGCTTAATACAAACATCAACAATTGTCAAAACTATTTTATTTAGATTCTTTATGCTTGGATATATTTTATAGAATTTTCTGGAATTTTTCTAAAGTCATTTGCTATTTTCTATTGGCTAATTGTATTTTTTGGATTTATTTAAAAGAAAAATCAAAAGAAAATCCTTTGAATGCTATCTTGGGCGAAGCTCAACACTATTCCAGCAGCCGCCATGACCATCTCGCCTGGCGCCCTCGTCAGTTGGATGCTTGGCGCGTGCTCCTCGTTCGATCGAACGCGACGCGCCAACCCCGCCTTTCCGGCACGGATCTTCGCCGCGTGTCCCTTTCGGTCAATCCCGCCGCTCGCTCGCCTCGCCCTCGCTCTCTCTGGCTAGTGGGCCCACCTGAGGTCATCGTCTCCGTGGAGCCTTCTTCTTCCTCGCGCCCGCGCTTCGCCCGTCATTGCTGGAGCTTCGAGGTTCGTCCGACAAAATCGCAACGGTTGCTGATTCTTCGCACCGACCCCACCAAATTAAACCCCTGTCTATTCTGCATCTATCTCCACAGAATCAACCACCAAATCGGTTTCAATCTCCCCGAATCTTGGAAATTCCGATCGCGGCCGTTTCGGACCCGATTTGGGGATTTCCAATCTCGGCGTCCCGCGGGCCTATAAATACCTCCCTTAGGATCGCCTAGTCCGCCGCAACCCAGAGCCGCCACCCTTGTCGCCCCGATCGCTCTACCGCCGCCGCATTTCAAGTTTTAGGGTTTTCGGCCGAGCTTCTTCTCCGGCGAATTGCGCCGCCGTCGTCGCCGCCCTTGCCTCGCCGACTCCACCACCGTGTTCAACAAGTCCCAGGCTACCTCGTGCGCACCTCCTCATCGCCGGAGCACCACCGGAGCCCCCGTCCGACAAACCCGAGACCACCTCGCCGCCTCAAGCTCGCCGCCGGCCATCTCCGACAACCCCAGGTGCTCAAACCGGTGCCCACATGTGCGCAATAATCCCCTCTACACGCTGGTACCACTCACCGCGTGCGAGTTGCGTTGCCCCATTGCCATTGGTTTTCGAGCCGTCCGCCGTCGGTGCGATGTGGCGACCAGCGTCGCGTCCACCTCGCTGTGTGCGTGCGTGTCAGCCATGTAGGCGCCGCGTCAGTGCCACACGCATGCGAGTTCGCCACCTCAGCCCCGACCCAGATCCAAATGCTCGGTGGACTTGGTCCACCGTGAGCCGTGTCACTGACATGTGGGGCGCACATGTCAGATTTTATTTTAAATCTATTTCTTTTTCCAGAAATTCTCGGCTGACGCAAGCATTGCGCAATAATCCGATTTTCCTTTATAAAAATAATTCGGGAAATTTAATAAAATCCAAATTAGGGTTTTATTTGATTTTCAAACTTCCAAAGCCCATATCTTTTGCATCCGAACTCCGATTGAGCCCATTCAAATTTGTAAATTCATATAAAATTAAGATCTATTTAATAGTGAATTTTATTTGATTTTTGGAGTATGTTTTGCCTCTGTATTTATTTGTTTTTGGTTTCTTTTGTCTCGCTTTTGCGAGTAGGCGTCGATACTTGGGAATTTGCGAGTAAGAAGGAGCACCTCAAGACCAAGACCAATATCTAGATCTATTCCAAGGCAAGTTATACCTTTGATCATGTTGAACCCAGTTTTCAAAATATTTTGGTTCAATGTATTGCATTCTATTTCAAGTATTTATTTAAATGCTTTTGGGTGTAGTTATTAATCCAAATTGTTATGCCACCTTGCCTATTGTATGCCATGATCTCTTGTCACCCTAGGTTGGTTAATTATTAGTTGGTATTATCGTAGCACCAATGTGGGATGGTTAGATACGATTAGACCGCTTAGCCATGCCACAGTCATCATTTCATGTGAGTTGCAATTATAAACTTGACTAAGTGATTATGGAACTGTGTGATGAAACCGTGTGTCTTTGTGTGCTATTACTCGTTGATGGCATGTGTTGCACTTAATCAACAGGTGGGAAAAGATTTGGGTGAGGCAAGTGGTGGATCTGTGTGAATGGTGGGCGTGTGCTATAAACTTTGTGATTTGGGTTAAAATCGAAGTCTTGCCTTGGTCAATTAAGGACTTAACTTTGTGCGCCATTGAACTGGCCTTCTTGCATTTACCACATGCCTAGTATGGGCGGGCCCGACTTAGTAAGTTATGGAGTCTTGACATTGACAACTCA